>JAHTLZ010000204.1:68310358-68357887 GCA_023846285.1 Phrynocephalus versicolor
CTCCCCAGCCCCAGCCCCGGGCCACGGAAAAATCATCAAATATTTTCCGGGCCGTGGGCACAAAAAGGTTGGGGAGCACTGCTCTAGCACAATCTGCTTAGTTGATCTGAATTATCTCACTGTAGATTCTGGCCTTATTCAGAGATTATAGTGACCCATGTTAACCCAGGTTACTGTGGATGAGCAGCATTGTTGTCTGCTGCTCAACCCATTCTAGAAGCAGAGCAATTACTCTTCCTCTTTCAGGTTCAGAAGCACATGTATGTTTCTAAGGCCCCGGTCCCACGTCTCTTTAAAAGCAGTTTAAATTACCAGATAACCTGTGTCTAAAAATGCCGTCCCCATGGCCACCGGGCTTTTTTGGGGGGGGAAAGAAAAAGAAAACCCGGTAATGCTCCCTTAAGTGAGGTTTCTGTGACTCACCTAGGAGGTAGGGAAATTTTTACCTCGCTTTGAAAATCCACCTTTTAAGGAGGCAGATGCCGTGAGACCAGGCAGATGATCCGTGTTTCTTTTTCTTTCTTTTTTCATAACACCGACTGGCTGTTCCTGGGGCCAATCGGTGCTGTTTTTGTTAATTGCTTTTCACCTTCAGAGTAACAGGAAGCTCTATCCGGTCCTACAAGTTTTAATTTCCCCCAAGCCAAGTGGTCCATTTTTTAATGCTAGTGCCACCTGCTGGCCAAGGGGGCTGAACTGCACTTTAAAATAAAAAAAACAGCTTTTTACGTGGGAACTCTTGTCCCACATATAAATCACGTGATGGGACGAAGAGGAAAAGCCGGACCTTCAGAAGATCAGGATCAAAAGCCAGGTGTGACCATGGCCTAAGACCTCTATCCCACGTCCTCTAAAATCCGCTGCAAAGTGTTCTCTGATGCAGAGCATAAAATTATTTTCCCATGTCCTGCAGACTTTTAAAAAAAATAAAGTGCGGTCATGCCCCCTGAAGTGCGACTCAGCGTGTTTTCCAAGTACCTGGCCTCAAAGTAGTAAAATCTTGTGAAGCAGATTTTAAACTGGTACATGAGCCAAAGTGTTCTGCTTATATACCGCCCCATACCACTATAAGTAGTATCTGGGCGGTTTACAATTTTAATTACAGTGTGCAGGCTACACATTGCCATGGGTACTCGGGTAAATCCGAAGCAAGAAATGTGCTAGCCCTTGGGTTGTGTGAGCGCTGCCAGCCAAGTAGCTGTGAGGAGAGCACTTTCTCTTTAAGAGCTGGCAAGCTGCTTGCCACCATGGCTCAGGGGAATGCCTCTGGTCTCCAGGGTTGTCCCTCGGAGACCAGGCACCTTCCCAAGGTCAGAGTGCAGGGGCTCCTGGGCAGTCCATCGGAGTGGCACCCTAAAAAGCGAGGGAAAGGGAAGTGAAAGCAGACAGGCAGCAAACACAGGCAAGCTTCGTTAGGCATCCGAGCCCATGATGTGAGTGTCAAGTCCCAAGCCCAGGGTGTGGGAGAGGAGGCAAGACTCCCAGGGTGAGACCTTCATGTGGAGCTCCAACCCCACCGAGAATCAAGAGCCATCTGTTACTCTGCACGCTGAATCTGGCCCTGCTCCACTCCCATTTTGGTGTCTGTCCTTGATTTTTTTATAAAAAAGGTCTTAGTACGTGGGAACACAAGAACTGCAACTTGTACCACATGACCGCTCTGGGGGAAACTCCACATGAAAATTGCATTATAATGGTTGTGGGAAAAGACCTTAAGTAGTTGCTGTTTGGCGGAAGGCTCCATTAATCAACTCCATTCTGAAGAAACACCTTCCAACAATCAGTGGCACAAAGAAAACTATGTTTTGAAGATGAAAAAGAAATATGAAACAATTAAAAACACAAATAATAGCACTAGCTAATACGATAGCCCATCTTGGGCATGCTATATCTGTGCTTACACAACAAGCCAAGAGGGAGGACAATGCTAGATCTGGTTCCTTGACCTTCTATTTGTAGAGAGTGGCAGTTTGATGAGAGCAGATTCCTTTGTCCAAGGAAGCTCTGCATGTATTTCAGAACCCCGGTCTTCCAGGACTCCAAACCTCGCAGAAGTCTTCATGTGAGGAGAAGGAAGGAAGCAGCAGCAGGGTGTGTGTGCTGCCTCTCCACCCATATTTTGTAAATATATCTCCATATCCAAATAGGGTTAATACGTGCACACACAACACATATACAAATTACCCTGATGCTTATAACCTATGAGTATTACAGTTGTTCAAGCTGCAATCAAGCTTTGAGATTCAGTTCCTTCCCCCAAAGTTCAGGTCTGACTAGAAATAAGTCTCTACAGCATCTATCTTTTCCAGCCACAGTTTCTCTGAACAGAAAAATGTGACTGATTTAGCTCAAAATGCTACTCTCTTCTGTAATTAAATTGTTTCAGAAACAAAGAAAGGGCTCATGATCACTGTCAGAAAGACAAAAACAAAAACAAAAAAAAAACCACATTTTCCCCAGGCTGACTAGAATTTATCACTCAAAACTCACTCAAACTGTGGCTCATGGTCATAACGTGAACCAATATTGTGTGGTTGCTTTGCAGATAGGTGGAAATGGTGAAGAATTGAAGAGTCTGCAACATAACATGGAACAAAGTCATTCAAGAGTACTTAATGAATCATCGGAAACTTCCAATGATATCCAACATTCTCTGAAGATTGAAAATATTACAAGCTACAGCAGTGGGACATATAAGTGTGTTTTAAGGACATCAGATAGAACATATAACAAAAGCACTGCAATTACACTGAAAGTAATAGGTATGGCTGATTAATTTTTATTTTCTATTATGTATTGTGCATCGCACATTTGAGTGAAAGTTATTTCCTTACAGGCTGTCCTGACCAATTGCAAGATGCAAGGTTTCAAAAATATAGGACAGAACTTGTGTTGCTGTGCTCTCTTGGGGGTTTCTATTTGCTACTCATCATCTTCGCTTGTGTAAGTATTTTTAGCTTTTTTTCCTAGCAGCATCTCTACCCACATTTCAGGTGCAGTGGTCACAATATTCACTAGGGAGTACATGAAATAACAATATGATAAAATGCTACTCAGAATCAATTGTCCAGCATCAAACTACATGTCACATGAAACACATGGAATGAAACTCAAGTTCACTTGTATGGTCTAATACAGTGATGGTGAACCTTTTAGAGACTGAGTGCCCAAACTGCAATTCAAAACCCATTAACTTTTTACAAAGTGCCAATACAGCAATATAACCTGAATACAGGTGGCTGTCAAAGGGGAGATGTCGGGTGCCCATAGAAAGGGCTCTGAGTGCCACCATTGGCACCCATGCCATAGTTTTGCCACCAGTTGTCTAATAGTTGTATTTGCCCATGTTCCAGGTCAGTGCCAGTACACAGAGTCCCCTCTGTTTGTTTTTAATCTGAATTTCTTTCTCTCTTTTATATTTCCATGGTAGGGGACTTTGAAACTTAAAAAACGGATGGATAGAAATTTAATTCTTATACACGGCAGCCGCCACCCTTATACATACTAGGCCCACCACACAAGTAAGGCAAAAAAACACAGACACGCACACATGCATGTGTGGGCGTGGGCACGGGTGTGCACGCACAGGCACACACACACACACACACACACACACACACACACACAGAGAGAGAGAGGGAGGGAGAGAGCGAGCGAGCTGGATTTTAAAACAATAAGAATTATACATAAATAACTGATTTTTATCTTGTTATCAAGTCCACTGGCATAGACTGGATGCTATTTCAGAGTATAATTTATAGTTGGTTAAAGCTTGGTTTTGTATATCTTTGATTGGGGGCGATTAAACACAAGTGTCTATTGAGACAGGCAGTTTTGGCTGTAGTTTGTGTCACTCAGCCAAAGGTTTGGTTTGATAAATTTTGAAGGAAATGTATTAATAAATCAGAAGAAACAGAAACAGAAGATTGATATTTGCTGTTCTGCATATGGTTAAAATCAGTAATATAAAGCTTCTTTGTTTCTCCATATATAAGAACAATAAATTCCATTTTGAAACTTGGTGGTTTGGAGAGAGAAAAATCTGAGCTTTATGCTGGAGAGTACTGCCTTGATGAAAAATTTTATGTGACATGTTCCCTATAAGGGAATAATGGCTCACAGACATTAAATCAGCTTTCATTAATGTTTAATATTGCTTAAATCTCAAAAAGGAGCCTTTTTTCCTGTTTGTTATACCCAGTGCTATTTTGCAAGTTATATGTTTGTCTGTAGATCTTTTGGTGAATGTTGCACACTGCTCTATGGTAAAATATGGATTTATTAAGATGCTGATACTGTTTAGAAAAGACACATGAATGCCCTCGCAGCAATGTATTATCCTTATACATTATCCTTATCAAGAAGAGCTTAACTGTGTATGTCAACAACAGAAAATGGCAAGGAAAAATCAGCTAACAAGTTTAATAAAGCTGTGAAAAAGAAAAGAGAAAATAAGAAAAATATCTTTATTTGCAACTCCAATACTATAATTCCGATTGGTTATTATGATTGCTTGACCATCATTTAGGATATGCAAGATATGTGTGTTTTCAAAAGACATAATTCACATGTTTAGTTGCAAGTCAGAGCCAAAATCACTAGCTTAGCTGGATATTTAACAAGGATAAATAAACTTATGGGGTACAGGTAGGTCTATTAATAAAATGTGTGGGGGCTGACCATTCAGCTGCATTTGGCCCCTGGGCCAGACTTTGAACAAGCCTATAAGACATACAAGGAGCTGGGGAGGATGTTGCAGCAACGGTGCTGGGGGCAGGTAGGCTGGGCAGGTGGCTGGGGGACAGACAGAGGCAGGGAGGGCAGGCAAACCATAAAACTGTAAGCTGACGTCTCCATCCAGTATGGGGAGAGGCCAGTTGATGGGGATCCATGACAGGTTGAGCTGGCGGGGAGAAGAGGCTGCGTGCCGCTCAGAATTTGAAAACGGGCCGCATTTGGCCCCCAGGCCTGACTTTGATCATGCCTGGACTAGATGTACCAGAATCTCCCAGCAAGTAAAGTGACTTAATGTAAGCTGGTGTACATGAAAGCTCAGAGCAGGAAAATAAATGTTCTTTAACTCTGAAGGGAGTTCTGCTTCTAATTGCAAATCTAGCACTTTATCTATATGTGCACCAGGTAGTTTAATGACCCACAAATGCTAATTTCTAGCTTTCTTTTTCCAGACATGCCTGCAGGAAAAGGGAACACCAGGTTATTATGAATCCAGAATGAAACACACAGACAACAGACTTCATGTCCTCAACATCTCTTAAGAACATTATTTTGACTCCATAGTCTGGAACAGCACTTGCAAAGAGACTTATTGACAGTTTGCCAGCTTGATTTTTTGTTGTATCATTGCAAGCTTATCAATTACCATAACAATGTCAAGATTGATTATAAAGACTTCGAGTACCCACTTCCCCTTTGAAGTAACCTGAAAACATAACTTTAAAAAAAGTAGTGTGGCCCTTGTAGACATCCAGTCAAAACCAACAGATTTATAAATTACCTGAAACTTATACCTTCAACTTGTGTCTGTAGCCCCCATTGTGAAACTTATTTTAAACAGAGGAATCTGGCATACAAATATGGCCATGACTAGACATGGGCACGACAAGAAAAAATGACGTTTCGAGTTTTCGTTTGTCGGAATGGGTCCGTTTCGGGTCGTTTCCGTTTGTCGCAAAATTTTTCAAAAATTTGTCATTTTGTCGTTTCGTTTGTCGTTTCATGGCGATTTAGCACGATTTGACGTCCCAGTGTAATATATTTTTAAAATAAATCCACAACTCCTCCCAGTCGAACCTCTCCCTTTACCCAATATCAGAAAAAAAATCCTCACAAACTGCCAGAGGAAAAAAAAAGAATAAACTGCTATTCCCTTCAGCAGACAAAGCTGCAGAGAATCAAAGAAATTATTTTCTAAATTCAATTCCCTCCCTGCCTGCCTAACTTAAATCTAAAGCCTCCAGCCTCCAATCAGCCAGCAGCAGCCAGCCACACAGCCCTCCACCCTCCACATCCAAGACCCGACTGCGACTTCTGGAAGGTGCCTCAGCTTTTTATGCCCTCTGGCACATCCAGAAGTGTCAGTCAAAACCTGGCCATGCCATTGGTGGAATGGTTCAAAAAATTTGCATGGTCCCATCCCAGGCCCAGCCCAAATGGGCAGGCCTAAAAAAATAAAAAATAAAATAAAATAAAATAAAATCAATGCGACATTTTATTGCTATAAAAAACCCACTGCTGCTACTATTAAAAATCAGGCATTTAAAATAAATAAATTTCACATGTTTCTGTGGTGATTTGGTGTGTTTTTTGACCACGATTTCTAAAGAAAAATTGTGGTCGCCATTTTGGATCTCCCCCCCACTGCATGGCATGCGAGACAGAGGATGAGGATGACCCCCTCCCCCAGCCTGGTGCAAGCAGCCCAGGACAGGAGAAGAGGGGGGGGGAAAGGCCGGGGACCCCCCAGAAACCACCCCTCTGGTAGGTGTCCTCAGGCAGGCATATTTTCGCCTGCTTTTTTGGCCGGGAGTCGGTTTTTTTTTTTTTTTTTACTTTTTAAAACTTTTTTTCTGTGCTGCTTGGCATCGCACGATCGCCGCGATGCCATTAACGACAACGAAAAACCTGACCCAATTTTTCTTTTTTCGGGTCAGGTTCGAGCTGGAGCAGCGTAATTATCGTTACCATTTCCGTTACGTAATGGAAACGATAACCAAAAACGGAAATGACAATTTCGCCGCTCCGTACCCATGTCTAGCCATGACATTTGGAAGCTTTTTCTGTAGTCTACAAAGCATAAACTGATATCCATCTAACATTTTTGGTGCATTCCAGTAACCAGTGGATATCTGCAATCTGATCTTGAATGCCTCTGCATTTTCAGAATCCAGTTTGAACATCAGGTATTTCTGTGGCTTGTAATAGTTCTATTCGTATTCCATCTATCTCTGGTGATCTAGAGCTTTCAGAGCAGCTTTCACTTCACTTTCTAGGAGTGCAGGTTCTTTGTCATAAGATTCCTCTACAAAGGCATCTGTTATCCTTTTATCTCTTCTGTATAGGCTTTCAGTATACCATTTCCACCTTCTCTTTATTTTCTCCTGGTGAGAGATGTGCTTCCCTTTTGCTTATTCAGCATTTTTAATAAAGGCTTAAATTTCTCTTTGGTTCCTTGGGTCTTCTGCAAGAGCTCTCTTGCATATCTCCTTTTGTTATTGTTCTCTATATCTTTTCACTGCTTGTTCTAGTTGCTCTTTTTATCTCTACATGGCAGTTGCTGAAAAGCTATATTTAGAGTTTTGACGCTATTTTGATCACCTTTTCCTTTTGCTTCCTGACTGTCCAAGAAGACTGGGGTTCTATTCTTTGTGTGTGTGTGGGGGTGATGAGTATGGTGGTCCTCTTCGTTTGCCCTCCAGCTGGTTGATAGAGCGAGGAGTCTGGGCGTTGTCTTGGACAACATTGTTCCTGGAGGCCTGGGTAGCTGCCGTGTCCAAGTCAGCTTTCTACCAGTTTAGGCTTATTGCCAGATTCGCCCGTACCTTGATGGCGACTCCCTGCAGACAGTTGTGCAAGCACTGGTTATCTCAAGGATTGATTACTTCAACACTCTCTACATGGGGCTTCCCTTGACCCTTCTCCGGCAACTGCAGCGGGTGCAAAATGCAGCGGCCAGGTTGGTGGTTGGTGTGAGTTGTTTTGACCACATCACGCCAATTCTGGCCCACCTGCATTGGCTACCTGTTGCCTCCCGGATAAGGTTCAAGGTATTGGTTTTGGTTTACAAAACCCTCCATGGATTGGGGCCTGTGTATCTGGCAGAGCGGATCTCCCAAAGGTTAGCAATGGCCCGACCCACCAGAGCATCTTAGGCACTTTCACACTGTGTTGCCACCTCCTGTGAGGCCCGTAAGGTTGTTACTTGCAATCGGGCCTTCTCAGAGGCCCTATATTCTGAAATGCACAAATAGGGTCCCTAACAGCCTTTTAAAAAGCATTAAATACCTTGCTTTTTAGGGAAGCATTTGGCAGTCGGTAATGTAATGTTGTGTTGTCCTGTTTTGTTGTACCTTTCTCACCACCCTTTGGTTTTGCCTCTTGCTGGACCTTTTATTCCATTGTGTGTTTAGTGTTATGTCTTTGCTGTTTATTGATTCATTTGTTTTTATTGCCTATTATTTATTTGGCTTTCATGTGGACCGCCCAAAATCCCTTCTGGGAAATCAGGCAGTCTAGAAATGCATAAATAAATAAATAAATAAATAAATAAATAAATAAATAAATAAATAAATAAATAAATATCTACATTTTAAGTGTTTCTTCTATCATCCATCTAGGTTTTTCTTTTTTCTTTTCACTACAGTAACGTGTTAATAACGTATAATGTGATGAATTGCATTGACTGGATTATAAATAGTAATGAAAAAGCTTGCTGCCAAGAAGTAATAAGTAATGCAACAAGTTCCATTTAGAAAGGTGTGTTATAAACTCTTATCCTAATGCTGGTATTGTCTTGTTTCTACATCCTAATCTACTTTTGACATATGTTTGTTTTTAAAATGCAAAAATGTCCCACAGAGTGGGTTTGGTCATTTAACTTGGCAAATAAATCATTGATTGAGTCTGCTTTTTCAATAACCACACACAAAAGTTCCTGCAGCACATCCTTTTAGACCATAATGCTTCTTCAAATGATTGATCAAGCAAAGATTGGGAGGAAGCATTACGGAAGCCTCTGTCTCAAGTGTATAGCGTGACAAACTGTATTTATTTCTGCAAATGTTTTAGGCTGTCAAATATGCGCTTTATAGAAGGGAATTTATATATGCATATAGATGATTTCTCAGAAGAATCTTCCCACAAAAGACGGTATCTAAATAATACTACAGAATTACTGTTCCTTAAAAAAAGAAAAAGAAACACTTGTTTTAAAGAAATTCTTTTAAGTCTTCAAACCTATATCCTCTGACTTGGAAATAAGCCCTCTTAAACGCAGATTTTCTTAACTTTCCAGTAGACATATATAGTGGGACAGACACTAAGAAAAAGAGAAGAAGAAAAGACATATGTAGGAATGCTGGCTGAGAGAATTTTCCAAAAATGCACATTCACTTATTGTGGCACTGCATTGTAGAAGTCGCCCCCCCCCAAAAAAAACCCAGATTTTTATAGATTGTTGCTGTGATCTAGGAAAATATTAAGTCAACAAAGAGTACAATGGGGGATGGGAAAGGGGAGAAAGAGTACACAGAAGTTTCAATATATTTAATCTATCCAGTCTTTTTGTACTGTATGGTCATTAAAAAAATTAGGTCCTCTCCTTCTAGTTCCTCAAGGGCCATGTCCAGAGCGTACAGCTTGGCAGTAAGTTATGGCCCCCTCAACTCTTACTGGTGGGGTTCCCCAGGGGTTATCAATCTCCCCAAAGCCCTTTAACACTTATGATTAGAGATGGGCATGAAACGAAAAAAAATGTTCTGTTATTCGTTATTCATTCCATTACGTAATTGAACGAATAATGAAGCCCAGAGTAATTCAAGAACGGAACGAACTGAACCGGAACAAATTTGTTCAGTTAGGTTCAGTTCGTTCTTCCCTGCTGGGGATGACAGCCCGGCTGTCATCGCCCACGGGGAGGACTGTCAGAGAGAGACCCGTTCTTGCCTCCGCATGTGGAGGTGGGACCGGGGCTCCCTCTCCAGCGATCTCCACCCCGGGTGCATGACAGCCCAGCTGGCTGTCATGCACTCTTGGCGGAGGGTGGGGAGAGAGAGCCACGGTCTTGCCTCTGCATGCAGAGGCAGGATTGTGGCCCCTTCTCCAGCGATCTCCACCCTGGCGCATGACAGCCCAGCTGTACTGTCAAGGACTCGTGGTGGATGGCGTTCGGGAGGGGGCTGCAATCTGGCCTCTGCATGTGGAGGCGGGATCACAGCCCCCTCTCAAGGGATCTTCACCGCGGGGGATGACAGCCTGGCCAGCTGTCATCCGCCCCCAGCGGAAGAAGGGCAAGAAAAGGCCCTGTTCCTGTCTCCACGTGCAGAGGTGGGACCGGGGCTCTCTTTAAAGGGATCTTCCCCACAGCAGATGACACAGCGGCCAGCGCTGTCATCCACCACGGGGAAAAAGAAGAGCAACGAAAAATGGAACAATGAAAAAAGGAACAATTTTTTTTTAAAAAAATCTGTTCCTTTAAAATGATAACGAAGGGAGATGGGCCATGAAATGGAACGCTAACGAAACACCATTTTTCCATTTCATGCCCATCTCTACTTATGATCTTTGTGCTGAGTGTATCTGCAGCTTGGGACAATGTTACGTGGCAGAGCACCTTTCCACAAGTCAATCTACCTGCACCATCAGATCTGCTCAGAAAGTGCTCCTTAGCCAAAGGAGGCTAAGAAAACATCACTTAGAAGCCAGGCCTTTTTGGGAATGGTGCCTATCCTTTGGAACTGACTCCCTGTTGATCTACATCTGCTAACCCCCCCCCCACCTGCTTGCCTACATGTAAGAAGCTGCTGAAAACGGTGCTCTTTAGAGATGCACTTGATGTCAGCCCTGTATGACTTTCTTTGCCACTGCCCTGCAATTCTTTTATGGTTTCCTATTAAAATCTCCTCTTTCTACAAAACAGAAAGTGATGCAGAAGTGTGGCCTCAGCTCTGCTAGTGCCTGGTGACCTTCTTCACAAATGACCCTGCCTTTGGGGATTAACATTGATTTTCCTCATTGGTATGTGAAATAATGCAAGCGCATCATCACTGGGTGTGCGTGAGTGCTAAAAGCTCTGCAACTAACAATTTGCTAATGTATTTTGTTCCTCAATCCAGCACAATAGAACACGTAAGGCCCTCATTTCTTCATAAACATATATCAGTGATGGCGAACCTTTTAGAGAACTTACATAAGAACATAAGAACATAAGAAGAGCCATGCTGGATCAGGCCAAAGGCCCATCTAGTTCAGCTTCCTATATCTCACAGTGGCCCCACCAAATGCATCCAGGAGCACACATCTGTCTCTTGATACCACTCCCCTGCATGACCAAGTGCCCAAACTGCGATTCAAAACCCACTCATTCTTCGCAAAGTGATAATATAGCAATTTAACCGGAATACAGGTGTCTGTGAAGGGGCGATGTTGGGTGCCCACAGAAAGGACTTCAAGTGCCACATTTGGCACCTGTGCCATAGGTTTGCCAACACTGACATATATAATTGTATGTATACATACAAAAATACCAACTAAATGATTGGTCTATTCTTTATTGTCCTGCATGGCAGCCAAGGTCAAGGTACTCCACCATTTACATGCAACAGTGAGTTTGCTGAAAACTATAATAAGATTTTGTATTTTTAAAAAATCCATCTGCTATAAATCATAAGACCTCAATCTGACTTCGTCAGCAAACCTACTGTGGGTGTCACTAAGTGTGAGTTTGTGAGCATGTGCCTCAGCTATGATTTTTTTTTACTACTATATGTATTTTATGTATTTTATTTGATTTATATGCCAGTGTTCTCTCCAAAATGGAATTTAAAGTAACTTACAACAAAACTCAGGTCAGGAATCTGGAAAGAAAAAACCCAAAATTAATTTATTAAAACACCATTAAAGATATAATAACAGTAAAATGCAATATAATTGAAAACACACCAATAAAGTCTCATAATGTCCAGCTGGTTTATTTATTTATCCAGCTATTATTTATTTGCCCTTGCCTGGGGGGTAGAAGTAAGAAGAGGAATGCCTGGTCAGGTTAGGCATTTCTCATTCACTCATGTGGAGAAATGAAAGGAAAAGAAGTTGAATTTGTAGAAATCCTGAATTGAAAGTTAAATAAATTGGTGGGGAGAGATTAATGGGAGGAGTTAATCAAATAATGTGAATGCATTAGAATGGGGGTGGGTGTCCATGAGAAGATAATAATTAGTAGCATCTCTTAAATCAAACAATATAGATCCCAGATCTGATACCAATTTCAAAGAACTTCATGCCTGAGCAATCAGTCTTGCAAAATGAAGCTCCTGTTAACTTCCTGGTTGCTAATCATCAAACAAAGCAAATTACTTTGTAAGATGGCCAGTGGGAGTTGAGATAGTTGGTGCTAAGAGACTAGCACCAACTTGTTATCTGTACTGTATTTTATAAACCAACTCAGAGTAAAACCTCACAATAAGAGCAAGTAAAGCAGCAATAAAAACTAACCTAACTTTTGTGCATACTCAGAGGTAAATTACGTGCACATTTCATGCAAATTTGCATCATTTAGTCATATGCCCCAGTGAAGGTACAATTTTGACAACACAGAGGTGGGTGCTTATATATCATTATCAATATACAGCATAGATGATATATAGAAGAGATGCAATAACTATACCTAATGAAGAGTGTGCAGGTTTGATTCTGAAATATGAAGAAATGGTAAACAGTATAATATATATAGCACTAGATTATGTAATGAGATATATGTCCCCAATGGATACTGGGGACCTACTATATAGTAGGTCCCCAGTATCCATTGAGGATTCCTGTGGATAATGAAAACCATGGATAAGAGAGAATGCCACCCCCTCAAAAACAACAACAAAACAACCTGCTGTTTTGTGACAGTAGCTTGCTTTACAGCTGCTCTTTGTGACAGTAGTTTGCTTTACAGCTGCTGTTTGTGAATAACTGAATCAGTGGTTAATGAATCAGTGGATACGAGCTCCTACTGTATTTTGCATCTTTCAGTTGCACTAGTAGAGCATCTGCAGAATTTACAAGTAAGTTTAATGTTGTACACACAGAAGAGCTGCAAATGTTGAATTGTTCTGATTTTCACATAATGCTTTTACAGTTGCACTAACTGGAAGCTATTTTAGTCAAATGAATTTATGAATAATAATCATAATAATGGCAAACAAACAGCCTTAGTTCTAATACAACCCCCTCCAGCAACTTTATCCTTTAAAAAGCTCTGTAAATGTTCCAGCTAATAATTCAATCCATCAATAGAAAAAGCAACTGAATTTCTTTTTTCTTTTTTGTACTACCAAGCATCATGTGGAATCAATTACCAGAATGTAAATGTAAATGACAAGGGAGAAAATAGGAACCAAACGATGCCCTATTGACCATTTGGAAAAACCAAGTTACAAAAAAGATAGCAGGCACCAAACATTGCTACAAAAATTACAATTTCAAAATTGTATTGAGATCTTGTGGGAGGAACAGGCAGGGTACAAATCTCTAAAACAAAAAAGTAAAAAATAACAAACAAAGGACATGTTTGTAAACATTGGATGCAATTTCACATTAAACAGCATTCATTTATTCAATCCTGCTGTTTACCATAGTAAGTCACAATCAAAGTAGGCCCACTGAATTATTGAGGATTTGGTGAGTCAACTCCTCTGTAATGTTCCATTGATTCCAGTGGGTCAGAGCAACAGAATTTCAGCCACTCACACACATACAGTGTACTGTACATTATTTGTACATATCACCCATTGGCAAGTGCCTTCATTGTGGCTTACTGCTATAAAACACAAAATAAAACCACACAGAGAGAAATAAAGTAGTTGAAACAATGCAAAATATTGGGTCATTCCCTGCAAAAATAAAATAATAAAAGAAAAAAAATAGATGCCAAAGACTGAATGCCAAAACAGGAAGGTCTTAGCCAGGTGCTAGTGGGTCAACATTGGACATGAAATAGAAATGCATTTCTCCCTATCTACCTGTTTGCACTCCTCTACAAGAGTTGCTCAGAGATATGTGCCTCAATATTCTGGTTTGTCGATTAAGGCCATATTTACTTTCCAAAGACCAGTCACAAAACACAACAAATTAAATGCAAGAGACTAAGTTGAGGAAGGCCATTTACTATGGCAAACATGTATTTTATCATTTGGAGGTGAAACAATTCTGAATTGGGCCAAATGTTATGTTCAAAGTTACCTTGTAGGGTCATTCTGTGTGCATTCTGCAGCAAAACACAGTTTATGGATGGATTTGAGTTACAGGGCAACTGCACCTAATTCCTGGGCAACAGGGATGTATTTCCTTTCAACTATTGTCAATTACATGTAGACAAACTCAGTGTCCAAATAATGCATAAACAATCTGACTGCTTCTTTCCTCTCCTCCCTGTTACTTAAAATGTTATGGTTAGTTGACTGATAAACTAAAAGGAGTATAAGCATAGAAGTAAAAACAGAACCATTATGTTTTAATTCTTTTAATGTTTTAACTGTTTTAATTCTTTTGATTGTAAGTCGCCCGGAGACCTTTGGGTAGTGGGCAGCATATAACCTGTAAAAATAAATAAATAAATAAATAAATAAATAATGTCCATAAAATATCTGAGGCAAAATGTGCATAATTGTTTTGACCCTAAATGTCCCTAATTTCCACACACACACACACACACACACACACACACACACACACACACTTCCCCAATGCCATCCAGTTAAATTATAAGGCAATGGTAATGTACAGGCCAAATGCTCCACCATTATTCCTTTCCTGCTTCCTTGGGAATTTGCTTCTTATTAACAAGCAATGTTGAATCACAAAACATTTGTGGAATTCTGTTGGATTGTAGTAATTAAACAAAACGGAGTTCTGAAATCCCTGTTCTGTGCAACTGTCCAGAAACTGCCACTAAATAAGACACAGTCTTAAAAATGTTAAGTATCCAGGTGAGTGACCAATTGATCTTCCTCTAAGAGGTCTGTTCAGTATAGTAATCTGTGTTTGCACCGTTGGTGAAAACTTTGCCATCCCACTAGTGGAAGGAAGGTGGATTTTCTGAAGATCATTGCTTGTGTAATTCCATGTTACTACTCTGGTGAGACTTTTCTACTCACCAGAAAGTCTATAGGATACTGGCCCAGTTTGCATACACTTTGTTTTTACCCTGATAAACCAATTTATGGTTTATGTTGGAACACATACATAACATATTTAAGATACATTACTTCTAGTTAACCTGAGTCAAATCTGGAACAGAATTCAACATGTGAAAGCTGAAATTATTTAGTCTTTCTGAAAAATGTTGGGGAATGGCTGTACCATGTTCTCATGTACTCTTTTGAGACAGTCACAACTCGTCCTTATTAGGTCACTTGTAAGACAATTGCCTGGAGGGAGTCAGAAATGAATTGAGTTTTGTAGATTTAAATGATTGTGCAGGGCCATTTTGGTTTTAATATATACCCAGGAGAGGCCTCTTGGAGGAACATGGGGACTTTATAATAAGAATAATTCCTTGGCTCGAGATCTTTATCTCATTATAGCTATAATTCACCAAGGGGTGTGTGCGTGCTCACACTGAGGTAAGGGGAGGGGGGTCTTCAATCAAAGGAAAATGTTCAAGGCTGCTGGATGAAATATCTTCATGGGGCCATACATGGAGATGGCCAGCCAAGATAAATAGGCTAAGGAGGTTAACGGGTTTCACATCGGAGTGGCTTAGCTGGCGACATACAGGTCATTAAGATCCAAATTGGTCTATATATACTCTGATCTAATTGGTGTGTGTCTAAAGCGGAGCATAATAAATGGAAGTCATAATGGTGTCTATAGGAAATCATGACAGGCGTCAGTCAGAGAGAGAAAGCGCAGAAGTTCTCCCTGACTACGGGCAGGCATGTGAATGTAGGAAGAATTTAGTGAGAGTGCAAGGAGAGGGGGTGCTAGAAAATAATCCTGAATGTGATAGCAGGAGTCAAGCTCTGCCCTGAGTACAATTTGTAATTAATACTGGCATATTATATTTTTACAAACCCACATATTGAATAAAATATTGCTTTATTTTGATTAATTAAGGATTCTTCTATATAGGTTTTGTGCACGATGATCTGTTTGAATAAGAGCACAGATCACACACAAACCAGGTCATGGGCAGAAATCATGGTGCCGAACCTAACCTTAGGTCCCTCCTTGATCCTCTTGTTGGAAAAACAAACATGGATATTTTCGGTCAAACAAGAAAATCATTATTCAATGAAATCTCTAGGAGTGTCAGTTTTCTTCTAAGGCAAGGCACAGTATCAGGCTGGAGGAAGGAGGTGTTTCCAGTATTTTTCACCAAAACTCAAAAGCAAACTTATGGATGGTGGTGGGCGTTGGGGGGCAACATAATTGAAATTTTATATGGGATAAAACCCATGATAGGTCTAAGGGGAGAACTGGCCCCCAGATCCTATGATGCTAAATGAATGCTGAACGCTGATTCTCTGAGATCTCAGGACCAAACCCTGAATGTGTCCAGGGCGGCAGTTCTGGCTGCTTGCTGGATGAACTGGACAAGGGAAGACTGGACACATTACCAGATGCAAGGGGAGCAGGCATCCGGATAGAGGTGCCACAGCCAGCATGGAGTCCTGCAAAAGTCAGCAGGCATCAGCCTCCCACACCTCAACAGCTGATCTGAACCTGGGTAAGATAGCAGCTGCAGGAAAAGGAATATGTATGCCCTGTGTAACAGCCCGCTGTACAGCTGAGAGAAGTAACAGGTCACTGTCGGCAGCACAAAGGGGACTGGGAAGAGAGTGGCAGCCATAGTGAGAGAGGTGGTAGGAAGCAGCATTGCCCCTTTTGTCCAATGCAGCTCAGCACATACATGCTGGGATGGAGGTGTGTGTGTGTGTGTGGGGGGGGGAGATCACAAGGCAGCACATCTCCACTCTCAGGAAAAGACAGATACGAAAGCTTCCCCATCGCTAAGAATGACTATCTTCGGTGTTGGTAATTTTCTGTTACTGCAGATCCATCAAAAATGCCTCCACTGATGATCTCAGAGGTTGACCAGATATATATAAGGGAAGGTGACTTGCTAGTTACACTGGACCCATTGTAGGATATATGACCTCAACAAGAGGACCTTGAATGTGGCTTTTTAGAGCAGTGCTGGCTCTGCACCCATGCTTGGGTCTATTGTCTTGGTTAGAAGTAGCACTGAGTTGGTAAATGATATTGTCTGAACATCCTCATAAGATCCCTTTATTTATATTACAGAATGGTTACTTCCAAATAGCACTGCCCAGACCACTCATTCATCTCAAGTGGGGCATTGGAGGATGCCAACACCAAGAGAACCCCCCCCCCCCAAGAAATGGTTACTTATCTGTAAATGTGGTTCTTTGATTGGACCTTCGTGAAATCACACAGATGGGTTTCCAACGTGCAAACACAAGGCTCTGGACCCTCTTTACAAGAGAAAAGGTCGTTAGCCTCCTCCCCCTTCGCACTGCATATGTGTGGGAGACTTCCTGCTCAAACCCTCAGTTCCCTTGTAGCCGCCAGAGTGAAACCCATAGTGGAATACGGTGTGATGACTCAAGGGGAGGTGGGCTGGACAGTATGGCTTCAAGAAGGTCCACTCGAAGAACCAAATTTACAGGGAAGTAACCTCTTCTTCTTCTTCTTTGTGGCCTTTGTGAAGCCACACAGATGGGTGATTACAAGCAATACTCACGGGATGGAGGGTAGTCACATCATCACAAAGGAAAGGACAGCTCTACCAAAAGCCGTAGAGGACCTCACACAGGTATCCATCCTGTAGTGCTTCATGAAGGTCAGGGGCTTGGACCATGTGGCAGAGTTGCAAATGTCTTCCAAAGGGACACCTCTCAGGAACGTAGCAGAGGATGAAACAGCTCTGGCGGAATGAGCTCTGATTGGGTGAGGTAACGGCTTCTTAGCCAAGTGGTAAGCAAGTTGAATGGTAGAAATGACCCAGCTTGACAAATGCTGGGATGAAACAGGTGACCGCTTAGAATTTGGGACATAACAGATAAACAACTTTTTTGTGGAATGAAGAGGAGCAGTCCTGGATAAGCAAAAGGACATCCAACATATGGCGATCTCACTCAAGAGAAGTCGATGGATTCGGGGAAAATGTAGGTAGGTAGATGGGTTGGTAGAGATGGAAGGAAGAGACCACCTTGGATAAGAAAGAGATGTCTGGGCATGCCACCACTTTGAGCCTTTTCACACGACCCCTAAGATCCGCTGGCCACTTAAATTTGGACCAGAGATCTTGGGGGCTTATCACTCTTCCTGTGTTCCCACCCCCTCCGCACTCCTGGCTGCTGGCTGCGTGAGGGGAGGGAGAAAAAAAAGGAAGAAAAGAACGTGGCTCACCTCTGTTCTGCCGTCTTGCTCTTGCCCCGGCAGCATTCTATTCTCTTAAGTAGCTCTTAAAGGGGCGGGGGGCCAAAAAACAACAAACAGAAGGGAGGAGAGCCCGGTACTCTTAAGTTACATCCGCATCAGGAATTCTTCAGCCCTGGAGAGCAGGTACTTGAAAAGTGGGCTGGGACACGCTTAGGTGGGTGTGGTCGCACTTAATTTTCTGTAAACTCAGGAGCTGGTGGGGAAACAATTTTAAGCTCCGGAGCTGGGAGCCATTTGCCACGGAGTTTAGGGGTCATGTGAAAAGGCCCTTTGTCTTTGTAAAACTGCAGGTATGAAGGATCACAACGGAGAGTGCAGAGTTCACTGGAGCATCTTGAGAAGGTAATTGTCAGTAAGAAAGCTGTCTTAAAGGAGAGCAGATGCAAATCACAGATAGCCATGGGCTCAAAGGGTGGGTGCATCAACTGATGGAGAACAAGAGAAAGCGACCACTGAAGTGAAACTGGCTTCTATCTGTAAAGGTATTTTTCAGGTCTTTAAGGAATAATTTCAACCAGGGATGGTGAAAAAACAGGGAGGCAGGAGAGTTTTCAGGCTGATGAACAACAAGTGCTGAGAGGTAAACCTTAAGGAAAGAAATAGTGAGTCCAGACTTCTTAACGTAGAGAAGGAATTGAAGCATCTGAGGAAGGGTGGGATTGATAGGGGGAAAACCTTTATCCAGGGCAAAGGACAGGAACCTGTTCCACTTATATGAGTAAAGGTGCTTAGTGGAAGACTTATGAGCAGCAGATATAATGTCATGTACTTTCTCAGAATCCTCCAAGCAGTGAGTTGGAGATGATCCAGGTCGAGGTGGAACATCTTTTTGTTGTTCCGAGACAGAAGGTTGGGAATAGAATGTAATCTGAAGTGGTCCAAGGACATCTTCAGGAAAGGAGTGAACCAAGGTTGTCTGGGCCACCATGGAGCTATTAGAATGACATTCGCTCTTTCTTGCCGTATCTTGTTCACAACATTGAGGAGGAGAGGAACAAAAGGGAAGGTGTAGAGTAGGTGATGACCTCAACAGAACATGAAAGTGTCACCAAGGTATCGACTGCCTCTCCCTGCCCGAGAGCAGAACTTGTGGCATTTGGAGTTCTCTGTCGTTGCAAAGAGGTCGATCTGGGGAGTTTCCCACTGGCGAACTATGGACTAGAAGGTGGGATGGTGGAGTTCCCACTTGTGAGATGACTCGTTCTTTCTGCTGAGGTGATTGGCAGTGTCATTTTTGTACCTGGGTAGGTGCACGGCAATGGGAAAGATGTGATGCTCCATGCACCATTCTCAGAAGTCCACAGGAAACAGCAGGAGAAGTTGAGAGTGAGTGCTGCCCTGTTTGTTGATGTAGTACATGGTGGTCATGTTGTTGGTGACCACCTGTATTTCATTGCTGGAGAAGATCCAGAGGAATGCTCTGTGAGCCTTAAAGACCACCAGGAGTTCGAGTTCGCTGATGTGAAGAGATTTCTCCTGTGATGACCAGGTCTTGTGGATCATCAAATTGTGGTAAAACGCTCCCCAGCTTTTGAGGCTGGCATCCGCTGTGACCTGGATGGAAGGTAAGAAGGGACAGAAAGGGCAGTCCATCAGTAAGTTGTCTTTGTTTACCCACCATTGGAGTTGGGCAGAGAGTTCATCTGTGACTCGTAGACGCTTTGAGGGCGGGTCTCAGAGTGGATTGAAGAGACCAAGATACCTAGATTGGAGGGATCTCATTTTTAGCCTGGCATGAGGTAGGACTGAGGTAATGCAGCCATTAAGCCTAGTAGGTGCTGGGCAACATGACCTGTGACCAATGACATTGGTTTGAACAGATGGATGAGGGAGGCGATGTCTTTGAGGTGGCTGATGAGTGGAAAGGCTTGCACCGTGGAGGTATCAAAAATTGTTCCTATGTAGGATACCTTCTCGGCTGGAACCAATAGTGATTTTTCAGTGTTGGCTTGTAGCCCGAGAATATCCAGTGTGTGAAGGACGTAACAGATATCCTTCTGTGGTGAATCTTTCTCACTCACAGTGCCTCTCTGTGGCTTCCATTAATAGAAAGCTAGGATGCACGTAGCAAGCTAGGACAGTTTAACAAAGGCATATTGTACTAAATCAATTCTGAGATACTATGTTTCACTTCTCATCAGGTTCCCAGGCTAAGTTTCACACATGCGCAGTGTGAGCTGTTCTTAGAACAAAGAAATATCTGTATTTGTGTTCTTATGTAGACGTATAAGTCTGTAATTGGTTGAGAGATTGCTGCAAAGTCATATGGGATTTGTAGTCATGTGGTTTTTCAATAAAGGCTCTTGCTGGATGCAGAGAGGGAGTGAGAAGAAGGAGAAGCATCCATTTTGCACCAAGAGAAACACGTGTGGACTCTTCTCTTTATTTTCCAACCCATTAGGGGGGGCTTGCTGGTTAAGCTTCCCTGCTGGATTCCCATTTACTCTCAAGCCTATTTTGGAAATAGGCTTCCCAAGTTTTCCAAGCCTTTAAAACGTTAAGGCTTTGCAGGATTTAATTCCTACAGTTGGCAAGCAACTTTTCAAGCCTCACAGATTGGGGCTTCCCACGGGAGTTATTCTCACATCCTTCTCTGCTTGGCCCTTTGTTTTGGATAACACGGATGCCAGATGGGGCAAAGACATTGGGATAGGCAGGTTTTCCAGGTCTTAAAGCACCAATTGCAGTGCCTGGATGAATAACTCTTAAGCTGGGATAAGGTTGGCGCCTGGCGGAGATTGCACGCCCAAGGAATAGGGCGAGTTGGAAGCCGATCCGAAGGCAGTAGTGGAGTGTATGAAGGACGCTCAGTATGGGAAGGTGTCGATCCCGATTGCCAGTTGGTATCAACAGTAGCCGTAGTCGAAACTGATGGTTTAGGTTTATTTTCCAACAATGGCAATTTTTGGATCCTTTTTCGGGGCCGATTTCGAAGTGGACTTTTTGTCCTTCTTTAATAACTGAGAGCCAGGAGATGAAGTTTGTGACTCAAAGATTTTTCCAGCAAGTAAGTATTTAGGCGACGTCTGCAGTTTTTAACAGCTTGAGCGCTAAAGCGCTTACAAAACTCACAGGAGTCCAGGCAATGGTTCTCTCCAAGGCAGTATAGGCACCTGGAGTGCCTGTCAGAAAGAGGAATTTTTCCTGCACAACTAACATGCTTCTTAAAGAGGGCAAAAATGCCATAAAACACCAAAGGAGATCCAATCAATGAAGGAAAAATAGTGAAGATGAGGAAACTTCTAACATGGAACTGAGGATTTTGGCGGGAAGCCTCCCGCATATGTGCAGTGCGAGCGGGGAGGATAGTAATGACCTTTTCTGTTGCTAGGAATGTCTGGAGATGTGCACGTGCACACTGGAAGCCCATCTGTGTGGCTTCACGATGGCCACGAAGAAGGATTATCAATGAAAACCAGGCCTTCTCAGTAGTTGCCCCTCATCTATGGAATAAACTTCCCTCAGGCATATGCTTGGCCCCCATACTTAAAATGTTAAAAAACCAGCTTTCCCAGAACCTTAATCTTTATCCTTCTAACATCTGAAAATCTTTTCTCCACCTTTTGTTATATATAATTTGGTTTTAATTTATTTTCACTGTATAATTTTCCTTTGTAAATACTGAAATTGACTACAGTTATTTTATTTTTATGGTTGTATGTTTAATTTAAAGTTCATTAATTCACATTTTATTTGTTTGTTGTTTATATTTTCTGGTTTTTTATATTGTAAATCACCCAGAGAAGTCCTTTGGGTAGGTGGGCAGTAGAAAAATCTAATACATAAATACATAAATACATAAATACATAAATACTATATCCTCTTAGTGCATGGTTTTCCCTCTGTTCTCTTTGGCGGAAATCTCTCTTTTAAAGCAAAATTACTACCAATGTTTTTTTTTTTAAATCGTTGTTGCACATGTGCAAAAAATCCAGGAATAAGGAAAGGGATCTGGGCAGACAGAGTGGATTCTTGAACCTGGGTCTATCATAAGAGTTGGAACATGGCTTGCCATGTTATCTGTTTGCCATGTTTTACCCAGGATGGATGCTCTTTACCAAGATTATTTATTTATTTATTATTTATTTATTTATTTAAGGACTTATATCCTACTCCATCTTCCCAAACGGGAACTCTGGGTGGCGAACAATGATAAAAAGATAAAAAGCAAAATCTCCACACAAATACAGCGGAGAGCAAGATGGCGGTAGGAGATAGGGAAAAAAACTAACTAATAAGGTCACCATAGGCTTCTTTGAAGAGGAAGGTCTTCAAGGCCCTCTTAAAAGCAGGCAGGGACTCCAGCAGGCGCAGCTCAGAAGGAAGATGGTTCCAGAGAGAGGGCCCCACCACAGAGAAGGCGCGGTTCCGCATGAGCGTTTTCTGCGCCTCTCTGGGTGTGGCCACTCTCAATGAGCGCGCCTGCGATGATCTCGTGGGTCTGGAGCCGGATGCCCTCTGGGAGATGCGCTCCGCCAGGTATCCTGGTCCCAAGCCGTGGAGGGCTTTGAAAATCAAAACCAGGACCTTGAACCTGATCCGGAAGACAACGGGTAGCCAATGCAGGCAGACCAGGACTGGGGTGATGCGCTCGTATCTACGAGCACCCACCACCAGCCTGGCCGCCGCATTTTGGACCCGCTGTAACCTCCGGACCAGGGTCAAGGGCAACCCCACGTAGAGGGCATTGCAATAGTCGATCCTCGAGATCACCAGGGACTGCACGACTGTTCTCAGGGAGGACTCATCAAGGTACTGGCGGATCTGGGCGATCCTGCGGAGGTGGAAAAAAGCGGCCCTGGAGACGGCCATCACCTGGGCTTCCAGGGAGAGGGCCGAGTCCAGGACCACGCCCAGATTCCTGGCCCTGTCTGTAGGCTGGAGGGAAATACCCCCCAGACTAGGGAGGGAGCCATTGTACCGAGACGAAGGCGCCCCAAAGAACAGAACCTCCGTCTTCTCCGGATTGAGCTTGAGCCGGTTATCTCTGGTCCATTCCAGAACGGCCTCCAGGCACAGATCGAGGGAGCGAACCGCCTCCTCTGCAGATGATGAAAAGGAGATATAGAGCTGTGTGTCATCAGCGTACTGATGACAGCGAACTCCATATCTCCTGATGACCTCCCCCAGCGGCCTCATATAAACATTGAACAGCACGGGGGAGATTGCCGACCCCTGGGGCATCCCACAAGGGAGAGTCCAAGGAGCCGACAAGACATCCCCCAGCTGTACCTGCTGAGTCCAGCCGCGGAGGAAGGAACGGAGCCAGGCCAAAGCCTGACCACCAATTCCCACCCCAGCGAGCCGGGCCAGAAGGTTACCGTGGTCGACGGTATCAAAGGCTGCTGAGAGATCAAGGAGGACGAGCAGGGAGGAGCACCCCCTGTCGGCCTCCCTGAGGAGGTCATCCTGCAGAGCGACCAGGGCGGTCTCGGTCCCGCGAAGAGGCCTGAATCCAGACCTTTTCCCACAATCAGCTGGCCCAGAAACTACCCCTGCTCCAACACCTGTTCTGTCCTGCAATCATAGCTAGCATAATTATGGACCCATTCCTATAGATTCCCCAGAGACCAATGAGGCTTTGGAACCAGTGGATGCAAGTCTGTGCCCACCCTGGCAAGAAAATCTCAATTTGTCACACTTCACCACCGGTAAGGCATCCAGCTGTGCCTGTTTAGTTTGCAAAGATACCTTTTAGGACTATAACTTTTAAAATCCTTCAGCCAGCATGGCTGGAGAACTCTGGGAATTATAGTTCAGAAACCAAACAACATTTCTAAAATCTAAGGGAACTTTTGGACATGGTAGGCCACAATTCCCATTTCTTCTTCCACACTAGACAGTAGTAACACTACTTTCACAGTGCTAAAAATTTTCTTCATTGTGTGTCAGGTTCAGTTCAAGTTATTTCCTCCAACTTTTTATGTTGCATTCCCTATAAAACATTCACAAACGTTTTCCTTCTAGTTTGTATGTTAGTAGAAATCCTACCCTGCATCTGCCACTCTTTTAAGATTATTTCTGGTACCATAACTAATTGAGGAGAAATAGCCTGTCAAATGTGTAGCCACTTCTTGTCTTTCCTCAGGAGCTTCACTCTGGAGGAATAAAGTGCATTCTGGGATATTATCCAAGAATAGAAATATAGGCACAAAATGCCTTTGTTGGCAAGCTGCCATAATATTAGTCTACAATAACCATGTCAAAAGCTTCACGAGGAATAAATCATTGATTCCAGAGGAAATCAGTGGGAGCCATTTATGGGGTGGGGTGGGGGAGTTTTATCACAGTGTAAACATGGCAAGTGAAAAAAAACCCTTCAGATATTTCCTTAGGTTAGCTATCCCTTTATATCAAGGATTTGCAAGTTACTGAGTTACCCTCAGGAGACACATCCTGCCCACCTCTCTTGAATAAAGAGCGCCACGTGATGAGGGCAGCACAGGCTTTGCTCCTTATAGCTCTTGAAACAATGTCACAGGAAATAAATATAAATTCTTTTCAGCAGAATTAGAATTGACAAGATTTCCAAAGACTAGGTTACAACACAAGCAAAACTCCCCATTCAGTTCATGATGCTGTAGGTAGCTCTTCATAGTACAAATTAAATTAATCAAAGTGGGTAAAAAAGCTAATGATCCACTTGGGAACAAAATTAGCTCCTTAATGAGAGAAATGGAGTTAAGAAAATTATAATAGAATGTTAGCAGATGTGCCCTTTGGAAATTATAAATCTGAAAAAAATATCTCATGTAGATGACTTGAATTATCACTAAATTTTACTCTGGAGATATGATGTGAGCATACACATTAGAATCTATTCAGGAATATGACAATTTACATTGTTCATATGCCTAACGTTTCTCAGCATTTTGAAATTAATTGGCCAGTTTTGTTTCTATGTGATTGGTTCTCTGGTGATTGCAATTTTATTAAGTTTTATTCATGTAATTGTACTTGCTAGTAAGAACAGCATTTTTATACCACAGATGTTGCAGAGCAGGGTGGGTTGAAAATCCTGCTATTATCTCTAATCATTTATCAGAGATAGCAAGGTGATTGTCTCACACACTCATCAAATGACTCATTATACTATATGAGTCTGCTCACCTGGATCCTAGAGCACCCAATTTTTGTGGGTAGCTCAACAGTTTGATAGCAGGTTAGAAATTGCAGTCCAAGACAGGTGGGACCTAGGAATGGATGATGTACCAAAAATATATAGTGATCTGTCTGGGAAGAGATAGGCTATCAGATATATTAGTGTGGCTGATGATTTTATGGTGATTGGGAAAGATCCCATGCAAAAATCATATGAAATCAGGAGGATCCAATAAGATCCGGATTCTTTTACACATAAACCTCTTTTATTTAAATTTATCAGCCAATCCTCTCTCTTTAAATTTAAATAAAAGAGGTTTATGTGTTAAAGCAGTGGTCCCCAACCCCTGGTCCGCGGACCGGTGCCGGTCCGTGGACTGGTCGGCACCGGGCCGCCTGGGGAGGCCGGGGAGGCTCCTCCCCTTTTCCTCCGCCGCCCTCCTCCTCCTCCTCTTCTCTCCCGCGGCCCGCCGGTGGAGGAGGAAGGCTAGAGGAGTGCAGGAGGAGCCGCCGCCGCCGCCTTTGCCTTCCTCCTCTGCCCGCCGGCGGCGGCGGCACATCCTCCTCCTCCTCCGCCCTCCTCCTCCTCGCCCTCCACCAGCAGCAGCAGCAGCAGCCACGGCGGCGGCGGCGCATCCTCCTCCTCCGCCCTCTTCCTCCTCGCCCTCCACTAGCAGCAGAAGCAGCAGCAGGAACCCCGTTTGGCCCGCTTGCCCTGGGGGCCGGGCGCGCGGGGGGCCGGCGGGGAGGAGGGGGTGCGTGCGGGAGGCGCTGGCGAGCCCCCCCACATGCACGCACCACCGCCGCAGCATGGGGGGTGCTCAGTCGGAAGAGGAGGTGGGTGCCCCTCCTCCTCCTCCCCTGGGGCGCGCGCCCTTTGGCCCCTCCCCGCGGCCGCGCTCCAGGGCGGAGCCCCCCCCGCTGCCGCCGGACCGCGCCTGTGTTGGGGGCAGGCGGGGGGTGTCGCGTGCCGGCCCGGGTGTTTTCGCCGCCGCGACCCCCCCGCGGTGGCCCCCGCCCTGCCCCCGCGACCCCCCGCCGCAATCGCCCCCGCTGCTGCTGCTGCTCCTCCGGCGGCGGCGGCGGCAGGAGGAGGAGGAGGAGGCACTACCGCCAGTCCCCAGCGGCCGCCTCGCCGCCTCCCCGGGAGAGTTTCGCACCTGGCTGGAGCTCGGGCTCCCTGCCCAGCAGCAGGTGAGAGAGGCGGCGGCGGGAGGCGCTCGGGCTCCCCCTTCTCGGCCCGGAGACCTGGCGGGAGGGGGGGCAAGTCTTGGTGGCGGGGGAGCGCGCGCGGGGCGGGGCGGGGGCTCCAGAAGCTCTGTGTGTGTGTGTGTGTGTGTGTGTGTGTGTGTGTGTGTGTGTGTAGGGGAGGGAGGCTCTCTCTCCCCCCCCTTTGTGTCTCTGTGTGTGTTTCTCCTCCTCCGAGGCGGCTGCGGTCCGGTGTGTCAGGCGATCAAGGCACCGGCGCTGGCTGTCGCTAGGGGCGGGCGGGGATCACGGATCAACGTCCGTCCTATTAACCTAAATATCCTCGGCTCCGGGTCGAGCGAAGAACCTTCGCTTCCCGCCTCCCCCCCCTTTCTTCTTCAAGAGACCGAAGAGGAGAGGGAGTGATGGGGCGGAAGCGGCGGCGGCGGCGGCGAAGGAGCCTCTGGAAGAAGAGCCGTCCGCGAGTCTGTGCGCGCGGTGGTGCGAGAGCCCAGGAGTAAACACGGCGCAGCGCCTCCTTCAGCAGCTCGGCGCGAGTTTCCTTGCGCTCCCCTCCCTCTCTGCCTCTCTCTCTCTCTCTCTCTCTCTGGACAAAAGCCGGGCTCCTGCACCCTGGAACGATCGCTTCTCTCCTCGGGCCAGGCAGCGCGGATGGAAGGAGAGCGTTGGGGGCGGGGGGGCGGGCGCGAAGGGAAGGGAGGCCGCGAGAACGAGACTGCCGCCCCGGAGAAAGAGCGCGCGCTCCGGCCCGGCTGCTTCGCTGGGGAGCCGGAGGCGGGAGGCGGGGAGGGTGGAGGAGGTGTGTGTGTGTGTGTGTGTGTGTGTGTGCGCGCGCCACCCCCCAACGGCCTCCCTCCCCTCCCCCTCCCCCTCGCCCGCCCGCCCAAAGGCCGCGGCCGCCGAGAGGAGGAGGAGGCGGGGGCCCGCCTGCCCAGGAGCCCCGGGCTCCCCCCCACCCCGCCCGTGCGCGGGGGGGGGGGGCGGCAAGCCTGACGCCCCCAGCCGGCGAGCGCCGCCGCTGCTCCCATGGCCCCCCTGCAAGGCACATACTCTAAGTCCCCCGCACCCCCTCCTCCCCCTCCTCCCTCCCCCCATTCCCCGCCCCCGGGCCACGGAAAAATTATCAAATATTTTCCGGTCCGTGGGGTCAAAAAGGTTGGGGAGCACTGTGTTAAAGAAGCCAGAGCTTACTGTATCCTCTTGATTTTATATGATTTTTGCATAATATCTTTCCCAATGACCATAAAATCATCCTCCACACTGGCAGCTGGCAGCTCATCTCTTCCCAGATGGACCTCTATCTTACTGCCACATCGTCCATTCCTAGGTCCCACCTCTCTGCATACAATGTCCTGATTCCCTAGGGTGGTATTGGCATGTTCTGATAAAGGGAGACAAAATGTTTTATTTCTAAAACAGATAAGGGTGTTTTATTTCATTACTTGATGGAATGCTTGCTTGTGTTTTGTTTTGTAATGTTTCATAACTATATGACATTATAAAATAGTGTGTTATTTTCTGTTTTGTACCTGACTCTAGTCAGAACTACATGCTAGACAAACTAGGTTGAACCATAGTAAGTCCTGTCACACCACACAACAATAAATTCTACTGCAATTCAAAATGGTGCCCAATGCAATTCTTTTTTGCTCCAAGTTTAACAGACACACGTCAATTTCAAGCAGTACAAGATCAGCCCATTTTTTCTACCAGTTGTCCTGACCAACCCCTTTGTTCACATTTACCACCCTTTCATTTCCTCCTTTAATCACTGTTATGTACAGTACTGTGGCTGTGCTTGTTTGCAACAAGCAGTTCCAGCCTTAGGGGAATCTCTGTTATTTCTAATAAGTGACAAGAGATAATGATAGGATTCCCTTCATGTCTTTTACTGTTCAGTGAGGCAATGTGGATCATGCAAAGGACTTTTTCCATGGAGAGAAAGGCTTGCGCCTCTCTGTGTGCGATACCAATGGGAATGGGTATCAAGGGCAGATGATGACATGGGAAGGTGGCTTGAAGCAAATCTCTCTACTCCATTGATATCAAGTGGCCTGCTTCATGGAACCCAAACCATTTCCCATCCCTGATTCATGGAAGATAACTGGTGGTTAAAATGTTGTACATTTAATGTTAGCATTTTTGTATCATGCACTATCTTAACTGCCAAGATGACTTTCTGCAAACAAAATTTCTATTAAATTCTTTATCATAAAATGTTTAAGGAGGGAATATATGTCAACCTATCCTAAAGAGGGGGTGTGCCTGAATCCTTAGCCTAGTATCAGCTTTTTCTCACTTTCCCAGGTAGCTTTCCCCCTCACCCTTTGCCCCAAAATCTGGCTCTGTTCTTTCCTCTTCTTACACTGGTCTTACTGGTTGTTAAGCATGCAACTCCATAAAGAGAGCCACAATGGTTCTAAGAGCTGCCAGAATCACATGCTTATGGATTCCAGAAGCTGTCGAATCATTTCTAGGAAAGAGAGGTAATTGGTGAGTTCTTTCCCTAGTGAACATTCATATGTTTCCCCAGATACAGTCCATTTATTTTTCATTTCTCTAACGTGGGGACAGGCAGAAGCTCATATCAGGATTTACTAGCTCTCTGAATGATCTGCAGTAGATGAACTAGGGTTTTTTCACATTGTTTAGAAGGGGCAGCCACATTACTCTGTGCAAGTATATCAGGCAAAATACAAAGAAACAAAACAAAACTGTTTTGTTTTAATGTGAGCTTTAGTGGAAACATTCACTTCGTCAGGGGTATGGGAACAGATTCATTTCATTCTGTTTTCACATATTTGACAAGTGGACATGTCCACAAAAGCTCACATTAAATTTTGTTACTGGTAACTATAGGTGTAACAAGGTGCCACTTGTATTTGTCTTTGTTTCATTTTGTTTTGTTTCTTTGGATTTGCCTGATTTACATGTTGTTTAATAATAGAAACAACCAACGGTCCTTTCTCTTCAGTAAATGAGTCTGCTCCCTAAGAAAGCTTAGGGACCAAAATCTCTTCTAGTATTGAAACAAGCCTCCAGGAAAGGCGTGAGCTGAGAAGCTCTCTCTTACCAAGCACCCTCTACAGGCCACTATTTGGAATGGTGAAGCGCAGTGTTTTATAAAGGATAAGAAATTGGTAAGCCTCACACCTTCCTCAAGCCTTCCCAATGGACTTCTCTCAACCACACTGACAAAGTAGTTCAAGTTGAGAAAGCACATCAGGTCTCTTGCTGAAAAGTGGAGCATTATTACAGGAGGTTTAGGAAATGCAATACTATCAGGGGGATTTTATAAGCCCAATATATAGATTCTAAGACGATTCAGCGTCATATAACCATAGAGCTATTTCTTTGAAGCCCATCTGTACTTGAGTTAACCCCCTTCAGACTGAGGCTGATCACTAGTCGAGCAGGGATACTGCCAGTGCACTTAGTATCTATGGGGAGCGGCTGGTCTGTTTGCCCGAAATAGTCTGTTTCATCTGTTCGTTATCCATGGGTTATCAGACAATTTCACATGGTTAGCCTCATAAAGCTTAGCTTCCAGAACATCTGGCTTCAGAACAGGCAGATATATTCAAACATCTCAGCAGCCCACATGTTAGAGTCTTTAGAGAATAAAAATAGAGCTAGCTATAAATCTCACAATAGTCAAGGAACACCTTATTACTTTGAATGAGTTTAAATCCATAGGGCTGGACAAACTGCCGCCAAGCGTATTGAACGAACTGGCTGAAGAACTCTCAGAACAACTATCTATTATTTTCATGAAATCACAAATGATGGGTAAATTGCCAGATGATTAGAAAAGGGCTAACATTATCCCTATTTTCAAAAAGGAGGAATCTGGGAACTACCAACCAGTTAGCCTGACATCATTCCTAGGGAAAATTCTGGAGCACATTATAAAGCAGCCATTCTGTGAGCACCTTGAAAATAACACAGTAATAACCTGAAGCCAACACAGATTTGTCATGGTGAGAATGCTGTAGAATGATGTATTGCAGTATATATTGACTTCAGCTAAGCTTTTGACAAAGTACCCCGTGATATTCTGATTAGAAAACTAACTAGATGTGGCCTACGTAGCACACCTGTCAGGCAGATATACAGGTAGTTACAGAATCATATGGAAGGAGTGCTTATCAATAGCTCCTTTGTAGGATTTGGTACTTTGTATTCATATCTGGACAATATGAAAATGAATGGTGCTGTGGAAGCCCAACATCCTCCCTCCAAATGAGCTGGCCAGCTCTTCTCCGACTCCCTGCCAGCTGAACATTTTGTTGCAGGGGCAAGATGGAGAACCTTGGATGTGTAAGGGCCAGCTAACCAGTGTGTGCATGGGTCCAATGATGTGGGAGCCTCGCACCACATTAAGACTGGCAACTGGCCAATCCAGTCTGGTTCATCTGGATATGAATACAAAGTGCCTGCTTTTACTCCTTCTGAAACTCTAAATGTAGGGTACATAATAATGGGCTCAAGTTACAGGAATCCAGATGTAGCTGAATAATAACTGTTAGAGCAGTGCAACACTGGAACCACTGAAGATGCCAGCCACAGAGTCTGTCGAAACGTCAGGAAGAAAAACTTCCAGAACATGGCCAAACAATACGAAAAACTCGCAACAACTATCAGATCCCAGCCATGAAAGCCTTTGGGAATACATGGAACCAGTTACCTTGGGAAGCAGGGGCATATGGGGGGGGGGCAGAAGAGTACATGTGCCCCGGGCGCAGCAATCCGGGGGCACCTAGAGGGGGGGAGCAGGAGGAGGAAGCTCTGCACCCTCCCGCTGCCCAGCAGTCCTCCTTTCCCCTAAGGCTTGGCGACGGCACCCCCTCCGGCACCTCCACTGCCGCGCACCAGGGGAGCAGCGAAGCAGACAGGCAGACAGGAGCACGGTGGCTGGCACCCTCCTCCTCCTCCTCCTTGCCTTGGTGGGAGAGGTGTAAGGCGCGCACATGCTACCGTGCGCATGCGCACACACGTGCGCGCACACACCTGTCCACCCGTCTGTCCGTCTGCCTGTCTGCACGCACACACATACCCCATGCCCATAGGGTTTGCCCCCCCCCTGTTGCTGGGTGGGTGCAATGTGAGGGGTGGCAGGAAGGGCGCAAAAAAGAAATTTGTCCCCAGGTGCTCCAAATCCTGGCTACACCTCTGTTGGGAAGGTGGTGAATGCTCTAATATTAGAGGAATTCAAGAGAAAATAAGACCACTATATGTCAGCCCTTCTTTGATCTGAATTCCTGCACTGAAGAAAGTGTTGGATGGGATAAACTTATAAACTCTTTCCAACTTCATTATTTTACAATTCTATGATATAGGAGATATATGACCCACAATCAGTGAGCACTATATAACATGCAGGTACAGTTGTGATAAGCTGCAGCCAACACCCAGTCCAAGATACTTCAGTGGGTAAGAGGAAAAGGGGTTTTCTGGAGCATAGAGTGAATTCTGAAGCTGAGAATTCTCTCAAATCTGCTGAATCCAGACCTTATAGTTCTAATTTCTCATAGCGTCATTGACAGAATAATAAATGTTGAAGGCCAAGGCCTGATTTACTCAGTTCCTTGACAGTTACCAAACCCATATTTTACCCTTTTACTACTACTCAATAAATGTCTTTAGATAAGTACATTTTATTTCAAAATGTTTCCTTATCACAAAGTTACATTTCATTGTTTATTGGCTGTACTCTCCTTGTTTAGATTTTAATACTAATGAAAGCTAAAATAAGGCCCAGATGTCTATTAAAATATTTTAATACATAGTATTAACAAGTAGCGCAATAGCAGGAATGCAATTCACGGAAATTAATACAATTTCCTAGAAACGATATTCATCCCAAGCCTGAGAAGAACCTCCTCTATGTTGCTATACATTATTAAACAGGTTGGGATTGGAGACCAATATGACCTAAAAGAAAAAACTGTAATTTACCCTGCATACACCAAGGCAGCCAAACAGTACAAGGAAAATTAATGACAAATGAAAATAATGGCTGTGGTCACACCTGGGTTTCGATCCTGATCTTCTGAAGGTCCAGCTTTTCTGCTTCGTCCCATCACGTGATTTAATATGTGGGACAAGAGTTCTCACGTCAAAAGCTGTTTTTTCAATTTTAAAGTGCAGTTCAGCCCCCTTGGCCAGCAGGTGGCGCTAGCATTTGAAAAAAAAAACGGAAGACTTTTCTGGGGGAAATTAATCTTTGTCGGACCGCAGGTAAAACTGTGCTCACGACCTGGGTTCAATCCCTGGTAGCAGGCTCAAGGTTCACTCAGCCTTCCATCCTTCCGAGGTCGGTAAAATGAGTACCCAGCTTGCTGGGGGGGCAATGTGTAGCCTGCACACTGTAATTAAAATTGTAAACCGCCCAGAGACCACTTGTAGTGGTATGGGGCGGTATATAAGCAGAACACTTTGCTTTTAGAGTTTCCTGTTACTCCGATATGCAGGCAAATTAAAAAAAACAGCGCCGATCGGCCCCAGGAACAGCCGGTGGGTGCTATGCAGAAAGAAAGAAAAAGAAACTCGGATCATGCAGCGGGTCCCACGGCGTCTTCCTCCTTAAAATCTGGTTTTTAAAAGGGAGGAAAAAATTCCCTGGGTCGGAAGGTGAGTCACAGAAACCTCTCTTAAGGGAGCATTACCGGGTTTTTGCCCCGTGGCCATGAGGATGGCATTTTTGGGCACGATTTATTTAGTAATTAAAACTGTCTTTAAAGGGACATGTGACCGAGCCCACAGACTGAGGCTGATCACTAGCCAAGCACTGGCCGAAGGAGACAAAATGAAAATAAAGAAGAAAAGCAAGTAAAGTACAAAATATTGCAGTGCTTTAAAGGCTATCATATGTTTCAATGTAAGTTTCACGGACTAAAATCTATTTCTTCAAACTTCAGAAGGCCTCATCTGTACATACTTAATGTTCTCATTAAAAACATTCTTAATACAGTAGTTTGGTTTTTTGATTAATCTATTACTTATTGGCTTAAAATTCTGTTGTTTTGTGTTTTAAGTTGCACTAAAATAGCCCCACTATGGGACCTGGTTCTCTGTAACTCAGTTGAGTCAAATGGCCCTACTGTAGTTGCACCCACTATGCTAAGTAATAGGATTTCAGCTATTAGATCATTTTATTCAAGCCAGTTGAAGGATTTGGTCAATGCCACTACTTGACCAACAGTAAGTCCTACAGAGTCAGTAGGCCTTACTTTTTAGTGGACCTACATAAGATTACATGCTGCATTCTAGAATTAATGTGTGTGCTGATCTTGGATTTTTTTCATTCATTTGCCCTTTATATACATTTATATATATTAGATTTTAAAAGAAAGAATGCAAGATATAAAATATCAGTGTCTGGAAAGAACCAGAATTCAAGATAGTAGCAAGTAGCAATCTGGATGATTTCAAAATGATGCCAATCTTGAAAAGAACCTGGGCTGATAAAGGGGACATGTAAAAAAAAATGTTACATAATATATCTAGATGCAATGAACCAAGAATTTAAATGGAACAGTAATTCACAGTAAGTGGACCAGAAAAGAAATTGGCTCCAAGGTTTGTTTGCTTGTTTGTTTTTTAGTAAAACCCTTGCAGGGGTCAGAACAATGTATGATTATTTTATAAAAGGATATTGCAGTGAATAAAGCATAGTTTGTAAATCAGACAAAATGATAGGATTACTAAAAAGAGCACCCCCTCCATCTTTCTCGCAAATGGTGTACTCAGGTTGCTTTTTTGCTTCGAAAAGAGCATTAATACCCCCAAGTGGGGTCAGGAGAGGACACACACTAAACCTTTTTAAGGTTTAAGGAATATTTCATATCACTAAAGTATACAGAAATGTTTTTCACCAGAAAGGACGTTTGCGATAACTAAATAAAAGCACATAGAAAATAAAAAGCTCAGTCTGTCCCTGTTCCAATTTTGCCTGATTAATGCCAAAAGGAACTTTTTTTTACTGTCAATGTTAAAACACATGCCAGCATCTCTGTAACTGCAGAATTGAATAGTAACCTGTTTCTACCTTGCTTCCAAATCCAGCTGTGAATAATTGAGTCATCAGGGCAGGACATTAAAACTGAGGCAGGCAAATTAGGGCCCATTCAGATGCCATTAGTTGTTAGACTGCAACTCCTAGCATTCCTCACAGTTGGCTATTCTTGTTAAGGCCTGGATCAGGGCCAGCCTTACTGTAGAACTGAGTGAGGTGGCTGTGCCAGGGATGTCAAGAAAGGGCACCAAATAGTTTGGGAAGGATGTGTTACTGTCTCCACTTCCTGGTGGTGAGTGAGAGAAGTACTTATAAGGGCTTTCTGTCTCATGTGCCAAATTAAGTTGGTTGATTTTGCATATTAAGCCCTTTGACTTGGCTGGGAAATGAGAGCTGGTTTTTCTGCAACATGATTTGGGGCAGCAATTGCTGCCCCATATATATATATCCTGTCTTTCCCCCAAAATGGACCCAAGGTGGCTTTAGATTGTGATTCCTGGTTTCATTTTTCAGAATGAGCAGCAAACCTTTTGATCCACTGGTTGGAATGGCTTCTGATACTTGGACCTAGTAAAAAGCCCATGACCAATAAAGGAGTGTTTGGGATGAGCAATTGTGTATTCCTACAAGTAGATGCCAAAGTTGTATTAAATAAATAAATAAATAAATAAATAAATAAATAAATAAATAAATAAATAAATAAATGTTGTCTCTCTTGCTTTAAATTAAGAATATATTTTTAAAAAAAACATTCTGGATCAGACTAAAAAGGCCCTGTTTGACCCAAGATTCTCTAGCAAGCTAGAGGCCTCTGGGAAGTCCATAAACGGGTAATATGCACAATAACATCCACTCATGTTTCCCAATAATTTATGTTTAGGATGAGAAAGCATAGAAAGCCTGAACATGAGCAGTGTGAAAAATCCTCCATTACTATACTATGATTTGGTTTTCAGTGACATGTGTGGTTTTATTACATGGATACTGGTAACATAAACTGCAGGGTCTATTTGCTGCCTGTTATAGATGAACAGCAGTGCAAAATGTTCTTGAAAGGCTGCCCGCTTCCAAGAGAATGTGCTTGAATGTTCAGATAAGCTTCTGTGAACTGCTCCAAGTTTCCCACCTTTGGAAATAAGGCAGGTAATGATACTAAGCAACAGGACCTTTCCTATTATGGCATTGGAATGGGCTGCAAATAGAAGTCTGCCTGGCTTCCTTGTTGCTTTTCTTTTATTTCTTTTGCTTTTCCTTGGTGCTAAACCAAACATTGTATTTGTCCAGGTGCTTAGGTATTGTGCTCTCTATGGACTATTATTCTGCTCTGTTTATTGTGATTTAATTATTTCATTCTCCCCAGATCTGTCCAGCTGACAAGGAGCCCAATAAGCATAGCAAAATACTCAGAAATGTAAATAAATGTGTGCATATTATAATTGTTACATGACTATATCCAGAGCTTGAACCACAATTCTCAAATTCCCAAGCAAGCAGCTTTACCAAGTTCTACCATGTGTCATGATGTTTTGTAAATTTTCCCCTCTACACTCTTGTCCATTGTAAATATATTTTATGTCCTACCCCACAACAATCTAAATAAGGAATTCCTACTATACTGAGCATTTATAGTTTACTGTTAAATAACTGTGCTCCAGTTTAGAGCCAAGAATAATGTTGGCTCTTCAATCATGTTAATTTTTAAAGCAAACCAAATACTATGACACAAATACAAGATATGAATACTATATGTCAAAAAAAAACCCCACCCACTCATGTGTACACTGACACTTCCTTCCTTACAGGTGTGAATATCTGTTATAAATTTATATTAATGAAAAGAGCATTGGAGTCTGCCAACCCTACAGCCATTGTCAAATGAGTATATAGTACATTTTTTCCTTCAGGGTGTTAACATTTTTCCAAGGTTGCCCTGGGAAAATATAGCTCAGAATTTTGAAACTTGGGCTAATGATACCATGCAACAGAGTGATCATATGTAGTAGTTCAAATGTGAAATGCCCTCCATTTGGAGACTTGAATGACATCTGCATGGGCATCCTTTCAGCACCGTCAAGACACATTTATTAGAGTGTTGAAGAAGTTAAGGATTCTGACATATTCAGATTTAAGGAGGAGATTTAAGGGCTTTAAGGAGGAGACCTAACAAAAACAGCAAGCCCAAAACACAGAGCAAATATTAGCATTTGAATATTAAATTACAGGAAATGTAGATCAGAAAAACCAAACATATACTATATTAATGCCAAAAATTATTTCGTACATGCCTCCTCTTCTAATACTTGTTGCTTATTAACAGCATCCATATCCCATTATGGTTGTTTCTGGATGATTTTCCCTCAAGTTGTGCATCAGTGCTTTACACTGTGACCAGCTTGCACACATGTCTTCTTCAGTCATGGGGGCTGTGAGGTGAAGTGCCCATCTAATAACCACAGTGGCTGTATTGGTTAATCATGTAAAGCTAAATGTAAAGTCCCAAATGCAATGCCAATGAAGAAACTTGGCTTGAGTAGTGCACAGGGGCTTGGGAGATCCAGTTTTAAGTCTCCAGATGGGCATACAGTAATTGAGTCTGAGAAACCTTGGGTGGGCCACTCTTGCTCCTAGCCTGTGTCACAGGACTGTCTTAATGGACAATGTGAGAAGAATGTTCATGCAATATAAATGTAATGTATAAATAATGCAGAATAGCACAGAGAGAATGGTTACTGTTCAGAAACTATGGGAGGAGAATCCAAGCAAGTATACCAATACATTTGAAAGGCAATATTAAACAAGGTTTATTTCAAGTCCCTCCTTCTCTAAATACTAAATTTCATGATTGGTGTAAGAGCACAAAAAAGAACGAGACTGTTAAGCAAGATAAATTGTGTTTGTGTGTTTGTATACGTTGACCTCATCTGAATGTAACGATTTTCCCGTTCTGTGCCGTCCTTTCCTATTTACAGACGCAGAGGTTCCAGGAGCCATGAGGCAAGGCTCCGAGCAACAGGCTCCCGCTTCTGGTGCCCCGCGAGCCACGAACCCTTGTTTCCATTATAAACTGCCATATTCAAGGGAAGACGAGGGCTGAGACCCACTTTCCTCGATAACGTCTCCCTCGCCCTCCCACCTGCCTCGCCGCCGTTTCTCTCGGAGGCCCATTTGTCTTTTGATCTGGAGTCCGTCGCTATTTTTAAGGATCTGATACCACGGTGGCTTCTGTCAGATCCTGAGAAGCGGCTTCTTTTTTGGGGGGGGGCAGGGGGGAGAAGGAATGCTATTTATAAAAAACGCACACATCCAGGGACCATTTTCTGTCATCACTTTATTTTAAAGGGTCTTTTTTTAATTATTTAAGAGCCACCTCCAGCGGCATTTTTCAATTAAAACAACAACACCCCTCTCCAGAATGGAGGAACCTTTTCCCAGCCGCTCCCTTCCCTTCCCTTCCCCTCCAGCTGCCGGCGAAAGCAGCTTCGACAGACATGCTCCGTGCGAGCCCTTGACAGCGCGAGGCGAACCGTCTGACGGCCTCCTTTCTAACTGGCTGCTGCCTGTTGCTAACCCACGTGACCAACAGCCGGCTCACGCGATCTTCCCCTCGCAGAGGCGGCCGCCTGCTTGTTATCCCGCGAGCGTCCGAGACCGTCAGGCCAACCTTAAAACTTCAGAGGGGAGTTAAGCCGTTTGTCTCATACGTAATCCTCGATTTCGCCGAACCTCCTCGAAGAGGCACGCCTGAGGGAAAGTGTGGTACCTCAGGTGGACAGGAGATGGCACTGGAAGCTCTTCTGGGCTTACTAGATCGGCTCTCCCCGTTTGGTTCCTTCTGCTTCTCCGTTGGCACTTTGTATTTTAGACACAATAAACAGCATTGCAGGACCCTTGTCTGGTTGATTCATCTTCTGTTCCCTTCTCTGCAACCCCCCCCGCCCCATTTAGAAGTAGATACCTGCTGAAAAAATTAGAAATACTTTTAAGGCTGCCTTGGAAGAGGTAATATTTCGGAGTGAATTCTGAATCCAGATGTGATGCATCATTAACAGTTGATCTACAACTACTGGACTAAGGTTTTAGATGCCAACACCTCCATGGGATATCTGCGCCTTTTACAAAAAGATGGCCACAATAGTTCATGGTTTAAACCTTTTCCAACTAAACTGCACATATTAGGGCTATCTATTGATTTTCTTTATGCCTATGAGCCCAAGGCAGTGAAATCCATCCTAGAAAAGCGGACTAGGGATATTGACTTTCAGCACTCTACCTCAACTGCCCACAAAAATTTCATTTTGGACTAAACTTTAAATTTTTCCAAAGTACTAGATATCTGGAAAATCTGACTATCCCCAAATACCGGCATGTTTTCTCAAGGGCTCGATTTAACTGCCTTCAATCTGCAATTTTAGACAGGTCTTATTCTGTCATCCTTTACGAAAACCAATTGTGCCCTTGTAATAACAAAGAAATTGAAACATTGAATCATGCCCTCTTTGTATGTAATTTTTATAGAAATGAGCATATTAAATTACTCAAGCCTATAATGAGTGTCTTCCCAGGTAGGACTCTGAACTTGTACAGGTACTTAAAATATTTATTAAGTGACCCAAACAAAGGGACCACTGAAACAGTGGCCAAGCTTCTTTTCTCTGACCAAAGAATACAGAAGACAACTTTGGCTTCTGTTAGCTCTTAATGTAATTGTGTTTTCCTCCCAAATGATGTTTGTGCAATTCATTTTTACTACCTAAACTGCTTTAACTATCTTGAAATATTGTAATGGTTTTATCCTTTTATCTTTTTAAAACTACATGTGTATACTTTCTATTTTATTGGTTGGGTCTGTGACAGTAAATATTGTTGTTGTTGTTGATCTGCAACACAGCCCTAAGTTTCATTCAGACTATGAGACAAAACCAAGAAGGGGAAAAAAAGAAAAAATGGGCACCTTAAAGACTACAATTTTTAATGTGAGCTTTCTTAAGCTCTGGAGAAGTGGACTGGTCCACAAAAGCTTTATTTTTAATTTATCTACTTCTACTTATCCAGTCATTTAGGCTGTGGCCAGATTCCTTTCTCCCTTATTCTAGCCTTTTGTGTGTGTTCTGGTGGCCCTTCAGATAATGTACATTTGGATTAATACTTGGATCAAGATAAATAAAATATTTTAACAATTTCAGTGTTTTTGTACAGAGCAGGAATGTGCACAAGGATAATTATAAAAGATGCATGAAATATCTCAAAATTTATTTAATTAACTCTAATTCAGAAGCCATTACACCTGTTCTTCAGCATTTTATAGTTTACTTTTTAAAGAGCACCACTACAATGAAGGCTTACAAACTGCTAATAAACCACAGGTATAAGGATATATCGCACATATGCCATCCCAAACCAATCATTCTAGAATGTTGCAGATTATTTCTCTGTAGGCATCTCAATAACATACATTTTCATTCTAATTGCCCAAAACTTTACAGGATATAAAAACAAACCCTTTAAATTCCAAGTCAATCCCCATGCTGTAGCAGTGGCCTTTAGACACAAATATACACTAATCTGTTTCAAACTTGTCAGGTTCCATCTAAGAAAGAACAGTGATGCCTGCAAAATTTCATCCATTTCTTTTTAAAAAACAAGTTATTGGCGATTCATTTCCTACAGAAAGTTAAAGGCTGTTTTTCTGAACTTCAACAGGCTGTATCCCCTCATAAGCAGTTACTACATTGTCAAAAGTCATCCTATTCAGTCAAATAGTAAAATATATCACTACAGTATTTCATATGTTCCAACAATAACCATTAATTCATTTACTTTATATATTTCTTGCTTTTCTTATAATAAATGGGATCAAAGCAACTTTGGGGAACTAGAGCTTCATCTTTGGATAAGTCCTCAGAGGTATATTTCCCAAAGCCAGATTCTGAGTGGAAGCCAGATTCTGAGTTGTAGCCTTAAAATTTCTTTTGAATTTTGGAGGAAAATTGGCATGAACATATATGGAATCTCTCTGTTGTGCATCCTTGAGACAGGATTTAGACAAAAGAATCACTAATAGTCCACAAATGCACAGTAAGATACCGTGTTTCCCTGAAAATAAGACCTACCCAGGACACCGGGAAAGGAAAATACAAGTGTGTGGTGTGCCCATGCTCGTGTGTGTGTGTGTGTGTGTGTGTGTGTGTGTGTGTGTGTGTGTGTGTGTGTGTCAAAAGAAAGTACAGGAACAGCCTGCTTAACCTTTCTTTGCAGCAGTGTGTGAATGGAGCTGAGTCACCACCGCCGCCTTCTTCCAGGTGCTGAGGGGTGGCCGCGAAGCTGCTAGTCCACAGGCCCTCCGCCGCATTGGAACCATGGAAGGGAAGCCCCTCCAGCAGCCCCCTCACATGCTGCCAGAATAGCTGCAGCTGCAGCAGCAGCCATGGCAGTGGCAGCAGCAGCACTAAGGAACTGCCACATTTGCCGGTCAGGGACACGGATGCTTGTGACAGCGGCTCCTCCTCCTCCTCCAGCTGCCGCCGCCGCCACCACCGCCACCACTTTCAGTCTCGGGGAGCTGCTGTGGGGCAGTGGAGTTAAGAGAATTAAAAATAAGACATCCCCTGAAAATAAGCCCTGGTGTGTCTTCTTGTGAAAAAATAAATATAATACAGTGTCTTATTTTCGGGGAAACATGGGTATTTAGTTATTATTCTTTGCACCAAAGCTGAACATTTTGTTTAAACTTACTGTAGAAGAGTATGTTCATACAATCATATGGACAGATTCATTTGAGTACTGGGTTCCTTGTACTGAGTTTTCTTATTGTCAGGACCAATTTTCAGTTGCATCAAATTAGTTATTTATGACTGCTGTATAAAGCACTGATAAAACAACTGGTTTCCAGGTTTAAAAAAAAGCATTATATAATTGCATATAACATTCATCAAAGATGGATTTTACAGTCTGACCCCAAACTATAATGCCTCACAATGTACCCTGTGGAAATGAGAATTATTTTAAAATGCAGTGCAGGTGGGTGAAAGATTAAAGCACCTAGTTCTGTACAAATTTAAAATGTGATTGAATGAAAATAGACAAAAGTGTCTGAAAGTCAACATCAATACCATCCATCATAGTTACAAAAGAGATGAAAACTGACTTCTGTTAAGCTCACTAGACACCAGCGCTTGATAGTACATACTACATTCCACTTAGAATGCTGAACCAATTCAGTAAAATGGATTGGCATGTAGAAACATACATAGTTGGTTTCTGTAAAGATACAAATAGGTTGGACATGCATTGCTTTAGCAAGGAGCCCAGTGCTTTTTTGTGGGAGGTGGTTGATCTACCCTTTTCTGGCTTGTCACAGTAAAGAGCATCTGCTCCACAAGAAAATTGAGGGTTGTTTGACCTGGTTCCAGAGGGCTAGTATGCCTTCAGCTCTGCGCTTCGTGTTAGCCACATGCATTCCTGGGGCCCTGGCCTGGAGTGATTTTGGGGAATAGGAAGCAGAAAGATGTGCTTTGATTTTTCCAGTTCTAAGGCCTGCAGATGTGGGGCATTGTAATTGATGGTGATTTTCTCCAACTCTTTCACCCTTGCAACTACTAGCTCTAGCAATAACATCCTGTTGTTGTTTTTCTTTGAATGCTGGAAGTGCTGTCAAGAAAGTGGTAGGTCCGGACCTACTCAAATACTGGCCTATTTGGCAAACATGTTGATCTGGAGATAATAATGGCACTTAAAGAACGCTCTGAAAAACTAACATATCCTCCACATCTAAAAATTGTAACTCTGGATTCTGACAGACACAGGTTAGGCAATTATGCATTACCAAATATTAAATGAAGAGTGGCAAGATGTCTGTGAAGATTCTAAGTCACCCATGTGAGTTTATCTGAAAAAAAGAAGTCCAGTTGCCATGACTCATCTTCCAGATGAACAGTGGCAAGGTTAATTTTCACTAAAAACTGGAAATCAAATACACTGGTACCTTGTATAAAGGAATTAATTTGTTCCAAATGAAATTTTGTTAAGCAAATTTCCTTTATACAAATTTCCCATAGGAATGCATTGAAAACAGAGTAATCTCTAATTGCAACCATTTTTATGTTGTACGGATTTACCCCATAGGTGATTCTGTTAAGCAAATTTCCCCTATCTCCAGAATTTTTTATGTTGTACAGATTTTATGTTATACAAACTGTTTGTTATACGAGGGTCCACTGTAATCAAATAGCATTGGAGGAATGGTATCGGAATTATGGAATATGGCTATTAATAATAAATTGACACATGATATTAAAATTAGGAAGGGATTGGGAAAAAAAATCTAATGATTTTATAGTAATAGGGGATAAATTGCTGGTACATGTATTTCCAAAGGGTAAAGGGTACACACCAGGAGAAGAGTCAATGTATTTCTGGAGAGAAACATCCTTGAGATGGCTTTGCAGCTGAGACTCCTGTTGGTTGCAATCATAGAACTGAAGTTTTTAACTCTTCAATTCATAGTGGATCAATAACATAGATTTGGATCATACATCATTCATTTGGGTTGGTCCTCAGATATTCCATCTTCTTCACATTCAGGCACAGGCCCAACATTATCAGATGGTCACCCCATATTTGGGTTTGGCACTCAAGATCTGCCTTACTCTCCGATGCAATCATGACATCATCAGCATAAAGGAGCATCCAGAGTACAGGATTCTGCAGCTCTTGAATGACTGTGTTCATAAATCTTTCAGTGTACCAGCAGCAGACTGCACACAGCTCTTTGACAATTTATAGAGCAGCTTGACACAACTAAAAAGTTCCTCTGAGATTCCATGATGTCGTAGAGCATACCAGATGACATCATGTAGAACTCAGTCAAATGCTTTCTCAGAATCAAGGAATGCTGCATGTACTGGTTTACATTTCTCTCTGTGTTGAGTAGCACCCAGGCAGCATGGATTGTGTTGATCGTTCTGCAGTACTTGACAGAGCCAACTTGATTGACACTTCATTTGATTTGTGTGTTGATGACTTACTCAAAGATTTTAAGAGTATGTGAAAGTAATCTAATTGGTCTCTAATTGATGCTTTCAGCAGGATTCTCCTTCTTTTTCCAGATTGGCACTGTTGTGCTTTGTTGCCATTCAGGTATCTTCTTCTCCAGTGCAATCTGGTTAAAGGTTGTAGATCGCTGCTTTCTGTCTCTTGCAATTTCTTTCAGATCCATCAAGTTCCATCTGTGTAAGGTGATAACTGCCAATGAACAAATTTGAGGTCCCTACTCTCCCTTTCTTGGCCAATATCCTACTGATATTCCCAGTAGGAGAGCAGATCTGCTGACTCAGTGGGATTTCTATAAGTGTTGAGTTACCATTGAACAGTTGATTCAATTTGTCTACTACTCTTAATTGACTTGAATCTTTTACTGAACTTAACTTTTTACTGCCCATAGTCTTTTTCTGGGCCTGGACAACCCTGTAAAGACTGAGGGTATGTAAAGTAGGAAATATAGCATTTCTGTGCTTTTAGTTAAAACTAGGGCTTAACTGTGACTTCCACCCAAGTTTTCCAGATTCAGATGGACCAGCTTGTCTCTTTTATACTAATAATATGGATGTAAGATTCTTTTTCTTAAAGGAAGCATATTTGCTAAATGACCATTTCAGCTGCTCAGTAATCTCAGCATAACCTGTTGGTAAATCCCTTAGGCCTAATACCTGTTAAATAAATCCATTCAAGCAAATAAATGCTCCAAAAACCTATTACTGCAATAAAATAACGCAAACATATGCCTCTATTCTAAAACAGACTCATTGATTTGTCTACAACCATCTCCTTTCTAAACAAGAAATATGCTGCACTGCATGAAGTCAGTGAAGGTATGGAACTATAACCTACTTTATTCTGGTGTCGTTCAGGGTTGTATTGCTTTTAGTGCTTTTGCTTTTGGTCAACTAAACATTTATCCGCAAGGTAGCCTTCCCTATTCTGTGCATCATATCCCTGCATGCCTAATGGAAGCCATGCTGATTCTGTACAAATGCCCCATTTGTTTACTTGGCAGAATGTGGAAAGCCAGTCAGGAACTGACATGGGCAGACAGTAAACAAACCCGCCAGCGTTTGTTTTACACAGGGCTTGTTCTTTCTAGTCCTGCTTCTCTGCTGTCTGAGTTTTGAATTAACGTATCAGAGCGGCAGTTGAGACTGAGTATAGACACATTTTATGTCTGGTGCAGAGTAATTGAAGTTGCAGAATGTAAAAAAGAAGTCTTTCACATGTATGCAGCAGTTGGTTTTACATGAATACAAATTCCTAACTGCTTATAGAATGGGGATAGTAGAATCACAGCTAAGAATGTGTATCTTCCAGAGTACCTCAACTGGTCTTTGGGTGTGATACTTACCCACATATGGACTATAGCCTTGGAATGAGTGTTTTTGTCACATGTCAGTTTGGATTCTCTTCCATCCCACCCTCTACTGTTTACCACCCCCTGCTGTTTTTCTTTCTTTCTGGGAGCACTTGAATGCCCTCCTCTCTGCTTTTTTTCTTGCAGGATCAGACCCTTCTTGTGGAAAGGCACTTCTTAATGGGTTGCTCCACTCCCGAGCCTTTCCCCACTGAAAAGAAGGGTCTGTTCCTATAAGAACAAAGAAGAGAGTAGTCTTCAGAACATGGAAAGGAAGTGAAACAGGGTGGGGTGGGGTGGGTGGAGTGAAGAAGAACTCAAAATATGAACTCAAGGAGAGTTTGTTAATTTTATTAATTTGGGGTTTTAAAAGAAGGGGTCGTCTAATATATGGCAGCATCTTATAGATTGAAAAATACAGTACTACTTTTATGGGAAGTTTATTGTCAATTTCTATAAGGCTATTGACAGAGAGGAAACCAGAGACTGAAAGAGTTATTTTTGAAGAAGGCCTCAGTGCTTCTTTAGTAGAAGTTGTTCTTTGGGTTGTATATTTTGGGTGTGTTACATTGTCCTTACCAGCACATGGGGAGGGAAGAAGGAAATATTTTCTACTTCACGAGTCCAATTCTGACATTGCATCTTGAGAATACAAAAATTCAAAATATGAAATTAGGCAATATGTTTGTTGATGCTATGATAGTATCCCAAAACTTGATATATTCCTGTCAAAATGCTTTCAGCAATGCCCTAACATGTACATTTTCATAGTAACTAAAATGTTACTTGCTACAACAAAAAGTACTTTCTACTTACACTATTTTCAAAATGTTAATTATAGTATTGTTTCAAGCAGAAAAACAATTATAATAGCTATATTATGTTACATTATGTGTGACTAGTTGCATATACAACATAGAAAAGCATTCTATAAATTAAAAACATTCTACAAATAGTTGTTCATAATCAGTTACCTCTATGATAAGTAATGGGGCAATCGTTACATTGCTACAGAAGAAGCAATGTAAAAAATAGCCACAAGGTTACTTTTTGTGTTAAGTAACATTTTCCAGTTGTACCGTATAACAAAGTTTTATAATAGTCGTTTGTCAATTTTCAGTGGCAAGGGATGTGTTGTTTGTTTTTATCTTTTTTATAATAATTATATGCCATCAAGATGATTCCAAGTTAGGGCAATCCTTTGCAGGGTTTCCTATATACAGTACTCATAAAGCATTTATCATTTTCTTCTTTTTGGGGTGCTCTGGAACCATGGAGCTTTCCACAGACTCTGCAGGCTTCTTTTGTAAGGCACAGTGGGGAATCGACTTCCTGAGCTATCTGTCCTGTTTTCTTCTTTTGTACTTTTGCAAATATTTGCAAGAGACACTATCATTTTCTGGCCTTCTCTTAAAGTCAACGCCCCACATTGATCATACATTACATGCAAGATAACTTGCACACATTAGAGCAATGACAATGATGACAGCAACCAGCCTGCCGGGAGCTAAGGCATAATGCAGCAATTTCCTTTCTTAAAAATAATCTTTTGAGCTCTTGTTCTTTACAAGCTCTGGAGAAAATACAGTCCAAGTGTAGCCAGATTATGGGGTTTTGGTTTGCATCCTTGTGACCTTTTCAAAAGTCTCACCTGCCTTCCCACCCACCTGTTCTTTTTCTGTAGATAGAAGCAAACATCATTTGATGTACACACGCCCATTCACACACAAAGGAAGTAAACAGTTACAATGCACATGACAAGTCATATTGCAAATTTCACTCTCTGCAGAATCTCATACTACCATTTTACATCAATGTAATTTTTTTCTGCTACTGCATCTTTGTGGTCTTTTGATTTCTCAGACCGCTTGATAATATACTCACACATTTCCTGTTTCTTTGACTGCTTTCAACAGGCTAGAATTTCCTTTCTTCTTATCAACTGAAGAGAGAGAGAATGTCTAGCTGAGACTAATCAAAATAGTTCAAATAGGAAAAAATACATATTTTTTATCTTTGCAACTTTTTATGGGAATCCAATGTCACAGTACGTTGGAAAGAACTAATAGGGGAATTTAGGAAAGGAAAGGAAGCCTTTTAGTCTCTTTGGAAGAATCACAATTATTAAAAAGGTGTCAAAACAGTTCAGATTTATTCTAATCTCCAGTGATTCAGATCCTTAAAAATACCTGTCCCGAGTTCTGATTTTCTCTTTGTGTTGCCAGCTTGTTTATTGAAATGAGCAATGAGCAGCCTGTAAGACGTGCATGTGCTATGTCTACAACATAGATACATTCAACTTGCTCAGAGATTAGTATCAATGCAATATGCAATATATCATATCTCTTTGGGATCAAGAGGCTGTAATTATCCATTGGTTTGGGACAGAGAAGGCAGGGCTGGAAGGAACTTTTAGTTTAGAAGGGAAAGGGGAGGGAAAGTTAGGCATGGTAGTTGTTCTGAAATATTTTTAAAAGCAAGAGAAATACTGGCTATGTGTTGTAGATCTAAGTGAGCTGTGATCTAACAGCTGTTACAATATAATAATAATAATAATAATAATAATAATAATAATAATAATAATAATAATAATAATAATAATAATAATAAT
>JAHTLZ010000204.1:68359847-68380879 GCA_023846285.1 Phrynocephalus versicolor
CTGCCCGTTCTGCTGCCTCCTGAGCACTCGGCCTGCTTGAGGAGTGTGGAGGAGGGCAAGTCCTGCCTGTTCCCTTGCCTCCCAAGTGCTCAGCCAGCTTGGGGAGGGTGGCGGAAGGAAAGTCCCCAATCTGGCAGAGCACTCAGGAGGCAGCGGAATGGGCAGGACTAACCCTCAGCTGCCTTCCACAAGCTGGCTACCATATTCACCCTCGTCCCCCTCTCATGCTCCTCCGGGCGAACCAGGCCACCAGCAGAATGGAGGGACAGATGATTGGTGATTAACAATGTCCTTCTGATTGCTGGAATGCCGATCAATGTCAGTAAAATTATTTAATTTCTAACAGTTCATTTACATTATCACATTTTATAACCTGTCTTCTGAAACAGATGTTTGTGGAGCATATGTGGCAACTCCAGCCATTTTTGTAGCCAAAATTTTGGTGACATGGAAGCAAAAGAAAGCAACATGCCCCCTTTTTGTCACCAGAGCCATGCTTCCATATTTTCATGGTCCAGCGGCAAAACCAGCAGTGGCACTTCAAAAGGGATGCAGTTTAATTGGGCCGGGGAACAATATGCCCCTTTAGAAGGTGCTCACTACATGTTTGCAAGAATGGTTCTTTCATATACCATGTAAACTAAGCTTAACTTTTCAATCCAGACCCTGTGGTTATCTATAAAACAAAAGCAGCATCAAAACTGGGATTTTAGCAAGAGGACTTGGGTGGTTCATTTTAATGTTGCAAAATCAATCATTGTGAGCTCTACTGCTGTGGAGGATCAGAGAGCAGTATTGTACCTATCAAATTAGCAAATGTCAGTATCAGAGACCAGTAGGGTATCTGTCACACAGCCCTATACAGTTGCTTCTATTGGCTATTAATAACTACAGAAGTATATAAAAATATATACCAGCATTCCATTTTATGACTTTAAACAAGGACTGACATATGCCAATCCCTGGAATTTAGAGGGATGAACCTTCTTTGTGACCTATAAAAGGGAAAAAATATAAACATTATTTTTAACCCAAAATGTCTTGTCTGTTTCTCTTTCTCTTTCTCATAATTTTTGTATGGTGGGGGTATCTGGGGGATCATTGCCCAGTCACCCTCCAAACATATAGTAAAATGCCTCCATTCTCTCCAGAAGACACAAGGGAAATTTCTGACCCTCCTTTCTCTCAAAAAATTCAGTTTGAGGGATGTGATGCTGAGAGGAACACTGATAATTTAGAGCAGTTCCAGTCGGTTTCCCCAAAATGGAATGAGGTAGCTGGGATTTTCAGCTCAGGGTAAGGCAGAGTGTTGACTTTGCTATTCAGCAGTTAATTAAATAGATCTGTTCTAGCTGAAATTATCAAACCAGACACTACACGGAATGTTTTGAAATTCATCTGGGTTCCACATCGATCAGCAAACTCCCGATTAATTTATTCTAACACAGTAGATCACTGCAAGTACTGTACATCTAACAACAAAGAGCTAGAAAAACCACTTTCAGATTTTTCTTCCACAAGACAATCAGTTAGATGAGAATGACATGATCAGGCTGCTCCTGGGGGACCTTCTAGAGAATTAATGACTTCATGGGGGTTACCTCAGAGTATCAGCTTCTCTCAGTTGGTCGTTAATCATAAGCAAATGCCTTGAGTGCCGTTTATTCTGACTTAAACATTTGAAGGTAACCTTCCTCCATGGTACATCTCTCTCCCCCACCCCCCATTCCCCTGATGAAATATAAGTAGCTGTATGAACACTGAAGGAAATGAGTAGGTGTTTCAGATGGCAAGAGGAGGGTGGTGGTGTGTGGGGGCTGCAGAAAGATCATCTGTTCTTTCACAGTACAGTTTATCAGTTTATCACTGAAAAGTGAGGGTCGGGAAACATTAAACGTGTGTGTGTGTGTGTGTGTGTGTGTGTGTGTGTTTGCTTGGTAACAAAACTAGCTGCAATGGAAATTCATTGTACTCATTTTTAGAAGATTTTTGATTTAGGCATTTTTAGAGACATATTTACATGCTGCTTTTTAATTTTATTTCAGAGTGCCTGCCAACCAAACAAGGCCAATTATCTGACAAAATACAGTGGTTTGCACTCTGAGCGTTGAGGTTGTTTCTTGTGGAGAAACAATAAAAGCTGCAGATGCAGCTCCTTCTTCTGGTTCAGATTAGGACCATAGGTGGAGGGAAAAGATAAAAAGATTCACTCACTCTTATATAGTGTACCAAACCAAATCGTATTTCCAGTGCTCATTCTATTACTTGGCTTCTCCTCCTGCTAAATATCAAGTCCCAGCCGACAGATGTACTTTATTTGGATTTTGAATTAACCAAATATTAGCTTGGTCTGTTTGTTCAAAGCAGTAGGACTATATTTTTACTATTTCATGTTCTTTGGCAACACTGCAGAGAATGTAGGAATCTAACACAGCTAGTGGGGACTTGGCTGTGCTGCAGAGTTTTAAGTGAATTTGTCAGATTATAATAAAGGAAAAAGTGGTCTGACAATGTAATAAAAATGACAAGTCAGTTCCCCATGGAATATACAGAAATGAATTCAGTGAAAATGTCAACAACATGAGGGCAGAAGGCAGGCTTCCTCCCTCTCACTGTATACAAAACATATGATGTGCTGTTGTGGAATGTGAATTGATTTATATTTTATTTAGCTGCTTTGGATTTGTATATTGTTCTGTCTCAGCAATACAATTATTATTATTACATCAAAGAGAAAAACACTGAGATTTAAAATGAATGTTGCAGGGGAATATCTACCTCTTGTCTACTGCTGACATCAAATATTATTAATAGAAACACATTGTAAGTAACTGTAAAATGTACACAAAATTGGCACAGTCATTTGCAACACTTAAGCAATAGGGCCTGACTGTTAATTTAAGAACCTGATTTGCAACACATATAACGTGTCATGGTTGGACTGAATTCAATTTAGACCTGGAGAAAGTTTGCAGATGAGTGGAATTGCCCCCTGAATAAACAGTCATAGCCTAAATTTAGCAGCTGTGTAAACTATTTACTGATTTATCTATATTATATATTTATTTAAATTAACCACCAAACAAAGCCGGTATAAGCCAGAAGAATACATAGAAAGATGGATAGGTAGCTTGGCTGATTTTCATTGACAAGATAATTTTAACCTAGTTCTAAGTTTAGTGGTAGCCTTATTTTGGGACTATACACTTCAGGTGGTAGGACTAGGACCAGTTTACTTGATTTTCTTCCACATACCTCAAATGTTTGTGTGTTGTATGTTGTGTGTTGTGTCATTACAGTCGTGACCGACCCTTCATGACTCCATGTCCATGTAATTTTCTTGCCAGGAATACTGGAGTGGTTTGCCAGTTCCTACTCCCGGTGCCTACAGCACTTGGTATTCCCTGGTGGTCTCCCAATCAAGTACTAACCAGGGCCGACCCTGCTTAGCTTCTGAAATCAGGCGAGATCGGATGTGCTTAGGGCATCTAGGCAGACCTCAAATGTAATTAGTTACAAATATGAAACAACAATTATTCTAATAATGAAGGTGTAAGTAAGAGATAATATCACTTGTTGCAATTCCTATTTTAAGGTTCTGCTGTCCTCGATATTTCAGCATCTATGGAGTATTTCTACAAGAGGCCAGCGGCTGTTTATTATTATTTTTTTAAAAATAGTTGAAATGTAACCAATTAGTTACTTCTCAATAGGAAGAAACATTAACTTTTTAAACAACTGAAAATTTAAAAGTAAGCACTTTTTGCCCTTCAAGCCTGAAAAGTAACTTTTAAAATGTCACCTTCCAAACACTTATTGTCTATCCAAACCCACTCTGAAAACTGGATTTAGGGGTCTTTATATCAACATTTTGGGGATTTTCTTGTTTATTTTTCCTCACAACAGCGTGAGTTCATACAAATCCTCATCTTCTGCTTGAAGTAGTCTGGATTAGCCACAAGCTGACCTACTGTATCATTGAAAACTATGATATTGAGTCTCCCTTGGTGCTTTCTAGACCTCTATCTCACACGATCTAAAAGCCGCTTTTTTCAGCAAACAAAGGTGCCTCTTTTAAATGTGCCCTCACGGGCAGCTGGCTTTTCTGGGAGAAAAAAATCTTTGGCCATGCCCCCTGAAGTGCAGCTTCCTGGAACCAGCTCTGGGGCTTCTCTCTCTCTCTCTCTCTCTCTCTTTGTGACGGTTACCGAAGCAGGGAAGGTGGGAACTCTGAAAGCTGCTTCTTATCTATGAATGAGTCAGGGTGAGAGTAAATGAGCAAACGAGAGGGAGTGTAATCTGCCTGCTTTCGAAAGGAAATTGCATTGAGCTTCGGCTGAGAGGCTTCTGATCTGATACAGCAGTTGAGGGTGGAATTTGGAAAAAAGATAGAAGACATTTTGGCAGGTGGTGTGTGTGTGTGTGTGTGTGTGTGTGTGTCTGAGAGAGCAGTTGCTCGGGCAGCCTATCCGGAGCCGCCGAGGCGCTCCCTGCCCAGAGGGCGTCCCACCTTTCTCTTCTTCCCTTCTTCCTTCCTACCTTTACCTCACCTTCCCTCTTTGCCCCCACCCTCTTCTGAGGGCCCGCGGCGCTGCTCCAGCCCCAAGAAACTGGGCCACATCCCTGGAAAAGAGAGAGAGAGAGAGAGAGAGAGACCCTCAGGCAGGCGCGCACACACCACACACCCTCTCAGCTCTGCTGTGCCATTGTGAGGACTTCAAAAATGCTGTTTAGGTCACGTGATTGCATCAGGCAGAAAGGCGCTAAAAAAAACCCTGCATCTTCTGGCTCCTGGGGTAGACCTCATAGTGAGAATTCACTCTCCTAGTAGTAAGTGGAGAGGCACGGAATGGGCCTCAGCAAAGAAAGTGAGGGAACATCTGGATGTTCTCTGGAATAGGGACACAATGCTTGGCTGAAGCCCCCCTGTTTCCAAAATTTATAGGAGACTATAAGGCGGCACTGCAATGGGCACAACAGTAAAATGTATGTGTAACACATGGTCCCAGCATGAGAGGAAGTAATTTCATTACACTGAAGCTTTCCCACACTATATATTCTAAACACGTGCCCATTATTCCAGCAAAAAGCAAAAAGTATTCTGCTTATTTACCACCCCATATCACTTCAAGTAGTCTCTGGGCAGTTTACAGTTTAATTATGCAGGCTACACTTTGCCCCCCTCCAGCAAGCTGGGTACTTATTTTACTGACCTTGGAAGGAGCCGGCTACCGGGGATTGAAGCCCAGATCGTGAGCACAGTTTTACCTGCAGTACAGGCATTTAACCGCTGTGCCACGAGGCTCTTAGTATGCCAGCAGTGACATTACATCCAGTTCTTATTTATTATAATCTCTCCTCAAAGTCCTGATAGGAAGCAAACTACTTTGATTCACACTAAGTTCAGAGATAACTTAGTTGTGAAAGAATAGCAGCAGGGTAAATAACAGAATATTGGAACTATAAAAGAAATACTTAACATAGAAAACGTTTACCAAACTAGTATGCCAACAGTCTATGAGAAACATGCATTAAAGGGAAACAAAGTTAATGGAAATGATATAACTTTTCTATTTAAAAGCTATTCAGGAAATATAAAAGCTAAATGTTTATTTCCCTGCATAGCTCATACTTCAGATTTTACAGCATCTGTTTTACAGCATTATAATTGCAGTTGTCAAAAATGCAGTGGATGCTCAATCCATTTTCACAATGGTATTCATGGCCATAATGTCACATTAATGCAACTGTTTTGCAGGGGAAATGTGTGATATTAAAAGGAGGCAATAAATTAAGTTAAGAAGTTATATTTCATACAGTGTAGTTGAGCAATTTCTTTTGAAATTACCAGTCTTTGTCCAATAAGTTGTAAATAATGGTTTAAATAATGGTTTAAATACGTTGTAAATAATGGTTCCTCATTAGGGAATAGATGGCAATGAGATCTGAATGGTACAATTCTGTACAATTTATTTATTTATTTATTCAATTTATACACTACCCATCTGGCAGAAAGCTTTTCAGTTTCTTTTCCTGTTGTTATCATCATACCCAACAGGCCTCCCATCAATTTTCTGGAAGTTTTTTGCGTTTTATGTTTTTTAGCATATGTAAAGTCCAGGGTGAGTGGGTTACAACCTGTGGGCCCTAAGAATATGGAAGACAATTTTGGCAGGTCCATTTTTTTCTACCATGAGATCCTTCAGGGCCAACAAACACTGCATCTGGCCACAGCTATTGCACATTGCACAACCTTCTCTTGGGGTCCCATGTAACCCTCTGCTACTCTCACAGCCTAGTTAATTAGAAAAGAAAAAAAGAAACCAAAAATAATGACCTAGTTAGTTTTGGCTGTGGCCATTCTCTCTATCGGCTTCAGCTTTGTTCTTCACCTATATGCAGCTCCTGGTAGTCATCTTGCAATGGAATGTGACCCTTGGCAATATAAAAGGTTGTCATCCTTGATATTGAGTATCCCAGGTAAAAGAAGGTTGATATCCACAGTTTGTTTCCTGTAATCAGCTGTATTCACTTCTTAGCCTCTGTTGGCCACAGGAACTGGATACATGTGTACATCAGGGCACCACAATCCATATTAGGTCATGCCCTTCTAAGACCAACTCAAATGTCACAGAATAGTGTGAAACTATGCTGTTCTCCAGAACTCTTACTCAGGTAGATGCTAAAGAAAGTAAAGAATTAGCCAAGGTCTAGGGTGTGGGGAATGGCTGAGGATGAAGCTATGTAGTAATTCTTTAGTCCAGTGGTTTCCAACCTTGGCTAACCCAGTGTTCTTGGACTGCAGTTCCCAGGAGTCTTCATCACTAGCCGTGCTGGCTGGGGTTCCTGGGAATTGCAGTGCAAGAACACCCGGGTTACCCAAGGTAGGAAACCGTTTCATTCTGTTATAATGAAGTGTGGGAAAAGGTCCAAAATATTCAATCTAGGTTTGATATAATACTTTAAGAACCTCTCTAACTGAGGGAGGTTCACAATCAACCAGAAAGGTCTGCCTATTTATTCTACAATTATCTTGCTTTAATTCAGTCAGCTTGTTTTCATTTAGCAACTGTTGAACTGAAGAACAGCAGGCTTTCTTTGCATGTCCCAGGAAAGAATAGGAGGAAATACACATTTACCCTCTCAGATTGTATCCTGGACTGATTTTAGGAAATGGAGTACTTACTGCCATAGCTCTGGTGTCTTGACACAGTGATGTGGAATAGAAGCTTTTACATTAGTAAATCTGAAGGCTGAGAGTTTACCTGCTGAACTCCCTGTCACTTCATGTTGAAGAAGGCATAGATGAAAAGACACTAAACTTCTAAACATACTAAGGAGCTCAAATGTCAAACAATAATACATCATGACACAAAGCTTAGAAAAAATTATTAGAGAGTAAGCATGATGGGTCTCCCAGGATCAGCTAGGAGTAAAGATGCATATGATTGTTCTGTGAGGCTGTGCAGCTGTAGGTACATGCCTTTGGAGTAAGCTCCTTAAACTCAGCAGACTATATTCCAGAATAAGTCTGCATTGGCTTGGATTGCATGAAGCACTTTTATGTTGTATTAGCTTTGCATGCTTGTTACATGTAAATTAGCACAGTAACATGCATCAGGATATGCATCTATGTTTGTTTTCTATGTTTGTTTTCTACCATTGTCTATCCATCTGTCCATGCACATAGGCACACACATTACAGAAGAGCATATTGCATACAAAGGTCTGCTGCATCATGCAACCACAAGCTAGGTGGATTCTCAACTTTAATTAAAAATCGTAGCTGCTTTGTGAAATTACATGTTCTTTCATAAGCGGTTTTGGTTAGTATTGTTCTTTTGCCTAACTAATTGGGTGGAGGATATGCATAAAAAGGGTAATTGGAATGTCTGATTCTGACATTGATGTCTGGATTTTTGTTTTCAATTCACAGGCTTCCCAGAGATTCCTGAGTGGTGACATGAATGCTATTTACAGCAGTCAGAGTAAGAAGCCAGAAGCAATATTTGGACTTGAAATGGGGAAAAGGTTCCCTGTGGACGGTTCTTCCATGCAAGGAACAACTGGATCCTTTCCCTTGTGACTCCTAATATCTGGCCAACTGTGGTTTATTCAAGGCAGCAAAGAAATCCTCATATTAGCACTCCATCATGGCTACATTTATTATCACATTGGATGAAACACTAGTTTAAAAATTCCAGTCCTCTTGATTTAAAATAACAAATTGAGGTAACTAAAGTTCTGTTGAGAGCTGCTTGGACTCTAATCCGCACCCTGTCATCTTCTGAAAAATTAGCCAAGAAGAAAAAGCAAAAAAAAGAAAAGTTCAGTGTTTTTATTGGCAAATTTATCAATGTTAATGTTTCATTTTCAACTAATGTTGTATTCCTGCTCATATGACTGTCACACATCAAGGTACAGTATACATTTAAAAATGGGCTCTTTAGTTCAGTGCTTCCCAACCTTTTTATCGCCGCGGACCGGTAAATGTTTGATAATTTTTCCCTGGCCCACTTGTTTTTTTTGTTTTTTTTTGCATAAAAGCTTATGTTACATATTAACCAACATATATCAAGCGAAGACACAGCATATATACAGAGCAGTGGGAAACTGCCATTTCACCAAAAGCAACGGAGAAAGCTTGCAATGATTTTTTTTAAAAAAAAATTAATTAGTGCCCCCTAAAAGTATCGCCTATAGCCGGGTCTTGCATTTCTATTTTGCCACGGCCACACGGCTCCCCCTTTTTATAAGAAAAGTCTGTGGAAAGAAGGCGGAGGGGGGGACCAAAATAACCACGCCTGAAGGAACGTGTGAGGTGAAAAACCAAATAATAATGGAAAAGGGGAGGGGGTGGCCTTCATACTACTGAGGAGAGAGGGGCAGAATCCAAACCCCCTAATGATAATCCCTCAGAGAAATGGACCTACACACAAGCCAGGAGGGTGATTGAGTTGTGTGTGTGTGTGTGTGGGGAAGTAAAGTCAGGGAGGGGGAAAGGGGGGGATGGCAACGTGAGGAAAGAAGTCTCCTCCAACACAGACCTGCCCTCGTCCACCTTCTGGGGCTGCCCAGAAATTGCCTCAGAGCCACACACTGAATGGCCCCCACACATGGCGAAAAAGGGGCCATGAGCGAAACGAGACGGGAGGCCTTATTATTATTATTACCCCCCTCCCCGCCAAGTCTATCCTGTCATGTCCGCCCCTCCTCCTCCTCCTCCTCCTCCTCCTCCTCCTCCACGCGACAAACGCGGATATAAACACACAAACACACACACACCTTTCTTTTGGACCGAGGGAGGTGTGGTGTGGTGCGCGCATCAGTTTTCTTCACCTGGACTCTCGCAAGGAACGAGACAGAGAGAGGGAGAAGGTCAAAACGAGAGGGTGGGCGGGTGGGCGCGCGAGCGAGCGATGCGACGGCTCCCCGGCTCGAAGGCAAAAGAACCCGCGCCGTTGGGTTATGATTTATGTGTGCGTGCTGATGCGTGTGCGGTGCTCGCGATCAACCCAACCCAAACCCCCTAACCCCTCCCACTCCACACAAACAAACGAGCGCTTCGGAGGCCGCCATGATGGAGATGGGCAGCGGAAGGCATTTCCCCAAGGCCGGGCGCGCCGAGACAAAACGCACCGGCGCCGGGCGCCATGACGTCACCCCCCTTCCACAGCGCCTCGGGCGGCCCGGTGCCGATTGATCCATGGACCGGCACCGGGCCGCGGACCGGGGGTTGGGGAACACTGCTTTAGTTGACTCTGTCTGGAAACATACCCATTATAGCGGTCTTTTGAAATGCTAAATCTGTTTACCTGTTGACTGGAAGATCCTGTCTTCATTTGTTTGAAAGCCTTTTATTTATGCTATCAGCTACTTGCTTGAAATCCAATTAAAGTTCCTGTCCAGAAATATTGCATGATTTTCATTTCATCTTTGGGTGTTGCTTTTCCTTTAATACGACAGACTAACATGGCTATTGTTATGTAATTTACAGTATCTAAAATAAATGTGTGGAGGAGATGACAGATGAATTAATCAAATTTGGGGCCAGTCTACACATTTTGTGAGAGATTTGTGATTTCATTTCAAATCACTTCTGGGGAGGGGGGATAGTGGGCCTGGGAGATGAATTTTAGTGGAAAATATGCCTGCAGCGAAGATCCATATGAATGTCTGCATGTAATTCTTGCCCCTTATTATATGTGGCATTAGTATCCTGAACATTTCCTGTATTTTCTTAGTAGTTCTCAAACTTGGAGTCCCCAGATGTTCTAGTGACGAAAGCTTCTGGGAGTTGCAGTTCAAGAATATCTGGGGACAAGATGGCCGCGAGCAGCATAGACGTTAGCTGAAAGCAGTCCCAGCTAACGTCGATGTATCCCAGGTCCCAAGAGGGCGTTTCCACTCCAAGATGACCCTTCTGGGAGCAGAATCTATCCCAGAACCGATCCAGGGCACCCGGGTGTGGTTCCCTCTCGGGAGAGAGGTTTAGAACCCCTGGTGGAATTCCTGTGCGGCTGAGACCTTGGGAGATCCGGACGGAAGTTTTGAGCTGCCTCTATTCCTCCAGAATCGTGAGTGGCTTTTTCCATCTGAAAGCCCTTTCAAGAATATAAATCAGCAACTTACCGAAAAGAATTTGCCTTTTTTAGTTCCTCTTTCCTGTTTTATCTGTTAATTTCTGCCTCTCGGAGGACTGCAATCCCAGCTTTCACTTTCATATTCACCTAACTGCAGAAATTTAACTCTTAAGCTCCCAATCTATTTCACACTATACTTTTCGGACTCTGTTGGCAAAAGTGGGCACAGCACGCCATCTACTGGATTTTCCCATGTTTGCAGCATCACATATAATTCTTGAAAAGCAGTAAACCAATTAGAAATAAGTCCAATCTCTTAAAGACTTTGTAACTTTCCTGTGAAGAGGTAATTGATTTCCTTACCACCACAAAATAAATCCTCAGTATGAGCAAGACCCCAACTATACAAAAGAAATCTGCTTTTGTTCCCTTGGCCCATCCAGCAACCCATCCAGCAACCATGACTCAACAATCAAGTCAATCAAGCCAATCTGACCAAATCTTAGATGCATTGAAGCAGTTGAATCTTACCCAGGTGAAGATGCTTTCAGATCAAACCGTTGGGTTCTCCAACTTAAGAGCAGAAATGAAAGAGGGCTTTTCTAATGTCGATGCCAAACTAGAAACCTTTGGTAGTCGTTTACAAGCGTTGGAAGAGAATATGAATGTCACTGATTTTCGTCTTGGAGAAATTGAAGCCTCAATGGAATCAACAAGCAAACTGGTTCTTACACACGAAATCGAAGCCTCTTCCAAAATTCTAAGAATTCAAAACCTTACTGTGGATAAAGATGAAAATCTCTACACTATGGTTGGAGACACCCTGGCCACCCTACTTGAGGTACCTATTGAAGAATTCCTTCGTGAGGTAGACGTGATTTACCGTCAACCAACGGCTTATACCAGAAGAAACAAACTCCCTCCCGAGGTAATAGTTAAACTGGTCAGAAGATACACTCGTGATTGCATCCTCAAGGCCACCCAAGATAAGGAGGTGGAAATCAATAAATCCAAAGTGATAATTTTGAAAGACGTCCCTTGGGAGGTTCGCCAATTACGGAAAGAATATACATTCCTTACCAAACTCCTGCTCAAGCATGACATAAGATACAAGTGGCTCTACCCCCAAGGTTTGTCCTTCCAATGGGAAGGCAAATTACAGAAAATTCAATCTCACCAGAAAGCTAGAGCCTTCGTTGAAAAAAATGCAAAGAAGTTGGGCTACTCCCCTTCCTCTTCTTCACCATCCTCCTCTGAAGATGAGGACACGACCGGAACTCAAACCACTACCAAAGATGACAGCCGTGATGACCAGACCTCGAAACAAGAGACTTCAAAGCACGTTCAAGATTCTAGTGGCGCAGTGGGAGGTGCCAGGCCGAAAAATTTTCTCAGGCCAAAATCAGGGAAGAAAAAATATTTTTGGAAGTAGCAAGATGGCCCAAAAAATTCTAACATTGAATATTAATGGTATGAACACGCCCCAGAAACGTCGGAAAACTTTCAATTTTCTCCAAAAACAACAATGCTCCATCATCTGTTTACAGGAAACCCATGTATTGAGAAGACATGAACAATATTTAATACAAAATAAATTGGGAAATCTGTTTTCCACATCAAATAAAGAAAAGAAGCAAAATGGGGTGGCACTTTACATTAAACCAGAACTTTCCCCAATTCTTCTGGAAAAAGATGAATCAGGCAGATGGATCCTTGTCCAAGCAAAAATTCAATCTAAAGAAACAATTATTGCTGGTATATATGCTCCTAATGATAACCATGGAAGACAAGCATTCTTTGAACAACTGGCCCAGAAACTGTTGCAATATGGGAATCATCAGCTTATAATATTGGGAGATTTCAATGCTGTACATATTCCCTCAGTAGACAGGAAAACATCAAAAGGGAAAAAACTCAAGACCTCGTCTTCCACACTGCCCAAATCGTTTCTGGATATGTCCGACATTCTAGAACTTCATGACATCTGGAGAAGGAAAAATCCACTAAAAGATGGTTACACCTTCTATTCAAGACAATATGCTTCCTTCTCTCGTATAGATATGTGTTGGGCTTCATCTGATCTTCTACTAAACACAAGGGATATTGAAACTTTACCTCGAGTGTTATCTGACCATAATGCCATCTTATGGACACTGAAATCTTCAGGTATGCCTAGGCACTGGAAAATTAACCCAACTCTTTGGACTGATAAAGAATTCATTTCAGAGGCTGCTAGAGATTTGAATTTGTATTTTGAAACTAATCTGAATAAGGGCACACCACTCAAAACGGTATGGGATGCCTTCAAGCCATACTTTAGAGGTTTTGTTATCCAATTTATGGCAAGACGGAATAAAGAGAGGAAAAAGAAATATGAATCAACTCTTAAAATGATGAAAAAGCTTGAAACGGACTTAACACAAGATCCCCGCAACGATAAGTTGAACAAAGACCTGGCCTCTTGTAGGCATGAACTCAATTTGATTCTGACTGCAGATATAGCTCACAAAATCAAGTTGGCCAAACTGAACTTTGTGGAAAATGCAAACAAACCAGGTAGATGGTTAGCGTATAGGTTAAAAAAGGTACAATCACAAAAACTCATATTTTCACTCAAAGACAAAACTGGGGAAAATCAGACAGAGCAATTACAAATTCAAAAAATCATAGAGGAATTTTACCAAAGATTATTCAAGCCGGAGATGATTGACAATGATGCTATCTTTCATTATCTTGAACAAGCCAATTTCCCAAAACTTACTGAGGAACAGAGAGCCCAGACGAACGCCCCCATCACAATGATGGAAATAACAGAGGCTATTAATCATCAAAAATTGAATAAAGCGCCTGGACCCGACCAAATACCAGCCATATTTTATAAAAAATTCTCGGAGACAATTTCGGGAAATATGAAAAACCTCTTTACATCTATATTTGAAGGCGAAAATATACCAGATTCCTGGAAATCATCACATACGACACTGATTCCCAAAGAAGGGAAATCCAAAGATTTGATACAGAACTACAGGCCAATTGCCCTCCTAAACGTGGATTACAAAATTTTTGCAACCATCCTGGCCAACAGATGGCGAATGATTTTACCTTCTTTGATATCACACGACCAGACTGGCTTCCTCCCGAAAAGGCACCTCCAATCCAATATCAGAACTTTCCTCAACGTGTTGGAATATTATGAATCCCACCCCGAGAAGCAAGTAGCTTTTGCATTCATTGATGCTGAGAAAGCCTTTGATAATGTATCCTGGTCTCTACTCAAAACTCAATTAGATTATCTTCAGTGTGGCCACAGAATGTTGCGAGCAATTGAACAAATTTATTCTACCCAAAATACCAGGATCGTAGTGAACGGTCACCTCACAGATAAAGTTAATATACACAAAGGTACCAGGCAAGGATGTCCCCTCTCCCCTCTTTTGTTTATATCCACCCTGGAAATTCTCCTTCATGTAATAAGGGAAAACCCAGATATTCAAGGCCTACAATACAAGGGAGAAGTTTACAAGGTACAAGCCTTTGCAGATGACCTGATGGTTATCATGGAGAACCCCCAGACTTCCTCTGTAGAACTTCTAAAGACCCTGGAGGCATACTCTAAAATCTCCGGATTAAAGGTGAATAGAGAAAAAACATTGGTTCTAACTAAAAATATGACCCCACCCATGATCGAAAAACTGGTAAAACAATCTGGTTTTCAACATTCTAATAAGGTAAAATACTTGGGTATTACTGTATCTAACCGATGTAACTCTTTACTCAAAGACAATTATGTTAATGTTATCAAAACAATCAAAGCTGATCTCGAAACTTGGTCAAGACTTCAGCTATCCTTAATGGGCAGAATTGCTGCAGTCAAAATGAATGTCTTACCTAAAATGCTTTTCCTATTTCAATCTCTGCCTATATTACCAAACTTTAAGATCATTTCAGATTTGGAAAAAAGTATACGTATATTTATATGGCAAAAGAAAAAAGCAAGGATTAAAAATATTTACTTGCAGGATAGAACCAAATTTGGAGGCTTTGCCCTTCCCAATTTGGTACTATACTACAAGGCTGCCGCCATGACCTGGATTAAAGACTGGATCTTGATGACAAATAAAAGAATACTACAGCTTGAGAGTTATGGCCTTGATAAGGGCTGGCATCACTATTTGTGGTATAAGGGAAATTTACCTACCCTCTTTAAAAAGCATTGGATAAGGAATGCTTTAACCAAAATATGGTCATTGATTCAAAAACAATTTTATTTCAAAGCACCTATGTGGTTATCCCCACTGGGAGCAATTTATAGCTCCCAGGCAAGTGAAATTTCAAAAGTTATAACTTACAGACACCTTCTGAATGCTGACCTCTCATTGAAACCATTAGGGATATTAATATCAGAAAGTTATAATTTGGATTGGTGGAAATACCAACAAATACATTCACACTTCAAAGAGCTTTCCAAAGAGGGTGGCTTCATGACTACTGATACCCCATTGGATAAAATACTTTCTTCTGGTGATTCAAAGCTTCTTAGCAAATTTTATAATATACTGTTAAATGAAAAAATGATTGATACATTGGTTAAAGACTCTATGATTAGATGGGCTGAAAACTTTGGTTATACTATCCATTTAAATAAATGGGACTCCCTGTGGAATACAGTTAAAATCTTTAAATCTATTTCGTTTAAGGAAAATTGCTACAAAATGTTTTATAGATGGCATTTTGCACCTCACCGTTTATCTAAGATGTATAACTGCTCACCTAAATGTTGGAAATGTAACTATGATTGTGGAACTTTTTATCATATGTGGTGGACTTGTAAAGAAGCAAAGGCGTATTGGAATATGGTAAAACTTTTCTTAGAAAGATCTTTGAAAATTAAGATAGAGTTTAGACCAGAACTATTTTTGTTAAATATAGTAGATGTAAATATTTCCTATGACCAGAGATATGTACTTCACCATGTAATAGTTGCTGCAAGAATACTGTATGCGAAATTTTGGAAACAACCAAACACGCCAACAGAGAAGGATTTCCACGGAAAGATAAGAGAATGTATCGAAATTGATAAACTCTCTGGCTATTTAAAGGGAGACTACGACGAGATCTCTCGGGAAAGATGGCAAGAAGTAACAAATTTATTAGTATTGTGATAACATTTGGCAATTTTAGTAATATGTTAAATTACTATATCTATTTTGCTTGATATACTCAATGAAAATTTTAAAAATTGTACCCCTTCTTTTTCCCCTCCACCCATACTCTTTTTCCCTGTTCCCCCCTTAAAAATTCAATAAAAATCTATTAAAAAAAAAAAGAATATCTGGGGACAACAAGATTGAGAACAAGATATCTATACCCAAGGCATCAGCCAGGAGTGAGGAGGGAGCAGAGCATGGAATGCTGTTTTTAAAAATGTAATGCATTATTCATTCCTCGCCTCATTTTTTTTGGTCCGCAAAGTTACTGCCATAGCCATAGTTGCTTGAAATTGCTCAGGCAATTTCTTGCATTAAGCATTATTGTGTGTCACATTGTCTTTGCCAGCAGGATGGGAAAATAAAGAGAAATGCTCCCTGTTTCTGTCTAGTGGCCACTTCTAATAATTACAAAAATATAAAAGACAAACCTGAATACTTCTGTCGCAGTTTATGACTAATAGAATGCCATGGACATATAGTTTGCTGTCAAGTCAGACCTGATTTATACTGAACCTAGTAGGGCTTTCAGGGTAAGTGACCACTGGTTTTTTTAGTTTTATGCGCGCACGCAGTGAGTTTCCATAGCCCAGTGGGGATTCAGACCCTGTTCTCCAGAGTCCTAGTCTGTCAGTCTATTGACTACTGAGATTCCCAATAGAATGGCATAACATCTGGAAAATTCAAAGGTCTGTAAAATGCCTCAAAATGCCCATTAAAATAACTTACATAATTTAAGACAAAAAGTTTTAATGTTGCCTTCTAATGCTGTAACATACCCCTCAATTCTCTGCTTCACAAAATGAATATGTCTTAAGTGTAATGGACTATATATTGTCTCTCCTTACTTGGTCCGTTTCCAATGAGAAAGGCAGGGTAAGAAATACTAAAAAAGTAAATAAATTAAATAAATACATTAGTTTTATGGCTTACATTGTAACTCTATGTTATTTATTATCCCCAAAATAACTAGCTATAGGCTATTCCTTGAGAGAAGAGAGAAGGGAAGAGAGATTTTTCAGACAGAAAAGTGTGTTATGAGCTTGGAAACTTAACCATGGAATATAGAGGCTTGAGTTCACACTAGCAACCACGCTTCATGCATCTTATCTTGCTGATACCTCTGAGTTTTTTTCTTATCTCTTGCTCATCTCACAATTGCACTAAAAGCAGCAGGTGAATTTTTGTGCTTCTGAAATACAGTATCTCATTAAAAAGGAAGCCTCATGGCACAGGGGCTAAACTGCAGTACTGCAGTCAAGACTCTGCTCCTGATCTGAGTTCTGTCCCGACAGGCACAGGTAGCTGGCTCAAGGTTTATTCAGCCTTCCATCCTTCTCAGGGTGATGAACTAAGTGCCCAGTCTGCAACATTAATGCTTTAAGCCTGGAGAATGCTTTACACACTATATGGCGACATACAAGCAGAAAACTTTGCTTTGGTTTGCTCATGGAGATATAGGCAATGTATTTTAGCCAGAATATTCTTCTTCTTAGAAGATACAGTGCAATACAGACTTATAAAATAAGCTACACTGAACTCAGAAGTCCTTACTTGAACACTTTCAAGTCAGCATCCAAAGTCTCCATCTGCAAGTCTATGTAAAATATGTCACTAGTGAGAGAAAGCTAGAATGGTATTGATGACCAGGAAGGTTATGAGGTGGAGTAGAATAGTAAAAAAAATAATAATGTATGTGGTGGGGAGGATTTGAGCCACGGATATATTGACAAAACTCTGTCCATCCATTATCCTTTTACTAAGAAGATGGTCTTATAATAAGACTGCATTACAAATATTGTTTTGTTTGAGTACATCTTTCTCAGCCTGATTTTCACATATACACATTTTCAAAACCTGCATAAATGTTTTGTTTCCTTTCTTTTTTCTCACCAGTTTTGACAGTTACTTTTAATATTTTGACAATGTTTCCCATTGTTTTCCTATCACTTAACACATCTGTACAATCCTTACCACCACCAAACCACAGTATTATTATAGCAGATTTTAAAGGGAAAAATCGTTTGCTGCTTCTAAATACACACATAAGTATTTACTTTAAAGGAGATTTCTTCATAGTCCCTTTCAGAATTGTCAAAATCCTAAAAGTAGTTGATGGGTGAAGACTGGAAGTTGCTATGGCAACTGTCTCGCTTGCTGAGAAGACAGCTGTCTTATGAGAATCTGACTGGACATATTTGGCACCTGAGGAGCTTATTGGTGTAGAAGAAGAAGAAGAAGAAGAAGAAGAAGAAGAAGAAGAAGAAGAAAGATTCTTAAACATAATACTCCCTCCCCCCAGCTCTAATATAACCCAGTGGCATCAGAACAAGAGACGTACAGTATGAGGGAATTTAGCCCTGCCTATGAAGCTTTTCACTGTGGAAGATGAGAGGCAGAGGGAGTGTATGTTAATACACACATCACTGATCTGACTTTGATGCTGACCTTTTGAGATGAATTGCTTCAGAAAGGCATTAACATCAATCACCTCAACAGTGACAAAATATGAGCTTGGTGACAGTGGCCTGATTCACTTGTGACTAACAAGATATATCAGAGAATGTAACAAATGAACAGACACTGATCCCACACATCCATATTTGCTGGGTTCATATTTGCAATAAAACACAGGATTATTTCAATGGGGCATCTATGGGTGACCTGTTTTGTCCTCAGTTGACTCCCCCACTCCTTATGTGTTTCCTGATTCTGTACTCTTACTGACAGACTTTCTTTTAAGGCATGCTCACACACTCCAATCAACCCAGGCACAGTCTGAGTCCTTGTGTATGACACTTGTGTGTGTGTGTGTGTGTTGTGTCGTTACAGTCGTGACCGACTCTACGTGACTCCATGTCCATGGAGTTTTCTTGGCAGAAATACTGGAGTGGTTTGCCAGTTCCTACTCCAGGCGCCTAGAGCACCTGGTATTCTCTGGTGGTCGCCCATCCAAGTACTAACCAGGGCCGACCTTGCTTAGCTTCTGAAATCAAACGAGATCGGATGTGCTTAGGGCATCTAGGCAGCTGTGTATTCAGCAGTTAATTATCTGGTTTTCTGCAGCCTGCCAGGAAAGGAGCTTCTATCACTGCTGTCATCATATGGAAAGTGAGGAGTCTGAAGAGAAGCAGTTTCTATTTGGGTGGAGACTCTCCAAATGAGCAAGAGCCCTGGTGCTTTCTTCTTCGGTGATGTTCTTTTCATCTGAAAAGGCGATGCTGGAGGTGCCAGGGCTGAACCTTCCCTTTGAACATTAAAGAAAATAGTACACATCACAGCAGAAATCAAGGTGTACAGATTAACAGCCTGTGTATACACATACACAGACTGTTCATGCACGGAATGCAATGCACAGACACACCTTTACTGAGGTAGCCTACTTATGACTGGGCTATACTAATTAAGTTACTAGTTGCAGGGCTAACAGGTGGGTGCTCCACCATTAAAAAGTTATTCCTTCTACTCAGACAGCTAAGTGTCATAGAGAAGTCTTCTAGAGTTTGAAGGCATTCCCCCCTTTTCCTCAACCAGGTGGAGTATTTGTTTACATGAGGTGGTACAAGCAGATCTCACTATCTCAATAAGATCTTTCCTATGAAGAGGCTTCTGGGAGTTGCAGTCCAGGAACATCTGGGGAGCCACAGGTTGAGAAGAACCACAGATCTAACTGATCCTCAGTTTGTTCTCAGTGCTAGCATGTTGTCTGCCAGGTCTGTAATATTCTAAGGTTTGCTCACGCAATAAAGCCTTTTATTCTGCCAATTTTAGCCTATTTAAGATTTAATTTAATTAATTAATTTAATTTTGTTTCAATTATGCTGTTTCCCTGTCATGTGATTGCTTGCAAACTGGCCAGAGTGACCATTGGTTGGATAGGCAGTAAATAAATAAATAAATAAATAAAGCTGTTGTCTTTGTGAAAAACAGAACAGATTGTTAAATGGGACCTGTTATAAGCTGGCTGGCCAGACAGAGATGGGCAAGAATCAGGAAAACAGTAATTCATGAAAGTTGATGGTTGATGGCTCATTGCTATTAATGAACTTTCTGATGAAACAACATTTTCTTGGTTGGTGCAGTTTGGTATTTCTGAGAGTAGTAGAACAGTACCTTTGAGGGTTAGAGATGACAAACTTCCAGAAATTCTTCATCTGACTCTCCTTCCCACCTTCACCTCAAATTTAGCAAAGATTGGATTTGGAACACCTCAGTTATAGCCTCCCAAAGTAGGTCTCCACAGGAAAATGCTCTTTCATTTAATGTTTTTAAAGTCCAGTAAGTAAATATTAATACAATCATCCCCCTGCATATGGCAGCATTCTGACATGAATAATTAAATTGTAGCCATCCTCTTAATCCAAATGCAAATTCTTAGCATCAAGCAACTAATCCATATTTCAAATGCCCTTATCTTTTTAAAATAGTTGCCCATGTTATTATCCTTGCCCTTGTTATTAATTCTATGCCCTAATGTAGAACCAAGGACACTGTGTAACATATATTATCAAGGCCAATTTTTGGTTTATGTCACATATCCCATTCTTTTTCTTAAGGAAGCTACTCTCTCCATCTTTATTCAGACTATTGTTGCATAATTATGATGATTTAAGTGCTCAATCAACTAAATTCCAAGGTTTAAATATTGCCACTATGTTCTCTGCTTTCATTTTTATTCTTTTATTGCTTTCCTTTGGATGCTTTCTTTTTACTGATTACACTATACTAAACTTGATTTTCTTAATATTCATTTTTAGACTATGTTTATTAATTCAGTGAGTGACTTTGTTGTGTAAACTCTGTGTTACATCTAAATTGTCAACCATTAATACTTCATTGTCTGCTTAGTGAATGCTGTTGATAGCCTCTCAGTTGACAAGTGATGCCATCTATTAGACAAGGACTAGTCTGTTGTTATTGGATTATAAATTGGAAAGCAATCATGAGAGTATTTAGAGCATCTTCCCATCTCGATGTCCTCTATCATCTTCAGCTTTTCAAGATCTTCAGCTATGCAAGAGTGGGTGATAGCTTTTATTGGGCCACTATAAAATCATTCATTTTCCAAGCTTTCATTGAGTAATCCCCACTTCTTTAGGCTCAGCACAACCCCTTCACAGATAGTACAAAATAAAATGGAGACAATATTCAAACATTGATGTTACATGTCCGAGACATGATCTTAGTGGGCTGCCATCTATCTATCTATCTATCTATCTATCTATCTATCTATCTATCTATC
>JAHTLZ010000204.1:68383357-68397743 GCA_023846285.1 Phrynocephalus versicolor
TAAGTAAGTAAGTAAGTAAGTAAGTAAGTAAGTAAGTAAGTAAGTAAAGCAATTTTCATCCCTGTTGCTATGGCTGTAGCATGCAACAAACATCCACAGCTTAAGACGTGAACAGTATTCTTTTCTGCAAGAGTTGTTGCCTTCCAGCATTACGTGTTCTTCTAATGGGTTGCGCTATTGTTCACAGTTCAATGACAATGATGCCCAGAAGAGAACATACTGTAAATTATAGCCCAACACCTTTAAAAACATCAAATTTGGTTACATCTGGGCTAGTATGTTGAATTCCTACAATAACTCATTTTTATGTACTGGAAAAATGAAAGCACCTGGATGCATGTCAGTTTCTTTTAAGTAAAACAGAGAATCTGCAAATGTCTCTCAATTATTATGAAATTTAAATTAATACCACAATAAAAAAGAAACAAAAGATCTATAATAGTCAAAAACATTTTTTAAATAAAGCAAATATGTTTAATTACTACTTTTCAGTCATGATAACAAAATACAAAACTACAATATACATTCTCTGTGTAAAGGCTGTACCTCATGCAGTGATAATGTTTTGGGTGTTCTGAGCAAAGTTAACCATTAATCTATTTCTAAAAGGATTTCTAAGTAATTTAAATCACAACTAAAACTGCAGGATGCCTTCAGCATTTCTAACCTAATAATTTTTACTATAATACTCTAGGGTATTTCCTGCTGTGGAACTAAGTACTCTTAGATTCTTCAGTCGTAGCCCTGAATTTCTCCATTTAAGGCTATGTTAGGGTAGAAAGACTATTTTAATGAAATAAATATTTTCTCCTTTATATTTCAGGCCAGAGTTTACAAATAGTATTGAATTATTTTTCAGAACAATTTTATAGCTCAAATTACTCAGATATGGTTACTTGGGAGGCTTCATGGTCATGCCTCTTACATTTTCCAGTCTAAATATTGGCAAAGTCTGACCAGGGAAGAGGAATTAATGAAACAAAATGAAATGAAGACTGAAGCGAAATGAAACGCTGTATTTTTGTTTCATGCCCACCTCTATTGCTGATGCAATGTATCAATTAATTTAAAAATTAAACAGTTATTTTTGCCTCATTTTATAGAGCTGGCCAAGATATAGCCTGCAATCAAATTCCTAGTGATGACTTTGGCTGCAGGCCATTTTGCAATCAGCCTTTTGACAAAAAAGACAAACAGAAAAAAACCTGATGTGGCACAACAGCAATAGTCTATATGCAGTTTTAAAAACTAACACTTCCCTTACCATAGTATGAGTTTTTTGTGAGCGCACTCCCCCCTCTGGTTGTCCTCTCGGAAACCTCAATACATGATTCAGGCGCCATTTCTGCTTTAATGTCTTTATTAACAACAACAACTCTCTCCACTTTCTTGTCGACCTCCTCCTCCAGTTCACAACATTTTCAACGTAACATCATTAAACACTCTAAATATTGGGTCTGTCTTCCTAACAACTGGGTAACTGGCAATGAACAATCCTTCCCATACCTTGCGGGATTTGGCATTAAGGGCATTGATCCTTGTGAAAGATCCAACCGATGCCCTGCTCCCATACTCTCCCGCTGGGATCCTGGCAGATTTGGGGGTGGAGGCCTTGTTCCATGACTGACTCCAGGAGTAGTGAGACATCTTTGATTCTCCTGGTTCTCTCTCTCTCTCTCTCTCTCTCTCTCTCTCAAAGTATGTGTGTTCTTTTCTCCTTCTTTCCCTTTCAGCAGTTTCCCCCCAGTATGGCAGTTTTCAAGTCTTCTTAGATGGTTACTTCGTGTCCATTCTCATCCTGGGAGGAAGTTTGTTGCATGTTGATGTCGGTTGTGGTCACATGATCTTCTTCCGGTTCTGTCCCTGTTCCCGTGTACGCACGGGCGTGATGGATGATACCAGCATGACTGTTACCACACGTCCTCGTTCCGTGATGAGATGTGAAATTCCATGCCTTTGTTCTCCTTTTTTTTCCAACCCGACCTTCCGTTTTTCGATGTTTCGATTCTCTGAAGCCTTGCCTTCAATGAATTACGGAGCTAAGTTTGAGGCATTTGTCTTTTAATCTCTCTGCACTGCATTGCTGACTCCATAGGGAATGTACTGGCGAATGGCATTTCGCACTCCTGGCACTAGGTGGAGAATGGCACGTTGCGTGACGAGCCTTACCTCACGGCCACTTGTCTCGGATGAGACAAGTGATGAGCAGATTCCCGAGGCCAGGGAGGGGAATCTCTCATCCTGCTTAAATCGCAGTTCAGGGGGCGTGGTCGGGACGAACTCCCCTCATCCCGCAATGGACGTGCGGTTAGATTACTTCGTACCGGTCCCAAGCGGGACCGTGAACAGCGATGAGATGGATGTGAAGTATCAGCCTTACTCTTCCATTCTCTCTCTGCCACTTCTCTCAGCAACTTAAAGGTGTCCCATTCTCCAGCCCAAGAGTCCTCCTTTACCACCTCAAACAATTCCTCCTTTTCCTCCCTCGCCCAACACACCCTTCGCTCCTCCTGCCCCTCCTCCTTCTTTTATATCCTCTATTCCTGCCACTTTTAACTGTCCTTCCGTTCCTGGGCTTTTTGGTTCTTCCATCTTTAAACTGGCCAATCCTGGCTTTGGCTCCATGAGGGGAGATGTCTCACTGGTTAGTCCTTGGTGAGGGGCCGGCACACCATCTTCTCTGCTTTTCTCACACCTAGCCAAACAGGAGAAGTAATTAATTTGCCGTATCCTGAAGTGGCTCACTTTTAAAGCTATTTCATGATCTTAGCAAGAGCCATTTCCATATGAATTGTCATTCTAATCAAACCCAACTGTTCCTAGGCAGCCCACATTAACTTGCTACCTGCTGTCAATATAGCTGTGCTCTTAGTTGTAGCAGTTTGATGCCACAGTTAAAGGTCACGGCTGCACCTTATGTAATCCTGGAATTTACAGTCTGGTGGGGCAGTTAAATAGTTCTTTATCTGAGATCCAGAAAGTTAGAACTAAAGTAGGCACATTGAATCAACTGAACTTATAGAGGTTTTGACTCAGCAAGGCCCCACTGATTGACTGACCCTACTTTAATTGCAACTTGCTACTGGATTTCAGCCACTGTTAAAGAGTGGTAGTGTTGACAATCAAAGGAGCACACTAGATTTCTGAAGCCAAGAATTCTAGCTATCCCACCAAACTAAAATTGTGAGGATTCTGTAGGATAGAACTAAGATAGTTAAAATGATATCAGAACTGTGGGAACCATACCTGTATAGTGCAGTTGCCTTCAGGGACACCTGACAAATAGTAATGGGCAGGATCTCTGCAGCACTTGAGAAGCTTTGATAAAGCATTGCAAAAATGCATACAGGTGCTAACTGTGGTAATATGCTGACACAAATACTACCTGAAAATTGAGTACACAGAATGAAGTGGGATGAAGGCAAAATAGTAAAACTTTTTTTCTGACTACTCAATGAGGTTCAGATTATTAACTCAGCACAGAAAGTTAAATATCAAATCAAATCAATCAAACTTGCATATTTAGCCATCATTATCCGAAGATTAAAAAATAGTTGAGACATAATAGATCACCATCTATTGTGCCCACAGCTCATGAACTCATGAACTCAGAGCTGCTTAGCCAATAAATCACCTCATAAATAACCACACCAGAAGTCAACAATTTTATTTATTATGTTTTAATTCACCCTTCTTCCAAAAGAAGTGCATGGTCCTTTCCTTTTCCTTGCATTTTATCCCTCAAAATCACCCTGTTACATGAGGTAAGAGCCTGCCCAAGGCTTCATGATTTCATGGAAACACCATCTGCCAGTTTAGCCCTACAATGGACTACAATTTCCAGCAAGCACAGCACAGTCAGAACTTCTTGGAAGCTAAGGAAGCAAAACATCCAATTTGGGAACCACTGCTCTAACCACAATACCACACTGACTGGACTGCAATGCCCAATACTCAGTTACTTTTAGAATGTAATGTACTCAGCTTTCCACAAGTAACCAAGATTTATTTTGCACAGCATGTGCATACATGTGCACACAGGCACACAGAGAGACTTGCTTTATTTGATTAATCAGAAGTGAGGAGGCAACAACATTAATAAAACATGAAGAAAGTGCTACCCGTTTGGGGCGAGCTAATTCACATTTTGCTCATAGATTAGATGACACAGGGGAAAGGGCGAATGAGCCCAGAGTCCCCCGCCTCCAATCTATAGCTTTTCCTCCCACCAGAGATCCTTCTAATTTTTGAAAGCTCAAATCTTTCACCCTGGTTCAATTCATGTGATCACTCTGAATGGCTGAATTCTCAGACTGGGAAGATGAGATACTGTACATGCACAAAGCACATCTCCTCTTACCTCTTACATACGTAAGGCAAGACCAGCACACAGCTCCCTACCAAAGCCCTTCTCCAGGACACTTTTCTTCCTGGGCAAGACTGATGATGATGATGATGATGATGACGATGACGACAGCGACAATGATGATGATGACAACAGCTTAATAGGCAAACTTCCAAGTGGGAGGCTAGCAATTGAGACAGGAAAAAAACTTTTAATAGTGTTCTTTGGTCATTGCTATCTGTACATATATAAGAAATGCAAGCAGCTCAATTTAAATGTGGCTACTTAAATTGAACAAATTTGATTACCCTTGTGCAACTTCACAGCTAGTGGATGTGAATGTGGGAACCTTTTTCAGAGTATGCTTTTTGGGGAAATTTTAATGAAGTGCACACACACCTGACTTTTGCCATCGTGTCCTATCTGGAGGGAAGTGACCTTCTGTTTTCTCTGACCTTTGCTTTGGGGCAGGGCTAAAGGGCTAAAGGGCACCTGCTTCCTATCAGAACCAATGTTTTCATAAATGCTCCATTCTCTGCTTATGAATTTAGATAAGATGAATAAAACAAGCCTTCTGGAGAAGACATAGGTAAGTCTTTGTCTACAAGTCTGTGCAGCGCTTTCCTCCCAGCTGGCTTAGAAAAAAAGCATTTTGTCTTTGTCTGTCTGTTTATTTCTGTAATCAAGATCAGTTTGCTTTGGAGCTTTTCCAGCAAATTACCACACGTGAAAGCATTTTCATTTGTCTTGCTGTGTAATCTCACCCTACGTCAAACTGAAGAAAGTCATTACATAGTCCTTCAGCACATTCATTTTCCATTGACAGGCCATCTTCCTTGATTTGTTTGGCCTGTTTTCTTTGTATATGTACCTGCTCCTAACTGTAAGGAATGTACTGATTTAAACATTTAAAAAGTCGTTCTTCCTTTTGATTTGAAAAAATCAGTGCTGCTATGGAGTTATATGTAAGGATGTGATCCAGGGGTGATCCTGTCCATCAGGCAGAAGCTTTGGGTGATAGATTGAGGGTGCAGAGCAGATACAACTGTATGTGCCATGTGGCCTTATCTTTGCCCCTTCAAGTTACGTGCTTATCCTATGTGCATCACAGAATGTTATCTTACTCCTAGTGTTGCATTTGAGGCTTTGTCCTGTGCTCACCTGTCCTCACACTGGCTGTTTCTTAACAGCTATTTCTGTGGTACAGTAACCCCCCACCTTTCACGGTTCATATACTGCAGTACCACTACACAGTGGGACTGCAGTATATTTATATTTAATTAAGCCCCCCAACGTAAGGTGGGAAGGCCTGTTTCAGACTCTCTGTACTTACCCCAGGCTTGGCGCTGCCAAGGCCTTCCTGGGCCCCTTGGAGGCTCCAAAAGGGCCTCCCTGCAAACCCGTTCTGGAAAACAGGAAGTGACTTCCAGATCGCTTGAAAGCACTTTTGCTTTCAACCCAAAGTCACTTCCAGTTCGCAGGGAAGCCCTTTTGGAACCTCCAGGAGGCCTGGGAAGGCCCTTGCAGGCCCGTTCAGGGCAGCGTCAGGCTGGGGGTAAGTACAAGAGCCACAAGCTAGGCCCCGCAGGCTTGACCCCACTTGCATCTGCATATTGAGGATTTTCAATTATCGCGGGTTGGATTGGGTCCCTAACCCCTGCAATAGGCGGCGGCGGGGTTACTGTATTCTTTTTACTATTTTATTTTTTTCATCCTTGCAGTCTGGTATAATGCTAGAACACAATGACAGAGAGGAAAAAATTAACAGTTTTCCCTGCAGCCCATGCATATGGAGAGAGACAAATACAGTAGACAGACAGACAGACAGACAGGTGCACCAGATGGAAAAGAAGAAAAAGAGAGAGAGAGAGAGAGAGAGAGAGAGAGAGAGAGAGAGAGGTCAGAAACTGACCAGAAACTTTATGACTAGGCTTGCCAAGGAGGTAGACAGGCAGCTAGGAAACTGACCGAAGATGTAAGCAGGCAACTACACAAAGGGGGTGGAGAATGAGAGGGTGCACGGAAGAAACACCAGCAAGTGGCAAACCCCACAGATGCAATTTATACTGACAGAGGCATTCACATAATGCAAAAACAATCCAAAATAAATTGTATAAATGATCTTCTGGTAGAAGAGTAAAATACTTCACTTCCAATCCAAATAACATGATGCCCTGTCAAAATAATTGGCACTTCCAAGTGCATCATGTAGTCGCCTTTAAAATATTTTGTTTTAAAACATGCTAAATCTGATACAGATGTGAGTTTTCTCCTAGTGTAATCACATTCTGAAAGACAGTGACCAGCACAAGTTCACCTAGTGAGTTTCATAGTTCAGTAAGGACCTGAACCTGGTTCTCCTAGTGGAGGATTCTAACTTGTATGGATTCAAGATAATACAATGACTCTTCTAGATAAAATTAGTTCCCAATTTTATTTGATTTTAAATGAAAACCTTGTACAGTCTTATGTTATTCATATTGACTTGCATCCAATAACATAGAAACTAATGAATACAATACAAAAGAGCTCTTTCAATCTGAGCTCATAGACTGCGCCATCTGCTATAAATCTCAAGAAGTCAATTAAAAAGTTCTTTAGCCAATATCAGTAATGGGTAAGAGGAGCATTTATGTGATTGCTAATGGCTGAATTTACATGATGCCTGCAAGTGTCAGTTGTGAGGTTTGGCAGCAGTACAAAATTAGGTCTGTGCTTATCACTATAAATTACGTTTATGTTGATATAATTAGCAGCTGCAGAATAAAGAAATATTTAAACCGGTATTAAAAAACAATAACATGTTCATGAAAATGTACTTCTAAAAGTCTAAGCAACCTCTCTAATGTGACTCCAAGCATTTTATTTTATTTTCCTCCACAGAAATCACCACATACTTATCCAGATTGGGCATTGCCAAAAGGTACAATGGAGTGACTTGCTGTCAAGCAAGATAGATGCATAATTGGGTTGTTATACCAAATTTGTTAGCAGGAGTGGAGGATAAATTAGCTAGGTTTTTTTCCCTCTTTAGGGTACAATTTCAGATAATGCGGCACAGAGTTACATTAAATTGCAAATGAAGCCTGTTTTTTTCCATAAGAACGAAGAGCAAGCTGGAGAGCTTCTGTAGGATTCATCTTGACCCAGTGTTCATCTGAAGCCCCCAAGAGATTCCAAATAAGGATGGAGTGAAATGTAATTTCTACCTAGTTCTAAGAAGAATTTTTCCAAAATTGGCAAATTTCATTATATTTGAACTGGAAGGATTCAAGAGAGATGGAAACTGGTAGTGTACATTTTAGTCCAGAACTTCCACTGCTTAATTCTTAAAAGCTCCTCAGCATATTTATTTGTCTGTCTATCTGTCTAACTTATATACTGCCCAATAGTATTCTATGCACTCTCTGGGAGGGTGACAACAAACATATATAAAATACAGTTAATATAAAAAATACAGATAATATAATACCAATTGTAAACAGTGATGAACAATAAACTATAAAATCACATAACTCACCTGATTTGACATAATTAAATTTCAACCATTGTTGGACATCAAATGGTACACATTGGCACATATCTATTAGGCAAGTGAAACATGTTCTCTCCCTACTGGGATTACTGTACTGTATCAGATTTGGCCAGTACAGATGGGTCACAACATCCAGAGATTCTATAATGCTCTGCAGAATGAGCATTATAGAAGCTCAAGCATATATACCTGAAGAGCAAGTTGGAAAATGTTGGCTGGGTACATATGTTGGACCTGCAGAATCAGGTTAGACCTATTCAGAAACAAAAAATAGGTTGTATCCTTTTCTTGTCCTATTGTTTTTCTTATATGTATTCAACAGCAGTCCATGACATAACATTGTACTTATACATTGTATAATTTGGGAATGGATGGGGATTAATGTACAGAACTTAAAGCTAACTCACACACAAAATTAACTTTTTTCTCTATTCAGCCTGGTCTAAAGCTTTGTCCCTCTGGCTCAACAACCAAAGAAACTGGTAAGATCTTTAAGACTCCAGCAGGTGCCCTGACACTTAGCAACACTACCCTCCAGTTAATAAAATCCCAGTCTCAGTAGTTACACTTTGAGTATCCTCACAGTGACAAAGACATAGAGAGACATAATTTCTAAAATGAAGCACCAATATTTGTTAAGGGGGATTATGGTTCTAAAACCAGAGAACTGATTACCAGTTTATTGACAGTGACTAGATTAATAATAGCTAGGAATTGGAAATCTAAACATGAATTTCACCTGGAGAAACGGTATAATGAAGTATGGAATATTGCTATAAATGATAAATTGCCATGCAATTTAAAGGTTAAAATGGAGTTAAACAGATATTTTTATGATATAATTATTGAATATGTGCTAGTGAGAGAAGGGAAAGCTCCAACAAAAGAATCAATACAGTTCTGGAGAGGAGGACAATAAGGAGAAGATTTATCCAGGAGGTCTCATTGGTGGAGGGGAGCACATTTGTCTTGTATTTTGTTTTAGTTTATATACTATTGTGTCTGTTTAAAAATTAATAAAACGTCAATTTAAAAATAAAATAAATTGAAGGATCAAATGCTATTTTCCATCTCCAAGGAAGTCTATAGTTTTATCTGGGGTAAACACCATTGTCCTAGGGCAGTGGTTCCCAACCTGGGGGTCAGGACCCCTTTAAGGGGTCAAACGTCTATTTCACAGGGGTCGCCATGAGCCAGTGAAGTCTGGAGGAGGAGGGGGAAGGGAGGAGAAAATGAGTTACAGCTTGATAGGTTTGAGGGGATGTCAGTCAGTGGCACTGGAGGCTGCAATTGGCTGAGGGTGCCTGTAGAGGGAAGTTCTCTATGGCACCTGTGGCAGTGGCCTGTATTAAAGGGTTGTGGCATTAGGAAGGATGAGAACCTCTGTCCTAGGGAGTAATATGATCACCTGATATGCTTCATATGAATCAGTGCCCTTACAATTCAAGTCACCATGAAGACTACCTGGCCTTAAAATCAGGCCTCCCTACATTCTCTCCCCTCCACCATACTTTTGTAACCTAACATTCTTCCTGAAGCAGAGATCTGCAATCCTGAAGGCCTTGCACTGAGAGCCTGAAGTGTCAAAAGTGGCATTTTAAAGCTGGGACACCTCCTCCTTGGCCAACAAAATTAGTCAAAATAACAGCCTTGTCATATACAGGGCCTACATCATCCCTTAACTGTTTAATTTTCCTCATAAAGTTTTTTTTTAAGTTGTGTCCTAGTTATATATCAAGAAAACCACTTCATTATACTGTAAAGAGGTTATTAGCCACTTTTGGGGGGTTCCTGTTAATGAAATACACTTTCTTCTTTCCAAACCTGACCTGCAGTACTCTGTGATGTTTGTCTTATCCGTCTTCTGCTCCTCTTTGTGTTACCCACAACTTTCCCAGTTTTAAGTGGATAATAAAAGCTGCAAAATAAGAAATTATTGTAGACACTGGGCTTCACATCTAGGAGCAGTTCCAGGCCTCAAACCTGGCTGAAAATTTTCCCCCTTAATCCCGTTTAGGGCTACGGTTTACCTCAGATGACTCAGAAGGAAGATGAACACTCAATTGCACTTCTGCCTTCTAATCTTGCTTCATGGAATCCAGACAGTGTCTTGGCACAGAAGCTAGGATCCATGGTTTGTGTGTATTTATATATCCATGGGGTAAATGACTATACAAGAGCAACTGAAGAGGAGTTCCAAGGATATGAGCCTTTTAAAACTGCCATTTGAAGATAGGCTATATAATGGCACTATGCAGTAGACTGAGATGACAGTCTTGCTTTACTCTAATAAGATGAACTGGGAAGCTTTTACCTTTCCTCCCTTTAGAGCTTACCATTTTGCACTTCAGAGGCCAGACATAAACCTTTATGTCTCATATTGGTGTGTCAGAGAAGGCAGATGAGCCTCAATTCTAGGCTTGTCATCTTTCTCCAAATACACACCATGCCCCATTATTCTTCCATGGTAAACAGGATGACAGGGTCAGGGAGAACCTAGGCAAGAAAAGCCGACATGTATTTTCCAGTTAACCACATGTGCTGGCATATACGGCAGGGTACATTGTATACGTGGACAAAGAATATACTTATAACATGTAAGGTATCAATGGGGAAGAGGTAGTCCTTCAGAAATTGTTCCACTGCTACTCCGCAATACATAGTGGAAGCAGAGTGCCACACCAGGTTTCTGCTTCAAAAGCAGCCAGAGGAAGCATGGTTGGAGTCTCAGGGCTCAATGTTGGCTTTTCTCCCAGATATAGTACATTCATGTGTCTTTAATGGAGAGAAAACTCCCAAAATGGAGAATTATGGAATCAGCAGTCCAGAAAATCCAGAAATCGCATCCTTACCATCTTCATTTTTTGGATGGCAGATAGGCAAAAACAATAGCATGAAGGGGCTCTTTTGTGTGTGTTAGGCTCAAACCCTACTATATTCAAGAGAATAATGAAATGTTTTAAAGATCCTCCAAACAGGCTGGATGAATAAAGAGCAATTTAGAAGATAGTTTTATTCAACCTGACCTTCAACAACATTCTGCAAGGTGGTGCATAACACCTAGTCATCATATGCCTTTTGGGCAAGTTCCCAATCTACCAAATCCTTAAAACCAAACAAGTGTTACTAAATTACTAACAATTTAGATTCCTAAGAGTGGGATTGCCATGGCACTGTGGCACAGTTGCCTCAGCTATGTCACCTGAGTCTTTTGGCAAAACAAATTAAAGTTGTCTGTTCACTAAATACCATTTTGTTATCCCATAAAGCAAACTAAAAAGTGGCATCTAATTCAGAAAGCAGTTTATGCGTGCCGGGGGGGGGGGTGAGCTAAACAAGAGAAAAAGGGAGACTACTCAGATGTTTCAGAGGTGTGAGAGTTGCAAAGAAAGCCAAGTCCAACTAGTGTTGGCCATTAAAACGGCCAAGCTAAACAACTCACAATTAGAGCAACAGCTTCCTCACAATCTCCCTTGGATTGCTCTGACTATGGATTTATGAATCTTAAGGGGCTGAGTTAGCCATAATTGTCTCTTGTTTAACTTGGCCAGTTATAAACATTGGCTCTTTTGCTCTTTCTCCCCACCCCCTTTTCAGAATTCACACATTTACTGCTGCTGACTGGTTTATTATTTAGTTTTCGAGTATGAACTTTATATATTTTTTTGCTATGGGTCCTTGGGAGTTTTCTTTAAAATCCCACCAGTCAATATTTACCCCTGCCTCATGAGTCAAGTTTAGATCTTGCTGTTTCACTGAAAGCAAAAGGGGGATGGAGGAAAGAACTAAGGAACCTTGCATAAACCGGCAACTTTATATAGCAGGGGTCCTCAACCTAAGGCCCCGGGGCCGGATGTGGCCCCCCAAGGTCCTGAATCTGGCCCCTGGGACCAATTGCAACCCCCCACCTACTCCCTGCTCTGCGAGCAACCCAGCCTCTGCAGCTGCTTTTGGACTGTGATCCGGCCCCCAATGGTGTCTGGGTGGTGGTGGACCGGCCCACTGTTTGAAAACTTTGAGGACCTCTGTTATATAGAGTTCCATTGAAAATGGAAACTAAGCACAGAGACCAGAAGAAGAGAGTGATTAATACCATTCCAAAAAGCACTTAAATCATCTATTCTATCAGCTTCCTATCAGGGAAGATTTTAAGAGCATAGCTTTCTACAAGATAGGGAAGTTAATTTTAAAAATAAGTTTTAAAATTAATTTTTGCAATCTTAGAAGTGCTTCAATAAGTGCATTTCAAAGGGATAATTATTTATTTGAGTTGATTAAAAATTATACAGAACTTCAGTTGCAGCAGCTCCAGAAAAATTAGTATTGCTTTTTAAAGAATAAACAATTATAACAATCTTGCTTTTTAAAAATGATATGGATTTTCTAGTCTTCGCAGATACTGTAGCAGCAGATCATAGAACGGTTTTGCCAGGATCCTTCAGCACAGGAGAAATAATAGTAACAAAGACTGGATATTAAATTTACATGTTGATCCCATGTCGAGCCACTGACTCAATACAACTTGGTTAAGTATTGACTTAAAAGTTCCATGAATCCTATTCATTCAAAAAGTATTATCTAACTGGGTCTAAGAACTGGATGTAACCTTGGAAGTTGACTAAAAAGAAACAGGTATACTCTCTTCAGTTTTAATTTCCCCCAAATCTCAATGCTGAATAGTTGCAATGTGTAAAATTCTGTCTCCTCGTGAACTCCCAAGGCACAGTTTGTTTTGCAAACATGTGAATAAACCATCCTAAATGCAATTTGTAGGGAATGACATATTACTAAAATTAGTTGAAATCCTGATGTTAATATGAGGCTTGAGAAATCCAATGGAATTACTTGAACAGCGAGGGTATACTCTGCATACCCCCTTGCTGCAATTCTATAGATCTATAAACTGTTTGCTACTTAGAAGATTTTAGTTTGCAAACATTTTGCTTTCTGAGAGTGAATCGCAGAATTTAATGTGCTGTGCTCAGTCTAGGCAAAGCTGCTTTTTCTAATGGAATGTTTTCACAAGGGGGGCATGGAGTGTGAAAGAACTTCTATTTAATAAATCTTGTTAACATGCCCTTCATTTTAATTCCTTTTTGCAGCAGTACATATCTCATGGACACCTAAATGACAAGATGTACCTAATTAGTGTTTTCAGAATTAAAGGAATTGTTGGTGGCAGGGGAAAGAAGGTTATACAAAGGTTTTTTGTTAAATAACCATTAGGCCTAATTAGAAGACTTTTCACTTGTTGTTACGTTTTTAAATCTTGGTTTCCAAAGGCTATTATTTGTTAGAACAAAGATGAAAAGGAGAGTCAATGAACATACATATAAATTGAAAAAAAATGTGTGTGTGTGCATGCACGCACACCAGGCGTGCAAAGATGTGTGTGTGTGTGTGTGTGTTCAACAGAGATAATGAGCAGTTAAATGTTATAAGGTTCACCTGCATGGCATTTTGTCCTGTTGCACAAGTTTCAGATCTACATATTGATAAAGATTGTTTACTAGAACACCCATATTCTGACTTTACTTTGGGAACACATTGGCCGGTGGATGCCTTTTAAAATAATATTAATGTGCACACACAGGCAATGCACTGGAGTTTGCCAGCTTTCAATCATGTTTTTTTAAACACAGCTCTGAAATGGGAAAAATTCATCTTGCCACTCATGCATGTAAAGTGTATGCACAGTGGCATAAAATGTCAGTATATTGCCTGTCTTGCATCTCTCCACAGTCTAGACAATAAATGATGTTCAGTATACAATTGCAATTACTCTACAAAATGAAACAAAATTTGTTGAGAGGCTGAACAATGGTTATTGCTACATTTCGTGTTCTTTTTGGCAGGAGGAGTCCGGTTATCTCAGGAAAAGTGCTGGTTATACATACAGTATACATACTGTATGTAGTGCCCTCTGTTTATACTTCTGTGATACATACATACATACATACATACATACATACATACATACATACATACATACATACATACATACATACATACATACATAACCTGGTCCCTGTCCCTGTCAATTTTTCATATCTGTATTCATAATTCATTTCACCCTATTTCCGTATTAACTTTTTTTAATTGCTTGAAAATATAAAATAAAATTAAGTCTACTGAGGTTGTATGATCCATATATAGAAACGGACAGTAAGAGCAAGGAGAAAAAACAATGAAGAGTACTAATAAATAGGAGCATCAGGGAATGGGTGGTTGAAATGATATCTGTCCTCTTGCATATGACAGCTAGGAAAAACTTTGCTACCTGTGCTGTGATATATGAGTTCTAGTCTATTAGTATTGTATTAACCATCTGGAAGGGTGGCCTTGGAACTTATTCAGCAATGGGCAGATTAGGTTATTCCTGATTTTACATTCATATTATGGCAGACATGGCTAATTCTTGAAATTTGAATTCCAATTTCAATCAGTTACCTAGAATACTCTATCTATCTATCTATCTATCTATCTATCTATCTATCTATCTATCT
>JAHTLZ010000204.1:68397753-68433322 GCA_023846285.1 Phrynocephalus versicolor
TCTATCTATCTATCTATCTATCTATCTATCTATCTATCTATCTATCTATCTATCTATCTATCTATCTATCTATCTATCTATCTATCTATCTATCTATCAGTTTTCACCTGTAGCAAAATTTGCTTGCATATTTTTGGGAGTGTAATTGCCCCAACTGGTGAAGGACAAATGCCACATAGTTCAAGTGCTGGCTTGGACTATCCCTTTAGTTGCTATGTCATAATGTGTTGTGGATGTTGGGTTGACCAGAAAGATGAACAGAAGGAGAGTAGGTTTCAGATCAGAGGTTCAACATGGGCTGCACAATGAATCAAGGCTTCAGCCACCCAGTCTTGGTCTTGTGACAAATTCAAATTCACTTTGTGTCATTCCCTTGAATAGTTACTGTGTATGACAAAGACAAGTACTGTATATGATTGCAGCAAAGGGAACTAGCTTTTCTTAATGTCAGCTCCTTAAGGAGACAACTGCAGAGCAGGGACCAGAAAGCAAGTATGCCTGAAACGAATGTTCTCTCTAAGCCACACAGGTGCACAACACTGCGTTGGGCACACACAGTCAAGCCAGTGTTTCAGCCCATTTGTTTCTGGTTGTGGCTGGAACACTGCATGCACAGAGTGGAGCTCCCACACAGTACTCCAGAAAATTAAAGGGAACATTGCCTGCAACCTTTGCTCCTCAAACTCTCCCAGCTTCGGCAGAGGAATTAAGCTGATGTGAAGAGTCAGCAAAAACTGCATGACTGGGAACTTAGCAGCCATCAGTGCTGCATCTCATGTCTAGACCCGAGGTGGGAATTTAAATTCAATCCACTTTAGGTTCCAAATCAGCTAACAATTCATGCAGAGTTCACATTTAAATAAAGGATATCTTTCTGATACCATAAATAAATAAATAAATAAATAAATAAATAAATAAATAAATAGCCAGCTGTGCTTGTTTCTAATTGTTACTGTTGATCTCTGGCTGATACCATAATTGTAACTAACTACTTCATTTTTTATTTTTATTTTTTATTAATTTTTTTATAATTATCCATACAACAGGGATACTCTAGAAGGGGGAGGGGTGGGGATTCTAAGGATATGAACAGGAGAGTTCAGATAGTATGCTTACAATGCTTTTCTTATTTTAGTATGAAAGCTATAAAGTTCATAATCCTATTGGTGTTATTTAGTTACACATTTCATGTTCATAAACACTGTAGAGTGTTTTCCAGCTGTCTCTTGCCTTCTCTAGTTTGGTATCTTTTATCAGTTATGTCCAAATAATTTTTCCAGGAGTTCTTGTCTGATAGGCGTTTCAGTCAGTTTCCAGTATTTAGCAATAACTAGCTACTTTTAACGTAGTTTCCCACATCTACACTCACCTCTCTTTTTCAATGCTGTTTCCAAACACCAAACTTTTTAAAGTGCCACATTCTTTTGGAAATCCCTAAAGCCTGATTATTCTTTTCCTCCCGGCCCGGAAAGCAATCTCACTGGCCATGCTGGCAATGGGATTCTAAGAGTTAGGAAAAACATGCATATGGAAGGAGGTGGAGCTCAGTTCTTTGGAATGCCATCTTGCCCATTCAGACAGATTGCTGCTGTGCCAAAATACAAGAGCTTCATTTTGGATACACGGATTACTAAGCAAACAGAATGGCATGAAATATGTTGAGGTAGGCTTTGCCAACAGATGGATGGTGTGTATGCTTACATTGGGACATCACTAAAGCACACATTGGCTTAGAGCTTCAGTTTGGCCAATGATATTTCAGTCAAACATTTTGGTAATGCTGAATTGGATTCATAGTAATCTGATTTAGATAAAAGGTATGTGTTTTTGTGTGTGGGGGTCTTGCACATTTCAGTCCCCAGGATTTGCCTTTGAAGTTCTAGACTCCAGTCACTGCTGATACGTGAGTGGTCTTTGGCAAAAGACAGTCTTTCTGTGTGCTTCCTTATTTGTCACTGAGTTTTCTGTGCCACTCCTTAATGCAGTGAAGCCACATATAAAGTATAAAAACTATTTAATACCAAAACAAAATTACTGGTATCTATAAAACAAACAAGAGCATAAATACAACAAAATGTAACTTAAGGCAAGATCAAAATATGACAGATGGTACTCTACAGAAATCCAAAATGTAAAAAACTTAAAATGAAAAAAAATCCTCTGGGAAAATAAAACATTCTTTGTGTGGTGCTGATTGTGGGTTACAAGCAAACTTGTTTAACTTGTCTCGGAAAGACATATGATAACAAAGGGGCACTTCAGTAGCTACTAGCAGATCACATTTAGCAAGGTTGTCTATAGGGGGGGGTTAGAATGTAAAGGAAGAAACATGGAAGAGGAAAATGTAGGTCAATTGGCCACATGCAGTTTAGGCCTTAAAGCATTTCTGCTAGACCAAAATCCTGTTAGATTTTTCTACTAACACAACAGCTCATTGCACAGTCGAACATGACTGTGTGATACTTGTAACAAGGTTGGGATCATTTCCCAGGTATAAACGTTCCTAATGATCCAGATGTGGAGTTTTTCTTACATAAGATCCTATGAAGTGATATTGCTGACAGTTACAGCAACAGCTTTATATTTCAGAGATGAAAATCTTTTGTCCAAAAAAATGCTGCCTTCTCCAGCCAAAGGGTAATAGGTGAAGGAAAGTAGAGCTTACAAAGAATTCTGCTAAGTCACCAAAAGGCCATTACATTTTTGGGAACAAGATGTTTTTGTTACCAAAATGCAAATATATTTAATTGTCAAAACAAGCGAATCAATCACCACACCTGCTAAAAGTCCCCACTCACAACCACCACAGAAGAAATGTGCAAACATAAACGTATGTGTGACCACCCCAGTGTCTTGGACTCTGACTTTCCTCTGTCTTAGCCAGATTAGCCAATAGAGAAGGATGATCAAGTTGCAATCCAGTAACAACTGGAGGGTCACATATCCTCTAACCCTGCTGTAAAAAGCAGCAAACACCACCCACTCTTCCCCACTACTTCATAATAAAGCACTACTCAGGAAGCTCGGCATCCAAGACCACCTAACTGGAGGCTAAAACATGTGCCTGAAGTGTGTGTGTGTTGTGACCGACTCTTTGTGACCCCATGTCCATGGAGTTTTCTTTGGCCAAAGTTTCAGAAAACACTAGTAATTAATAATCTTGAGCAACGTAGCCAAAAATATTCACTCAGTGTCCTTGTGTGTGTGTGTGTGTGTGTGTGTGTGTGTGTGTTGCCTCCAGCAGGGTGGTCCTGTGGTTGCATATAAGTTACACCACCAAAAGACTATCTTTATGTTAGTAACAAATGCTCCCACTGCACCCCCATTGGAAAACAGCTTGCAAAATGTGAACCGTCCCAAGAAATTATCGCACTGCTGAAGAAAACTAGAGTGTCATTTTAAGTGGGAGTTGCAGCAAAATAAATGGTGTGTTTTTAGCAGCTTGCAGCTTCTAGCCTAGATGCTTTGTTCCACTACTGTGAAATCTCAGCTGCGGCCACCACAGCCGCTGTTGGTCTTGTTTGCAGATTAAATGGACAGACTTGGCAGCAGGCCATATCAGAGGTTGCCACAACTATCATTATGAAACTGCCCAGAACAAAGTCCAAAGGACTTTTGCCTAAAAGGATTCATTTCTAGTAAGATTAAAAAAAACTTGGCAATAAATCTTATTCATTTCCTTGACTGCCAGTCCCTTTACCCCATCTCTTGACAGACTTTCCCATTTGCTACTACTTGTTCCTCCTCTCTCTTGATCTGCTCTAAAATTTGATATTTAATCCAATATTTAGGAGCAGCTTGTGTGATTGAGTTTAAATAAGAGAAGAAAATTACAAAGGCTGAAAAGGGGCATCTGTCTGCAGTGTTTCAAAAGGATTTCAAAGTCCAAGGAGAAAAATGACACCTTCCGACAGTGGCCCTTTTGTGCTTTGATGACATCAGTCTCCACCCTGCATTTTTTTCACATCATTTCTAATTATCTGAAGCTCATGTACCAGGAAAACTTCAAATAATGACACATTTTGTCTGCTGAAATATAAAAAGGGACAAGAGAGAAGAATGGGGACCAATGTAGTCCTATAGCAGAAACCTGAACTTCAAGTCATCTGAGAATTATTCTGAATAAGGAAGACCTCCGACAGACTGTCTTGTCAGGACAGAGGTTCTAGGAAAATATGTGGTTGAAAGAATAATCTTTTTTTTTTTTTTTAAAGATGAAAGACCACGATCCCTGGAGAACTACATACTGACAGGGGTTGGGGCCAAATCCCAAAGTGGGCAGATCAAAATCAAAGTTTCCTCCATCCTTCATGCAACAACCATTTTCAGTGCCATTCAGTCTCCCTCCCCTTGCTACTTATATGTGCACTCCCTCTATACCCACACTTTCTTCGCCTCTTAAAGTCGAGGCTTGAGAATGTCAGATCACAGCCATGCCATTAAGTATTAGAGCACACACATGGCCTCTGCAGCTCTTTAATTACCAGCAGTGATTTAAAAATCATTTTTCCTAACTCCAGCTGTTCTGAAATGCCATTTGTTGCTAGTGGTACAATTTTAAAAACAAACAAACCTAAAAGCAAACAAAAAGCAAAAAACAAAATCCCACCCCCTCTACCTCCATATGTTTTATGGTTCAGACAGGAGCCCTTTCCCAGAGTGTTGTTTAGTTTACACTAGAGTGAAGAAATGGGTATCCAGTATGGCTCCCACCATGAAACTAGGACCGCTACTGCACTTTAGATTTAAAATGGCTGAAAAATCACCTTAAAAATCACTGTCTGCTTTTCAAATCGCTTTTTCTGAGGAGCCCCCTTGGCCACACCCATTTTTGACCACTGTGTCGTTTTTTCTTGCAACAACCACTGGGGGTGGTGTTTTTATAAATCAGTTCCTGCACCCCCTTTTAAAGTGATTTGGTTGTATTTGTGGACACACTACGCCACCTTTTTTCGGTCGTCTCCCCCCCCGTTTCTGCTGTTTCCCTGTCGTAGTTTAAAGCGGTTCAGCCAAGTGCGAATGGGGAAGCTAGTTGCTAAGCAACCGCTGAAGTGCGGACTGCCAAACCGCTGTAGCCACCATGTGACTACGGGAGGAGATAAGGAGATGCAAAATAAAAAGTGGCTGCTCAAGGGTGAGTAATGAGTATATAATAAGTGTGATTCTTTGCCTGTGCTCCAGCATCTGTTATGAAATGACAAACTGAGACATCTTCGTTTCAGAATATGTCTCCATTAGTTTCTCAATCATGTCAGATGCCTCAGACATTTCTGCTGGGTGGCTGGATAAGGCTAGAATAGATTATGGGTGAAGCTTAAATACCCCCCCCCCCCCCGGGGGCCTTTATTAAAATCACTACCAGGGGAAGTTTGGATTTGTCCAGGCCCAATATCCTCATATCCCCAGATGAAGATAATCAGCATAGTTGGAGACAAAGCAGGGAGCAATGTATTCCACATTGCCTCCTCAGTCCAGCAGCACTTCCTGGACCACATCATATCCAGAGCCTGCTCAAATGTCACTTGTCTGAAGCCTGCAATACAAATCTTCTGCATATGGGATGGTTTAATTTGCTCTTATGGCGCACTGGTTAAGCCACTATACTACAGCCAAAACTGTTATCACACCCGAGGTTCAATCCCAGGTAGCCAACTCAAGATTCACTTAGCCTTCCGAGGTTGGTAAAATGAGTACCCAGCTCATGGGGGGGGGGCAATGCATAGCTTGCATAATTAAACTGTAAACTGCCCAGAGAATATTTTAAGTGCTATGTGTGGCAGTATATAGGCAGCATGCTTTGCTTTGGCTTTTTTTTCTCACTGGGTTCAGGGAGACATCTCAGATCCAGAGATATACCCACCATGCATGTTGTTTCTCACCACTGTGCATGAAAAACAATACTGAACAATGTGGTGTCCATAACTAAGGATCATCTGCTATCAATTACTACTCTAGATCTATGTTTCCCAATCTTGGGTCCCCAGATCTTCTGCACTACAATCCCCAAGAATACCGGCCCCCATGGCTAGTAGTGAAGGCTTCTGGGAACTTGTGGGAACCCAATGTTGGGAACCACTGGGATTTTTTTTTTCTGGATAGAATCTCCTGGTGATCCTACTAGCTTCCAATTCTCCAATTCTGGGAGCGATGGCCAAAAAAAAAAAAAAAGCAGTTCCCATCCCTATCAGTGACAATGTACATGACCATGTAACCAAATACATGCTCTGTGCCTTCTTAGTTTTTCAGAAGATGTCACTTCAAACTTCACTTGGTTCCTCTCCCAACAGGCACTCTTCATTTTTACATCTTCAAACATCTTGAAATTTGCTGGAAGAGTAGAAGGGAATTCTTATTTCGCCTCCTTTGTTCTCCCAAATGCTGAAATCTGTACTGCAGTCATTCCAAGTTCTATTAGGCTCCTTATTCTATACAATAAATTAAGAGAAGCCAAGATCTTAAAAAACATATTATATTCCTTTCATAGTCAGAGTTTAAAATATATACTCCAAGATGTTCCTAATTGCTAATTTAAACAGTAACTCTTTTTCTCAGTCATTTTCCATCTCGCATGCGCTTTAAATAATTAAATGGCTAATTCCTCTTTTCTCCTTCCCCAGTTTTTTTGCTCTGCACAAAGACAAGAAACAATGGGGACTTTTACTATTTATCTTACAAATGTCTTTGGCTGCTAAACAGTTTGCTGTTAGTGAAGTGGAGAGTCTTACTGTTTTTTTTAAAAGCCAAGAATTTCACAGTTATATCTAACACTTCAGGATGACAATAATTGGCTTTAATTTGCACCTTTTTATTTTCTGTTTGTTCGCACAGCAGTCCCTGTTAAGGTCAACATGTCAAGCTAGACTTAAGCAATCACTGTCTTTCCTTGAAATAAAAAAGGGGGAGCTGTGTGGCCATTACAAAATACAAATACAAGACTAGGCTACAGGCAATAGATTTATAGGCCACTAATTAAAAATAATTAAAAGAAACCTTTGCAAGCTTTTGTGGGCTATTATCCACTTCTTAGAAGCACATACCAAAAGTCCAAACGTGGCAAAATACAGTATGTGGTTTGCCAGGGGATGATTCTTAGATGTAAAGTTCTTGACAAGATGATTTTTTTGCCAGGCATGTCTGTCTGAGATGAGGCAGGAAACAGCCAATGTTGTCAACTTGATGAAGCTAAGGAGTGGGTTTCACATCCCAGTCCTTCAATCAAAGGGACATAGGTTGTACACACACACTCACACCTCCTCTCCATTTGGCTCTACGTACAAGTCTCTGTTTGGCCAGTGTGTGTGTGGGGGGGGTTGGTGCAGAAAACCCATGTGTTCCACTTGGGGATTGGGGCACAATTTAGTAAACCCACTAGGTATAGCCAATCAGGACCAGATTTTTAAAAAGGAATGTTACCTAGTGCTTGCAGTGCTGCTCTGTTGGTGTCCATGTGCCTTATCGGTACATGGGAGGGGGGGTGGCTCTTTCCTGTCTTTCCTTGTTTTTGTCAATTCTCACTAGAACCACCCAAGAATAAACAAGAACTACTCTGTTGAATTACCCTTTGGAATTCTTATTGAAGCAAAACAAGTTGAGGAGCCATATAGCCATCACAAAAACCAAATACAAATGTGGAACAGGTGATACCTTTAGGCTACTAGAAAATTAACAAAAACGTTGCTAATATTTCGAGGGTGAAACCTCTTTCTCAGAGCTGTATCAATAGGTTCTAACATGGCAAAAGATGGATTTGCCAAGAATTATTTCTTAGAGGTAAGGTCCATGGCAAGATGGGGGGAAAGCCAGGCTTTGGAGCTTGGATGTTTTTAGGCTGAATCCAAAATGAAGGGAGGGAGGTGTTTTATTGTCCCAGTCCTTCCAAAGATTTGGAATTCTTCTGTTCTGAGAATGGGTGTGTGCCATTGGGAAAAAAAATGCTGCAGCATAGTATGATCTGCAATTTCTTAACAGTTTGCACACACTTTGTGACCATTTACCATGGACTTAATAAACCTAATCCCAACTGTGGCTATTGACTGTTGTTTTCTTGTGTAATTAGGCAGTGTTTCTGTATCTGGTCTGATGACGAGGATTCATTTGCTCCTGATGCAAATACATGTAATAGTTTCGTACCCCCAGAAGAGAGATTCACCCAGAAAGATCATGCTTGGTTCATCTGTGTTCAGATGGTGTGCAGCACTCCAGCTGTGCCTCTCATATCAAGTTATGAAGGAAATACATATCACCCATTTGGGAAACACTGGTCTATCACAATGAACAGAGTTCATGCACAGTTTGAGAGAAGTACAGTATGTCAGGATTTAGCAGAATTTATGCCACAGTGTTTGGCCCCTTTGTTTTATATAGGCTGCTTGCTGAAAATGAAACACTGTAGGTAACGTTTTACCAGCCCGAATTGCTCAGTCTGACCCACCTTTTACACACCAAAACAATATTGTTCATAAATGTGCTTTGTGGAATACTTGCTGGCCACTTTTTAAAAAATTTAGTCAAGACTACCCGATTCTATTTTTTATTGATTGACTTCCCAATTCCTACCTAAGTCCTTGTGGAAGGGCATTTTGCAAATGCAAATGTGATTGATGGACAGTCAGATTTATATTCATGAGAGCTAAGAAGGTAAGGGTTATAGTATATTCCAGCCTTGTCAATAATAATCAAGATGAGGCTGATTAATCAGAAACAGTGTAAGTGACTGGAACCTTTAATCTGATCATATCAGTGCCAAGTTCCACTAAAGAAGACAAGAGGGAACATTTGTTCAGGCCAGACAATATTCTGTCTCCCAATCTTAATTACTGTACTAGGTTTTTCACAACTTGCAAAGTTACTAAAAGCAATTAGCTCCAGTTACTGTTCCAAGACCCACAACCACTGTCAGTTCCTCTTGTCCTTCCAGCTTTATTTTTAAAGCTAATGTTTATTTTTCAATTTCCTCAGAAGTAATTACAATGATTTATAGTTACAGTAAAGGCATGGAAATGTTATGATCTGCTGTCCTGTGATATAACTATTTATCCTTGCCTGATTACCCAGATGGCAACATGAGGTAGCGGCTTATTGGGGTAGATTTAGGCTCAGAGGCCAGAGAGGCATTACTCCAATTTATTCTGATTGGTATTATGCAATTTTTGAAGCTCAGGTCATCTATCACCAGTGGATTTTCTATTACATAAGAGAAAGTGCATGGAAATTGGAAAGTACTAAAATTAGATTGACATATGTCTATCTGGTCTATCTGTCTGGCTGTTTTACCAAGTTCTGCATCCAAGATTCAATCACTAGGTTTTTATCACAACAACAAAGGTTTCTTCATACTTAAATGCCAGGAAAGAAATGAAAAGTGCACATACGAATTTATGAGTTCATATTTAGAAACAATGGCTGTAATTTAAATTTTAAAACACACAAATCTGCAGGGAAGATTGCAGCCAGGTAACCAATGTGACTAATGGCTTTAACTCCTGTCCAGGAGTGTTCACTGGTGATAAGCAATTTCAAGGACTGTCTTCATCTCTCTTTTCTAAGAGTTTTTTGGACCACAGATGGAGGAATTCAATTCTTCACTCACCCTTGTAGAGAAGAAAGCCTGTGCGGCCTTGGGCGAGCTATACAGTTCAAGAGCAGTCCCAGAAAAAGGGACGAGTAAGCCTGACTGTACCTAGAAAATGCTGAGAAGGATTGCCATAAGTCAGAATCAACATGGCAGCATATTATTACATCTTCAGAACAAGCCTTTGAAAGAGTAGACACCGTCATGTTGTGGCTTTTCCCTCTGTAAAAATAAATCAGTTGGTCACCAGAATAGATCTATAATAGAGAGGGGCATGAAATGGAAAAATAGTGTTATGTTTCGTTTCTTTAGTAGTTTCATTTTGTTTCATTGGTAATGAATTTTTAAAGTAGTTTCATTAGGAAACAAAATGAAATGAAATGAAATGAAATGCTCCCCTGCGTGGTAAAGGACCAAAATAGCAGGGGAGCTTCCTCAAGCTGTTCCCTGTAAGCCTCCAAGATTTGGAAAGGTTTGGGGGACAGGGGGCTGAGCTATTAAGTTCCAAAGGACGGGCCCCTAGGAAAAATTATTTCTAATTGGATTTGGAAGCCAAGCCGCAGGCGAGCGATTAGCTCTTTAGGAAACTAACCCCGCCACTTTGGTACCTGGGATCAGTATTTTTGAGGGTCAGCATTTTTGAAAATACTGATCCCAGGCATGTTTTCGCACCAAAGTGGCAGAGTTAGCTTCCTAAAGTGATTCTAGGTAAGGACCCAAAATTTGGAGCGGTTTGAGTTTTAGGGGGCTGAGTTATAAAGCTCCAAAGGGGATTCCCATAGGAAAAATCTTTCTAATTGGATTGAGAACGGAAGCCAAGCTGCAGTGGCGCTAATCACTCACCAGCAGCTTGGCTTCCGAATCCAATTAGAAATATTTTTTTCTTAGAGGCACCCCTTTTGGACCTTAATAACCCAGCCCCCCTGACCCTTAACCCTTTCTAAATTTCAGAGGCTTACCTAGAATCGCTCCCTGCCATTTCCTCTAGGATGAATTGTTTCGTCCTAGAGGGAAAAATGGTGTTTCATCACAAAATGAAACACATCCTACCATTTTGCTAGGTAATGAAGAAATTTGTTACCTAACAACAAATTGTAATTCGTTACCTAAGGAAATGACAAAACAGCATTACGTGTGTTGTTTTGTTCCCATTTCTAATCTATATTGTTGCAAACCAAGCTACTTTTCAAAGCACAGGAGTAGTAACTGGCAAAGAAGGTGGCAACTCCACTAAGTAGTTATAATGCATGCAACACCGAACAGTATTATCTTTTTCTATTCCTGCAGTCCTGGTGCTTCTGGTGAATAAAACTGACTGAAGTGCAGAAATGGCCTCCCTTCCTTTGCCCACTTGAGTCTTTAGAATAAGGGAAGCTCTTGTGAAGCCGAAACTCTTTTATTGACAGTTATGTACCATCAAGACAGACCCAAATCATGAGCCCCGGCCACTGAGGAATGACTAGCTCCATAAGGTACTCCCAAATGCCCTGCTTCAGCTCAAGGGACACCCAGTGTGTGTGTGTTTAAAATAATTACAATAAAGAGAACAAGTGGAGCATTGGTTAGGGTGTGTGCGTGGAAGCAGAAAGCCTGGAGAGTGGATGCCCTTGGGTTTCTTCAAACTCCAGTTCAAATGTTAATTGTTTGTTAGATGAACAATGATCACCCTACCCTCTTAATTAACAATGTTTTAAATTTGTTAACAAAGGAAATTTAACAATATCTTAATTGAGAAGGGTTTCTAATTTGCATCAAGGGCACCTTAAACAAACAAGACACAAGTCTCCCTTTTGTTTCTGCAGTGGGAGAGATTACATATATGCCACAACATGTTCCCCCATTTGCCATTTATCATTCTGCAGCCTTTTACACACTCACACTGTATAATTAGCGCCTTGCCTAATTTTACCTGCGGTATTGTTTGCCCTGTAATTTGGAGAAAATAGGCCCCAGTTGATGCTGTGTGGTTTAAACTGGGGCAGTTGTCTGGCATTTTGCCACAGGCATGCTGATATCATGTGACTGCGATGAAGTGCACATGCTGCAAAATATGCAAAACCTTTCAGTGCCTTAATTCAATTAATTATATGGTGCAAGTTTTAGTAGCTCCCTTCAGCTTTCTCTCTCTCTCTCTCTCTCTTTCCTCCCCCCTCTCTCTTTTTCTTTTCCCCTTTGCTAATATGCCGTCTCTGGTGCAGGAGCCGCACATCGTCGGAATAAAACCCACCCATTATCTATTACTTAATTATTAAAGAGTGTCTACTCTGTTTTCATAAATTATCAATGTGTCACAGACATTGGCATACAAGCATGTCAGGAAGTGGGAAGAGCAGGGTGATGGCAAAATCCAGGTGAAAAATGTCACCAGCATCTCATGAGTCTCTCTCTCTCTCTCTCTCTCTCTGTGTGTGTGTGTGTACATGCATGCGTGTGTGTTTGTTGTGCATGTGTGCACATGTGTGTGTGTGCATGCATGTGCATGCATATATCCACATGTGAGTCTTCATGCTACAGGGAATAATGTAATTCAAAACTATTTTACAGAAGAGCAGTCAGGGAATTTGGAGTGGGGGCAGTACCAGTTATCCATTTGAAGGACTGCCAGAGGACAATCATCTGTTGTAGGAGTCCTTCATTTGAAAGGTCACCCAGACCAAGTCTGATTAAATAAGAAGGCATTCTGGGGAGGAAGGTTGGGGGAGTTCTCTAGCAATGCTCAGCACAGGGTCAGCTGGCTTAGCAGGCACATGGATCACGCAGTCAGTGTCTTACTGGTACAAGTGAGCCGCAATAATTCTGTTCAAATTATTGATTTTTTTTAAAAAAAACTTACTTGTTCTACATCTCTGCTTACAAACTTGCATACTGTAGAATATAGAGTGGGTGACCCTGGCTTGGCAGTAGTATATGAGAAAAGGAATGTATGTATCTTAGTAGGCCACAAGCTGAATATTAGTCAACAGTCTGATGGGGCTACCAAAAAAAAAAAAAAAAAAAGCCTGCTATAGGATTCTAGATGGGGTATTGGTTGATGTTTTTGAGATTTGATGTTCTTGAGGTTTGCAGAATTTCCCAAAACTATTACAGTACTTGTTTTAGAATTAAAGGAATGTGGTTGAAATGACAGTAGTCCTATCCATACCTCCATGTGAAGAATGAACTGGTAGAGAAGGAAAGAATGGAACACCACTACTAATATCACTCTTCACATTACATATACTCTGCTCCGAGAAACTGATGTTACAGATAGCACACAATTACACGGAAAGAACTGTTAGTGCTAGAGATCCCTGACTGAACTGGTCCTGCCTGTCTTAAAGTTCTGATTGGATCAGTCACCAAATGAAACAAGCTCATTTGCAAGCGCCAGCAAGTGTGAGAACATGTTTCTGTTATGTTCATGCACAATTAGTCCTTAAGAATTTTTTTATCAGGTAGTCACATGCTATCTATTTCCAAACTCAAATATGAAGACAATATATATCCATATTATTTGTTTCCCTTGGGGTAAGTTTGAGTTAAAATATTGGGCTATTACACATGCATTTATATATGTATACATACAGAGAGGGGGGAGGGAGATTATACTGGTAAACAACAGTGAATAACCTTTCTCTTCAGGCAAGCTTTCACTTAATGACCGGCAGCATGAATGGTTTCTTCTTTAAATGGAAGGTTGTGCCTTGCTGCTTTAAATTTAGTCTTGCTTTGTTTACCATCTTTTAATGTGGCATTTGTTTGATCCCTTTTAGTATTTGTATGCTTACTGTTTTGAATGTTGTCTTTTAATGACGTAAGCTGCCTTAGGCCTTTCTTTTCTTTTTATAAGAAAAAAGACAGGGTAAAATTATTGTAAATAAATAAATTAAATTAAACATCATTATGATCCTCCAAGCTGCTTCTGATTTATAGTGACTCTAATATGAAGTATGTGACCTGTTCAAGGAGTGTCTTTCCATTGCCATCTCCATGGCTGAGGAAGGCTACAAACCCAGATTTCTTGAGTTCTGCTGCAGCCTCCCACGCAAAATGCCGCATTGGCTCTCAATTAAAAATTGTTAATTTTTGTTAATTTCAGTGGCTTGTTAATAGCTCTTATATAATAATAATAATAATGAGAAGAATTATTAACTTTTAATTCTTAAAAATCATCTGAAATTCACTTCTATTAATTGCCTGCCCTTCGCATGTTTCTCTCTATAAACACAACGTTAGAATTCTTGTTTCCTCTTATCCTTTCCCCTTCTGGTATTGAAATCGGCTCCAGGTGGCCTCCTGCCTTTTCTATAGATTTCCTGAAGTATCTATTTTATCCTGCCGGGTATGGTGGTTTCTTTACTTCCCCTCCTCTGGGCTGTCCCAACATTTCATCCCTGGCTCTTTTCCCTTCCCTGTTCCCATGTACTTGTTCTGTCATCCGTTTTCACTGCTTGGCTGAAGTCATGATAATTTCACTCATTTCATTTTTTTCTCAGTCCCAAATCTCATCAAGCCTATAGAGTTCCCTCCGTTACATTAAGACTGTCAAGAAAGATTCTTTGCTTTGCTTCTGAGGTTACCTCTTGTTTTTGTTCATGGGAATAAGGTCATAAATGATTCCCATGGAGGGCAGGGAAGTTATATTACACAGACTAACCTTTTTTTAACGACTAACCATTAAGTTATAGAAAGCAAAACAGTCTAGCCATTTCCTGCCCTTATGTTACCTGTTTTATGCCTGTAGTAGAGATGGGCACGACTCAGTGAAATTTTCATTTCCATTTTCGTTTTTTGTTTTCGTTAGGTAATGAAACGAAAATGAAATTTTTTCAAAAACAAAATGGAAACGGAAACAAAACGAAAATTTTTGCCGTGTTTTTCGTTTTCGTTGCGGCAAACACATTGAACTGAAAAGAATGCTAACGAAACACAAATTTTTCATTTTCATTTTCATTAGGTAACAAAACGAAAATGAAAAATTTGCGGAAAAACCCAACAAAAACAAAAATGAACCGAAACGGACCCCTAAACGACCAAACGAAAAACAATTTTTTTGAGTCGTGCCCATCTCTAGGCTGTAGGCATTTTACACTGAACACCTTAGATGCCTTTGCATATACGAGTATGTTACTTGTCTACAAATGTGAGAGTTTCCAATACAGTACATTTTATGAAATGGAGAAGGACAACTTTTCATTTTAATGTTCATTTGAGCTATTGATTTACCATTCAAATGACAGATAATGCCTATTATGGCTTGTGCATCCTCCATGTATACCGCACTTAACCATATACTCCCAATATTTCACATACTAGGAAGAAAAGGAGGAAATAGGTTTGAATCTAATACAGGTTAATCCAAATGGTAACTTTTCATCCTAAAATCCGTTCTCAGCATGCAGGTTATATTTTTGTGGCCTGACATATACTTGAGACATGCCTATTATTATGGCCTCTGCAATGACAATAAGTTTCCCTATTGACTTAAGAATAGTGGTGGGGCAGGGAGTCAATTTATTTATCCTCAAATAAATAAATATGCTATGTGCATATTTTGCCCCAAATCTCTGATCCTAGAGGCTTGCTTTAAGAACATAAGAACATAAGAAGAGCCATGGTGGATCAGGCCAAAGGCCCATCTAGTCCAGCTTCCTGTATCTCACAGTGGCCCACCAGATGTGTCTGGGAGCACCCAAGACTAGATATCTGTTTCCTGATACCACTCCCTTGCATTTTGCCCTTGAAGTACCACGGTTTTAAGACTGAAGATTACACATCTCCATCATGGTTTGTAACCTGTGATGGACTTTTCTTCCAGGAATCTGTCTAATCCCCTCATAGGAATTGCTCTTAATAATTGCTTTTTAAAGGATAGCTGGAAATCCAAGACCCTTAGTATTCCAAAAACATAGTCTTGGGTAGAATCCAGGCCAAAAATGGCTAATTAATCCAGATGGGAAGCCACCCATACAGTAACCAACATTTCTGCAGAATCTTATTCCTTCAAAGGGAAACACAGCACCTACCAGAATCGTCTTCTGCTGTGGTACCTGTAACAGGGCTACTCCACTTTTCCAGTGGATCCTTCAGGTCTTAGCACTTTTCCTGAGAAGCTTCTGGAGACCAGGATTTATTCCTCTAGGCTCCAGAGAAAGGTGCTATGTTTGAACTCATTATCGTGATAGCCACCATCCACCTTGAACTCAATGTTCTCACAGAGAACATTCTCAACCTGCTTTCAGAACCCATTTGATAGTTATGGATGAATGGCTAGGCATGAGATTCAGAATCTGGGTTCCTCTAAAATACACTCTTCCTTTAAAAAGTTTGTTGAAAAAGAATTAAGTAGAATCAAAAGCAGGTTAAAGGATTAGCTTTGCTAAATGCCAGGAAATGAAAAGGTAGAAAAAATTATGAAACAGTTGTAGAACAAGGATTAGGCTTTTGGACATTTGCAAGAAGAAGAAGAAGAAGAAGAAGAAGAAGAAGAAGAAGAAGAAGAAGAAGAAGAAGAAGAACAACAACAACAACAACAACAACAACAACAACAACAACAACAACAACAACAACAACAACAACAACAACAACGGTTATATGCAACTTGTCTCTTAAAACGGCCACAGTGCCGGAGGAGTGGAGGATAGCAGATGTCACACGAATTTTTAAAAAAGGAAGGAGGGGGGACCCGGGAAACTACAGGCCGGTTAGCCTTACATCTGTCCCAGGGAAGATGGTGGAAAGCCTCATCCAAGAGAAAATCTTAAAACACATAAAAGAACAAACCTTGCTGAGAGAAAATCAGCATGGCTTCTGTAAGGGTAAATCTTGTCTGACAAACCTCTTAGAATTTTTTGAAAAGGTCAACAGGCACGTGGATTTGGGTGAACCGGTGGATATAGTCTATCTGGATTTTCCAAAGGCTTTTGACACAGTCCCTCACCAAAGGCTGCTGAGAAAATTGCACAGTCAGGGGATAAGAGGGCAGGTCCTCTTATGGATTGAGAACTGGTTGAGATCCCGGAAACAAAGAGTAGGTGTCAATGGGAAATTTTCACAATGGAGAGAGGTGAAAAGCGGTGTGCTCCAGGGCTCTGTTCTGGGACCGGTGCTTTTCAATCTGTTCATAAATGACCTGGAGACAGGGATAAACAGTGAGGTGGCCAAGTTTGCAGATGACACAAAACTTTTCTGTGTGGTAAAAACCAGAGAAGATTGTGAAGAGCTCCAGAAGGATCTCTCCAAACTGGGGGAATGGGCTGAGAAATGGCAAATGCGTTTTAATGTAACCAAATGTAAAGTAATGCATATTGGGGCAAAAAATCCAAACTTCATCTATCAACTCATGGGCTCTGAGTTATCCGTGACGGATCAGGAAAGAGATCTTGGTGTGTTGGTGGACAGCTCCATGAAGGTGTCTCCCCAATGTGTGGCAGCGGTGAAGAAGGCCAATTCCATGTTAGGGATTATCAAAAAGGGGATTGAAAATAAAACAGCCAACATTATAATGCCATTATACAAAACAATAGTAAGGCCCCACCTGGAGTATTGTGTACAATTCTGGTCACTGCATCTCAAGAAAGACATAGTGGAACTGGAAAAGGTGCAGAAGAGAGCGACTAAAATGATTACTGGGCTGGGGCACCTCCCTTATGAAGAAAGGCTAAAACATTTGGGCCTCTTTAGTCTGGAAAAAAGGCGCTTGAGGGGGAATATGATTGAGACATACAAAATAATGCAGGGTATGAGTAAAGTGGATAGAGGGAAGCTCTTCTCTCTCTCCCAAAATACCAGAACTAGGGGACATACACTCAAATTGAGGGCTGGGAGAGCAAGAACTGACAAAAGAAAATATTTTTTCACCCAGCGCGTTGTAAGTCTATGGAACTCCCTGCCACAGGATGTGGTGATGGCATCTGGCCTGGATGCCTTCAAAAGGGGATTGGACAGATTCCTGGAGGAAAAGTCCATCACAGGTTACAAACCATGATGGAGATGTGTAATCTCCAGGCTTTAAACCAGGGTACTTCAAGGGCCAGATGCAGGGGAGTGGTATCAGGAGACAGATATCTAGTCTCATGCGCTCCCAAACACATCTGGTGGAGCCGCTGTGAGATACAGGAAGCTGGACTAGATGGGCCTTTGGCCTGATCCAGCATGGCTATTCTTATGTTCTTATGTTATGTTCTTAACAACAACAACGACAACGACAACGACAACGACGACAACAACGACAACAACAAGAAGAACGACGACGACGACGACGACGACGACGACAACAACAACAACAACAACAACAACAACAACAACAACAACAACAACAACAACAACAACAACAAAGAGCTGGAAGGAATCCTATGGATCACTGATGGTCCAACCCCTGTCAAGGAAGCACAGCAGGGAATCGAACTCCCAACCTCTGGCTCCATAATCAGATGCCAAAACCACTGAGCTATCCAGCAGATTAAACTGTCATGAGGCCATGTTTTTCCTTTCCCTTTCTCCTGTGTTGACTTCCTAACAGCCATAAGATGGTTACTTTCTCTAGCCTAACTTGCTAGGCTCCATTCTAAAGTCCTCTTCAATTAATTTAGCTCTGCCTCCTAACCCTTTTTACCCACTTCTCCTAGCCTCAAAGTAGTTTTTGCTTAGGGACATAAATCCTGCAGACCTGAGGTCTGGCATGGCTTCCTTTGATCTGACCCGTAATCTAGTGATGTTCCTGTTAGCTCTGAATAGCTTCTTTCCCATTCAGGTGTGACAATTACCTCCAAGCTGTGTTTCTCAGAGCTTTCTCTCCAAACCATTTGGCCATCTGCATATCAGAGCCACATTTAAAATACTCTCAGCCAGCTAGGTCCGCTTCACCTCTTTGATATGATTGTTCTTTGAACCCTGGTCTTCCCATGGCAACCTAATTTTAGCTAAGACACATCTTGATTCAGAAATTCAGAAATCACATTCTGAAATCAATGTACATTTTCCCAGTTTCTGTATAATACTAAATAAAGGGATCTTCACAACCATCCTTGCAAGGGTGAATCAGCTACGGATTTCTATGGATATTTGGCCTTCATTTTAAAGAAAGGTGAGGTAAAAAATACTCTAAAATAAATACAATAAATAATAAATGTCTCAAGTGCTTTTATGTGTGGACCTCTAACCAAAAGTGCACAGACAGTATAGTTCAACCCAGTTGTTCACTAAGCAAGCATACACTTCAATCACAAACGTATTACCAGAACTTTGGCAGCCCTGTAACCATTCTGTTCTCGCTTCACCAAAACATTTGTGGCAACAGTCTTGGTGGTTTCCTGATTTGATACATCAAGGGATAACTTTCTTTACCAAAACTATCATGGAAAATTCAGAAATGAAACCAAAATATTATCATGATTGGAAATGGGAAAAATCTACTTTCCTAGACTATAACTTCCAGAACTTATTTATTTATTTATTTATTTATTTTAGAGTATTTTTACCCCACCTTTCTCCTTGGAAAAGGTCCCAAGGTGGCTTACAGTGATGAGGGATAATATACAGTCCAGCAAAATTAAGACATGTTCAAGTATTTGAGAACAAGGAATTGAGGGACATCTTACAGCAGAGACATTGGGCCTGCTAACTATGGATTTCAGGGAGTGATGTTAAAGAAAAACAACTCTTTCCAGGTGTGATCATCAACAAAAGAGGCAAATCTCTTTTAACTATTTTTATCCTTTTCCCAGTGCTCTTAGCTCTTCAAAATCTAAGTTTATTGGCCTTTGGGTTCCAGAGGTTTTTGGACTTCAGCTCCCAGAAGTTGCAGCCAGCATGGCCAATGGTCAAGGATTATGGAAGTCAACGTCAAAAACATCTGGAGGGCCAAAGGTTGACAACCACAATTCCAAGTCATTTTAACAGCCATTGTTAAATCTGTCAACCTGATTTAACTCCTGTTGTTAAAATATAGTAGGCAGCCTACTACATATTTAGTTTTCCCTTCCCCTCTGACAGCAGTCTTGGGAATTGGTGAGGGGGCGGGGAGGCTTACTTTTTATTTAAATGCTGCTTTTGATTTAATTCTTTTGACATATTAATCACATCCTGTTTGACATATTTGCAATTTACTCTTTTATGGGTTTACTAAATCAATACCAGAAGTCTAAAATACAGCTGATCTTTAGCTCCTTGGCTCACATACACTTGGCTGGCAGTTGTGGCAGTTTTCCTATATTTAGTGCACAAATAATAATTGGAAGTTTGCCTGTGGTTCCAAGGAAAGTCCTATTTCCTTTCTAAGGCATCTTTCCTTTTTTTTATATCTCTTATGCTACCGCAAGGAACTGAGGGAAAAATATGTGAAATGTTCACACAGGAAAACAGTCTCAATTGCAAATTTAGGCAAGACTTGCATCCTTATATCAAAAGAGTATCTATAGTTGCATAAAATTTGCAAACAGTGTACACATATAGATGCATAAGCAGACAGTACTGTACTTTAGGAATGATTACTATGATTTAATTAGAAATATGTAACAAATCTCACCTGGCTGGGAAGACTCTGATCAGATATTTTTAATCTACCTTTCTCCTTAAAAAGGACTCAAATGCTGTCCAGCGACTAAATGTGGATGGGCAAATTCAAGGATCCCACCATCCCTTTTTCTTAGTTTCAGTGTGTACTTGGGCCAGAAAACCATTCAAACAAAAGATATCAAATAGAAGGTTATCCCATGACCACCCTTCAAACAGAAGATTGTAATTTATCGGGGAGGGTATAAAATCATCATAAATGGGTAAACAACCCAAGTCTGGGGCCTATTGGATTTTCATGACACATACATTTCGGAGGAGATATTTCTGATAAAAAAGAGGATTAAGGAGAGCTCTTGAGGTATGGATTTTGAAGGAGAAAGAATGGGATTTAGTTCCAATGAAGAGCTGCAGGGTGGAAGTTTCAGCCAGTATAACAAGAGGCATATACGAATGGTGGTAGCAACTAAAGAAGAGAGGTCTTGGTTGCCTATGGATCCATATTATATTGCAATTTGCCCATAGACACCTAGGAAGCCTCCCCAGGATAAAAGCATCTCACCCAAGGGAAAGATGATTTAAAAATTAGATATCAATAAAGATATAGATAAGATATGGCTAGTTTATTGGAGTTTTAAAATGACATTCTAAGTATGTCATTGAAATTTAAATCCAATTTTCAGTGGCTAGTCATGTCTGGCATAATATGAAAGGCACACATTTTGTTTTGACATGTTATTTTGGAAGAAAACCAAAGGATGTTGACAGGAAAACAAGTGAATAAGTAGGTTTAAGGATGCTGCTTTGGAGCAAAGTAAAGAGGCAAAGGCTCTCAGAGTAATCAGCATAAGTGACCATGTGAATAAGATGTATTTAGTACCATAACACAATACAGCCAGTGGCATTAACTCTTCTGTTAAAAGAAATGACACATTCCCTGACAAATTGCAGTTACAAGGGCTAGTGTAATTTATAAAACAGAGGAATAGTAAAAGAGCATTCATGTTCCTAATATTAAAATGAAAAAGGGAAGAATGAATGTTGCAGCTTGATACCATGGTTGTGGTCATGAAACAGTTAAATCTTCCAGGCAAACTTTGGCACCTTTTTGAATGGAAGGTATGAGAATGACTGAGGTAAATGAAAACAGTTATGGATGTCTCCACACCTGTCGCTGACAATATCATACCATAAAGCTAACTACGCATCATAACACCCACTGTCAAAGATTTCACAATCATTGACCATTAGCTAAATCAGTCTACTATGGGTTGCATCCTTTGGAATAATCCAAAATTATGTGTTTGGCTGGATGCGTTGAGGTGCCATCTTACTAGTTGAAGTGATGGAGGTCAAACACACTTGCACAGGAGCTAGACATGAAAGCTTAGCCAAGAAAATTGTCTGACTACACTTGAATAAAACACTTGTGTTTCTTATGCGGGAGAACTAAGAACTGGAAACACCTCAGGAAAAGATGGGTCACTTTCTGTGCCTTTGTTTTATGATTTCAAAATGATAAAACCATTGACATTTACTTCTTATATCTGTGTGATGGTACATTCTGGTACAATCTACACAGAGCCTGTGGTTGGCTCTGTCCCCTGCATGGAACAAGTGCATGTAAACACACTGGGCTTCTATCACCCTTCCTAAGAATCTCAGGCCCTTCATGAAATGTGTTGTGGTTAGACAACAGTGGGCTGGGCGGGAGAAGTCCCAGGAAGCACTGTATTGAAGCCAAAGGTAGGTCTTAAGGCACCTATTGCTTTACCAACATATCACCTGAGTGTAACACCAGCCTTACACTCCCCAAGGAAGGAGTATCCCACTGCCCCGTATTGGGTACTCCGGGGACACATACCCCCTCTACTGCACCCAGGGCCAGCGCATCCATTAAGGCAAACTAGGCAGTTGCCTAGGGCGCCAAAATGGAGAGGGGGCGCTGGCCAGCCTGCTGCCCCCCGCCCCCCCGCTGGCCACCGCCGCCCGTCCCCTGTCCCCCACCTCCTGTCGCCATCTGCCCCCCCATGCCTGTCGCCGTCACCATCATCCGCCACCCCCCTGCCACCCTGCTGCCCGCCTGCCCGCCCGCCCCCACCCCTCACCTAGGGCGCAAAAAACCTAGCGCCAGCCCTGACTGCACCCTGCTACGAACCTCTGGGGCCTTTCCTGTTTGCTGGCTCTTCCCCAAGTTATCAGAAGAGTTCTTTTTGCCTGGGGAGGAAGCAGCTTGCTGTAGACTACCCTGATCTGCTACTACATGCCAGGACTCCTTCTCGGGGTCCTGCTTCTTCAATCTCTTGCTTCATTTGCTGAAGCAGTTTTTCTATGTTCCAGCTGCCCCTGCACACCCAAATGACACTCTCCCATCATGACTCCACTGGTAACCAACTGATCATCTCTGTAGCAAGGTCAGCCAAGGGCCTTAGGCTGACCTTGGCATTCACCAGAGCAACACTGATGGTCACAGGGGACCACAAAACTACAACATGCCTGCTTTGTATTTTTTTCATTTTTGCACATTTGGTATATTATTTCTATTTCCACAGAAGGGAAAAGTTGTAGTGGGGGGTTCAATTCCAGAATGCCCAGCCAGGAAAGGATCGTTACTGATTCAATATTTACAGTTGGAATTTCATTTTCAGACATGACAGGACAATACTTCAGATGTTTGTCCATGTCAGTATTTGAAAGAATATGTTTTCTGCTATTTGCACAACTGCACTGAAATCTTCACAGCAGCTTTTCACACCAGCTTACTGGTATCTGTAGTAAAAACCATCACAACCATGACCCACCACCATCCTCAGTAATATCCTCTTTGAAGCTGTATGGAGGCTGGTTTTCCAGAGCTTTTTTGTGTGTGTGCCGCAGTAGAACTGGCTGGTCAGTCTGACCTTCACTACAGCTTCAAACAAGAAGGCATTCTAAAACTTCTAGCCAGATGCTTCATTCCAAAGGAAATGGAATTAGGAAAGAGAAACAACTCAACCTTCACACTCCTTTCAGCTGGCAAGTATTTCTAAATGAGAGCGAGAAGAATTTGCCCTTGTAAAAACCTAAGTGTGTCTACTTCAAGGGACAATATCCTGCATGAACCGTCCCTATAACTTCCCAAAAAATGTTCATTTCTGAGAGGATGGCAAAGCTCCCACATACACAAACAGAAATAGGAAGCAGTTTATTGTAACTGATTTGAAGAAAAGCAACCACACAGAAATATATAGCAGCAATATCGCAATGTGGGTAGGTATAGAGTCATAAAAAGACTCTTCTGTTTTTTTATGGGGAAGAGAAAAGGGGCTTGACTGCAAATTTTTATATTCATGCCCCAGAGCCACAGCGAAAGCAACCCACAGCTTCATCGGGGTAACAGTTGAGGGTAAAAGTCATGCCCTTTTTCAAAGTCAGCCCAGTAAAAGCAGAAGGTCTGGTGCTCTCCTCTGAATGTTCAAAATGTGATCTTGCTTCACTAACAAGGCTGGGCCTCTCATTTGACAGTGAGGCAGCGGCCTCAGGCAGCATACTTTGTGTAAAGTACTGTACAGCAAATTGTTAGCTATTCAATTTAGTGTTGTTGCCTCTTTACAGACAGAAATGAAAATGGAGTCTTGTTGGGTTTTTCTCCTTCATATGCAAAAACTACCTTGGGTAGCCTTGAGCTTTATGCCCCTCGATGAGTGTGGAGATGGCATTTGTTGACCCAGCCTTAGGGTCGCAAACTGTCTGGAGGCAAGCTTATTCACAACAGTGTGTGTGTGTGTGTGTGTGTGTGTGTGTGTGTGTGTGTGTGTGTGTGTGTGTGTGTGTGTGTGTGTGTGTGTGTGTGTGTGTTGTGTTGTTACAGTCATGACCGACTCTTCGTGACCCCATGACCATGGAGTTTTCTTGGCAGGAATACTGGATTGGTTTGCCAGTTCCTACTCCAGGCGCCTACAGCACCTGGTATTCCCTGGTGGTCTCCCATCCAAGTACTAACCAGGGCCGACCCTGGTTAGCTTCCGAAATCGGGAGAGATCGGATGTGCTTAGGGCATCTAGGCAGCTCTATAACAATATATACTGTACCTCTATTTCTGTTTTCTTCTCTTGGCTTATTTATACTCAATTAGTGTTAGAAATTAAGCTGAGTATCCTCACCTCCTTTCCCAAGCTTGCTTTTTTAACTGGAGATACGTAACAAACACTGGTCCCCAGATCTCATTAAAACAGCTGTTCATTCCAGGACAGCATGTCGTGTGGCAGCAAAAGTTTACATTAACAGCGGACTATGGAAAATCGCTCCCCTTCGGCAGCCTGCAGGAACATTTCTTTGCAAAGGGAAATCTCTTTGACACAACAGGCCTGCTCTGTGAGTTACTGTACAGGGAAAGAAAATATTTTTCGACACAATCTTGCTTCGGTTTTAATATCCTACCAGGTGACATCTGACACTGTGCTGGGGAGAATAACGCCTCTCCAGGTAGTCTTTCTAGCACAGCCTGAAAATGAACAGTCTGTGCCATTAATATGGCCAATGTAATTAGCAGAAACAGCGCGAGCCATGTTTAAAAATAAAGATGCTGCCAATGTTTCCTAAAGCCTTTCCAACAGCTAATATTACATCTCAACCAACTGTGGCTGGTCGTATTAGTGGGCCTGAATGGAAATTGATTGTGATTTAGAGGTCAACAATGTGAAGGCACAGTAGGAACTGTACATTCCACCTGGGGGCTGGGAAGGAATGTGGATTCTGTAGATTTCAAGTTTTAAAATCAAGTTCTAAGTTCCCAAGGATATGAAGCCACACTCGGCACAAGTATCTGACGTTCAAAGAGCAAAACTTTATTTCCCTCTCTCTTGCTTTCAGTTTTGATATCCGTATTCTATTATCAAATAACTCCTAGATGTGACTTTTCTATTGTATTATACTGTACTGGTCTCTGCAAAGCCAGAGACTGAGAGTTGCCTAACTCTCCATTGTGCTTCCTAGAGCCTTTTCACATGACCCCTAAGATCCGGTGGCCACTTAAATTTGGACCAGAGATCTTAGGAGTTTGTTGCTGTTCCTGCGTTCCCACCCCCTCCGCACTCCTGGCTGCTGGCTGCGTGAGGGAAGGGAGCAAAAAAGGAAGAAAAGAATGCCGCTCACCTCCATTCTGCCGTCCCGGCACTGCATTCAGATCTCTTAAGGGGGGGGGCAAAAAAAGAACAAACAGAAGCAAGGAGAGCCCCGCATCAGGAATTTTCACCTCCAGAGAGCAGGTACCTGAAAAGTGCGCTGGGATGCGCTTAGATGGGCGTGGTCGCACTTAATTATCTGTAAACTCCGGAGCTGGTGGGGAAACAATTTTAAGCTCCGGAGCTGGGAGCCATTTGTGGTGGAGTTTAGGGGTTGTGTGCAAATACCCCTAGAAGAAGAGCCAACCTGTGAAACCTTGGGCAAGCTGCAAAGTCCCAGAGCACCTTAGAAGAAGGGAACAGTAAATTACTTTTGAGTCCTCTCCACCTAGAAAACCTTGAAGAAAGTCACTATAGATTGGAACTGATCTGATGGACATTATTGTTATTACAAAACATAGTTTGGTCAACAATCTACATACTGCATGTCCCGAATGCATTTTGCCATGCATCCTGCATTTTGCAGATGCCTTGGCTCTTGGCATTTTCCATATGTTGCGTTTCCACTTTCTCCTACATTTGTGATTGCAAGTGAGCACTGACACAAGAAGGATCTACTCCCCCCCCACACACAAATGTAGTCCCATTATGTTCTTCCTGTACATGGGAATACATTTATACATATGAAATGTTAACCCTTACCACTTTCTGTCATGATAGGTAAAAATCAAATGCCAAGTCAGTTCTGACTTATGGTGACCCTTTTCTAGTAGAGATTGCTCCAAAGTGGTTCACCCTTTTTCTAGGGGTGTCCTGGGACTTTGCAGCTTGCCCAAAACTATACAGGCTGACTGTACTCACAGGAGACACCATGGGGAATCCAACTTCTTAAACGCACTAAGCAGAGGTGTAGTTAGGGTTTGGAGTGTCTGGGGACAAAGTCAGATTTTGTACACATCCCTCCTGCCCCCCAACTTCATCTCACCCACTGAGCAAGGGGTGTCCTATCCTTAGCAGGAGTGGGGGGAAGGAGGAGGAGGAGAAATCCATGGAGGTGCTACATGGAAAAATAATCACCAGCTTCCCTCTCCCCCCCCCCCCGACTAAGGATCACCAAGCCTTAGCAGGGCAAAAGGAGGACTGAGGGTGGGATGGCGCATGGGTTCCTCCTCCTGCTCCCCCTCCAGGCACCCCCAGATTGCTGCGTACCCCGGGGCAAATGCACTCTTCCACCCCTCCCTAGTTACATCAGTGCCACTAAGCTATTTAGCTATCTTTTCTGTTACTAAAAATTTCTTTTTTATGATAAGATAAATTCTTCATTTCCTGGTTGGAAGTGGTGGGATGGATCAAAAGCATCCTCCTTCCTTTGTTGAGTGAGCCAAAGGTGGCTTCAGCATATCATTATGATAATTCTTAAAAATAGCTTCCCAAGCCTAGTTCCAACCCCAACATTGTTTCATATACAAATGCAGAAACCCTTCCCTACCAGTTTCCCAACCCCTTTTGTTTGCTCACCACTGTATTCATGCTGCATCAATTCATTCAGTAAAGACATTTTACTATTTCTGTACTTGATTCCAGTCCTTCCCAACCTCATGCCATCCATATGGTTTGGATTACAACTCTGAGGATCTCTCTGGGTTGGACATGCTGGCCAGAGCTGATGGGAGTAGAAAGGAATTACTTTTGCATTCTGGATGGCATTAGGTTGAGGAAAGCCGTTTCATCTGAAAATGTTGAAAACAGAAAGAAGTATTTTGAAATGGTGGTAACCAGGAAAGGAAATGGTTTGTTCAGGCCCAGAAATGAAGAGGTCTGGGGACAGAGTTCAGTCTCTAAATGCAGGAATGTGCAAAGCTGCCTACTACTGATCAGTATTATCAGGTCTGACCCGCAGCAGCTGTCCAAGGTTTCAGGCAGGTTTCTTTTCCGGCCCTAAATCTGTAGATGCTTTTTTAAAAAAAAGAACCTGGGCTTTTCTGCATGCAAAGCACATATCCTGCCACTTAATGTGCCACCAAGGTAGAGTCTCTCCTGACAAACACTGCAAAGAACATCACTCTTGGAAAAGACAAATAGCGGTAGGGTGACCTACACTTCTAGAGACTGAGCTGCTGTTCCATTCTCTCTATCTGTGTATTATTTTCTTGTGACTCAGACTTGGTGTGGTCTAAATCAGGCATGTCCAAACTTTGGCCCTCCTGATGTTTTGGACCACAACTCCCAGAATTCTAAGCTTAGATTGCCAGTGGCAAAGGACTGTGGGAGTTGCTGTCCAAAACATCTGGAGGGCCGAAGTTTGGACATGCCTGGTCTAAATGAAGATGGAAACTGGACTGGCAAGACATGGAAGGGCGAGAGTTTCCTGGCAATATCCTGGGGCAACACTGTGAAAAGAGAAGGAACAAAATGATTCTAGAGCAAATCTTGAGAAGTTACCTTTTAAAAGCAATAGGCTGCAGTTATTGTTTTAAGACACCCCAAATAGTTTGTTACTGTTACGTGTTTGAAAAATAACACTTTATTTTCTAATTTCTCAAAATAACTATCCTGGTTACATGTAACTACAGTACGTAGAGTCAAAAGCCACTGCCCTATGGTACACACAAGGATCCTCTTCCAACTCATTCCCATTTCATTGACCCCAGCCAGTGGTGTAGCATGGAGCGGGGACACATGGTGGTTGCCAAGTCTGCAAAGTTCTTAGGGGTGCACCATTTCAAAATAAATATATAATAAATTACTAATAATAAATTAGAGAATTGTAGTCTCCTCTCCAAAAAAAAAAAAACGGGGGTCTTCCCCCCCCCCTCCTCACCAGTATGTGTGGAGATCTTTCAGCACCACATTCTGAGACTAACGGGTAAAGGAATAGGGCAGACCAGAAGGAAGCCTCACTCCCAGCACCTGGTCTCCCCCCCCCACTCTTCAGACAATGGCTGGGATTAAAATTCTGGCCATTCTTGGCACACAGCCTGGATGGAGCAGCCTTGAGGAGGGACTCCACTCTCTCACCTCCCATCAAGATGGTGAGAACTCCTCAACCTGATGGTGACACCAACCTGTTCTTTTTAGCTACCCAGGTGGCTTGTTAGTTCATAATGGGATGGAGTGCACTTCCATGGAGTTATATCACAAAAGAATTAAGCTACTGCTTGTTAAAGTACAATTATAATGCACAGCAAAGCAGCACCCTTATGACCTAATTGATTCCTCAACAACAGTTGTAAGGAGAGCTTGTTGTAAGTCAGAGACCAGTTGCACAGGAGTTTATCCCACTCTGTAGCCTGCCAGTAGCCCCCCCCCCCGGAGCTGCTGGGATGGCTCTAAAAAACATAGCTCTCGTTAGAGCGTTCCAACCCATCCCTAATGGGGACCAATCCACTCCAGATCACTCTGCCTTAGCACCTCCTGTTTATTTGCTACAATTAAGATCAGTCCAGATCAACACTGTTTTCTTGCTTTATGATTGCCAGCTATATGTCTGTGAAGATTCTCAGTCATCCAGGTGAGGTGATCTGGAAGGTGAGTCATGGCAACTGGACTTCTTTTCTTTTGAGTCTGAAATGTTTCGCTAGTCATCCAAGCAGCTTTGTTAGTCTGACAAAAATTAGTGCATGGCCTCCAATGTGGGGGGGCACATCTGAATTTCTGGGAGTTACCTGCACCCACAGATTGCACATTACCCACTCTTGCCATAAAAAATTCCAGTGGTATGTTTTCCCCAGCACATAGGTCCTTTCCGGGATAATCGATGTGCCACAATGTAACACTTGCCCCTGGGCCATAAACCACTCTCTCTCTCTCTCTCTCTCTCTCCATGCAACCCACTGGAAGCTGGTCTTTCTCCCTCACAGCAGCTCTACTTTTTTGGTGAGTTGACATTAAATGAAAGCTGGCTTGTTTGTTTTTGTTCCCGTTGTTGTAATTTTCTTTGTTACTATTGTACAGGCGCTTATCCTGTAAGGCTGAGGTTAAAACAAACCCTGAAAGCAAAAGCAGTATTGAATTCCGTGCTAAGGGCCATAATCTCCATGCAGTAATTGAGACTCATTCACTGTACAACAAGCTATCTGTTCTATGCATGACCTGTTTACTCAATTTTGGCTGGATGACCTTCCCTAATTCTCAAGCTAATATTTGCTGCTGCACAGCAGCATGCCAGTTTCAAGTGAGTTTTTCGGTTATTATCATGATCAGCCAGTTCACATATGCCCATGTTAGCCACATCCTAGAAGTCACAGCCGAAGACTCTGCAGACATAACTGTCAGAGAATTTACTCAAGTCATACAGTTCTTGGATGACAGCTAATCTTTACAATATCTTGAAAAGCAGTAAGAACCAAACCTTCTCTAGGATGTGGTTATCCGAATATCCTGTGTTAGAGGAACCCACCATTTCTTCTCTATGCCAACATGCAGTGCAGCTAGTTGTTATCTTATACCTGCACACCTACTCACAGGTAGTTTGTGACGGGGTAGGGGACACCTCTCACCCATCCTGGTCCACAAGCCATTCTGAACCTATTAGTGTTGTTTCTGTCTCTAATCCTGAGACTACTGAACATCATGGCCACAATACTCTCGGGTTAAATGTTTGGACTTCACAGCTTCTCCCCCACAAATCCTTTAGCTTTTAATCGTATGTGCTTTTGTGAAATTTTACTTGGTTCTAATAAAAAAAAACCTGTCCCTGAATTTGTGTTGTGGCTTTGTTTTGCTTCTATGGGGAAATGTTAGTTTGGTTTTATATGAAAATCAAGATGCGTATCATTGAATTTGATTTTTGCTTCATTTTTCTGTCTGAATATTAAAATATATATTTTATTTGTTTTGCTCCCAGTTGAGGATTTTCATGTAAATTCTTCCTGTCTCCTGTAGAGAAGATAAAACAGCAGTAAATGATGGCACATGTCATATATTTTCTGTTTTTGTACATCTGGCTTCATGACCGCAAATCCATACTGGCTATAAAGGAAGTGTAACAATTTGTTTCATCAGGATGACTGGACCCTGCCCATAATTGAAAAATATGACAAAGGAGGTAACAGTGGACACAGGGATGTGTGTATCTTCGTCACTTGATGAATCTACTACTAATGCTCTAGAATATTGCAGGTCTCAGGATCTTATGAATATGTTCCTGTTATGCATATGTACGTGTGCACACATGTAGAGGCCTCCTGTGATGCCAAATAGCAGCTTCATGCAAACTTTCTATTAAGCAAGATTTTAAACACTACTTTTCCATTCTGTTGAAGCACACAAAACACAATTGTTCTGAAATGTTGCACCCTCAGCAAAAGGAGAATGTGCCAAGTTCACTCAAAGATCGTGTTACATAAGCCGTTTTATTAATTGCAACCAAATGGTAACAGCATTATAGACGCTTGTGCATTCTAATGGAAAATCTTGTTGGGTTATTTTATTTTATTTTATTTTATTTTATTTTATTTTATTTTATTTTGCAGAGGTATTGTTAGTATTGGAGAATTTCATACGGAAAAATGTTCCATTTATTTATTTAATCCTGCCTGTACCCCCTTTCCCTAGAACAAATATTTACTCTATGCTGATAACAGAAATGAGTGGAAAAGCTCTTAGAAGAGGAATCTCCCACGAGATGGGCACAAACCAAACCATAAAGCAGGAAAAAATATATATAGACTGGGTTTGTCTAAGGTTTGGTTGAAGGTTTGTTCATAGATCCCATTTTTGCCACAATGAAATGAAGCGCCAAACATTTCCCTCCCTCGGCACTTTGTTTTGCTTTATTTGGTATTGATGCCATTGCCACTGCCATCCTGAGAGACAGGTGGCCTACTGCCTGTCCACCAGTGCCTGAGGGGCCTGTGCCCTTTGCGTTTACGCCACCTTTCATCTCAGTGTTGGCCGCATGCGTACAGGCAGGAGGTTCGGCTTCAAGGAGCTAGACATGCTGCTTCTTCGCAGGCGTCCACCTCTCAGCCGAGTGTTGGGCGCGTGCGCTGAGGCAGCGGGCTCACCTCCTAGTATGCGAGCAGGGCCTACTACTGCCTGTGCACATATACACAATGCTCAGCTGACAGGTCACACCGCAGTGGGAAGTCAGTGGCCCAACAGGAGCACGAGCAGAAAAGCAAACAGTGAAGTGGTTCTGTTTTCGGACTGGTTCATGGTAGTGTGTGGCTCATGGCTAACCACAAATCATGAACCATCATGAAATACCACGTTTCAGATTTGTGCTCATCTCTATACTGGTTTTTTTAAAGAGAGAGAGAGAGAGAGATTTTGAACATTATGCATGTGAGCTCTCAGATCCCACAACAAACATTTTCTTTCTTCTGCACAGAACTAAAGTCAGGGACTGCATCAGTGCACCCAGTAATCTTAATCCGAGTTCATTGCTGCAATTTCCAAAGAAGTAGCCATGTTACTCTGTCTCATCGTGTTGACAAAAGTAAAATGGGGAAAAATGAAATGGTGATTGGGGGGGGAGGCAAAATCTTATGGCATTTCAAATAACAGATAGATTTCAGTCTGATTTTTGCCATTCAAAATCCACTTTTTCCACAGACACCTTCATTGCTTGATGTTCATTGATTTCCAACCAGTTCTTTGATGCTTTCCCTTTAAATAGAAGGGCTTCATCAGTAGATGCAAGGAATGTCAACATTTAGAGAACCAGAGTGTTTATTTCAGGAACATAGATGTAGAAGGTGGATGAGATGCCACAAGAGGATTTGGGCTTGGAGTATTATGGAAACATTGGTTCAGTGTGGATCATTTTGACTGTTTCCAGGGCTCCCATAGTGGCAGTCAAGGAAAAGAATATCTATTCTGGCTGATGTCTGGTTGCTTTAAAATGTTTTTACATTGAGACTAAGTAAATATACATTGAAGACTCCAGTGGATTTCTTATAAGCTTGCCACAACAGAACTCTCTACCAGTAAGGGAGGGGGGATCAAAAGACTATCTGGTTTTACTCTGTTATAGAGACAGTGACAATCTCTGCCTGAATAAATAGAAAAGGAAATAGAAATAAATCAAAGGAGAAAGCATAATGAAAGCTACAATTCTTTAGCAGAATGTTTTGAGTGCATTTTTACCCAGATGATGGCTGGGGAGGGCAGGGGGCTTTTTGCTTCTTTGCCAACAACTACCTGCTACCAAATCCCTAGCGGAGATGACAGATCATGTTCTCTATGATGATCACTCACATTAACACCTTAGTATTGGAGAGACACAATTCAGGCAGGATATTTGTATCTGATAAATCACATGTCAAAGAAATCCAGTGCTGAAGTCTGTAAGGCCAACCACAAAACAAAGCAAGCTCATTTGCACCTTCTATGAGGTGAGTGAAGCTTTTGCTGTTGTTCACTGTTGGAGCAGTCTTCTACTTACCTAGCTGCTTGTAATGCTTGTTTCTGCCCTCAGCTTGTAAACTCCACAGTGAATGCTTAAGTCAACATGTATTTTTTGCAGTAGGTGTGCAGATATAATACCTAGTACTGGGAAGAAGGGAAATATTTCAATAATAAGACTGTTTCAACAGGAATCAACCTACCCAGAGTTCTCCCACATATTCTGTATACTGTACATCTGATAGCTTTTCCATCTCTCCTTCTACCTTACACATATAGAGACTGCCTTGTACTCAAATAAGATATTTGGTCTTTTTTTCCACAGATACGTAGCAGTTTCCAGAGTAGTTGCTATTATTCACTCTGCCTTGCCTTATTATCAAGCTGCAAAGCTGATAGCAGGAACCTTGCACATGTTGGGTGAGGCGAATACCTGGATGCAAATCTATTTCCCTCTGTTATGTTCATAAACCCATATAGGCAAAGAAGCACAAGCTGCTCTACTAACATGTCTGTGGCACCAGAGCTAAAGGTCAGAAGTAGCTGCTAGAAGCTCATACTGTCTTGAAGTAGATGTGTATAAATTGTGCTGGGACAAACAGACTGGCCCCGACCCAATTTCTTCCTCTCTCATGTTGGTTTCATCTTTCTGTGCAGATGAGTGCATGAATTCTTCCATGCCATTTAAACATATTCACCAAATCTCTGATTGATGCTTCTGAAGCCATTGGTTGCACTGGCAATCCAAATATGAGTAACGGCCCATACATGAGAAATGGTTGACCTATTATTTGACTGGGGTTAACAAAATTGCATACTTGGTTAGCAAGTCTTGAGGGAGGAATTCCAAGAGTGGTAGTGGAAGCAAATAACTTTTCCAAGCTCTGACACTAATGCCATGTACGTCTGAAGGCTGCTTTTCTTCATCACCTTATTTTCTTAAGAAAAAGATTTAATGGTTCTAGAATTTAGATGCATTACAGTTGTGCCCCAAGATTAAAAATGAAACAGTGCTTGCCTGCCAATTTAGAATCTAATCAACACAACACAAAATGAAATGAAATGAAATGAGGACCGAGAGAGGAAGAGATAATCATTTTCACATCATGAATTGCAAAGTTGATTTGGGACTCATTTTTGTGGCACTTGCCCCCCAGTTGCCAAAATTGTTAGTTACAGCTCTGGGAAGTTATTTGAAAATGCTGACAGCTCTAAAGCAGGTGTGATACATCTACAGTATTTGGTCATATTTTGCATTCCCTCCCTCCCTGAGGTTGACATTTATACAGCAAAAATCTATTACACAACTGCATGCATACACCTCAAAGTTGTGTCTGCAGTAGTTGCACAAGTTGGAAGTGTGACCCCCCCCCCCAAATCCTCCTCTGGTGCAGTGTCGTTTTGGCCTCTTCTCTGCAGAGGTTCTTTGTGGAGACATGTTCCATTTATCATTAGCTGCTTTGTTTATTTTTGCTTTTGTTTTACATAAATAAATGAAGAGTTAAACTTACAGGAGTTTTTCCCATGTAATCAAAAGTTCTAATGTGATGCAGCTGCAAAACTTTTCTTAGCATCTGTTTCCCCTTCTCCTTGTGCCTCCAATCTAACCTTGTGCATCCACGGCCGCAAGCAAGCAGAGATCTTCTCTTTCTGTTTTTTTATTTACTACACAATCCAAGTTCAGTGGGCCATAAAGGCTTTGCCATTCAGGTTTTAATAATACATGATCCTCTGTTCTTCCTCCTCCGCTCCCCCACTTCATCCCAAGGGCTTTGCATGTGTAACCAAGCTGTGGCCAGATAATGCAGCTGGCCCTTTGTTGGGCACATTTGGGGAAGAATGACCCCCGGGAAGGGGTGGAACAGAGGGCAAAGCTGTGTTGGTTCCATACACACACACTTCAAGATATGGAAGGATTAGGAGTTACCACCTGAAATGATTTTGACAGGACAGCCACAATGGAAACAAAGACTCACCATTATGTCTTGAACAACACAGCCACTCCTTTTTCGACTGAGATGCATATGGGCTGGGTGAGCTTGTCTACAGAACAGAGCAACATGTTTGAAAAGTTACTTTTAAACTACACCTGCCAAAATCCCCCAGCCACAGTGACCATGGTCGCAAGTGCTTGAGATTCTTAGAGCCTTGTTCCTCTCACAATCCCTAAAAGGCATAGCTTAAAATGTGTTTTTTAAAAAAAGATGGGCTGTGAGCTTCCACCTAGGAAACCTGGGAGGCCACATTTGGACTCCTAGGGCTGCCTATAACCCATAGCCACCCTTGACCAACCCTTCATCTAGCGGTTAGGCTGCTAGAACTGGGACCAGGAGAGACTGGTTCAAATCCCCACTAATGCAATGGCTTTGCCATTGACTTTCCATACCTTTCCATCACTGGATTTATGTTTGTTTGGTTTTGTTCTGAGGGCAGGGGTTAGCACAATGAAGCACTCCTTGAAAGTGCTTCCTGTGGCAGCCTCTTAGTCAGATGGGAACAAACAAGCTCCAGAATAAAAATTCCATCAGGGAATTTGAGTCTTTTTATTAAAAGAATTCTTCAAAATGCCCTGAAGGAAAGCCATAGCTTTTATGACAAGAGAAGTGGCTTCTAAATGGAAGTTTGGATGCAGACCTGATAACCTTTATGCCATTTGCCTATATACTGCCAGTGGTGAGGAATTCTGGGAGCTGTCATACATGGGGGACCTTGCTTAACCACCTGTGACCTAGATGGATAGAGTCCCATTTGATGCCTTCAAAAGGAGCCATTTTGACTTGATGGCCATGGAGGCCACCACCATAGAAGATAATTTTGAATGAAGCATCAAGTGCATTGTGCTCCAGGACACTTTAAGCAACTCTAATTTTGCAGCTCAAGTGGATGTGATTTTTTTATTTATTTAATGGTGGGCAGCTTCTTGCCAAAACCTTCAGTGTATTAACACTAAATATATGGATTCTATCCAATCTGCAGTAGCTCTGGTAAAATTAGAATTAAACTATATTGAAAGAAAGAAAGAAAGAAAGAAAGAAAGAAAGAAAGAAAGAAAGAA
>JAHTLZ010000204.1:68433332-68467323 GCA_023846285.1 Phrynocephalus versicolor
AAAGAAAGAAAGAAAGAAAGAAAGAAAGAAAGAAAGAAAGAAAGAAAAGGCCCATTTGCAGTTGCGAAGTTTTTTCATGTTGTACCAGGGCTTTCACATACTGGTAGGCACAGAGTTGTAAGAGTTTGCTCAATCTCTTAAGAATATTATCAAGGTAACTTCTAAGGACAGTGGTTTGTAATTTGTACAGCTTCAACTCTGTTTCAAGAAAGAAAGAAGCAGTTTTTGATTTTGTCATGAAAAGATCATCAAGTACAATTTGAAAGCTGGTTTTACTGAAAGCAATGTTTTAAAAACCCCAAATAAGTTGTTATCGTCAAGAATTAATAATGAACGGAGGAAAAGCCTCTCTTGGAAACCTATTGTAACTTACCACTTATAATGCAGTGGTTGCTGTCTAGTGAGGCCATGCTTTCTACACTACAGAAAACAATCCTGTAATTTAAGGCTTCCTTTACTTCAAGGAGTGTCTGGTTCAAGTCCCATTTAAAAATTAACAAATCTATGAAGGGTCAGTGGAGTGCTTTGAAGCTGCCTGTTAACAGCAGGCACCTGGACAACAGAGTAAGCAGATACACAGACCTGCTGGGTACAGCTGTCCCTGGTCCGGTGTGATATTCTAAACTGCAATTTAAATTATAACAAATGATTCTAAATGTGCATTTATACATATAATTTAGCACCTGAAAATTTGATTCATATCTGTGACCTATTTTCTGGTGGTGCATTTCATCCTCCTCGTGACCACACAGAAGTGGACAACATATCACCGTCTGCCTGAATTTGCATTATGAAAAGCAGGCTTCCTCTCAGTCCTCTCCCTGGGAAATGCTAATGGACTGGATCACAGAAATTCCAGAGTGGGAAATGACTCCAAGATCATTTACTCTGGCCTCCTATTGCTGCAGGAAATTCCCAACTATAGCATCCATCACAGATGGCCTCCAATCTCTATTTCAAAGCCTCAATTGAATGAGAGACTCCAACCTTCTATGGTAGTCTGTTCCCCTGCACAACAGCTTTTACCATCAGGAAGTTCTTTCTAGTGTTTCTTCTTGTTTGAATCCTTTATTTTGGGCCCAACTCTCTGCAGCCAGAGAAAATTGCTCCATCTTCCACTAGACAATCCTACATATATCTGAAGAGAGTTTATATTATCTCTCAATCTTTTCTGTTCCAGACTAAATACCCACACATCACTTGGCCATACCGTATAGGACATGGTTTCCAGAGCTTTTAACATATTAGCAGGCTTCCTTCCTATTTATTTAATTAATAGGATCATTTCCAGATGATCATGTTATATGCAGGGAATTGTGCTCTAGTCTAGCCTAAAAGCCTCTGGCGGTAAGCCTGCTATTTTGGGGGACTGGGCTGGAGCAATTCCTCAGCATACTGAAGGGTCAACTTAAGGGAGATTGCTCTCTGCAATGCAACTCTTTCCTATATGATCATAGGCACACCTTTCCATTGTGATCACACCCTCACTTCCTCTCTGCAGTAGCAGATCTCAAAAAGTCCTTCAGTAACTGGCTGCCAGAGCGTGATCTCTTTAGATGGATTTAATATTTATTTATTTATTTATTTATTTTAGAGTATTTTTACCCCGCCTTTCTACTTGGAAGAGGACCCAAGGCCACCTTTGTATACTCATTGTTTTGTTCGTAACTATTGTCTTTCAATGATAAGGGTCCTTTTCTAAGGAGAAAGGTGGAATGTAAGTAAGTAAGTAAGTAAGTAAATACTAGTTCTTTACATTTGGAGTAGAGCACCTATCTGGAATCAGAGCCAAAAACATAAACACAGACCTCTAAATAGCCCCACACAGCTCAAAACAGGAGCAGCAGTAACAACAACAAAATAGCCTTGGTCCAAAAGATACACACTCACTCTACGTTGTTTCTTCCACAAATCCCACACAAAACACTCCTGTTCAATCTCCCCGTTCACTTGACTCCTGTCGACGAGCTCACAGGGAATATGAAAGCAGCGCATCTAAGATTTATGTTCACACAGAGTTATGAGGTGTGCCACTTGCCATTTCAGTGGCAGCAGTTGTAACGGACTGTTCCCATGGATCTTACAACCATGGCTCTTACATGGCCATCTCTGTGTCAGAGAGGTGTATGGTAAAACCTCCATGCGCAGAAGTAGAGTGCCTCTTGCTGCAAATAGACATCAAATGAAAACCACTACCTACAATCCTAGCTTGGAAGGATGCAGAATCAGTGCAGCGTTTGATAAAATAACTTTGGATAGCAACTCCCAGGATGGAAATTGTAGTCCCTAAAAGGAACTTGGCCAAGTCTTGAGAACTATCAAGTAGGACACTATTGTAACTAAGGGCTCTATCACATGTCCTTTAAAATGCTGAATAAATTTCAAAATAAAGCATTTCCAAAAATCTTGTCCTCACGGCCACCGGGCTTTTAAAAACAACCCCGATTTTCTAAGACCTACCAGAGAAGTTGGGAATTTTTTGCTGTGGTAAAAAATGTGAGCCAGAAGTCCGTGGGGCCTTGCATATGATCCGGTTTTCTGCTTTTTCCCTCTCTAGCACCAACCAGCTCATCCTGGGGCTGGTTAGTGCTTTTTCATTTTTTTTTAAATCCTCCCCCCAGTGCTGGCCTTTGGGCTGTTAATGCTTTTTATATATATTTTCATTTCCCCCCTAGCGCCAACCAGCTCGTCCTGGGCTGGTCGGCAATTTTTTAAAATATTGTTTTTAAATTTCCTGTTCCCCACCACCCCAGTGCTTAGCAGGTGGCCTTCAGGCTGTCAGCACTGTTTTCTTTTATTTTTTTGTTTTTTTCCTAGTGCCACCTGCTGGCCCTGGGGCTGGTCAGCGCTTTTAAAAAAATCCTTGTACATGGGAACGGAGATCCCACATCTTCAGTCATGTGACCAAGAAAGAAGAAAAGCCGGACTTTCACAATATCCGGATATTACCCCAGGTGAGATAACGGCCTAAGATACTAACCTAGATGCTTTGGTCTGATAATGCAATACGAAATGATCTAAATGGCATTAAACATCCCACCCCTTTAACCTAAACAAGCTTTTTGTTGCAATCTTATATGCATTTACATGTAAGCAGGTAGCATTGAGTTCAGTAGGACTCCCCTTTGAGTAGACATGCATATGACTGTATGGCATTAGAGATTTGCACTTGTTAATTGGAGACTTCAGCTTTTTCTAAGCAAGGGTGGGATGGACAAGAAATGGCATGAGGCCAGAGGAAAAACAACCATTTCAACAGCATTCACTCCATTTACACTTAAGAAAGCGACTGCCCGCTACCCAGTGTTGAGTGTTCCCCCAAAGAGTCTGCCAATCCGAAGGTCTAGACAGCATTTTTCCATGAGATCTTGGCTCTCTGCCATCCTATCCCCCAGAGCTTCATCAGGCCATGAAAGCTATTGGATAAAAAAAAATGTAAACGGCAGAGTACCAAGTGCAGGTGCCGACTGCCTACCCACTGCTGTTCCTGCTGCTTCTGGAGAAACCCCAGCTGTCTCTTCCCTGGGAATTATCCCCTCTTACCTCTGGATACAGAAGAAAGAGGCAAGTGTTCCTCTTCCCTCCCACCCACCTGGCATATGTCAATGCCCACAAATTACTGCACTGGAAGAATCTATGTAACAAACATATCAAGGAGCAAAGTTAATGAGAAAGACAGCAGATATGCTGCAGCATTTGGGGATGTATGATAATAACAAAACAAACAATCAGGAAGTAAGCAGCTGTCCTTACCATTCTTTCCAGGAGCTGCCTTAAAAAAAATAAAATAAAAGCCCCACCAGAAAAGATTTGGTATCAGGGTGCATATGCTATTGGAAACCAAGACCATCTACAGGTTGTATTCTTGATTACTATGTATGGGTGCAAAAACAGGATAGTAAAGAAAACTGACACAGGATTTTTTTTTTTAAAATGGAATATGGCGCTGTAAGAGAGTTCTCCAGATACTCTGGACTGTCAAAAACAAAACAAAACACAAACAAAAACCAAGTGGGTCCTAGAGCAACTAAAGCCTGAACTATCTCTGGAGGCAAAAAATGATGAAACCAAGGCTGTCCTACTTTATTAGGGTAGTTAGGATTTATTCTATTTAGTTTAACTGGTGTCATGTATCACCTTAAAAGCAATTTAAAGTAATTTCCTTTTATCCTCACTGACATATTTTTGAACACGTAATTATTATGTTATAATACACAATATAACAATAATGTACTAAAAATACAGATCGCAGCCATGTTTTGGCACATAAATGGCAGGGTTAGCTTTCTCAAGTGATTCTAGGTAAGTCCCCAAAAGCTCAGGGGGTTGAGATAGTAAGCTCCAAAGGGGGTGCCCCTAGGAAAAAAAATCTTTCTAATTGGAATTGAAATCCAAGCCGCCATGGTGCTAATTACTCACCCGCAGCTTGGTTTCCAAAGTTCCGATTCCAATTAGAAAGATTTTTCCTAGGGGCACCCCCCTTTGGATCTTAATCTCTCATCCCCCTGACCCCCAAACATTTCAAAATTTCAGGGGCTTATAGGGAAGAGCTTGAGGAAGCTCCCCTGCCAATTTGTTCCTTTAGGACCTAGGGGAGCATAGCGTTTCATTTCATTTTTGTTTGTTTGTAACAAAACTACTTTAAAAATTGATTACGATTGAAACGAAATGAAACTACTAAAAAAAACCCACCACTATTTTTCCATTTTGTGCCAATCTCTACTGACTAGAGATGGGCACGAATCAAAAAAATGATGTTTCGTTTGTCGTTTGTTGTTGGGAGGGTCCGTTTCAGTTCATTTGCATTTTTTGCGAATTTTTGAAAAAAAATCATTTTCGTTTTTGTTTGTTTCATTACCATTTCATTACCATTTATTTCAATTTTTTTGTGATTTTTTTAAGCATTTCAAGCAGTTCACTGCATTGCAGTAACGAAAACGAAACCCACGACAAAATTTCCGGTGTTTCTGTTCGTTTCGTTTCATTTTGGAGACAAAATTCATTTGTCGTTTTGTTGCGTAACGAAACAAAAAATGAAAATGGAAATGAAAAATTGTTCGTTTCGTGCCCATCTCTACTACTGACTTTCTCTTTATGGTCTGGTGTCAAGCTGCCAGAAGGCTTCCTGGCAGTAGGGGAAAGGGACTGTTTTCCAAAGTCCTCTGTATATGTACAAACACATGCAGATAGCATCAAAGCACTGCAATCTGGTCGAGTTCATTGGAATTATTTTAATTTTTATTTATTCATTTTTGTGCAGAGGTGACCCAGTCTCAATAGTTTATTTTTTAAAAAATAAACGAAAATACTTCAGGGCTATAAGGGAAAACAATTGCAGGGGTGGGTGTTTCTGCTGGCCCCAACTTATTGTGTTACCAGAAACCCACCACAAGTCCACCCAAAGGTCAAAACAAACAGCCCAACACTATTTGAATCATTCCAATTAGGAAAAAAGTAGAAGCCCCTGGCAGCAGGGGAGAAAGTCCAGATTGGAAGGGGGAAAGGATAGGCTTATTTACATTTTCCTTTATGTCCTGTAATCATTAACAAATACTTCAAATTCACTCATGCCAGTTCTGCAAGCTAATTGTGAAGTATTTTCTAACATCACTGCTTGCGAAAACATGGCTACACAGGAGAAAGCTCAAGACTAACTTGTATTTTTTAAAGAGAGCCTTACTAAATTAATAATTGCCCTAGTTATTTTTAATATCATTCCTTTTCTTCTTTGAAGAGCTGTGGAGTTTTGGCACCTGAGGAGAAGAAACTGATTATGTTTCTGATACACCCTCTGGCACCAAAGTGTCCAGCCTTGTGCACAAAAGGGACATGAAAAGGCAGGCACGAGCTTGTTCCAAATATAGTTTTTCCCAGTAGAGGCTGGTGTTTGAATTTAAAAAACTGTAGCTAGCAACAAGTCCTTCCAAAGTCTGCAAATGGCACACCTGGAAGAACAAACAAGTAGTGAATGATTCTGAAAAGGAAGAGACTGCCGGTGTGGTGGGAAATATGAAGTCTTGGGGGGGGTGTCTGTGGGTCCCCATTTGTGTGTGTTGACAGTCATCTATCAAGACCAAGAAAAAATAGGGTCCTTGTGGTAGACAGACTGGAACAGAAAATACTGGCGCAGTAAACATCTATTAAGTTATAGGGAAAATGTGCATGTTTAACAACGCAGATGCCTCGCCAGTAGCTGTGATGGCCAGAATTTCTGGGAATTCTAGTCCAAGAACACCTGGGGACCCAAGGCTGGGAAGCATTGTCAGAGATTGCATTTTTACTACTAATTCATCCCCCCCAAAGGAGGCAAACACACCCCTTCCTACATCCTGGCAGAATGGTGCCAGCATTGTGCTCCAGTACATAAGTGGCAAAGTAACTCTACCACCACTATTATTATTATTTTTAGTATTTTTACCCCGCCTTTCTCCTTGGAAAAGAACCCAAAGCGGCTTACAGTAATGAGGGACAATATACAGACCGGTACATTTAAGACATATTCACGTTTAAGAACAGGGAATTGAGGGGTATCTTACAGCATTAGAAGGCAACATTAAAGCTAAAAGAGAACACGAGGAGTTAAGAAAAGTGTATAAATTCCATGTAATCATGTATGGTAGACCATCTAAAAGTTATGAGGGATGGGAACTAACAATTTATAACATAGTGTCAATGTAATCATACAAGGAGAGATATAAACACAAAGTTATAAGTGGTTACAAACACAAAAGTCTGTGTAGCCATGTATGGTAGATTGGATTCATATAAAAGACACAATAGGTAGTCCATCATTCAGGGAAAGCTTGCTTGAAGAGGAAGGTCTTTGCCTGCTTCCAGAAAGACAGCAGGGACAGGGAAGTCGTGGCCTACAGGGGGAGGGAGTTCCAAAGTCTGGGTGCAGCATCCAAGAAGTCTCTCTTATGTGTTCCCACAAGGTGTACCTGTGAGGGTGGTGGGATGGAGAGAAAGACCTCTCCTGATGACGTTAATACCCGAGACGGTTCATACTGTGAGATTCAATATTTGAGGTAGCTAGGACCAAGGTTTTATAGTTCTTTGTAGGTTAAGGTCAGTACCTTGAATTGTGCTCGATAGCTAATTGGCAGCCAGTGGAGTCGCTTTAATAAGGATGCAATGTGATCTCTGTAACCCACCCCAGTCAGCAATCTGACTGCTGCATTTTGGACCCATTGAAGTTTCCTAGTTGGTTCGCCACTGAATAAATCAGTTGGCAATGTTAGTTGTGAGATAAAAATAGTCCTACAGTCACTTACGTACCTATTTTCCCTCTTCATTTTAAAGACTAAATCTTGATTGATGTTGTCTGTAGCAGATAAAGCAGTATTTTCTAGCTTGGAGGTTGTGACGCCCAAGGGGGTGGGGGTGGGGTCGCAAAGTATTTTTCTGTGGAATCATGGGTTGCCTTATATATGTTGTAGACCTTGTTAAATAATTTGTTCCTTCACTTTTTGTAGCCAGATACTAAAGTTAGCATATACGCATATATATGAGAAACAGGCCCTTTGGGGTAGAAAGTAGCCTCTATTTTCTTAGAAAGGTTGACTTTGCCCCCATTAAAATTCCATTTTATGAAAGTATACTGGTGGGGTTGCAGATTATTTGGCTATTATAAAGGGGGGTCGTGACTTTATAAAAGTTGGGAACCACTGGGATACACTAGGACTTAAGAGACCTGGGTTCAAATCCCAACTTCACCACTCCTTAAATCACCTCATGTACTTTGAAGAATCTACTATGGACATAGGCCCTGGTCTGCGTGAGAGAAATGTGGACTGGAACTCTCAGAATTCTTCCTTGGAATTTTCAGAAAATCCTAGAAGCCACAGTTTAAAAAAAAGTCTTTAGTCGTAAGCTGAAACATTTTTCTTTAAACATGACAGATATTTAAGAGAAGGTGCTTGACCTTAACCCTTTGAACAGTTACACACATTGAGTCTAAGCCTCCATCTTTCCTGAATTATGCTCAACAAAGGACAGTGTTTACCTCACGGCAAACTCTGTCCTTGCACAGCACTTTCATGTACAATGCCTCTGCAGTCAGTTTGCAGCTGATCTTATTGCTGCTCTGCTAAACTGAATCGCTGGGGGAAACAGATTTCTTCAGCACTTGATCTCTGGGTTCCCTCCCACCACATGTATTAATACTCTCAAAACACATTTGTTAACTTGAGTGGCATTTGTAAAATTGCAGTCCCATTAACACAGCAAGCAATCTAATACACGAGCCGCACATCAATCATTTAATTGGGACATCTTGCTCCCCTCCCAGATGTTCCCTTTCAGCAGATGCTATTGTGCTTCTCAAAAATTCGGATAATTATAGGCCCTATAAATGTAGCACACAAGATTGGCTGGCTTTGGCCAACTCTGTTTTCTTGTGTAACAGCTTCGTTGTATTGTAAATCACCACGCTCACAGCTAGAAGGAAGGGTTATCAGACATAAAACCTTAGAATTACTTCTTAACAGTGGAAGTATCTCTGATAGCGTAACCTAGCAGCATAACCTGTCTTATGATGGATTTCCTACCCCTAATTCACATGAGCATTTGGGCACACATGTGCAAAGAGGTTTTGTCTCCTATTTTCTCCCACTGCAGGATGGACACCAGGCAGCAGCATTTAATAATGATGTTGTGTTGCATCTAAAGCAGTCCCCTAAGGAACTTCTTTCTGCACTGCTTCTACCATTTATATCACCTTGAATGACCACCTGCAGCAATCTGTATTTTTTCCCCATTTTTCATTATGTGACTGAAGCATTATATCTTCCTACATTTTATGGATTCTATTATTTTTGTGATCTTCATTCATTTGCATTGGGATGTTTTCATTTATTTATTTATTTATTTATTTATTTATTTGTTTATTTATTTATTTATTTATTGCATTTTTATGCCACACTGATTTCCCAGAAGAGACACTGGGTGGTTTACATAAATGCAAATGAGAAAGAAAAAATAATGCAAATTAAATAAACAGTAGAATAAACAATTAAATGAATGTTTGTTTATTTTGGTCTCTCTCTTATTCAAGGGGATCATTGACATGCTACCCAAAAAATCATTTCTCAAATGTTTGTACAGTACCTTTTTAAAATACTGTACCCTGCTTTGCCATTTTCAAGTCCACAATTCTTTGCCATATGGAACCAAGAATATGTAGTACTGTACAAGTCACATACTCAAAGCCAGTTTTAAGTTTTTTGTTCCATACCACAGCCTTCCTCTTGAAGAAGCATATGCCCTTTGTTTTATCCAAAATAAGAAACAGTCATAGCAGGTCTTGACTGAAGAGTCATTTTCTGGAATAATGAATCTGTTCAATTCTCACCAGCTCCTGCTGAAGTTTCTTCTTCCATGCAAATACTACAGGTTCTGGAGCTCCAATCATCATTTCAGTAGGCAAAGTTGATCGACTACATTGTCAAGAAAGGAGGGGCAGGGACACAATCTACCACTGCAACAAGTAGTCTTATTTACACCTCATCCTATTTGCTACTACTCTAACATAGAAGCAGGTTTCAAATTGACTGGGCAAGTTTTTGTCTTTCAGCATTGCACCTTCTTCTAGCTTTATTTGTGAAGCCCTTAGAATTGCTACATGTTGTGTAGCGTGTTTTTCAAAAAGGACAACTTCCCAACCTGCAGACTAACATTGATTGATGTGATAGGAAGGGGTAAGAGAATAAAAGAGAGCTGAAGTCTGAGAAAAAAAACAGCACAGTGCATTATAGGCTAAGGCTTCTGGTTTAGTGGAGATTTATGGTACAGGAACAACACACTTTCTATTCAAGTTACAACAGTAGTAGCCTATTGTTGTTCTTACATGCTACTGAAATAATGTCTTGAAAAATCAACCATTCAAAGGAGTCTTCAAGACCGGACATTTATACTCCTTTAAATTCTTTGTTAAGCATACCTTTAATGGGATTTATTCTGTTGTCCCAATTACGTTCTCATTATCTTAGAGTGTACAAGTCATGGATAGGGCTTTTTGGATGAATTTTGCACACATTTGTTTTTGCCAAATCCCTTGACTTATTTTGTATCATGTTTCCCTTCCTTATCCAAAGCTTTCTTTTTTCACTTTTCTTTTCTTAAAAGAGTAATGATATCTGCATCAAAAAGCAGAAGATGTATGAGTTTAGGCCATGGTGTTTGGAGATGGGCATGCATCAATTCATGACAGGTTGTCCTAAGTCATCAGTATGGCGCCACAGGTGCCAGACATTCTCTTCCCTCACCCCCGCTGGATGGCTATCTCATTCACACACTGTTGCTTGCTATTTATTCTCTGTTCATCCAGGCAGGGGCATGGACTTCCCTTTCCACCTCCTTCAGCAGCTGCCCATTTAGATTAGGGCCCATCTGTAATATCCACCATCTTTTCAAAATTTATATATGATCAAAATACAAAGGACATGAGAGAAACTGGGTGACAGATAGGGAAAGAATAATAATATATGAATGGCAACACTTGAAAGTTGATGGCAAAAGAGAACGTTTTAAAACTTTGTCCAAGAGGAATCAGATCGGTGCAAGGGGAAAAGAGATAAGGAGTGCCAGATAACTTTGGGGAACTTACAGCTGCCCACCCAGAGGCACTGGAACCAAAGAGAAGTTCAATAGTAGATCTGAATACAAGTTTTGGTAAATCTTATGAAGTTCTGGCATAAAAAGAAGAGACTAATAGAGGTACAAATGTGCTATCTGGAAGATGCCTGAATACCAGAACAGCCACTAACGTTGATACATAGAACAACTGATAAATGTAGCAGTGCTATTTCTGTTTAGCCTATGAAACACTGTCCTTTAAAAACCAATTACTGTGTATGATACCCAACCACCCATAAGGATGGTTCATAGAAATATGCAGTAGGCCTTAGGAGGCAGACTGTAAATTTCTGATAGATCATGGGGTAATTTGATATAGATCTTCAAAGACCTCTGACTCCTAGTCATTTAACAATTACAAGAACAAAATTATTGTCTTCTTTGGTGGTGGTAGGGGAACTCTACTCCATAGAAATGACTAGTTGGGATAGGGCCATAAGAGTATGTTTTGTAGGGAAGGATGGTGACATTAGTTCAGCCAAGGTACTCAAAATTGTAAGGTTATAATTATATCATTCTAATTTTAGGCCTTTTGCTCCTAGCTTCAGATCTCAGAGAACAAGAGAAAAATACAATAGATTCCCCCAAATGTGATGTTTGCTGGCACCAACACTAAGGTATATGTAATGGTCTTGTGGTTGCTTGTTTTCATCTCAACTCTGGATGATTTGAAAGAAAAATCAACAGCAATGTGTAGCCTGTCAAGGAGTTCACTCTCAAATAGGGACAAAGGAAGAATTTTGCTCTATTTGCAATTTGTTTTATTTGCATTTTGTAAAAACTTGCTCATCCCCCTCCCCCGGCAAAAAAAAAGGCACACCAGATCATTTAGAACAGCATGGTGCAATTCTCTCGACACAAAATGTATGTTAAGATATATCTGACATAAATATGTACAAAATGTATGATGTAAGTTTGGCCTGCAAAACAATCTGCGCAAAAGTCCTGTATTTGGAAGAGCACACACAAATAGGAATGTATATTTCCCCGTCGACCTCTTAAAATAAAAAAAAAACTAGTGTGGAAATGGGATGGGATGTTTTTAATAGTCTAAAAATGACAAAAGAGAGAAGTTCAAATTTAATTTTTGGTTACATGTATATGTTCCCTTTCTCTTGTACACTCAAGATGGTGTAGGCTTTCATTTTATTCTTATGAGAAGCAGATGTGTTGTAATATAAACAGTTTGTCTCTTGAGGCCCAGATTCTAACCAAATGAAGTCACCACTGTCCTGGCCTTTACTCCTCCCCATTTCACCCTTTCTTTTACCAGATCCCTATATTGCTTTATTGGTGTAATTCTGCTGGGTACAGATCCTATTAGCCACATAGAAAATCCAAGCATACATTCCCTGAGATACCCCATCTTGTTTTTATGAGTCTTTCTCTGGGAGAAACATATAGGCTCATTGTCCAGAGACAATTTGTAAAGCAGAGCAGGAAATGTGACAACAAAAAGATGATCGTTTCATTTCAGAATGTGCCGCACATTCAAACAATTTTGTTGTAACTTCACTCTCCAGCCATTACAAGCCTTTCCAAACCATTTGAAAAGTGACTGATTACAACATCAGCCTTATGCAACATAACTCATGCAACAGGATTTTAGCTATCAAGCTTTTCATGGCAGTCCCAACTTGTGCAATGGCAATAGCTGTAGAGGCATCATCTTCCTGCTAGGGATGGGCACCAAAGGAAAAACAAAACACTGTTTTGTCATTTCATTAGCTAACGAAATGAAGCAAAATGAAATAGGGAAGCAGTGTTTCATTAGTAATGAAACAAAACAGCAGTTTTTTTCTGTTTAAAACAAACCAATTTTGTTTAGCTGTAAAATGGCTCCCCTGGGTCCTAGAGGCACCAAATTTACCTCTACGACCCAGGGGACCCATTTTATAGAGTAACAAGTCAGTTGGTTACTGGTTGATTTCTTACAATTTTTTTAAAAAAATTATTTCTAATGAAACAAAATGAATCACAGGAAAATTGAACAAACAAAACACATTTTTTTCTGTTTTGTGCCCATCCCTACTCCCTGCAATTAAGCTGGCAGGACTTTTCACTATAGGGAACTGGACCAAGACCTGAACCCAGATGGCAGTTCTAACTAGACTAGACCCATTGAATTCCTGGAATGTATGTAAGCATGAGTTCATTTAATTAATCAAATAATTCTACTCTAATTACGATGACCAGTTGGATTGACCACCCTTTGTGGCTGTGAGCCCTAAATTGGGAGCAGTGGAACAGCATGTGAACATAAACAAAAGTCTGCCATTCAATACAACAGTAATAAAATATGTGTCCCCTTTCTTGCTGGACATTGCTATTAGTTCGCATTGTTTGGAGTCCTATGATCCTTTTTGATTCCAGAGAATGAAAAGGATCACTTAAACAAGCTAATACTTTTTATTATGCTAAATTGTGCCAACAAGAGAGGTGGGAGGCTTTCCAACAACTAAGGAAATAGCAATAAAGGAAATAACTATGAATGACGTGACAACTGTCCCCAGTTGACACATACGTACTATTTTACAGGTCACACAAACAAGTGACAACATCTTGGGAATTTCTCAAAGAGTTGGGAGTGTCATTTACAGGCTTTCATGATTGTTACCCTGCTTTTCAGGCAACAAGTGGTCATTCCTCAGGAATTCTGATAACTACTGTGTGGTTTGAAAAAAAATCAAGGCATGTGTTTTGAAACTTTTTTTTTTTTTTTTTGCAATTGGAGTTTGAAGCATAGGCCTGTGAAACTCTCCCCATGTTCTAGAGAAACTAGGGATGGTTTAATCTTTGCTGCTGTATTGTCCATGGAACACAAGAGAAGTGAAATTGGTAGGTGGGTACGTTTTCTTGAACAAATTATTGGACCTGTTTGTTAAGAGCTTCCAGGAGTTGAAATCCAAGAATGAAGTTTCTCCAACTTTTGCAGTGGCAGTTTCATAAAACCAAGATCTCACAGTCATCTGAGGAACACAAATGTTCACCTAAACTGAGTCTCAAAGAGCTTGTTCTGAACTTATCTCAGCATCATTAGGACTGAGTGAAATACTTTCACTCAAGCCATGCTTAAATAGATGGTGGTTTTGCTTGTTTCCTTTGGGTGACATTTAGGTGGTTTGTACCTTCAAAGAGGCACATGCTTCCATAGTCTTTGGCAGGAAACTGGTTGAGGTTCACCCACCATAAAAACATAAACTATAGGTAAGGACCGTTTAGTCTCCATGCACCACAAGATAAAAAGAATCAGATATCCTCATCTTGTTTTACAATTTTCTGACTGCTCTTTTTCTCTGGGTGCATGTTTGTGTTAAGAGATACTATCGAGGACAATGTGTGGTCAGATTATTTATAGCTCTTGTGGCTTTCCCGATAGTAGATGGTAAATGAATTATGTGAAACCAAGCCTAACAGAAAAATTCTCCATTAAAGTCTGTGTGACTGATTTTTCTGTTTGGTACTGGTTTGGAAAATAACAGAGAAGCAGAACAAAATTGACAGGAGTAAAACGAAAAATAATAGTAATGGTTTCTTTTATGAGGTTACATTGTTTTAGCCACTGTAGAGCCAGCACCACACGTACCATATGGGTGGTTGAAACGGTTGCCTGAAATGCAGAAGTTGAGTGTTGTGAAGGTAGCCATCTTCTTCTAGCCATTCTTCTCTGTTGGAGGATAGAACTGTGCATTGCATGTGGCCTGTGTTGCACTCCCGAAGTTGTCCTGCTACCCTCAAGAGGGAGTGTTGGTGGAAGATGCTGCCCAGTATTAAAGTAAGACTCTATTGCCAGTCAAAAGTGTCTTCTGCAGGTGGGAGAGAGATGCCATCTTGTTTTCTGTCTCAGGCAAAAAAATGTCTTGGATGTGTCCTGATAGGACTGTTTAAATTAAGGAATTGAGTTTCTTGAGAGGAAAAGGCTGAAGGCAGTGGGAATAATATCTGAATAATACCTTGCATACCTTTTTCCGAAGGAGGGAAAACCTATGCAAGGAAGATGTCTTCTTAGAACTGCGGAACTGCAAAGGATCCTGTGGATCATCTAATCCAGCCCCTGTCAAGGAAGCACAGCCCGTCATCAAGAAGTTTGTGTGCCAAAAGCTCTTTTCTAAAACAACAGTACTGAAGAACATTTGATTATGTGACTCACCAGCCAACTGGTGATGTTACTCGTTTGAACCACAATTCCCATCATCTCTCCAGCCACCAACGACACTGACCATGTAATCAAAGGGATAGTGAGATTGTAATTTCCAGCCTCCATATTCATAACCTGCAGCTGATGTAGTACATCGTGGAATCTGTTTTTGTCCATGTGGGAAACTCTAGACCAGTGTTAGGAGTTGACACAGGTCAGCAGCCCAGCCTTCCCCTATACCTCCTACTTCTTCCTCAGAGTCTCCTAGTCCTCTTCATCTTCCTTTTTCCTCTCTATTTTTTGTTTTGCTCCAGACAGTGACATAAAGAGCACTAGTTTCCTTCCCGTCTCCTGTCTTTCAGCCTCAGAAGAAGCAGCGACATAGGTGTACATGCTCTAGGAATGGAGGATCGCACAGGGATTTATGCACAGCTAAATCCCAGGCGTGGTGGTGCCTGGGGCGTGGTGGCTCAGTGGACTAAGGCTTCCAAAAACTGTTGGCTGCAAAGTCAGCAGCTTGGAGGTTCAAATCCCAGGTGCCATGTAGCGGAACGAGCTTCCACTGATAACCCCAGCTCCTACCAACCTAGCAGTTCGAAAGCATGTAAATACAAGTAGATAAATAGGTACCGCCGTAAAAAGCGGGAAGGTAAAACAGTGTTTCCTTGCTGCCATGCCAGTCACGTGGCCATGGACTTGCACAACACTGGCTCTTTGGCTTGAATATGGAGATGAGCACCGCCCCTAGAGTCGGACACGACTAGCACGCCTGTGCGGGTTGAACCTTTACCTTTTATCTAAACAAAAAATACCAAACAATGGGCTTCAGCAGGCATTACATCAGGTAGATTAAACTACCGTAACGGTTTTTATGTTCAAGGAATTGCCTGGCTTTGCAGAACTAGAAAGAGTAGGCCCATTTAATCAGTGGGCATTTGGTGAGTCAATTCCTCTGTAAGTGCCATTGACTCCGTGGCCAAATTTGTGTTGATACTACTGGATTTCAGCCATTACATAAAAAGAGCTTGTCTCTTCCCTTCCCTTCATTGACAGAAGGAGGTGCAAGAGGAAGTTAATCAGAACCAAGCCAGTGCCTGTAAGAATCATTCATCCAGACTAGGGTGTTCAGAAGACAGCCCACTATTTTATGGGATGCCAGAAGACAAGCCACATTTGAAGGTATCATCCATTTGAAGGAACACCCAGTCCCAGTCTGATTACAGTATAAGGAGATCAGAGGGCTTTGATGTTTCCCATCCACAGTGAGCTCATGGACAGCAAGCTTATGTAATACATAAACAAGTTACAAGTAATTTATATACTAGTTACTTCTAAGGTACTTAGAATGCAAGTACCGTACAATTCAAAAAAATTATTTTTGCTATAATGAGTTGCGTCATCTTATTATTTTAACTTCTAAAGAGCCTTGTAAGGCCATGTTAGAAGCATTCAAAAAGTTTAGTGCCATTCTCTTACTGATTCTGTCAAAAGAATACCGTCCTTGTGTCCTTTTAAAATATTTTCAAGTTGCAATAACATAACTGGCGAGAAGAGAGAACTGAAGAGCATTTCGCTGTAGTTTTTTGGTGTGGCTGTAATTGTAATACAGTATGTTGTTAATGCGCAATACAACAATAATGATAGCAATCATCTGTCTGCCAAATGACAAAACATGAGGTTCCAAGATATGTATTTTGTGACAAGCGTATCTGAGAGGTAAAGAAGCAGAAGCTGAGCGTCAGTGCATTACTATTCAGAGAATAAGTAATTTTGTCCTTTTTGAACAATAAATATTTTGTCTATTATATTTGCTTTTAAGTGGTTGTGTTTTTTTTAAAGAACATAATATATTATAAAACCCTGAAGTCCTTACACTGGATTCTCATTCTCATAGCAAACATCCTTAAAGGCAGGGTAAAGAAATGCCATCATCTGTAACCAACTGTTCAATCCAACCAAATTTAAGCACTTTTTAAATCCTGCTTATTTCAAAAGGAGAGTTAAGCATAATTAAAGTTCGGTAGCTGAACTCAACAAGTTTTCAAAGTGTCTAACCCTAACGGGCTGTGCCTATTCACTATGAAATGAGATTCTAGAATTCTGATCAGGAATTTGTCCCAACACTTATTTCTAAGAACACAATAATTGCGGAGGGAAGGGTATCTCATTCATACTAGGCTCAGCCATTTTTGCTTCGCACACAATGTACTAGAGTGACAAAAGGAGGGGGGGTAAGCAGCTGTGAGCCAGCCTGTTAAGGGTGGCAAATTATATACTGTATACAATTTAACAAATCTTTTTGGGGTTCCTATCTCATGTAAATGGGTTCTTTTAAGGAGAAAGGTGGGGTAAAATATTTTAAATAAATAAACATACTTGCTGCTAGTTAGTCATGACTTCTCTGTGGGAAATGGGGTTTATTTATTTATTTATTTATTTATTTATTTATTTATTTGACATTGGCAGAGACTCCAGAAATTCCCAGCAAAATTTGGGCGGTTCAAAGTTTTATAGTACAAAAGCAGTTCCCACACAGATCTATCAGTTAACTGATTTTGGTGATTTATGAAGAAACGTGAAGGCTGTATTTCCAGATATTTTTATTTTGCCTGTAATTGACTGTGGGTTTAAGAAGAAGGAGAAGCAACAGCGTATGAACTGTGCCTTTCCCTCACCCAGCCCCATGCTCTGGTGATCTTTCACCAACCATGCTGGCTGGGATGATAGAAATTGTAGTGCAGTTCTACATACTGAACTGCACCAGAAGTTTTGTCACATGCCCGCAGCCGTTACCAGCTTGGAGTTGCTGTCTAGCCTGATGGATGAAGATAGTATAGGTGTAAAAATTGCCATGTAACCTCATCATACTCTCAGTTTGCTTTTCAAGCACAGGAATAATTTCATGACATGGAGCCTCTCTTCAGAATACACTGGAGATGAGGTTATTAAAAACAGGGGGAATCTGCATTCCATTATTTCTGAACTTCAACAGCTGTTGCTAGCTGAGAAGATGTAGAATCAAGAAACCCCAGAGAAGCACTGCTAATGATAAGCCGCAGAGAAAACTCTTGCTAATTTTTTCTTCAGGTTCTTGTAAGAAAATAAACCCATTTTGTATGTGTTTGTTATATTGCTTGTTGAATCCACAACTGTGTTTTCTTTCAGGGAGCTCAAGGTGGCATGTATGTGTATTATATGTCAATTCAGAATGGACTTATACTAACTTTAAAGGGTTTTCAAGGCCTTGATGAGTTTCCAAAGCCAATCAGGGATTCAAACCCAGCTCTCCTGTATCCGAGTCCATCACTCTATCCATTTTAACACACTGGATATCTAAGATGGCTTACATAGCTACCTTTCTCACCACTTCACACTCATAACAAGCTTGTGAGGTAGATCAGACTAACAGTATGTGGCTTATGGAGGATCCCGTGGTAGGTTTCAGGTCCGAGAAGAGATTATTCTGTGTCCTAGCACAGCATTCAACCATTATACTACATTACCCACACTACCTAATAGGGTCAAAACATAAAGAGCTATGGTTAAGGAGCAGAAAATGGGCAATGTTCCAAGGTAGGAACCATGAACATTAACTCCATTTGCAACGTATTGTGGCATGGACCCCAACTGCACTGTGAAGAGAAGCATCAGCATATAATTAAGTTTGCCAGCATGTGGTGTGTTGTGATGGGGACATTTGTTTCCAAAACATGAGAATTTTAGAATGGATTATACATACTGTAAAATCTGTTTATTGCTGGAGGAAGAGGGTTGCTATTCCACTAATTTAAGATGCATGTGTAGTCACAGCAACCTAATGCCACATCTGTTGTTTTGTGGATTTAAGGATGGTAAACCAAGGTATTACGGAAGAAAATTCATAAACCGAGGCATTATTTTCAATGAATTTCCTTTCATAAACTGAAAATTACATTAACAGAGGTGTTCGTAAACTGAGCTACACCTGTATATCTCTGTTTTTTGCCTTCCCTTCTTTGCCTGTGACAAATTACAATGCTGTTTGTTTATCCTGAAAGGAGGAATCCAGTAATCTTAATGCAGAAACTTTGGTTTCCACCTACATGACTCAGTATGACATGCCTTGCTGATTTACTCTCAAGTTGTCTCAACCTCCTTACAAGTCAGTGGCAAACTTTCTACAGGTTTCTGTAACAGCTGCTGTAGCCACCTTAGAACACAACAGAGCTGCCAAAGGCAATTTTTGCTGACTTAGTTTGCCAAAAGTATTGGATCGGTTTTTTTTTTACAAAGCACAGCATTCCAATCAGGTTAAAGAGGTGGGAGTGGTGATGGAGACAAGATCCTCCAAGGCTCTTTGTTTATCTTGACTCTCTTTTCTCCTTCACCCGTGGCCTGGCCTATCTTTGCTGAGATAACATTTTTAAGACACTGCAGGCAGCGATGGATGGTCTGCCCAAAATACTATTTTTGAAGGGTTGCTTTATTTAGCCTAGATTTCAAAAATAACAGAAGAGTAAAAATAAAATGCCAAAAAAGCAAAGCAAAAAGAAAAGAAAAAACCCCTAACCAACCATCAGAAGTTAGCACCACATCAATCACTCGTTGCTTGTTTGCAAAGTGTGTGCAGGATGAGATAAAGGAAAGACAGTTTGACAAACTGCTGGCAGAAACAGAGGAGAGGGAAGGAAGAAGCGAAAGGACAGAGGGAGGGGGAAGGACTCCCACATGCTCCGTGGGCCTGCATGTGTGTGTGTGTGTGTGTGTGTGTGTGTGTGTGCGCACGCGCGCGCGCATTTGTGCAAATACATACATGCACACACACAATTACTGGTCACCTTTTGATGATATCATAGCTTGTACACAATAGAACAGCACTCCCAAAACACCTCATGGTCTGATTATTGCTACGCAGACCCAGTGCCTAATACAGTGTATGTAATAAATGCCTCAGTCACAAAGAGCATTGCGTCACTTCGGGAGAGCAGCCAGAAAATCTCTCTAGCAGCCAGCAGATGAACTCAGACTCTAAAATATTTACATGATAGATGGCCAAGCCTAGGAGGAAGGACCTGTTATTGCAGAATTTATAGTCTTCCCACTGTGAGCTGTGTTTTCTGCTCCTCAGTCCCCATGTGGCTGACTTTGCATACATAGTAGACAGTGATGCTGCTTTGTACAGGGTCTGAGGTAACTGGTGCCACCAATTGGTTATTCATAGCAGTCTTTGATATACGATGGGATACATGGACACAGATATTTAATTTAAGTTTGCAAGATTGTTTCAGTTGCTGAAATCCAAAGTTTGGGAAACTTAAGTTTTGCAGTACAACACCTCAGAATCCCCCAACCAGCACACTCAATGATCATGCTGGCTGGGGGATTCTCTCATTCAAACATTGGTGAAATCAGATTAATTGCGACTTTCCCCATGCCAGTTGAATTAGGGTTGGTGCTTGACACATGAGCAATCCAGTCCAAAGTGTGTCACATTTGAATTCTACTGATTTCATATGGCATCTCGGAGCCGGCTGGCTAGCCCAGTGAATTAGATACCCAGGGGCATTCCCCCATGCCTCCTCCGAGTAGAATCAGCCTATGTGGTCTTGGGCAAGCTGCAAAGTCCAAGAGCATCTCCAGAAGAATGAAATAGTAAACTACTTCTAAGCATACCTAGAAAATTATGGAGTTACCATAAATCAGAATGGAGTTGATAGCAAATCATCATCATCATGATGTTGGAATCCAGGGACACTGATTTCTTGTGGTGATAATAAGGGAAGAAGTAGTGGGAAGGGATAATATAAGACAGTGAGTATCCCAATAGAACATATTTTCTGATTCTCTGCAGAATTCCAAGTCAAGGCCGACAGATAACGTAATAAAACCTTGTCTGAAAACACCCTTTATACATTTCCAAAGAAATTAAGATACAGTGTGTTCATAAGATCTTTCTCTGAACAAAGTGTAGCAAAGTTTGCAGCCTTAACTATATTTATGTTTTGCTTCTATCCTGCTTCTTGAAAATTAAGGCCTGAAATAATTTATTCCACACCCCTAAACACACTCCCAACTGCATGACACTTAATGTGGATTATATTTCTATTGTAGTCTGTGGTGGTTTTGTTTGGATAGCATAAAAGAGTTTCTGTAGTGGGCATAGTGTAGAATGTTATGCTATTCTGGCTATGAATTAGAAGAATACTGAAATATGTTGATTAATATGAATCTTCCAAAACCTCAGCTTCTGCAAAGAATTCATATGTGCATTTGTTTATTTATTTAAAATATGTTTACCCCCTCCTTTCTCCTTAAAAGGACCCAAGGTGGCTTAAATTGGAAGACAATACTAAGAAGGATCAAACAAATGAATTGAAATGTTTACACGCAAGGGGAACATGAAAGTTTCATCTTTCTTTTGTGTTCTTTCTTTCATGTAACTATGAATTGTCCAATAACACTTCAGGACCTGTCAGCAACCAATCAGAACATTGGCAGGAGATGCAATTTTGAATCTCTACAACAGCCTAGAAACCAATGAAGGGTACTTATTTGCTTTGCTTGTTCCTTGTGGGTGGGATTACTGTGTGCTGAGCTCCTGGTGCCCTCCATCTTGGACTGATATCCAGCTGCCTGCTCTTCCTCTCTTTGGATCTTTTCATAAGAACATAAGAAGAGCCATGCTGGATCAGGCAAAAGGCCCATCTAGTGCAGCTTCCTGTATCTCAAAGTGGCCCTACCAGAAGTGTTTGGGAGCGCATGAGACTAGATAACTGTCTCCTGATAGCACTCCCCTGCATCTGGCATTTGAAGTACCCCAGTTTTAAGACTGGAGATTACACATCTCCATCATGTTTGTAGCCTGTAATGGACTTTTCCTCCAGGAATCTGTCCAATCCCCCTTTGAAGGCATCCAGGACAGATGCCATCACCACATCCAGTGGCAGGGAGTTCCACAGACTAACAACATGCTGGATAAAAAAATATTTTTTTGTCTGTTCTCACTCTCCCAACCCTCAATTTGAGTGGATGTTCCCTAGTTCTGGTATTTTGTGAGAGGGAGAAGAGAGTCCCTCTATCCACTTTACTCATGCCCTGCATTATTTTGTATGTCTCAATCATATTCCCCCCCAGGCGCCTTTTTTCCAGACTATAGAGCCCCAAATGTTTTAGCCTTTCCTCATAAAGGGAGGCTCCCAGCCTAGTAATCATTTTAGTTGCTCTCCTTTGCACCTTTTCCAGTTCTACTATGTCTTTTTTGAGATGTGGTAACCAGAATTGTACACACTACTCCAGGTGGGGCCTTACTATTGTTTTGTAAAATGGCATTATAATGTTGGCTGTTTTATTTTCAGCCCCTTTTTGATAATCCCTAGCATGGAATTGGCCTTCTTCACCTCTGCCACACACTGGGTAGACACCTTCATTGAGCTGTCCAGCAGCACACCAAGATTGCTTTTCTGATCCATCACAGATAGCCTTAATTGTACTGGACTGTATAATATCCCTCATTACTGTAAGCCACCTTGGGTCCTTTTCCAAGGAGAAAGGCAGGGTAAAAATATTCAAAACAAATAAACAAATATTCTAACACATGAGCACTTTATTAAAATAAATTATCTACACTAATTGCAATTAGAAGTGTAGAGAAACAAGAGTCCAGGAGTTTCTTGGGGTGGAGGGCAAAATCTCCATACAGCAATAATCATTTATAAATTTGTATATAAATCATGACGGGGGCCGATAGGGGTTAAAATAATTTCTCCCTGAATTTGTGTGGTTGTGGGCTCGGGTCCTTTCTTTCTGGGATTATTTTTGCTACAGTCTAATCAGCATGCTACTGCCCAGTAAATGGCTTCTAAAATTCTCCATCTTATTTAGGCAAATAAATTAGGGTGGGGGATATATTTTTCCAAATTTCTTCTAGGGAGAAAGAAACTTTCCAACAGTTTCTCAAGGTTGAGGTTATACCATTGCTTTGTTTACTTTTTCTCAGAGTCTGTGGGAGAGTTCCACTGCCACTACAAGTAGCAACATTATTAATTATGTTGGAAACCTGGCTGCTATTTTCTGTATGTCGTCTATGACATATCATTCTGAGTCATATTAGCGATAAAGCAATCCCCTCAAAATAATGGGGATTGTTTTGAGAAAATTCTACTGTGTGGCTTTTTCTTTGATTTTTAACATGTAAAAATAATACTTTAAGATGTTTCTCATTAATATGACAATATTTCCTCCTTTGCCATTCTTTTAGCAAGGAATTTATTTTATTTCAATCAAATAAAAATAAAAACTTTAGGGAAAGAATTTGAGAAATTTTGGAACACCACTCAATAAGACCCAATGGAACTGGTAGGTCAAGGTTTAATAATGAGAATTGCCAACGCGTTAGGACTGGATAAGGGCATACCTGGATGAACAACATCTATATTCCCCCCAATGCTACTCTTTCCCTTACAGCTACTAGCCTTTGACTGTATACCAAGCTCTATAAGATACAGCATGTCCTTCCGTCTCATCATCTGACAGCCTGGTTCATTGGCCAGTGCACTTTGTAAAGATGCTGCCAATCTCATATCAGCTTCAGAAAAAGAACAACATATTTCATTATCATCTTGTCAAATGCATGCCAAGTGGTTTAAGGAAAAAAGCTGATTGATGGATGATTCTGTTTTGAGTCTTAACATGTTTTGGTGTTACCAGCATCTACCTCAGAAATGGAGAATGAACTGTGACTCAGGACTGGATAGGAGCAGAGTGGAACTGATAAATGGTAGCACACTTAAAGAAATCTGAATTGATAGCTGGGCTGCCTTAATGATCAGTTGTTTGCATAAAACGAATTTGCCTTTGTAAGATAAAAATAGCATTTTAAAGAAGGAAGTCATAAATACTGGAGATTGGATTGGGCTCTGCATAGAATTCAAGTTTTTTTTCCAGTTTTAAAGCTACCAGCCATTTTACTGCCCCTTAGCATCACTACTGATGTGGGTGGGGTGGGGGTGGACTTCCTCTTTTCATTTCTGGAGAACAAGCTCGTAGACAAAGCCCCCCTCGACTGCTTTTTCCTCCTTCTGACGCTAGATGGCTTCTTGTGCCATGGTTATTCACGTCCGCCTTCTGGGTCCTCCAAGACATCGAAACCCCTCATAGATTGCCCCCTCTGCTGATAACCGCTTCTGGTACTAACTGCAGAGAGTTCGCCATGCCTGCCTCTCGGTAATGCCTCACAGTAATCGCACTGTGTATTCTCTCGATGCGGGTTAAGATGAACCGTACGTCCCCTGGGGGGCGGAACGAGAAGCAGATTGAAAAGATTCCCGAGCTCCAGGATGGGAATCTTTCACCCCGCTTGGAGCGCAGTTCAGGGGGCGTGGTCAGGGCAAACTCAGATTGACCCCACAAGGACGTGAGGTTCCGTTCCTTTGAACCGGTCACCAGCGGGACCGCGAAGAGCAGCGAGAGGGACGTGAAGTATCAGTATTTGTCAACTCCAATTTCTTCTAAATACGTGCTTAACTTTTTGGGCACCGCACCCAGAGTGCCAATTACCACTGGGACCACCTGTACTGGTTTATGCCAGAGTCTCTGAAGTTCAATTTTCAGATCCCGATATTGGGTAATTTTTTCAAGTTGTTTCTCAGTGACTCTACTATCTCCTGGTATAGCAACATCAATGATCCACACTTTTTTCTTCTCCACAATCACAATATCTGGGGTATTCTATCCCAGATATTATTATTATTTGTTAACCACACAGCAATCTACGCTGGATTTTATATTACCAATCACTAGTCAAATGCTTCCCAAGCGTTTAGGACTCAGTGATGTATCGGCGAATTATGCGAGCAGATCCTAGAAAGGTGGCTTTCTGTATCTGACTGATGGTGACTTTGTCCGCTCCAATTTCTTCTAAATACTTCCTTAGCTTTTTGGGCACTGCACCCAGCGTGCCGATTACCACTGGGACCACCTGTACCGGTTTATGCCAGAGTCTCTGAAGTTCAATTTTGAGATCCTGATATCGGGTAATTTTTTCAAGTTGTTTCTCAGTGACTCTACTATCTCCTGGTATAGCAGCATCAATGATCTACACTTTTTTCTTCTCCACAATCACAATATCTGGGATATTATGCTCCAAAATCCTGTCTGTCTGTATTTGGAAGTCCCAAAGTAATTGTGCATGCTCATTTTCAGTCACTTGTCCAGGCTTATGATCCCACCAGTTCTTTGCTACGGGCAGATAATAGTTCTGACACAAATTCCAGTGGACCATTTGAGCAACTACATTATGATGCTGTTTGTAATCAGTCTGAGCAATTTTCTTGCAACAGCTCTCTCTCTCTCTTAGTGGACCCTTGTATAACAAACAACTTGTATAACATGAAATCTGTACAACATAAAAAATTCCAGAGATAGGGAAAATTTGCTTAACATAATCGCCTATGGGGTGAATCCATACAACATAAAAATGGGATTACTCCATTTTCAATGCATTCCTATGGGAATTTGTATAAAGGAGAATTTGTTTAACATAATTTCATTTGGAACGAATTAATTCCTTTATACAAGGTACCTCTGTGTATATATATATATAATTATTATTATTAAAGATGGGAGAACTTGAACATTTGGTAACTAGGGATAAAACAGATATAGTAGCCATAATAAGAAACCTGATGGAATGTGGAGAATACTGCAATCCCAGGCTATAAACAATATAGAAGGGATAGAGAGGGGCGGGTTGGAGGTGGAGCGGCCATCTATGTCAAAGAAGGGGTAAAATCCAGCAGAATGGAGATTGACAGTGGATCTGACTCCACCATAGATAGAATCACTATGGGTTAAACTACCAGGTCCAAGGATCGATGTGATAGTGGGGGAGCGGCAGGAGCCCACTAAATCACCAGATCAAAAACTTGAAGGGGACCTTGAAATAAGGAGACAAATCATTTATTTATATTTATTTATTTTATTACTTATATACTGCCCATCTTCCGAAGGAACTCCAGATGGTTTACAGCATCAACAGTAACATGGAGGTGTCTAAGAGGGACAGAATAGTAATCATGGGGGACTTTAATTATCCCAACATTGACTGGGCGAATGCGAGCTCGGCACAAGAAAGAGAAACCAGGTTTCTGGACGTGCTGAATGACTGTGCCTTAGAGAAACATGTCATGGAGCCCACCCAAGAATAGGCAACTCTGGATCTAATACTGTGTGCAGGGCTGGTGCTAGGTTTTTTTACGCCCTAGGCGGGGCAGGGGGCAGGCAGGGGGGCAGGGAGTGGGCAGGGAGTGGGCAGGGTGGTGGCGGGAAGGGGGCAGGGTGGTGGCGGGAAGGGGGCAGGGGGCGGGGGTGGTGGATGGCGGGGGACGGCGATGGGCATGGGAGCGGATGGCGGCGGGCATGGGGGGTGGGCGGTGATGGGCGCGGGGTGGGCAGCGGGCGGGTGGCGACCAGCAGCGATGGCAGGACGGTGACAGGTGGCTGGCGGGCGGTGGGGGGACAGACGGTAGTGGCCAGAGGTGGGGGGCAGCAATGGGGCAGCAGGCTGGCCCGCGGCCTCTCTCCATTTTGGCGCCCTAGGCAACTGCCTAGTTCACCTTAATGGAAGCGCCGACCCTGACTGTGTGATACTCAGGACCTGGTCAGGGATGTGAATGTCACTGAGCCTCTGGTGAACAATGACCATGTATGGCAAGGGAAGAGTGTCAAGCAATTCAGACACAAAAAACCTCGATTTCCAAAGGGTGGACTTCCCTCAGATGAGGAAACTAGTTAGAAAGAAATTGAAAGGGAAGGTAAAAAGAATCCAATCTCTGCAGAGTGCATGGAGCCTGTTTAAAACAACTGTAGTAGAGCCCTAGCACAAGTGCATACCACAAAGAAAGAAGAGCTCATCTAAGTCCAAGAGGGTGCCGGCATGGTTAACGAGTGGAGTCAGAGAGGCTCTAAAGTGCAAGGGGAGGTCTTTTCATAAATGAAAATCCCTTGTTTCAGCCTTCAAAGACTCTTTCAGGGTTTGCACCATCAGACTCTCCACCTGAGAAGAAGTGACACTGGCAGTTTCTTGTGGGTGGAGCCATTCTGCCAGATATTGAAATCCTAACATAAATATGTCTAGGTTACACATTTTCTCATTAATTTATTCACCTTTGAAGTCATTTATACCATTTACATTACAGAACTAATTAACCCATTTATCATTTTAAAACAGTTGTCCCACTATAACATAATTTCAGTTGTATATGTGTGTGTGTGTTGTGTCGTAACAGTCGTGACCGACTAAAAAATGTCTTCTGATATATCAATCATGATTCTATTGCTTCTAAAGAGATAATACAATCTGACAATTTGGATTGCTATTTTTAAAAATACCTCTTTTATATATGGTAGTACTATCATATTGCTATGTTTGAAGAGCTAGCAAAACTCTGTGTGAGGGACTATTTTGTTTGTTTTGAGTTTAAACGTAACAGCTGGGCAGGACAGGGGAAACATACTCTGCTTTCCCTTTTGACAGAATTATTTTAGTGGGAATAAGAAGGAAAAGCAATAGCATGTGCAAATACACACACACATGCATGCACACAAAAGACACTAACCAGAGATTTTAAGAACCTCCAAATCAAAAATGACTGTGAAATTCCAGCCAGAGAAGCAAACAGTAAGATTAAGTGGATTAGTCTACTGTACAGAAATCTGAGGTATGCGGGCTGCATGTGCTTTTGTTGTGGATTATTCAGAAGCAATGTTATGGTTTTACATCTCCCAAAAACATATGGATGAGAGTATTTATTTATTATACAAGTAGCAGCAATTCCCTGGCATGTCATTCCACTACTGTGAGACTGCTGATTTCAGCAGATAAAGGGCAATGCTGTTGAAGACAAATCCCTCAGTGTTCAAACACAGTGGACTATCAAAGGCTATTCTGAAAACAAATGCAAATACATAGGCAAAGTCACTGCCAATTTTTGTGAAAAAATATTTAACAATGTAAATTGCAGGAGGAAGTCCCTCTGCAACACCATAAATACCCTAGTTAATTCCTGGAATCCCTAAATGTATTTGGGGGGGGGGGGGGAGAAAAGGACAAAAAAAGAAGGGCAAACAACCTTTGGGAATTGTATAAGGGTTTATATGTTGGAAAAATAATTGTAATGTGTTTGGACCTCAAGAAAATAAAAAATAAAATAAAAAAGGAATCCCTAAATGTATTTAAGTCTCCTGGGCCAGATGAATTACACCCAAGGATATTAAAATAACTGGCAGAAGTAATTTCAGAAGCATTGGCAATAGTCTTTGAGAATTCCTGTAGAACAGGGGAAGTCCCCATAGATTGGAGGAGAGCAAATGTTCTCCCCATCTTCAAAAGGAGGAAAAAGAGGACCCAAATAATTACCACCCAGTCAGCTTGACATCTATTCCTGGAAAGATTCTAGCGCAGATTATTAAGCAAACAGTCAGTATTTAACAAGCAATGCTGTCATTATAAGAAGTCAACATGGGTTTCTTAAAAACAAGTCATGCCAAAGTAGTTTGATCTTGTTGTTTGGTCAAGTTATGGGCGTCGTGGCAGAGGGGAATGCTGTGGATGTTGCTTATCTTGATTTCAGTAAGGCCTTTAATAAGGTTCCCCATGATATACTTGCAAAGTTAGTAGAATGGGATAGATAGTGCTACTATTAGGTGGATTAATAATTGGTTGACTGATTGTACCCAAAGGGTGATCATAAATGACTTCTCTTCATCATGAAGACTAGAGAGGTGACTAGTGGGGTGGCCCAGGTTTCTGTTCTGGGTCCAGAGCTATTCAATATCTTTATTAATGACTTGGATGAAGGAATAGGGAGTAGTCTGATTAAATTTGCAAATGATACCAAATTGAGAGGGGTGGCTAATTCTCTAGAAAATAAGATAAAAGTCCTAAACAACTGTGACAGATTAGAATGCTGGGCCAACACTAATGGAATGAATTTAAACAGAGAGAAATATAGAGTCTTACACATAGGCACAAAAAAAATTGAATTGAACAGATATAGGATGGGAGACACCTGGCTGGAGAATAGTACCTGTGAAAGGGATCTGGGAGCCAGGGTGGACCACAAATTGAACATGAGACAGCAGTGTGACATGGCAGCCAAGAAAGCCAATGCAATTCTTGGCTGCATCAACAGAAACATAGTGTCTAGATCAAGGGAAGTGGTAGTACCACTCTTGTCTGCTCTGGTCAGACTCCACCAGGAGTACTGTGTCCAGTTCTGTGCACCTCAATTTAAAAAGGATGATGACAACCTCAAACAGATCCAGAGGAGGGCAACCAGGATGGAGGTCTGGAAGAAATGTCTTATGAGGAGTGGCTTAGGCAGGGAGCTGGGAATGTTTAGCCTTACAAAAAGAAGGTTGAGAAGGTATATGGTAGCTATGTTTAAAACATATTTGAAAGGATGTCATAGTGAAGAAGGGACAGGTTTATTTTCCATGGCTTCAGAGACTAAGACTCAGAGCAATGGTTTCAAGCTATAGGAAAAGAGATTCCACTTGAACACTATGGGCCTTTTCACATGACCCCTAAAATCCGCAGCAAATGTCTCCCAGATCCGGAGCTTAAAATTGTTTCCCCACCACCTCCTGAGTTTACAAAAAATTAAGTGCGACCACGCCCACCTAAGCGCGTCCCAGGGCACTTTTCAAGTACCTGCTCTCCAGGGGTGAAAAATTCCTGATGCAGATGTAACGTAGTGAGTGCTGGGCTCTCCCCGCTTGTTGCTTTTTTTTTGCCCCGCCCGCAGATACTTGCTGCCGGGAGCAGAGCGAGACAGAACGGAGGTGAGCCTGCATTCTTTTCTTCCTTTTTTTCTCCCTCCCCTCACGCCGACAGCAGCCAGGAGTGCGGAGGGGGTGGGAACACAGGAACAGCAACAAACCCCCAAGATCTCTGGTCCGAATTTAAGTGGCCAGCGGATCTTAGGGGTCATGTGAAAAGGCTCTATGAAGAACTTCCTGATGGTTAGAGCTGTTTGGCAGTGGAATATGCTGCCATGGAGGGTGGTGGAGTCTCCATCTTTGCAACATTTTTAGGCAGAGGCTGGATGGCCACCTGTCAGGAATACTTTGAAGGGGGGTTCCTGCATGGCAGGGGGTTGGGCTGGATGGCCCTTGAGGTCTCTTCCAACTCTATGATTCTATGAGTCTACAATCAACATGTTTTGTGTGAAATTTGGATTATTATTTTCTTTAAAGCAGACACGCTTCTTGGTATTGAATTATACTAACATAACCCCATTAAGTCATTGAAACAGTTATACTTAATCATGGGTAGAGAGAAAAGTACAAGTTCCATCTTTCTCTGTTTCCCGTTTTGTCACTGACATTCAGATGGGACACTGGGGGCAATAAGACTGTGCCATCTGTGATTCCCAACCCACATGGAGCAATTACACTTAGAATGTGGGTGGGCTCTTCCTCTTCAGACTTGTTGACATCCACATGTAAGAAACAGAGGAAGCTGTGCCTGGTCCCTACACCTTTTTTAAGTAATAGCTGGAAGCAATTGCTGACTCTTCAAGGTTCCAACGAAGGCGCAACATGCAGTATAACTAATTCAGAAAACATTCCCCTTCCAGTGTAGTGTAATTTACCAAATTAAGGTTAGCTATGAGGGCATGGCCTCAATCTAGTTATTTTCTGCCCTCTTAATTAACTAAGGAGATTGTTGCATGAGAAGATGGGGAAGAGCTATGGGGAGAGGGACTGTACAAAAACACACAAAATGATATTGTAGGCCACTGTCATACCCGCTGGCGGTGGCCCAGATGAAGGTGGCAATCTCAGATGGAAGAATGATTGAATCAGCTGCTGAATGGTGAGTCAACGCTTATGTAAATTTGATTTATCCAGTCAGCCTCAGTAATTGGAGTTCAAGCCAGTATGTTTTCATTTTTCTCTCTTGCCCATTCTGAGATATTTTTCCTTTTTTGGAACAGGCATGTGTCAGAGTTAGTGGTCATGCTTGCACACCAAAGTTTTTGACATCAGGATTTTCATCTGAAAGGAGCTCAGGGATGGTTGGGGGGAGGGACCACTTTGTCTGATGTCACAGATAGGTGGTTACTTCATGTCCCGTTCCTCCCTCCTTGCTGTCCCGCTTGGGACCGGTACAAAAAAATCTTACCTCCAGTCCATAGTGTGACAGCAAAACCTTGTCTCGACTATGCCCCCTGAACCGGGAACAGAGCATGACAAGCTGTACCTGGCCCTGGGCTGGGGAATTCTCTTGTCACACTTTGTTCCTGGTTCCTGTTCAGAGACAAGGGACGTGAAGTAATGGCCTGTCACACAACAACCAGTGTCCACCTAGTGGTCAGTGGCTGAAGCGGCATTCAACATTAGTTTCCCTATGGGAAACACCATGCAGTGAAAATGTTTATTAAAGAAAGCACTGAAAATTCTGTAGCATTGACGTGTAAATCCCGGAAGACCAGTAAATTCAGAATTTCTCACGGAACAAGGACATGGGGTAACAGTTGTCATGAGACAAGTAATCACACCAGTGAGGAAATGGAAACGGACTGAACAGGGACAAAACCACGTGATCACAAACAACGCTGTCACGGTAAAAATGTAATCGTGGGACAAGGTAGCACGTGAAATAACGGCCATAGTGCTTTTGCTCCCATGAAAGTGTTCACCAACTAAAACAAATAGCACTGGATTTATAGCATGAATCAGCATAAAAAGGGGGCTTTGTGCCTTCTCTCAGTACACACACGACATCCCATATTTAGTTTTTTTCATCTTTTCATCTTTTGTTTTTTACATAATTAAGAAATGAAGTCTGTTTGGTGAGGAAGCCAGAAGTCCTAATTCTGACAGCAAATGATGATTTTCAAATGAAGAAATTGATAATCCCAGTTTGTTCATATTCACCTTTTCTCCCCCCCCCCGCCCCAAGAATCCACTAAGTGGCAGTAATATGTGGTGATTCTTCCAAAACTGGGGTACAATTGGTTTGGCTATGGCCAATCAACTCAACTTTAACGTATGTGTCTTTTTCTATCTTTTTATGTTTAAGTAAAAACAAAAGTAAAACAAACTCAAAAATAAAAAGACAAATATGTGGTGGCATCTTAAACACTCTTTGATATTTTAAAATGTGAGCTTTACTTTTAATGCTTGCACAGACTAACATGACTATCTCTTCTACATCTACCACTGAGTGGTATTTTTAAGAATGGCCTGTAGTAATCTACTGTCAATATTTAATAACATCCAAACTGAAGTGATTTTCTTTAGCTGAATTCCCAACTGAAGGGGTGGGGGTAGAATTGTGTTCTTTATTTAACTGGCATAATTGAATGTGCCATAAGTCTATATGTGGAAAGAGAAAAAAATCAAGCCGAGGGGAAAAAATAGCAGTGCTTCATGGAACTGTCTATTTCAGGCCAGAATTAACAGTTTGTATTAGCAGCCAGTAATAAATTAATACAGCCCTAGGAAATTTAAAGCCACTGACATGGTATCTGTCATTTGGTTCTAAATGGAACTCTAGATAACCTACTTTGAACAGTAATGTGTTCTCAGCATGTGGGAATTAACTGCTCAATATAATAAGTACAATTGAATTTCCCATCTCTGTACAGATAAAGAGCAACTGTCATTAACAAAAGAAAAAGAAACAACAATTAAGCAGTAACAGTAAAAGAATGTTGTTGTTTTTCCAAAAAGCAAACAAACCTGCTTTTCATTACTTCCATTAAATGTTATAGGTTAAAATAATCTTAAAGGGCTTAAAAACAGCAATTAAATCTTTCCATGCTTGCTTTCCAAGACTGCAGCTGAGAAAAAACGAAAGTAGGCCTAAGTGCCATACCATGCTAGTCTCGCTAATAACTCTCTGTGAAAAATCTCATTAATTCAGTCTGGTTCCTCAGATCAGCCACCGAGGCCTTGTATTGTCAGTCATCCTCTGGCCTTTCAGAATTTCCATAGCCTAACTAGCAGTGTTGCCATGGAAACCAAGCAGCTATGCTTTGCACATCCTCAGAACTTTTTGTTCTTGACAAAGCTTGAAAAATCACATGCAGCAAGGAGAGTTTAACATAGTGAACTAAATCCTGACCCATACTTACAAAATGATAAACCCTTGTGTCCCAGCTTTATTAAAAATGATTTCCTTACAAGATACTTGGTTAAGCCCACAAACATTGCAAACCGACAACATGGCAAGAACACAAGTCTAGCCTAAAGAGAGAGAAAAGGGGGGTGTAAGTTAGCAAATAAATAAAAGAAGGCAAAGACACAACACTGTAAACTAGTTCTGGCCTTGACTGTAATGTGGAGCCATGCAGAAGTCAGAGGGGGTGGGTGTGTGTGAAATGTGTAGCTAAATTTTCATGGAAATTTCATCCTCTTACCAACCAACAAATCTCCTAAACTGCATGAGTTGCCAGTTTGTATATCTGGAATGTAAGCTGCCATTACATTAACTCAGCTGGCAAGCAGTTATAGTAAACAGGTCGGGAGGTGTCAGTGACTAATTTCATGCAATGTGTAATCCATTACCAAGGGCCAGTGAGATGGCAGCATGCTGTATGGGTGGGTAATTGCTCTTCAGAAACCTAAAACATGCATTTCCCAACCCGCTGCCCTTCAGAAGTGTCAGACTACAAATCCTATAATCCTCCAGGCAGTAGTGAAGCTCTGCTCAGAAAGGAAACCATTGGTCACATTACTTGGGGATCATGGTAACTGAATTACACCTTATTTCGAAGATACTAGGTTTAGGGAAGGTTGCCATAAAAACAGTGCACAATTTGCCAAAATATTTTCTATAGGGTTAGTGAGCACCCAGAGTTAGTATCTCTTTGACTTGTTGTGAAGGATGTTGAGTCTCCTCAGAGACAATCCACTTGCCACTTAACCACAGTACTGTTGTGTTACCTGGGGTGGATCCTTGCAAGGAGAGTCAGTGCACTAGCGATTGGGAAAGCTGAGCCCCCTTCTCCCAACACCTTTGAGCCACTGGCAACTGGTTGCTCCAGGGAGATTAAAACAAGCAGGTCATTGCACTTGGTTTTAAACCAACCTTGGAACTTAAAATCCACCAAAAATTTGTTAAAAGATTTATTTGTGTGAAAGACAATGAGTTTAGTATCTACAGCCCCTCCAGCTGTCTGAATGAAGATCCAGCTGTTATTTTTATTGAAGAAATTTTAGTAAAGCATA
>JAHTLZ010000204.1:68469885-68486897 GCA_023846285.1 Phrynocephalus versicolor
TATTATTATTATTATTATTATTATTATTATTATTATTATTATTATTAAAGCATAAAGGCACTCCAAACTACTACCCAAGAGTTACTTAACTGACCCATTGCTCCAAGTAACCTTATGCCCCATCATCCCCTAAATGAGTTGGCCCAAATCCTTCCCTCAGTAAGAAGAACCCAGTTAATGGGTTACTGTGCAGGAGCACCCCCATGATCTGACTAACAGGGAGAAATTAGTATGCCATGTCAATGGAAAACCCTAATTGAACATCTCACATACCTCAAAAATTCTATAAGGGTCATCATAGATTGACTTGTCAACACATAATAGCAGGTTGTCCATAGACTGGCTGTATACCATAGGAATAACTTATGAACCAAAAAAGCAACCGGTACAATTTATTGTATTATATTGTATTTTCCAAATAAAGATACTGTATGCATGGCCGGCACGTCCATTAAGGCAAACTAGGCAGTTGCCTAGGGCGCCAAAATGGACAGGGGGCGCTGCTCAGCCTGCTACCCCCCCGCCCGTCGCCCCTGCCCGTCGCCCCCGCCTGCCCCCCTGCAGCCGACCCTGACCCCCGCTACCACCTGACCCCCACCCGCTGCCACCTGACCCCCCTGCTGCTGCCCGCCCCCCCACCGCTGCCACCTGACCCCCCTGCCGCCCCCCCGCCGCAGTTGTAAGGCAGCAGTTAAAATGCCAATGTTTTTCTCTCTTAAGTCAAATTGCTCTTAAGGCAAGCCGCTTGTAATTAGAGGTATCACTGTACTCTTAAATGACCACCACCACAACCACCTGCCATCCAGGATTTTCGGCCAGAATAGGTTTGTCCTTGACCAATGGTCCAGCTATGCCCCTTTTTGGCACTGCCTATACCACTGACCAAGTGGTTTCAAGGCTTAGACTGAAAGTGGTTTTTCTTGCAACTGGTCTATCTGGAAATGATTTGTCTAAGACTAAGGATGGCAATTTGAACCACTATATCATGTAGAATTAGATTATAAAACTGTAATATAACTAGTGATGTTTCCAAATGTCTCTAACTCTTACTGCTTTGTTACAAATTAATGAAGCATTTCCACTACAAGTCCTTTTCCAGCTGAAAATCTAAATCATTCCCTGCATGGATGCTGCATGTTCAGCAGATCAGGTGCCCAGAGCCAGCCTTGTAGACACATGCACAAAGATTATTAATGTGAACTCCTTTACTATTGCCAAAACTCTCATTGATTGCTGTAAAATTATGTGAATGATAAAGCCAGCTGCATTTTAGATTCATGCACACAAGTTAATTACTGTTTAAACCCCTTACACTTGCTGAATTTCTTGTTGATTAATGTGCAAGCATATGAACTACAAAACCAGCTGCATTATAGCCAGATGTGAAAAAGTTCTTCACTGTTAAATCTTCACTCTCACTGGAATTTTCATTAATGGCTGGAAACCATGAGACTAGACCACCCGACTGAGCAGCCTTTTATTTAACAAGTATATATTCTTTGGTGGTTGGTTTTCTTCATTGCATCTTGCTAATATGTCATGCTGGTGCTGTCCTCTTTTCCCTTTCCAGAACCAAAACCCACTCAGTAGAAGCAAGCCAACTGTTAAGGATAGAAAATCAGTTGCCTCAGGTGGTAGATGCACCATCTGGGTTTGTGTGGCAGCAGTCTTCCTTTTGAGATTCCTGGCCATTTTTGCCTTGGAGAGAAAAACTGTCCAGTCCAGATCAACCTTGGAACTAATCTTCAGGTATAATGGATGACCTTGTCCCAGTGCCACATTTAAAGCAGCACTTAAATGTTTGTCCAGCTAGCTTGTAGGGAGAAGGTTGTGTGTATCATTTGTTCTCAGGTAAACATCCTTGACTTGCCCAGTCCATATGGTCTGCCTTATAAGTCTTCAGCAACTCATTAAATCAAGCCACCCTGAGTGCTGTTAAGAAGAAAGATGGGGTAAAATATTTTGTTGTTGTTATTGTTGTTCAGTCGTTCAGTCGTGTCCGACTCTTTGTGACCCCATGGACCAGAGCTCGCCAGGCCTTCCTATCTTCCACTGCCTCCCGGAGTTTGGTCAAATCCATATTGGTTGCATCGATGACACTGTCCAACCATCTCATTCTCTGCCGTCCTCTTTTCCTTTTGCCTTCAATCTTTCCCAATATCAGGGACTTTTACAAGGACTCCTCTCTTACATAAAAATAAATAGCTGTACCTGTAACTCTGTAACTGCCATGTGTTAACTGCACTCTGGTTGTCTGCTGTGATGTTGCTGCATTATTGTTCAGATTAGCTAGTGATCTCTTCTTCCGTGGTGCTGTAAAACAGAAGATGACTGTCTCCCCTAACCTTCCATTCTTATATCTGGCCTGATTATAACTTGAAACTCACATGATGTTAAACGACAGCATTTCTTTTCAGCTTAAAGAATAGTTTTGACACAGAGGATCTTGCAATCAGGTGAATTAAACCATATGTAATAGTTGTAAGTGAAAACAGCTGTTGCTGTTGTCATGTTCTCTCAAGTCACCTCCAACTTATGGCAACTATGAATGAGTGATCTCCAAGCAGCTGGGTTGTGTGTGTGAGTAAATTTTTTCCAGGAGTTTGAAACTAAGGAAAGTGTTTTGTTTTGTTTTGTTAGTCAAGCATTTTCTCTCCGCTGCACAGAAAACATATTTCTTACAAACTACAGTATGAGATTCTTTCCAGGAAGCTACAGACATGCTTGTGCCTGCAAACCAAAACACAGCTGGCAGATCTAATTTTAGGTCTACCAGATTTGGCAGTGTCCATTTAGCAACTGACATGCACATGAATTCCAAGAGGTGAAATCTTACAGCAGAGTTGGCTAGCAGCCAATGAAGAGCTGAATGGTGAATCCTCCTCTGAAGTGTTCTGTTTTTGACCAAAAGATCGATACTGATAATGGTTAACTATGGGTAGCAGCTAAGGCAGTGATGGCAAACATTTTAGAGACTGAGTGCCCAAACTGCAATTCAAAACCCACTAATTTTTCACACAGTGCCAATACAGCAATTTAACTTGAATACATGTGGCTGTGAAGGGGTGATGTCGGGTGCCCATAGGAAGGGCTCCAAGTGCCACCTTTGGCACCCGTGCCATAGGTTCGCCAACACTGAGCTAAGATAAATCAGAAACATCTTGGCAGCACATAAAGGCAGGCAGGCATGAAGGAAGGAAGGAAGGAAGGAAGGAAGAGGGCAGAGAATGAAATAAAATATAGTTTTTGTATAGATTTGCTTCCAGAGAGCTGAAGGTTGGTGATCAAACAGGGTTGTGAATAATTGCTAAATAGGGATGGACACACATTTATTTATTAGATTTTTACACCGTCCATTTAGCAAATAGCTGCTCTATTGACTATGAATTGCAAAATTCAGTTAAAATTGCTAATTGGTTGATTCATATTTGTATAGATCAATAACCCTCAACAAATATGAACTGATAAATTTTAGTGATTTTGATTGTCCGTTTGTTGGCATATACGATAGCTCCCAAAGCAGATGGAGGTAACAAAATTACAGGAAACATTCCCTTGATTATCCTCTACAACCCATTCAGGATTTATGAAGACTGGATTTCTGATGTCTGAATTATATACCCTCAAAGAGCCTTCCCCAAGGAAAGTTCCCCTCAGAACCAAACATGCAGAGAAGCTTCCCCTAACTCTCCTTTGCAATTTGTCCAAGTTTGGTGAAGATTAAATCATAGAATCATAGAGTTGGAAGAGACCTCAAGGAGCATCCAGTCCAACCCCCTGCCATGCAGGAACCCCCATCAAAGTACTCCCCACAGGTGGCCATCCAGCCTTTGCTTAGAAACCTCCAAAGAAAGAGACTTCACCACCCTCTGTGGCAGCCAGCTCTAACCACTAGGAGGTTCTTACTAATATTCAGATGAAGGTTGATGCAAAATTGGGTTTCCCCGCCAGGTGCTAAAGGGCACTTTCCTTTGTGGGTATATAATTTAGATGTCTGAAACCCAATCTTCACCAAACCTGGAGGGCTTAAAGAGGAGAGTTGGAAGAAGCTTCTCTGCATGTTTACAGTATTGTTTCTAAATGTTGGGGGGGGCTCTTTGGGGGTGCATAACTTGAACATCCAGAACCCAAGCTTTACCAAATTTACAGGGCTTGTAGAGGAGATTCTGGGGAAGCCTCCCTATGATTTTGCTGTGTCCAAGTGCTGGGGTGTGTATTATATGGGTTTAAATGAAAAAAATTAATTGACAAATTGATTCACTGATTTTTCGCCTGTAACCTATTTTTGCAATTGTGTTTTGCGATGGCCACGCGGCTCACCCCCTTTTTTGCTTTGTTTGAAAAAATAATAAATTTGTTATTTGTAATTTGTCAACCTTGGCAAATCATGACTCAAAACAAATCACTTTCTGATTTGTGCCAATTTTTATTGCTAAATGTGTACATATCTATTTCTGCTTTATGCAAATATCAATTTGTCACTTTGGTGTATGTTATAACTTAACTACTTAATAACTCGTTGTAATGTTATCTAGTGATGGCATGTGAACTGTAGGATATAGTCCTTGGAACACTACAGGATTCATCCGGGGGTGAGCAGAAGACCTTCACAGGAAAGTTGGGAGCTATTATCTGAACATTCTTCTACTTTTCTTCAGTTGCATATCTTCATCAAGGATGGATGGTATAAAACTTGAGGTTAAGGCAGATAGTTTAAAAACTGAGCCATGAAGCCAGATTGCCAACAAAATAAAATGTCATTTAGGTTCCATACAGAACAGAATGGACAAAAGTAACAATTGGCAGTTCCTTCCTATATGCAAATGGTTTCCTTTGTTACTTCTGTCCCGTGTAGAATCTAATCTCTGTTTTGCTTTGTTGGCAGTCAGGCTTTATGAGTCAATGGCATTCCATCTAGCCTACATTTGAACTACTTGCCTTAACTCCAAGTTAATTACCAGTCTTTCTCTGGTGAAGACTTCTGGAGAATTGTCCTCCCACTTTCTAACTTGTTAATGTTGCCCAACTTCAGATTTTGTTGCTTTGATTGGATCACACAATCACCTTTTCTACTTAAGTTACACAATTATTATTCCAATTCTAGAATATGGTAAGGCAAAGTATTACACACAATCAAGTTCCAAGGGACAATGTTGTGTAGCACCTCTGTTGCCTTTCAGCCCCAGACACTTTTCAGAAGCCTTTCTCAGTGTTCCAGTCAATGCATCACACCTCCTTCTTAAAAAAAAAAAAAAAAAAAAAACCTTCCCTCCTTCTCCCCACTTTTCCATCCAATTGGCTGATAAGGGAGTAACTTATTGTTTTTTTTAACAAATGAACATGCTCACTTCATACCTCAGTCTGTGGACAGAAATATCCCTTAGCTCCCTCATTTGATGTATTTGTTTTTGTCCTTCTTCAAGGACTATATTTCACCCAAACATTCTGCTACCTGCATCTTGGTCGCAGGAGATACTCTACAAATTACTTAGTATGATTACCTAAAGAAATAGAATGCTGAAGAGTTAGAATTAGAGATGGGCACGACTTAGCGGAATTTTCGTTTCCGTTTCCATTTTTCGTTTCCGTTACGTAACGAAACGAAAAACGAAAAACGGCTCAAAACTGGAACCAAAACGGAAATGAAACGACTAATTTCGAGCCAATTTTCGTTTTTCGTTACTGGAAAAGCACTTAATGGAGCTAAATGGGAAGAAACGAAAAAATTTTCGTTTTCGTTTTCATTTGTCGTTTTCGTTACGCAACGAAACGAAAACGAAAAATTTTGAAAATTAGCTCACGAAAACGGAAACGAGCCGAAACGGACCCCTAGACGAAAACGAAAACGAAAACGAACAATTTTTCTGAGTCGTGCCCATCTCTAGTTAGAATAAAAATTCCAACCACCATCCATGACAAAAAGAGGCATAATCAAAACACTTGTAGACCATGCAACCTGAAACTGTGAAGCTGAATTCCTCAACACTGAACTCAGCCATCTGAATTGGGCCCTACAGGCAAATGGCTATTCCAAGAATGAAATCAAAAGAGCCATCAAACTGAAAAAAAAATACCAAACTAAAGACAAAAACAGCCCCCAACAAACAAAGTATTTCTACCATAAATGAAAGGAGTCATGGACCACATGGACAAAGTTTTGAAAAAACAGACAACCTACAAACAGTATTTAGACCGACTACAAAAACACAACAGATGCTACGGTCAACAAAGGACAAAAGGAACCCACTCACCACTGCAGGAGTATACCAGATACCTTGTAGTTGTGGCCCGGTATATGTTGTGACCACAAAGCACAGCATCCCGACCAGAATCAAAGAACATGAAAGGCACTGCAGACTGAAACAACCAGAAAAATCAGGAGTAGCTAAACACACCCTGAATCAAACTGGACATGATATCCTCTTCCAGGACACAGAGGTAGTGGACAACACTACCAATCACTATGTCAGACTACACAGGGAAGCCATTGAAATCCACAAACATAAGCACAGTTTCACCAAAAAAGTAGAAAGTCTAAAAAATCAACAAAGCCTGGCTTCCAGTGCTGAAAAGCAGAGCTTGCAAAAGATCAAAGTTAAATGATTCCCACCCAGCCACAAGCACAGGTGATCAGCTCACACAACAGAACAGCTAATAACACCCATCAACTACAGAGAAGGATTGCTGCCATCCCTGATTGCAGTGAAGCTTCTTAATTCCTCCATCACAATACAATGACTAATACCTATTCTCCTTCACAGGAAAAGTTTCCTCTTTCCCACAACTTTAAAACCACACATTCTCACTCACTCTGTACCCGAGTGCACAGGGAGAACTCCTAGTTCCCTGAGTTCCTTGCCCTCTGAAGATGCCGGCCACAGAGTCCAGCAAAACGTAAGGAAGAAAAATTTCCAGAACACGGCCAAACAGCCTGAAAAACCCACAACTGCTATCAATTAGAATGCTCTTTGTACACCTGATATAAAAAGGGTACTGCCATTTATTTTAAAATATAAAATAATCTGCAGGCTCTTGTCACTGATTATATTCAAAATGAGATTAGCTGTAAGTGCAAGTGTGCTGCTACACTTGCGCTGACTTGTCTTTAAAAGTATAGAATAAATGCTTCTCTTGCCAGTTCTCATTCTGCCAGCTAATCACTACTATATTGCCCCTCGTGTCTTGAATCAAATGTGTGAGAAGCAATCTGGATAATTTATAGTAATAAAAATAGTCTACAATACGGAAATAAAATATATCAGTGAATAGCAACAGTAATGAAAAAAATCATTTTCTGTCAACATATTGACATTCTGAAGTTGTATCTGAACACATAAAGGCATTAATTTTACATGGTAAAAGCAAACAAAATATGACAATAGATACTTAATTTTCCCAAATATTCATGGAGGATTCCAAGGCCAAGTCGTGCCTTTATTCTATGAAACATGATGTCTCCTAATTCACTTTTTCAATCCACCTATACAGTAGTTACTTCATAGTTCATATAATACAGCAAGTCAGCAGGCAAAGCAATGCTTAATAATTTGCGGGGTTTGTTGCATTTCAGCTGTTTTCAGCATACATAAATAAAAAAATTCTAGAAATGATTTAATACTTCTTTCCTACATCTGGGAATGTAAAACATTTTTTTAAAAAAATCTGCCAGACAACAGTTAGTAATGAAAAAGTACTTCCTATTTTCCCCATTTTCCCAAGGGACTATCTCCCAAATCAGATCAAGACTGTGGAAGTCTCTAAAAGAAGAGCGGTTCAGAATAATGGCCAGAGCAATTTATGATGTCTGGCTAGTTCTCTAGCTCCACCCCAAATTCCTGTTCCTGCTCGGTGGTAGCTGAGAGCTGTCTTTCTGAATATGAAGTTAAGTGGAGCTAGATCTAACCCAGCTTCAGAACCTTACACCTGAGGCTTTTCAGCTACATGTGCCACACTTAGATGTCTGCCAAGTGCCCATCTGTCAGGTAGAATGGAGGTGTTGGGGATCTGCAGTCCAAGAAATGTAGAAAAAACCCAACCTAGTATTATACTGTACATACTGGGACCCACAAAGCTAAATGCCCTGCTTTGAAGTTCTGTGAAGCTGACCTCCTAAACATGTGGCAACAACAAAAGACCCTATCCCGAAAACCTCAAAGTCTGAATAGGTCTATTATGTAAGGAAGAAGGTGGTATGTTGGGATTCGAAATTAGCAAGGCTTTGTATACTAACAGGTCCACCCACAGAAGCGTTTTGTGTGTTGCTGGTAGTTCACCCCATACCTAGCCAAAACCTTCGACATCAGCTACACTAGCATTTAAAGTGTTCTTAAAATAGTCCTGCATGCAACACAATTGCAACAAAGAGGAAAGTATATGCCTAGGAGTTCCATGTACTCTCATTTGTTAGGCTGCAATTTTCTATGTACATATACCTGAAACTGAGTCCAAATGAATACAATGATACGTACTTCCAAGTAAACATGAGGAGGGTTGTGTTGCATATTTTATCAGGCTTCACCATGATTACTATTTTGCCACATACATCTTCTCCTTTTGCACCTTTTCTACATTTGACACCTGACTACATTTCTTAGATGGTATGATTCCGCTTTTTAGATGTATTCTCTTTTCTATTTCTCTCTATTGCAAAAAGCATTTATACATAGTTTATAACTCACCTTAAAGGCAACTCAAGCAATGCAGGCACCAACTGAAATATATTTCCATTTCCACTCTTCATATCTGTGCTGGCCACCTGTTTGCATTAGCTAAGGGCCATGATGTTAAAATTATTTCCTTCATTCCTATACTACAGTATTAGTATTAGTAGGAGTAGGAGTAGGAGTAGTAATAATAACAAGGTAGCAGCAATGCTCCACTGGAACATATGTAAAAATTTCAACCTACCATCAAGCAAGAACTGGTAGGAACATACATCAGCCAGAAAAGGTGACCGAAAATGAAGTAATCAAGGTGCTCTGGGATTTCAGAATCCAATGTGACAGACACCTTGTCCACAATACTCCAGACATCACAATAGTATATAAACAAGAAAACAAATTGTCAATGTGGCAATACCAGGAGACAAAAGAATCAGAGGCAAAAGAGTTAGAAAAGATAACCAAAAGCAGGATTTGGAAATCAAAATCGAAAAGCTATGGAATAAGAAAGCAAGAACACCAATAGGCGCCTTGGGTGCAATCCCAAAAGACCTGGATCAACATGTGAAAACTCTCGGCATTGACAAGATCAACTGGTGAGGCCTCTAACTGCCAGGCGGAGCTCTTCCGGATGGTTCGGGACCTCACCAATCCTAGTCTGGCCAGGCCTCCTCCTACTTATTTCAGTAGTGAGAATTTTGCAGCCTTTTTTCGATCTAAAATTGAGGCCATCCGGGCCGGCTTCGACTCCGGTTGCAGTAGCACAGCCCCAGCTACTGGTCCACCTTCGTCGCCTCGGTTGGATGCGCTTGGGCCTGTTTCCGCTGTTGAGGCCTCTAAGGCTATGGCGCATTGCCGGCCGGCGTCCACCCCCTTCGATCCCTGCCCTGCCTGGCTAATCAAAGCTGCCAGCGGGACCATGGCCGAATGGGCTTCAGTCATCGCCTCCGCCTCCTTCAGCGAGGGGGTTTTTCCCTCTCGTTTGAAGGAGATGGTGGTAAAGCCCATTCTTAAAAAACCTGGCCTTGCCACGGACGATTTAGCAAATTATCGTCCGATTGCTAACGTCCCGTTTATGGGTAAGGTGATCAAGAGAGTGGCGGCGGTCCGGCTGCAGTCATACCTGGAGGATCGGCAGTGCCTTGATCCATGCCAGTCTGGGTTCAGGCCTCGTTGGGGGACCGAAACAGCTTTGGTCGCGTTGCAAGATGACCTAATCTGGGCGGCTGACAGGGATTGCTCTACCCTGTTGGTTCTCCTGGATTTGTCAGCGGCCTTCGATACCATCGACCACGGTATCTTACTGGATCGGCTCTCTGAAGTGGGAATTGGTGGCACTGCTCGCAGTTGGCTCCGTTCCTTCCTGGAGGGCCGTCCCCAGTACGTTCAGCATGGGGGGGGGAGTTATCGGCCCCTTGGATACTCCCTTGTGGGGTTCCACAGGGGTCGTCTCTGTCCCCCATGCTGTTCAACATCTATGTAAGGCCACTGGCTGGGGTCATTAGGAGATTTGGAGTCTGCTGTCACCAGTACGCTGATGACACGCAGCTCTATCTCTCCTTTTCCACCTCTGCAGTGGAAGCTGTGAGGATCCTCGATGAGTGCCTGGATGCTGTGCTGACTTGGACCAGTGCGAACAGGCTTAAGCTCAACCACGAGAAGATGGAGGTTATGTTCTTTGGGAGCTCACCATCTGGGTACGGAGGCCCTCTCCCCTGTTTGGGGGGAGTTTCCCTCCAACTCGCAGAGAGGGTGCAGAATCTGGGCATGGTCCTGGACCCGGCGTTGACCATGGAGGCCCAGGTGGCATCGGCGACCAGGGCCGCCTATTACCATCTCCGCCAGATTGCCCAGATCCACCCGTACCTGGATGCTGACTCTCTGAGAACAGTGGTCCAGGCGCTGGTGATCTCGAGGCTGGACTACTGCAACGCCCTCTACATGGGGTTGCCCTTGACTCTTCTCCGGCGTCTGCAGCAGGTACAGAATGCGGCGGCCAGGCTGGTGGCTGGTGTGCATCATTATGACCACATCACCCCAGTCCTGGCCCGCCTGCATTGGTTGCCCGTTGCAGCCCGGATTAGATTCAAGGTCTTGGTTTTAGTTTATAAAACCCTCCATGGCTTGGGACCGGACTACCTGTCAGAGCGTATCGTCCAGTGATCCTCCTCGGCCCGACCTGTTCGGCAGTTGCGAGCGCACTCGCTGCGGGTTGCCACTCCACGAGAAGCCTGGAAGACGGTCACCCGGAACCGTGCTTTCTCAGTGGCAGCCCCCTCCTTGTGGAATTCCATCCCTAGCAAAGTGCGCACTGCAGAGTCCCTGCAGGCCTTTTGAAAAGCTTTAAAAACATTTTTATTTCGAGAGGCCTTTGGTGAGCTCTAAATTAGGGTTTTTTTTCCTTTCCCCCCCCTTTCCCCCCTTTTCTTCCGCCATCTTCAGTGATCATTGGTGTTCACTAATGTTCCTTGAAAGTTAACATTTATGGATAACGCCTTATTGGCGTTCTGGGATGCAATAGGGTTTTTAATATATTAATTATGTGTTTTTTATACTGGTCTGTTTATAATTCGTTGTTGTTCTGCTTTATAAAACTACTATTGTTCTGTTTGGCGCTTGTTCGCCTGATTGTAAGCCGCTTAGAGTTCTGTCTAGAAGATAAGCGGGATATAAATACAACAATAAATAAATAAATAAATAAACTACAAATGGCAACATTATTAGGAACAGCATATATTCTATGAAGATACCTCTAGTCACCCTAGATCATTGATGTTGCTATACCAGGTGATAGAGTCACAGAGAAACAGCTTGAAAAAAAATACCCGATATCAGAATCTGAAAACTGAACTTCAGAAACTCTGGCATAAACAGGTACAAGTGGTCCGAGTGGTAGTCGGCATGCTGGGTGCGGTGCCTAAAAAACTTAGCAAGTATTTAGAAGAAGTTGGAGTTGACAAAGTCTCACCACAGTCAGCTGCAGAAAGCCACGTTACTGGGACCTGCTCGCATAATTCGCCGATAGATCATGTAGTCCTAAACTCTTGGGAAGCATTCAAGTAGTGATTTGTAATACAAAATCCAGCGTAGTTATCTTGTCTGCTGTGTGATGATGATGATGACGATGATGACGATGACGACGACGATGACAACGATGATGTAATCATTCAACTAGTGATTTGGAATACAAAATCTAGCACAGTAATCTTGTTTGCTGTATAATATAATAAATAATAAAAACCTAGGATGGAGGGATGAAACAGAATACAGAAAATGTTTACTGATGTTGGAGTTACCCCTCATCAGTTTCACCAAGTGGAACCATCCTTTTTCATTTTCAAAACAATTGGAAAGCATAACAGGAAGAATGCACAGTGAGTATCTGTTTGAATAGTCAAGAGAGACAATTCCTTGCAATAAACCATCCTCTGCACCATCCTTGTTTCTGTTCTTCTGATATTAACAAGGTGGAATCTGAACGCATGAGTACAAACTGTCTACCTTGAGTTGGCAGTCATGATAAGAGGTTCATTATAATCCACCACAGCCAGACAGAAACTGTTCTGTGTAATGCTCTGCAGTGGAGAAAACATCATCTATATGATTTCAGTCTCTCTCTCTCTCTCTCTTTGTGTGTGTGTGTGTGTGTGTGTGTGTGTGTGTGTTTAATTAAATGGGGAAAGTGTCAAGAAACTTTCTTCAAAGGTGCTAGGCAGCTGTTTCTTCTTCTTCTTCTTCTTCTTGAATCTTTTGATAACAGCCTTCTAAGTGCTTTCCAGGTTAAGAGGATGAGAGGGAATAGATGGCAATCATGATGCCACTGCATGATAAAGTCAGAATGCAGACTAAACCCTCAGATCAATAGGAACGCAGACAGCTGTAACAGTAGACTGCCGGGTGTCTGTTCCAGTTTTCACCCCCCCTCTTTTTTTTTTCAGCCTCTATGCAGTAACATCAACCTTCTGAACCACATGATGTTTCTCTCTGTCCCAGAGGTGAGCATGCCAGGAAGGAATCTGCAGAAGTAGTCTGCTGCATAAATCTGTGTTTTAAAAATGAGGCAACAGAACCCACCCACCCCAGCCATAATGATGCGACATGCATTTCCCCCCTGGGTTTCAAACCATCATAATGATGAAAGAGTCCAATAACGAACTGCATTTAGAGGCTGAGATCAACAATCTATGAGCTGGTTACTCCAGAACCTCTTCTTAAATGCTCCTTTTATGTGAGTCAATTTTTGAGGCAGAAGTTAGAAATTTTGCTTTTTAGACTGGAAGCCCCTAAGCATGGCCCAATTAAGTAATGTTTCTATACTTTAGTTCTAAGATAGTGGAATTCAGCATTGGGTCAGGAGATACACGCAGGCTCAAGCAACCAGACTATTTTGTACACGGGGCTTAAATTACCTTTGAGACTCTTTTATGCTGTTTTTGAAAACATCTGATAATCGTTAATTCAGAGAGAGAGAGAGAGAGAGAGAGAGAGAGAGAGGAGTACATAATGTAGGCTTTGTATTTACATTTCAAGCCAACTGAAGCTGTTTTAAACCACATGTGTTCAAACTACAAAAGCTTTCCTGCTGGACAGTCCATGCAGGGTCAGGCATATGTTCCACCAAAGTGAAGTGGCTCCCTCAATCAGCAGGTCCTAGGAGTAGGCTGAGAACTCCCCTTAGAGTGAGACAGATGCAAGGAGGTGGGTACCATAGTGGTGGAGGGGTTCTAGGAATACATTGCGGTTATACTTTTCCTGAAAGCTTCCCATGGATAATTGCAGATTCCTATGCAGTAGTATAATGGAAAATTGAGAACTTAATGTGTTCATCATATCAGTCTGCATAGCCAGACTCTTCCAATAAGGAGCATCCAAAAACACAGACAAAATGTTACTTATCAGCAAATGAGCAGAAGGGTAGAAGAAATGTGACCCTAGATATCATGGGCCCCCAAAGAAGGGGGCCAAATAGGCCAAAATCCAAAGGTCTAGAAAAGTGTAACAATGAGTTGAAATTATGTGAAACAGAGGCAAATTGAATAAAATAAATCCTTAAATGTCTTGCTTATACCTTGAAAACTCTATTAGTGTCACTGCGTATTGTAAGATAAGATAAGATAAGATAAGATAAATCTTTATTGATCCCACATCTGGGGAAATTTACTTGTTGCACAGCTCCCAATATAGAAAACAAGTAAAGATGGCTAGGTGCACAAAAAGTGTAAGGTGTGTGAGAGAAAAAATAGCTAATAGAGATTAAATAAAATAAGAGACCAATATACAAATATTACACTAAAAATTGTATATAAAATAAATATAAATATAAAGAGAAGCTATAGTATACCCCATATGAATATGTTAAACTGTAGAGTTGAAGAGTCTCACAGCAGTGGGAATAAAGGACCTGCGATAGCGCTCCTTCCCACACCAGGGTTGTCTGCAACTATGCAACTTTGTGGCAAACAGCATAACAATGTAACAGAAATTCTGCTTGCATAAGTCTGGGTACATTGATAAATCAACAATGTGCCAAATCAATCTTAACCTGTTCTTATCAGCTCACCCTTTCTTCTCATGACCAACTTAGAAGCTGCACCATTTCTGAGAAATAGAAGCAACAAATGAATGGGAGGGAGAGCATTTATTTAACTATATATAAAAGAACACTCTTGTTGTTGTTCACTTGGGATGGAAGCGAGGTGGATTTCCCTCCCATGGTGACAGATCCACATGGGACCCAATATTTGGAAAATCTGTCCCATTCAGACGACCTTCCTGTCTGAAACCAGTTCACACATCCTTGCAGAGCTTGTAGGAGAGGAAGTGCAAATTTCTATCTTTGCCTGCCCCTGCTATTACAAATGCAAATATTTCCCCCTCCCCATTTCCATAACATGGGGATAATTAATATTGTACATGTCTCTTTCCATGCAGCTGCTTTGCCCACAGTTCCCTCCCCCCCCTTTTTTTTGCAAAACTCTCCAGCTGCTTTCAAGCTGTTCCTTTGAATCTGCCACAATACTGGCATTCCACCTCTCCCCATTCCAGATTTGTTTCTCAGGCAATAGAAAGACAATTATGGGGCTGGGGGGCCATCTACGTGACTTCCTTCTTACAAATGATGCCACGCTAGTCCTGATTCTGTCAAAAGGAAGAGAGTTTGACAAAGGAACTCCCTGTAGTCTCTTTTACTGATGCTTTTTAAAATTGCTTTGCTTAAAAAACCATGTTAAAAACAACTAGATGTTCACTCCAGTCCTGGAGAGGAGCAGCACCTAATTGTTCAAAGAAATATAAACATCATCAAATCATTGCACCCCAAAAGTATGCTCAGCTTTTGGGGTGTATGTGACAGGAGTGCGGGGTGGGGAGGGCTGACTTATCCTGAAGAAGGAAGGGCTATAGTTCAGTTGGAGAGCTTTGCATGCAGAAGTGTCCAGGTCCAATCCTTGCATTTCCAAGTGAGAACACTTTCTGTTTGAAGCCCTAGAGCAGTGGTGTTCAAACTTCAGCCCTCCAGATGTTTTGGACCACAATTCCCACAGTCCTTTGACATTGATGATACAGGCTTGGAATTCTGGGAGTTGTGGTTCAAAACATCTGGAGGGCTAAAGTTTGGACACTCCTGCCCTAGAGCACTTTCTTCTAATCTTGGGTCCCCAGATGTTCTGGGACTACAATTCCCAATATTCCTGAACAGCACAGTTAGTAGGGACGGCTTCTGGGAGTTTTAGTTCAAGAACACCTGGGGCCCCAAGGTTGGGAAACACTGACCTGACCTACAAGAAACCACCAACGCCAGTCACTGTGTATATAAGTTGTGGCAGACCAGCTTTGTAGTACCCGTTGGAGTGGACTGGGATGAAAGATACTCAATGATGTAGTGAACAGAGTGATACACCAGAACCTAAGGCCGTTACTTCACGAGCCGCTCGCTTCACGGCAAGCCGTCATTTCTGTGCGAACCGATCGCTTCAGTCCGCACGCTCCTCCTTTTTGGCTGCGACGTCACCCCGACCACGCCCCCTTTAGCGTGCTCCAACCGGGGTGAGTGATGCCCCTGGCGGAGGACTGGAATCTTTTCGATTCGCATCTCGCTTCGCTCCCAACGTCACGTGTGGTCTCGGTTTTTGGCTTTTATTTCAAGTTTTTTAAAAAAGTATTCAAACAGGGATATCGATGCATCGCTATATTGTTTCATCGCTTTGCGCTGTTACTTCCTCGTGCGAGTAGCGGCGGCGGCGGCGGCCGGCCAGAGCAGGGCACCCGGGGCAGGCAGCGTGCAAGCGGCGGAGGGCGGGTGGCTGTGCCATGCGGGGCTCCCCCCGAGTAGCGGTGGCGGCGGCGGGGGGGGCTGCCAATGATGCCAGGAAACAATGGACAAAACAATATAAATTAGGAGCGGAAAACACAGGATCGTACAGTAACCACGCTCTGTCGTGAATGACAGCCAAGCATTGATGCATCGATACGCCGAGTAAATTTTTTTTAAAAAATAAAAGGAGAGTGGAACCGGACGTTGCAAATCAGCTTTCTAATGCGAAGGGAGCACGTGAGGTAGTTATCGATTCGGTCCCAAAAATGCCCCGCGTGAGTACAGAGAAACGGGGGTGGGAGCGAAGGGAGACCACGTGACCACCACGTGACCGCCTTCGAATTCAAATCGAAGGCAAGGTCGATTCGAAGCGAGGCACCTCGTGAAGTAACGGCCTAAGAGACCTGATTTTGAATCACCGCTCAGACAAGGAAGCTCACCATACAAATGGCACTAATAAAACTACTCCTTAAATATCTCACTAATCTTGAAAACCCTATTAGGCCCATTACAAGCGAGATGCTACTCACACTCACACATCAGGGTAGGAAATATTCACCAAAGTCTGGAGAGCAAGAGGAGGAGTAGACTTGAATACTAGGCTAGATAGACAGTCTCTTGAAGATATAATCCTCTTCTCTTATCTCTAAAGAAGAAATGCTAAAAAGTTTCAAAGGACAGATACAACTCTTCAAATAGATATATTTTAAAGAAACAAAAACAAAACAGTAGAGATTCTTGGAAAGTTAAATTCTGCACCACAGACCACATTCTGCATTTCCTTTTCCACAGTGCAAATCATCATATATGCACAGTTTGGGAAAGTGGTATTTTGGACTAGGCAGGATTCTGGGAGTTATAGTCAAATTGACTTGTGTGCACTCTGTGCAGGTTTAAAAGTGAGGGATACAAGAAAACCTGATTTTATGCTGAGAGCAAAATTCTTCTATGATCGCTATTTTGTGCAGACTGTAAAATCTTTCTTTTTATCTTTTTCTTTCTTTCTTTCTTTCTTTCTTTCTTTCTTTCTTTCTTTCTTT
>JAHTLZ010000204.1:68486907-68528623 GCA_023846285.1 Phrynocephalus versicolor
TCTTTCTTTCTTTCTTTCTTTCTTTCTTTCTTTCTTTCTTTCTTTCTCCCTTGGTTAGGGAATCAGCATTTGAAAACAAACCTATAAAACATTAGGAAAAAAAATCTTTAAATGATTTAAATTGACAGGAATTAAGACCTACGGTATTGCAATGATAACTGTGGCACTTGCTGAGAGGTTAGAAAAATGAAATCACAGTAGTCAAATGATAGCAAAGCATCTTGGTGCATATGTTGGTGTGTGGTGTGTTTCAGCCTGTAGTACCTTCTTTCTTGTTACCAACTACCAGACCTGTCAAATTTTGAGTTCGAGTAGCTAGTTTTACTGAAGAGCAGCCAACATTCTTTCTCAGTCTCTTTGAATAAAATAGGCAAGACTTCCCTTCAATACGCAATTCCCCCATTGTACCCTCCCCACCCAACACTGTTTCTCCCTAGAAACCTGCCATCTCTCCCCCTCTTTTTTTTTTTTTTTTGAAGTATTTTTTTTTTTGATATGGTAACTCTGGATGTGCTGTCCAAGCTGTTTGGCTGAATTCTTCATGCTGCCTCCATCTCTTACAACATCTCAAAGATCGTCTGCTGACACAGTTTGACAATGTGAGGAAAGAAACAGCATCTAAGAGTCTTCCTTGGAGGCCTGAAGGCTATAGTACTCAGCACTACACACCACTGTGGCAGCTTTTCTCTTTACAGGAGAGTGTCCAGGTGCTTCTTGGGAAAGAAGTAGAATTTTTTAGCCTTGAAATGGCAGGAAAGTTCAACTGAATTGAGCTTTTGATGGGAGGTCCTAAGAAAGCTTCACTCCAGCTCAGATGAAGAGACTGTGATGGCTGTTTTTCAAAGGCACACTGAAATTTCAATTTATTGACCAAAATCACTTGAATAAGAAAAGTCTCATTTCTTCAAAACAACCAGTAGAATCCTCCAATATTCTGGCAAACAACTTTTATTTGACAATATAGAGTCCCTGCTGTGATTCTCAGGCTTGGTGTATGCATGTGTGCAAACCCCCTGGAATCACAGTGAAGACTCTTTATTTACCAGAGAGGAATTGACCAAAACATATTAACTTGCTTACTAGTATAGTAGGTGTTTTAGGGTTCTCAATATATACGTGGTCGCCAACCTTTGGGAACCAGGGAGCAGTTTTCTTGCTATGTGGGGCTTCTTCTTGGGCATGCAGCCAAAACTCCCCTCCCTGCACTAAAACAAAAACTGTCATGAATGGTGTACAGGGGTAGAAGAAACCTGCACAGAGGGTGGGAGGTGAGAAGCATGTATACTAGAGATGGGCACGACTTAGCAGTATTTTCGTTTTCATTTTCGTTTTTCGTTTCCGTTACGTAACGAAACGAAAAACGAAAAACGGCTCAGAACTGGAACGAAAACGGAAACGAAATGACTAATTTCGAGCCAATTTTCGTTTTTCGTTACTGGAAAAACACATAATGGAGCTAAATGGGAAGAAACGAAAAATTTTTCGTTTTCGTTTTCGTTTTTTCATTTTTGTTACGTAACGAAACGAAAATGAAAAATTTTGAAATTAGCTCACGAAAACGGAAACGAGCCGAAACGGACCCCTAGCCGAAAACGAAAACGAAAACGAACAATTTTTCTGAGTCGTGCCCATCTCTAATGTATACCCACTCAGGTGCCTGCCTTACAGGAAATTTTGCCGGCTGTACAGTCCGGTTCCTAACAGGATGCAGACCAGTACTGTTCAACAACCGAAGGGTTGGGGACCTGTGTTATATGCAGCCCAATAGGCAGCAAAACTGCACTTCTCACAATACCCTAAGCCAGGAAGCAATGGGGTAGGATGTAGGCCCCAGGCCGCCTATTGTCCTACTCAGCTGGGTGGTGACAGCAGTAGTGAAGGAGGCCCAGGACACGTTAGGCAGATGTTGGGACCTATGAAGGCGGACTTTCTGGCAGGGGAATGGGTTAGTGAAGGGAATAAAAATGTGAATGATGAAAAAGTTTGGCATTTAATTTCACTTTGTGAAAGCATGGTTCCCAAAACCACTGACAAAATAAACCACAAAAGAGTCTGTTCCATGGTGTTTTTTTTTAAAAGAAAAATTCTGCCCATCTCTATACATAACAGATATTGCTAAATGATACCTGGTTTTCCTATCATTCCTGCAAGTTATTGTCATTTTAGGTAAAGGAGAGTGGACAAGTTTAACTTGGAGTTCAACAGTTTTTAGAATGGGCTTTTCGTTTCGGAAGTGCTCAGCTTCCAAAATGAAATGTGGGAGCCTAGCTGGCGTTCAGAATTGGAGGAATGCAATCAACCAATCCTTTACCTTATGCTGGACTTATGCAGGCCTAAACTCCAACAAGGAAGAAGCCTTTAACTCGTTGTATTTCCTTCTTCCTGGCGCTGGCCAATCAGGAGCTGTGCAGGGAAATGCATCATCCCTCCTCCCTTTCTGATTGGCCAGCACCAGGAAGAAGGAAAGATGACTTTGGAGGCTTCTTCATCATTGGAGTTTAGCCCCGCGTAACCTCAGCACAATGTAAGGGATTGGTTGATTGCATTCCTCCAGTTCCAAATGCCTGCAGGGTTCCTGCGTTTTGTTTTGAAAGCTAACCACTTCTGAAATGAAAAGCCCATTTCTAATTGCAACTAGAGAAAATAGTCCTTACAGTCAAGTCCACAGAGTATTTTTTGGATTTCTTGTAGTATTCTCTCTTTTAAACAGCTTGACAAGATCTCTTTGTTTGTTTATTTTATTTGGCTCCTTTGGGATGGAGATTTCCCTCAGCCCTACACCAGCACAGATATATATCTGCAAGCAGCAACCTCTCTGATTTGTAGACTGATTGATGCAGCTGACTTATTCTAGTTGTTAAGGTCAGCAACCTCCCATTAGGATTTGAGGGCAAAAACTTTACCTCTGGGAACAGCTCTTTGGATATTATAGGGGGAAATCCTTTGTGTAAATTTGTGAGTATATTCCACTTTTGCACAATATCCAAACATTCTCCTCCTGCTGCACACTTGCCTTGAGATTTTCTCACCATCTGGAGACCATGGAAGGCATAGCTTTTCCCTAACACAGGAATGACCAAACTTTGACACTCCTGATGTTTTGGACAACAACTCCCAGAATTCCAACCCTGTATTTCCAATGGCAAAGGATTATGGGAGTTGTTGTCTAAAACATCTGGAAGGCCGAAGTTTGGACATGCCTGCCCTAAGACTTCAGCCAAGGCTGTGAGATTTGGCAGCCTCAATGTGACACCTGTTTTATTTTTGAGTTTGATTTTGTTTGGTTTTGTTAGCATCACAGATGCTAACACAGACATAGCATGGAAGTTTCAAATTCTCTTTATCTTAAACACTTTGTAGTGTGGTAGTTAAACTTCAGTACTGCTGTCAAGACTCTGCTTACAACCTGAGTTCATTCCTGGCAGGCTCAGATAGCTGGCTCAAGGTTAATTCAGCCTTCCATCTTTCTAAAGTTGGTAAACTGAGTACCTAGTTGGCTGGGGGGCTAATGTGTAGCATTCATAACTGATTTGAAAGCCTCCCAGATGGTGTTTTAAGCGCTATGAGGTGGTATATAAGCAGTATATATTCCTTTATCTTTAGGAATACCAAATGGCTTGGAATTAAGTACTTCATCCATTTATCTAAGGGCAGGGATCATTTCCAGCAGCCTTAATTCCCTTCTTGTTCCATACCTCATTTCGTCAGAAAATGCAGTACTGTATATTTAAATAGGAATGATACTGAGAATGGCCCTTTGACTGCCCAGAATAGTGGTTTCCACTAAGTTGGGAAGGAGATACATGTCAAAAATAAAATAAATACAATTTTTAAAGATCAGCAAATCTTAAGAACAGTTTATTGAGAATTCAGGAAATGGAGGAAGAAATGGCATTCAAGAAATGGAGGAAGAATCATCATGTAGCAAAACCTTGTTCCATAAAGGTGAATTCTGTCCTGTTCATGGAAGCAAAATTAGGATCTAAACCAGCAGATTTTTACTGAAAGAACAAAAATTCAGTTTTGAATCGTAATGCAAAACTGAATAAAAGAGAATTTTTAGTTATATTTTTATACTGTATGTTCTAAAATGGATGCAAATGTGGGATGTCTACCCTTCAAGGCAATATTTAAAAGAACTGCAATTCATCTTAATGGGAATTTTGTGAAATTTTGTCAAATTATACCCATCATAAGGCTTATTCTCCTGGCTGGACTTTCTCCTGATTGATATGCTGTCTTAATGTTATAATGCTTTTATACGGGCGGAACACTGAGAAGATCTCTTAACTCATCTTAAATAAAGAGCTGTTTCCATGTCTCTCTCCCCCTCATCTGGAATCTATTTGGATACTTTATTTTCTTTAAAAAATTGACATCTCACAGCAGTCCACTTTAAAGTAGGCTTTTGTTTATTAATTATTATTGTACCCTTCCTCCAAGGGGCTTGTCTTGTCATCTTAACAACAATGTTAGAGATGATGTATCATAAGAGACCCCAAACCCAAACTGTGGACCTCATAGTTGGGCAAGGATTTGAACAAGACTCATGATTCCAGCCAGGCATGCTGGCAGGAGGATTCTGGAATCCGTAGCACAGAAAAGTAACATTTCCCAGCCCTGAAGCTTGCGTAGACATGGTGAACAAAAATTGGCTGTAAAAAGACATGATATTGTGGTGGGCGGGGGGGGAGAGTATCATGTGTCATTTTATTATGTATGGAATGTACACTTTGGTTCCTTTAGAGGCCCTCACAACTCTTTGTGACAAAGATGAGCACTGTGAGCAAGGAAGATATTGATTATATGCTGTGAATATGTCAATAAATAAATGGTGTACAGACTCTGCACATATTTTAGTTAGAATATTAATGAGTAGGGGGTAAAGGTGATGTTTTATCTACCAAAAGGCAAGCCAAGTACTGGAGAAAAAGAAGAGACAGGGAGACAGGCTGACAAGGCATCTACTTCTTTAGCTATTAATTGTTTACACAGAGCATACAAATATTGCCAGATTGGTTGGTTGGCATGTTGCCTCATTTCCCTCGTCTCCCTACTAATATGAACATCCCAAAAGTAAACATAAAGTTCTGTAAATCTGAAGTTATTTTATTAAAATGATGACTAGGTTAACAGCTTCAAGCTTAGGAACAACAGAGAGTCTTGTGGCCCTTAAAATTCTACTAAAGTTGGTACAGCAGAAACATTCTTGGGTGTCATCAGAATCTCAGACAAAATGGACTCCAGTTCATCAAAGCTTGGGCCCACGCGGCAGCCATGAAAGCTAATGTGATTCTTGGTTGCATCAACAGAAGCATAGTGTCTAGATCAGGGATCCTGAAACTAAGGGGCCTGAACCCAGCCCGCTGGCAAGTGCAGACCCCCCCACACACTCAGTGGTGGAAGCTGGGCGCTGGCCACTGCAAACACCTCTGCACTACCCAGGCTGCCTCTTCCTACTTGTGGTGCTTATGGGTGGGTGCTTCGGAGCAGTGTGGCCTCCTCTGCTGCTGCCACTACTGCCAATCTTGCATATGGGCAGATGCTCAGGGGCTGAGCGACATCCTCTGCTGCTGCCATCACAACCACTTTTGCGGGCAGCCGAGTGATTAGGAGTTCCAAGGCCACACAGCTTCCTCCACCGCCGCCACCAGGAAACTTCGATAGCCCGGGATCACAGATGCTCAATGGAGGAGTACCCCCGGAAGAGGAGGAGGAGGAGGAGGAGAGGGCAGACTGGCGAGAGGTGCATGGAGGGCTCAGTCCTGCTGCTGCCTGGCAGCAATGGCAGTGGAGAGATGGGGGCATGGGACAGGCTGGAGCAGATTGGGTGGGGGGAGAGGAGAGACAGACAACAAGGAGGACGAGGAAGAGGAAGCCATGCAAAAAGCCCACGGGGCTCTGCTGCCCGCCACTGACAGACACTTCTACCAGTCTGCCTGCCATCACCTTCCTCTCCCTCCCTCTCCACCCCCATCTTCTCCTTCTCAGGTGAGCGAGTGGGTGCTCTAGGGCCACGTAGCCTCTGCTGTCACTGCCAATGTTGGGGGAAGGGAGGCAGGCAGGCAGGCAGGCAGGCAGGCAGGCATTCCCCAGCTGTGCAGCCTCCCCCCCCCAGGCCCTTGCATTTCCGCTCGCTATCTGCGGTTGACTGAATTCACAGGTGGCGAATCCATACTGTATAGTTCGACCCCCAACAGTGTCTGAGGAACAGTGAACTGCCCCCCTGTTTAAAAAGTCTGAGGATCCCTGGTCTAGATCAAGGGAGGTGATAGTACCACTCTATTCTGCTCTGGTCAGACCCCACCTGGAGTACTGTGTACAGTTCTGTGCAGCTCAATTTTAAAAGAATGTTGACAACCTCGAGCGGGTACAGAGGAGGGCGACCAGGATGGTTGAAGGTCTGGAAGAAAAGTCTTACGAGGAACGGCTTAGGGAGCTGGGAATGTTTAGCCTTTCAAAAAGAAGGCTGAGAGGGGATATGACAGCTGTGTTTAAATATTTGAAAGGATCTCATATTGAAGAGGGAACAGCTTTGTTTCCCATGGCTTCAGAGACTAGGACTTGGAGCAATGGTTTCAAACTACAGGAACATAGATTGCATTTGAACATTAGGAAGAACTTCATGATGGTTAGAGCTGCTTGGCAGTGGAACATGCTGCCACAGAGGGTGGTGGAGTCTCCTTCTTTGGAGGTTTTTAAGCAGAGGTTGGATGGCCATGTGTCGGAAATACTGTGATGGAGGTTCCTGCATGGCAGGGGGTTGGACTGGATGGCCCTTGAGGTCTCTTCCAACTATGATTCTGTGATCATTTCAATATGTTTGTTAGACTTTAATGTGATAGGCTTCTTTCCTGTAAAATACAAATATGAGACCCCTCTGGAGCTGGGCTGAGGGAGACAACCCATGGGACTGTGGACTTGTAGATTTCACATTGAGGTGGGATAAGCTTACTTTGTCCTAGTCATTTAGCTTTCTATTTGAAAGATGATGGTGACAATGGTGGGGGTGGATAGATGAAAGATGATTTATGATGATAAGATGATTAGTAAGGCTTGCTAGTGGATTTCAGCCATACATGGAAAGTTAGGCATATAGCTCAACAGAAATCAGCTGTTCCTCCTACCATGGCCATGCATGCATCCCAGTTAACAGAGAACCATGTGCCATACTAAGGTGTTGTCCTCTGTTGGATTGGATGCTCAGCCTAAGTCTCCTTTAACAATTTAAAAAACAAAAAGGAAGCACTCAGGCCCCATTTGAAGTGAACACCTGGGCAGCAGACTAAGGAGACCCACAGGTCATCTGGTCAGTGTCGTTTCCATGAAGGTGAAACACATTCTCTTTCTGTCTCCCTAGTCAATACCTCTGACTTTGCATCTTGGCAGATGGGTTGCCATGCATATTTCATGCAAACCTATGTCATCTTTCGCCCTCTTGAAGGCAGAGAGGGTGATACATAAAAGCCACCCTGAGTGGTCCCCCTGATTAGTTAATGCCCCATAATGCATATGCTTCAATTAACAATAATACCATATTAGGGCCCATATGTCACATAGATGCTAGTTTTGGGGTTGCTCTATGAGCCAAAATTCCAAACATAATACCACAGCATGATGCTTAGCATGTGACTTCACAAGTCTTTCACATAACAGCAATTTTGCCCACTAGCTCTCTTCCCACTCTGTGGTATTCAGTTCTGGCAGTGGATAGTTGTTGTTGGTTTTTTAAAGCCTGCACTTATGGTTGTTCCCCTTCTGGTGTTTTGTTTTGTTTGAGTGTGTATGTGTGTGTCTGTTTTGCTGCCAGCAGAGCCTTTTGCATATCTCCAGCCATTAATCCCATTGCGACAGACCATTAATTGGGCTCTGCCACAACCCTGATTCCCAACCTCTGTTCCCTTGGCCCTGCCCTTCTTTCTCCCCGTGACATTTATAGGGATGTACACCGGCTCCCTTGTATTTCTGCATTTGAATGAGGCAGATAAAAGGGAATTGCTTCAGGTTTGGTTAATTGGAAAGGGCTCACAGTTTTGAACTAAGGAGCAAGCTTAATCATGGATAAGGAGGGGAGCAGTGAGGAGAGGGCAATTCTTTTCTTTATGGAAAATATAGGCCTTCCCACAGTAATTCCTCTTCAGCTGCTGCCTCACAGATGGACCTTTTAATTGAATTTTCCTACAGGCCTGAGGGAGGGAGTTCATTTCAGGTCAGGTGAGACAACTGAAGTGAATCTAATGGCTGTAGTTTCTTTTCAGCAGGAGCACGGGGGGGAAACCTGTGCTGTTTTGTTCTGTTCCCTTCCCTTGCGCTGAACAGGTTCAATTTAAAAATAAATAAATAAAGGCCTGTATGCACAATGATTTATAAATGTTAATGTTGTTTCCTTTCCCCTGCATAAGTGGCGTGAAGGTCATTTGATGGAAAGATAATAGTCCTGTTGTGTTCTTGCCTGCTGTTATGAATAGATGCAAGCCAGGATTCTACATGTGTATGTTCATATACACTGTGTTGGACATGGCTTCTGCTTCAAGGTTAACCAACATGGGGTGCTGGCAAGTGAGGAGCCGGTAAAAAAAATCTCAGAGAGAAGCTATAGTAATCAAAGGTATAGTCGTTTTTTCAAAACCCTCTTCCATTGTGAATTGGTTTAGCCAAATCTAACCAAACTGTGATCTCCATTTAAAAAACACAATACTTCCAAAGTGATATTGCTGCAATGGAGAAAATTATTTTTTAAATTTTGTACCCTCAATGGACATGCTACAGCAGAGGTGGCCAAGGTATGGGCAGAGGTCCATTTGGCCTCTTTCCAAAGTCGTCTGCTTGAAATAGGTTGAACTTGAGCACTCTGGCAAGGCTGCTGACTGAGCAGGGAAGAATGGCTAAAGGGGAGCAGGAAAAGGGAGCAGCAGAAGCGAAAGAGGGGTATGGAGAGGAGAGAAAGAAAAGAGATACACTAGTACCTTGTATAAAGGAATGAATTCGTTCCAAATTAAATTATGTTAAGCAAATTTTCCTTTATACAAATTCCCCATAGGCATGCATTGAAAACAGAGTAACCCCTAATCGCGACCATTTTTATGTTGTACGGATTTGCCCGATAGACAATTCTGTTAAGCACATTTCCCCTATCACCGGAATTTTTGATGTTGTACAGATTTTATGTTATACAAACCATTTGTTATACGAGGGTCCACTGTAATGCTATTTGTTGTGGTTCTAGCCCTGCCCACATGTGGTTAGAGTCCCAGCAGCTCTTGCTGGTATGCAGCCCCCAACAGATTATTCCTGGCTGAATATGCCACACTCACGTGAAAGAAAATGATCCCGCCTCATGGCTATAGCCATGGAGCTATCGTACATTTTAAATTTGCCCACTGCTTTATTGCCCATACTGATGTTTCAACTCCAACCAGTTTCCTGTTGCACATGGCATGTCCCTTTATCACCTCCGTGTGGCTTCATGGCATGATCAATCTTTTAGCTCTAAATCTCTACATTTTGTTACAAAACACCAAAGCATTGAAATGGTGTCCATAGGCAGCTGCACTTGTTTTAATTTGCACTACAAATTTCAGAATTCTCCACTCTGGAAATTCCACCTGCCAAATGGATGCCCAGCTGTCCTGGGTCTTTTTAAAGAGAAAGGTGAATGAGTGAATGAATGAATGAATGAATGAATGAATGAAATGTGCTTACTAGGAAGAAGGAGGAGCTCAAAGCCATCATGGCCCAGAACATACTGAGTTTGGGTCTCGTTTGCTTTAGAAAAAGGAAGCTGCTCCTAGTGGTTGTTGGAAGCAAAGTCAAATAAAAGCAAATGAATATGCCTAATGTTCTTCAGCTCTGATCTTGCCCAGAGGTTCTGTTTTCCTTTTTTTTTGGTTGAAAATAGAAATGGGCTTTTCGTTTTGGAAGTGGTCATCTTCTGAAATGAAACGCAGGAGCGCAGCTGGTGTTCAGAACAGGAGGGATGAAATCAATCGATCCTTTACCTTGTGCTGAGCTCGCGTGGGGCTAAACTCCAATGAGGAAGAAGCCTCCAACATCATCTTTCCTTCTCCCTGGTGCTTGCCAATTAGATAGTGAGGCAGGATGATGCATTTCCCTGCACAGCTCCTGATTGGCCAGTGTCAGGGAGAAGGAAAGATGATGTCGGAGGCTTCTTCCTCATTGATGTTTAGCCCTGTGCGACCCCAGTGGAAGGTAAGGGATTGGTTGATTTTGTTCCTCCAGTTCCAAATGCCAGCTGGGCTCCTGCATTTCGTTTCGGAAGCTGACCATTTCCAAAATGAAAAGCCCATCTTTGTTGAAAACAATGCTCTGTTCTTATAAGAAGCTTACATAATCACGTGGCAACTTAATCCAGAAGCAAGGGTAGCAGAATAACTGTATTTCTGACTTTGGTGAACCTTCTCAAGGTTTTCTAGGCATAAAGTACTCAGAAGTTTACCGTTTAGAATGCTTTCAGATAGCGTGCCTGCTACAAGTCCTCAAGGGCTGGTTCTAATGTGGAAGATTTAAAACTTAAATACATGGTCAAATACCATGGTGTTTGCTCCACTTATAAAACAGATGAATTCGTGAATTTTAATTGACTTCATTGAATTTGCCCAGCTTTTTTCTCCTTCTCTCAAGTGGCTTTTTTTCCTTTGCCCCTGGAGGTCTTCTACATTCAAATCATTCTAATAGGAATCAGTTCTAATAGGAATGAGTTGAATGGATTCCCCCCATTTCCCCCATTTTTTTCTTGACGGGGGCATGTCTCTAGCTAGTATGTTACACACACACAGAGACACACACAGAGGGAGGGAGGGAGGGAGGGAGGGAGAGAGAGAGAGAGAGAGAGATGATATTCACCCCTCTCTACAAAGCCTCTCCTTCCCCAATCAATTTCTTTTTTTAAAAAAAAATCACCACTGTTTGTTTATTTATTTTTAACAACTTAAGGAACTCTACAAGTCAGATATGGAAATTTGGGAGGAAGAAAAATGCTTTTTAAGTCAGGTCCATTGAAAAGTACCACTACATTGGTTTCAAATGGAACTGCAGTTAGAAGGCTTTTGTTTCTTCTTTGCTTCTGTGGCCACTTATATTGGAAAGAACCCAATGCCCTAGTGCAACTTCACAGCAAAAGAATGCAAGTTAATTTGCATTTCCCTCACTATGTAGTCCATCCACAATGGGGGAATCGAACATCTGACCCTTGGCAGCGAAGTGTTGCAACTCATTGAGATATAACTTCATCTAGGCTCACTGTGAAATATCTCAAAATAATGAGCATGTTTTCATACCATTGGAATATGTTTCCTTAAGATGAGTATATTAAGCCTTCCAACAACATCAACAGTAACAGGGCAGGAGGGATTCAGCATAAAAGAATATGGTGGAAAAACCAGTACAACATTAGTATTTATTTATTTATTTGTTGCATTTATACCCCGCTTATCTACATTGTGTACTCTAAGCGGCTTACAAGGCTTCAAGGCTTCAATAGCCACACAAATTACAAGAAATGCACAGTTTTAAAGTGAAATGGAAGGGGTGCATTCAAGATTTAGATTAGATTGTGTCACGTGTAAATACAATTTAAGTAGCGGTAAACCACCAGGGAATACCATGTGCTGTAGGCGCCTGGAGTAGGAACTGGCAAGCCACTCCAGTACTCCTGCCAAGAAAACTCCATGGACATGGAGTCACGTAGAGTCGGTCACGACTGTAACGACACAACACACACACACACACACACACACACACACAAAGTATCTTGGAAGGGAGAGGCAATGTCTGTTCCCTTTTTGGCAACATAAAAGTTGGCAGTATTTCTTATTATCCAGCATGCAGAAACATAATTTGAAAACCCGAGGGACTCAGGTACTTCAGCTGCCAGATGCTGGGTGGGATGGGGTGACCAGCTGCAGAAGATCCTTAGCCGTTCCTCTGGAGTGTCCTGGATATTCCCCTCTTACTCTTCTGAACTCCTCCACTTGTCCTTAAGGGTGGAGAAGGGGTTGTATTCTACTGCTAATAATCAGCTGGCAGTCCATTCAGTTTCTGTGTGCAAGTAGGCTTTCATCTGGTCCATTGCAGCATAGAGAACAAAATGTTTTGAGCTGCCTTTTTGTCTTCTGAGGCATCTAATCCAACACTCTGCTCAATGCAAGAAACCCAGCTTTAAAAGCATACCCCAAAGATGGCTATTCAGCCTCTCCTAGAAGACCTCCAGTGAGGAAGACCCCATCTTCCTGTATGAAGAACCTTTCGGCACCAAATGTTTCAATCTACTGTATTTTTCCATGTATAGGACTATTTTTTTTACTAAAACTGTTAGACTAAACATTTAGGGTCATCCTATACATGGAAGTAAGCCAATGAGAGAACCACACAGTAGAGAAACTGTTATTTCGGGCTGGAAAACTGATGGTCCTCTTACACCTGGGGGCATCTTATAGACGGGAAATATGGTACATATTACGATATTACATATGGTAAAACCCCTTACCTTTGTAGGATGGGGTTAAATGGAGTCAGGGATCAAAACATCTAGAGGACTAAAGGTTTCTATCAGTCTTGTATCATTGTCAAAACCACTTAACATAAAGAAACTTCTCCCAAGTTCAACTGAACTACTGCCCCCTAACTTAAACATATTTCAGAGTTCCTCCAAATCCTAAAGGACTATAAGAAGAATAATCTTAGAATTGGGGAGCAGGGAGGGACATTATGGTTCATTCATTGAGTTCAACCTCTATCAAGAAGGCACAATGAAGAAGTGAACTCCCAACCTCTGGCTCCCCAGCCACATGCCTAAACCACCCTTACCTAAATCAACAATATAATTCAAATTATGGTATGTTTGAGAGACAATCCATATTCCTTTTTTCTAATTATCTACAAGACATACTGCCAGCCTGTGCTGGAATCAGGAAGAGCCAGTCACCAATTTCAATAATGCAGAGAGGTTTATATCTTTGTACAAAAGATGATTAAGACTTGACTATATCAGCCTAACCACTGAGAGCACCTTCCACGGCGCTCTCTCTCTCTCTCTCTTTTAAATGACTACTTCTAAATCTTATGTCAAATAATCGACAAGTACTATTTCTTAGGCTTAACTGACCCCTTGCAATGTTGGGTTCATTTTCAATTTAACGGCAAGTGATGATACCGGAGATATTTTTGTGAGCAGAGTCATACACCTGCGGAGACAGTCTTTTATTTGGCTGTTATCTCCTTGTGTGAAAGAACCATACAAGATGCTCTTTGGCTCTGCTTTTATTACTGTTGCCTTTGTTCCTCCACTTTTTAGAGCTTCCAGATAGAAACAAACAAAGGTAACAAGCCATTGGCCCCCTGCTGTGAGGCAAAAGCAAAGGCTGCCTGAAGGGTCGGGCGTCAGATGCATCCAGTCATCCATGGCACAGAGACTGATGGGCAGATGCTGCCCTGTGGAAGGGAGGGGCAAGGGTATTTGACCTGAAAAAATCTCAGCTGCAATTTATATGCTCTTTGAGAGCAGGAAATACATATCCTAGGCCATAAAGGCAAGAAACACACCAAATAGACCTGAATAGGCATAAAAATATAAATAAAAATTGCCATTATCCCGTTAATCTTTTAAGGGTCTTATTATTACTTGCGCTATTGTTACTTTTGGGAACTGGGTGAGGACATACCTTTTCAGTCTGTTCTCTTAAACTCTAATCAAGTGACAATTGATTATTGTGATTTTCCCATCTGCTTTTATAGGCATCCTTTTAATACATTGAATGGATCTGAAAGGTCAGTTTCATATCATGTATCCTTCAGCTTTCAAACATCTTGTTGCAGAGTTCATAGATTATTCCCAGATTCTGGAATGTTCTCCCTGGGAGCTATTCCCTCTTGGTTTGGTTTTACGAAGAGTGTTAATTCTTTCCACCTGACTTTTCTAACTCTTTTGATGCTCACTGATTATTTTAATTGTGTTATAGTTTAATCTAATTTAAGTGATGTCTCCTAGCCACTTTGAATGCTATAGTGCAAAAGTGGGATAAAGGATTGTAATACTATATTCCAGGCTATACTACCAACTTCTAGTGTCATTTCAATACAGTATCTTAAAATTTTAGTATCTTAATATTTTGTTTCCATTTTGTTGCTTTTCTGATTTTAACCCCCAATGTTAATAACTGGTGGTTTTCTATTTGGGGATTTTATTAACTGCTCTTTTTGCATTTGTTATACTGCACCCCCAACTTGCATTACTGAGGTCTTTGTTAGATAATTGATGTATATACCTTTTCAATAATGAAACAAATAAACACATAAGCAAGCACAGGCAATTTCTTTCTTTTTCGTTTACATAAGGTGACACATTTAAGAAAAGCATCAGGTCTTACAACTGGCTCAACTTCTCTGTCTAATAGTTCTAATACACTTTAGGAGATATAAAGTCCAAATATTTGTATCTATTGAAACATCGAAGTCTAGCAGGATGCTGTGGAAGTATTAGAACAGTATGGGGAAGGAATTCTAACTTAGAGCTTAGTTTTAGTGAACTGTGTTTTGAAATCTGCAATTACTGATGTAACTGTGCAAAATATTTATAAAGGAGGGTGGCATTATAGAAGTTCATGAAAAATAGGTCTGTTAGTGGCTTATCATGCCCAAAGCCTGCATGGAGCCTACAAGTTTAGTAATAATTTACTTATTTTGTAGAGGGAGAGCCATGGTAAGTGGCTGAGGCGGAAAGTTGATTGATGGGTGCAGCATGGGGCAGGGACTGGGGGGAGGAGGGAGGTCGGTCACACTTTTAAAGGGAACACGGCTCAGAAAGAAGGAGCACATTGGTTCCTCTTCCTCCCTGCCTCCTTCCCTGCCTCCACTGAGGGAGTGCCAAGCCACCCCATGATCTTCCTTCCACCCTTGCTTTTCTCGCGGATCATTTCTGGGAAAATAAATGATCCGGGAAGAGGGCGAGGAGGAAGGGTGAAAAACGGGATTTCCCCAGCCAATATGGACAGGTTGACAGCTATGAGCAGAGAAGGGAGCTGATGCCATGTCGTATTACATGGGCTTCCTAGATTCTGGTTGAACAGTTCAGCACACTGAATGATCAGACCTCAGGTCTGATCCACAGCTTAGATTAGAAGAGCTACCTTTTTGCACTGCAACAAAAATGAGGACCTGCCATCTTGAACAACTGTGAACTTGGTTGATTTTGGAAGCTAAGTAGGGTCATACCTGGCTTGAATGTGGAAGACCACCAGAGATGACGAGGGATCTCTAACTAAGGTTTGGAATGATTCCTGCCTGAAATCCTGCAGAGGGGCTGCCAGACAATGTGGGTAATACTAGACTAAATGGATGAGAGATCTGACTCAATATGAGACAGCCATCAATGTTCCTAATTACCAGAATGCCCCAGTCAGAGGGATGGGATGTTCTGGTTATCTTCCCAAGCTCTGTTTTGATCCAGCAGGGCTCTTCTTATGTTTTCAATATCCAACTTCAAACAAGTGACTTGTCAGCTCTGTGAAAGATTACAAAGTTTCTTTATAATCTTTGTATATCCCTGTCTTAATACAAAATAAAGCTGGTTGTTGCCACCAGACTATTACCATTTAACACCCTGCCAGTATCAATTCACCACAGTATATAGAACCAAAGTATATCTTAGCAGCATGTGGCTTAACAATATTATCAATATTTTTAGCACGTGAAAACATTGTAAGTGTATTACTTGGTAGAAAATACTACTGGAATCAACTGCACTTACTTTCAGGTAATATACTTCTCAGCAGAGTGTTAATTTTTTTAAAAAAAACATGCTGCATTAAGTGGAATACATTACTACTAGCATCCATTTACATAATCATAAATGCTGCCATTTATAACTATAGCATTGCAAAGTTGTAGATTTTCAGGCACTATTTTAGAAGAGCAAACAATTCAATCTCTGTGGGCTTAAGAGCAAGAATTTCCCTTGGGTGAACTTCTGGCAATACCTAATACTTGCTGTATGTAATAACTAGTATGTCTATGCACATTTGTGTGTGTGTGTGTGTGTGTGATACAGCATTTTCTAAGTGCTACGGAAAGGTATTCTACCAGGTGTCTGTTTTTTTTAAAAAAAAGATAATTTAAAAGAAATTATATTAAAAGTATTGTTTAAAAAGACAAACATTTCTTATTGCATGAAGCACAAATATAAAGTTGGATAACTTGTGGTCCTCAAGACATTGACTACAGAGCCTATCATTCCTTAGCATGAATTATCCTGGCCTGGGCTCATGGGAGTAGCAATCCAACAACACCCAGAAGGCTATAGCATGTCTACTTATGTTGTACAGAGCTCCCAGATGATTTCATCTTATCAGGCTTTGATATCTGAAGCACAGGGTGGGAAATAGATAGTTCCAGAACCAAAATATTGCTGCATAATTGTATGTGGCCATTGGGTATAACTGCTAGTGATCAATTAAGGTCTCTACTATAAAGGATCTGTCCATCTCCTATCACGTATCCAAGCAAGGAGGAAGAATGGGAAAGAAGAAGAGAAGATGACAGAAATGGGGAAAAGGCTGTCCAGCCCCCAAAAATCTATTTTTATCAAAGTATGTTGTTATATGCCAACAAGTCACCTTTGGCTTATGGTACCCTTATGAATGAGTAGGGATGGGCACCATACAAAAAACTACACGCTGTTTCATTGTGTCATACGGTTTCGAATTGTTTTGAAATGAAATGAAATGGCAGCTATCGTTTTGTGACAAAATGAAACAAAAAACCATTTCTCCCTCTAGAACAAAACAATTCATTCTAGAGGAAATGGCAGGGGAGCTTCCTCAAGGAAAAGCCGAACAAAAATTAAAATGTGTCAATAAAGAGATATTTTTAAACTCTAGGTCTCAGGGCAACTTAAAGATTTTCCACATTTGTTTATTTATATTATTATCATTAATATCTGGAAGCAAACTGTCAAAGCTGATTATACAGTAGGAAATAATAAAATAAACTGACAAATGACATAACATTAAGCCTAAGACAAATTTAAGAGACACAATAGACAGCCAACTCTACATATCTAAAATATCAAAAGGCTGAAGTATTTGCCACCAGAGCCAAGACTGATGTTAGGCAGAGTAAGATAGTCACCTCAGCCAGCAAATGCTGAGATGTGGCAATAAGGGACTAGAGGAAAGATAGTGTCTACATTTGGCCTCCCTTCAGCCCTCTAGAATAGCCTGATGTTGTTGTGGAGGGCATTACCCCATTGACAGTTTTGACTAGAGATGGGCACGAAATGAACAATTTTTCATTTCTGTTTCCATTTTTTGTTTCGTTACATAAGGAAATGACAAACAAATTTTGTCTCTAAAATGAAACGAAACGAACAGAAACACCGGAAATTTTGTCGTGCGTTTCGTTTCCATTACTGCGATATGAGTGAATTGCTTAAAATCCTAAAAAACTCACAAAAAAATGAAATAAATGGTAACGAAATGGTAATGAAACAAACAAAAAGAAAAACCATTTTTTTGCAAAAAATCATGAAAAACAGAAATGAACCGAAACGGACCCTTCAAACGACAGACGACAAACAAAATGCCATTTTTTGATTCGTGCCCATCTCTAGTTTTGACTGAAGTTTCAGCCTCCAGTCCAATCAGCTTTTATACACAGACAGGTTGGGGGGGAGCATCTTGTTCTTTCCCTCAGGCAGAAAAAACATCCCTGGTGGGGTACCTGATACTTTTTGAAAGAAACCAGAAGATTAGAAAAGAGACAAGTTTTGCTAAGAGAGCCTTAGAATGATCTTGTCATCACCAAGGCAAAGGAGGGACAACAGAGCATCCATAGCAATCTATACAGGAGGACAGCTTCCCTGAAATGGACCTGTAGAAAGTTATTTTGGATCTGAAAATTCAATACTAGAATAAATTAAGACACAATTAAGTTGAAAGTACATACCTTTATGCAATTTTGCAGCCAGTCAGATAAGCCCCCCCTTCTGTATTCCCCAATAATATTTTTTTTTGGGGGGGGGTACTTCAAGAGGTAAAAGAATATAGTATCTGATCTCACTCTCTGGCTCAAAGTGAAAGAAAAATGGATATCAGTTTATAGTTACGTGACAGGAGCAATAATAAAGGAGGATTACATGTCATCCATGAAAATGCTGTATTTATGTGCCATTGTAATCCATTCATTGGTTTATGGATCCAGAGTCCCACAGGGAGTGTCAGAAATCCCTACACTGACTTCAAGCACTGATTTTGCATTTGGATGGCTGATGTAGTTGACAGATGTGCAAAATCCCATGCCTTGAGGCTGGTCTCAAGATACCAGACAGCTGGGGCTGCTAAAAAGCAACTTAACCGCAGTTGAGTTAAGAGATAGTCACATTCTCCATCAACACTGTCCAATTTTCTAGTAACAAACAGCTCAGTACTCATGTTCTTGAGAAAATAATAATAACAGGAAAAGAAGGGGGGAGACATGTAGAAGTTGCCTGCAGGCTGATAGTTAAACCTTCCTACAAATGGAGGCCAAATGAACACCACAGTGAGAACAGTGGCAAGGAAAAGCAGAAGAGCAGTATCCATCTGTCTTATCACAGGATGCCGAGACTTTTATCATGTTATGCACACAGGAATGTCCCAGCCCCAAATTTCAGCCTTTTTCTCTCAGCTTGACCCATCAGCACTTCTCTATTCACTGAAGCTTTACAAGGAAGCTGTTCCTACCTGGACCAGGTACGAGTTGTAGATGCAGGGCCAGTCCTGAACAAGGACCACATGCTGCTTCCTGAGAAGACAAGAAACACAGAAACCATGGTTGAATTTTATATAGAAACAAATAATCCTGAAAATCCACTTTGAAATATAAAAACTAAATAAAATGTAAAAACTAAAGGCTTGTGGGGAAAAAGCAACAATTTTTATGGGCAGAAGATATAACAATTGTAATAGGATTATAATAATTTGGATATGTTATTGTGTCACCCCTCTCCTTAATCCTACCCTTGTCCCTTATTATAAAAATAAAAATTCATATACATGAAGGAGGAGGAGGAGGAGGAGGTGTAAAAAAGGGTAGTCTGGCCTTGAATGCTGTCTATTCTTTCGCTCTGAGAGGTCAGCACAATAACAACACAAGGTGGATTGCTTGCCCCACTCCTTCTATCTGTCTTTTATATATCAGGAAACTTTTAAAGTTCAATCAGGAAGGAAGGTATCCTGACAGCTACAATACAGTGCTCAACTCCCACCCAGGATGTTTCACCCTGCTTCTCTTGCCATGGGCCACCATATAACACAAAAGTGCCACCTGTTCATGGGGAAAATAATCTTTAGGGTGTGAAAATTGAAAGTAAAGCTCCAGAGTCCCACCTGATGGAAATTATTAAAATCAGAAAGAAAGAGAAAACCCAAACAAACAGAGGAGAATTAGAAATGTTGCACAAAAAGATATAGACAAATTAGTTTGGGAACAGCTGTTACTTTAATAATGTTTATTATATAATCAAATAGGCCAATTTTTCCACAGATTCAAATTATGTTGCCCAGGATCATTCAAACCATTAATTGTCTGGAGCCCATGTTTTCATTAAAAACAAAGACATCGATCTTCGATCCTTTCGGGAGACAACGTATTAGGCAAAACAAACAGTCAGCATTGAATTTATTTATTTATTGAGAAGATCCCCCTTTCTCTTAAAAAACAAATTCATAATGACAAACCCCATAAAATTTTAAAAAAGTGTAGGATACCTGGAAGAAGCTAAGGCCTTTCAGTTTCTTGATTTCAACCGGCCACTAAATCTCCTCCAGTGTCCCTGTTGAGGGGAATAAAAACTTAGTGCTATATTGAAAAATGTCCATATTTTCAGGCAATTTCAGAGAAAATAAATTCATCTAAAAAGGAAATTAAAAGTAGTAGAAATCTAGGAGAAATTCACATGGATGAGTTTGAAGATTCTTGTATTTTACACTACTTATGAGGCAGACAGAGATAGTGTGTCTGCATGTCCTGCATTTAATTATGCACTGATCTCTATGGCAGTAAACAGCATTCCCCTCCCCATCCCACACTTTTCACACCTCAGTAAAAGTCCAGAGGAAGATCAACAAGGTAACTCATTCAATGGGTTTATTTTTCCAGATCAGGAAGTGATGACAACCAAAGAAGCTATAAGGGACAAGGAGATATATAATGATGGCCCAAATCCTGTTGCTATAAGGCTGATGAGTCTGACATCAAAAACTGCAGTGATTTTTTAATTAAAAGTTTCCAACTTCTCTCCACAAATCTCTGAAAATGCTGTGTAATTCTTTTCATCATCATGAAGACATTGAGGGCTACAGGATGGGAGAAGAAAATCTTTGGTTAATGAAAATAACCAGTACCAGTTAATGCATCCTCATGTTGAAGATCTTAAGTAAATATCATCTGCCCACTTCTCTCCTGTGCTCCCCTGCACCTTCCCTGTTATGAAAGGGATGATATGGTAGAGGGGCCTTTGGAGAAGAAGCTTGAAATATTTAATTTCTAAAAAATCATGGCTGCTGGTAGTGTCATCAACCTTACGCAGTATAGTTCCAACAACAGGATTTTGGCCAAAAAGGGGGAAATATCATCCATTCACTGTGGTAGTAAGCTCAACTTTATAATAAAAAAATGGCAAGACAAGTTATGACACAACACTAGCTTTATCTTTTTCTTCACACCTAGAAAACACTGGGGTGACCATCATAAGTATGAACTGTCGTGGCAATGCTCAAATATTAATTACAAGAACAACAACATCAGCCATAACAAAATACTCGATTGAAACTTAACACATTATTTGGAGGCATAAATGTTGTAAGTCATGAATTTGGTACTCCTGAGTGTGATGAGAAAATTCAGGCCTGTACAGATTAAAATACATTTTCTGTTTCAATTTATTGCTTATTTTGATAGACCGGATGACTATGAGAAATTTACCACTCTCCAGATTCTGACTTTCCAGAAGTATGGTAGCTTCTGCCCAGAATTTCTAAATTTTAGAAAAGTTGGTCTAACTTTCATTTCAAACACCAGTCTCTGAAAGTATCCATCAGACTACAGGTTTAAAAAAAATCCACCAAGTATCGCTACTTATGCATCTTGTATGTAATGATCTCTTGAGTGTGGCCTTTCACTTTATTACACCATTGTCAGAAGGATAATATAGGAGGCAACCTTTATCTGGCAACTTCTACTCAGAACTAAAAAATAGGTTTGAAGACTTGCCAAGAAGGATAAACTGAGGCCTTCTGAGGCTTTTTTTTTTCTTCAACTCAGCAGAAGGTGAAAGTTGTTACAATCCCCTGACAGTGACCTTTGTGGAATAATCTTCTGTTTTGATGTCCACCTCCTGGGGGCTGAAGTTCTTCTGTTGGCCTTGTGAAGTGTTTTGAGCCAATAACATGTTATCCCTTGGCTTCACTTTCTTTCTCCAGCCTCCCCCTCTTCCCCTGTTCTTATTCTGGCTTCCTGACAGTTAAAAGTGCATCTCATAACATAAACTGACATAACTTGATGTCTTTAAAAGGTGTTTTTGCTGTTCTTCTTCAAGCATGGCAAAAATGTCTCTTTTATCACCATACCCATCCTGAGTCTCTAGACACGCCTGCTCATAATTTTAAGGGTTCAATGTACACAGTTGTTGCATTAATTGGGAAATCATGAAGGTGCCAGGTGAGGGGGCCCACAAGTGATCTCTTGGGCATGAAAATAGGAATGTTACAAATGTACCTCCCCTCCTTTTTATCACCCCCCATTTTAGTACTCCCCTTTTTAGTACCCCTCAAATATTTTTTTTTCAGGTTCTGTTTTCCTTTGTGACATAGTAGAGGGTACATTGTTTCCATAACAAGACAAAGGTTTTCTTGCCTTACACAGCATGCCTTCTTGCTTGAAAAAAAAGAGGCTTTATACCCTAAGCTTGCAAAGCAAGTGTTGATTGAAAAAGCAAAATTGAACCTGTTCAGCTTTTTCTAATTTGATTCTTGTAAGGGCTAAACAGATTTGGTTTGACTTTTCCAAAATGCCTAGTTTAATTTATTGCGCTTGGGCTGTACTTAATTTTTTTAAAAAATAGCAATATGGAGATCAGGATTTAACATTCAGCAAGGAGGTATTTAATCTAGTCCACTTTCATCAGAGTCTCTTATGGAGGTATTGATTAACATAGGGCCCAGGACAAAACATTGTGCCCCTTCCTTCTCTCCAGGATGGTGAGGAACTGGGAACCATGACTGTGCATACTCTTTGGGCATGGTAACGGTAAAGGTTCCCCTCGCACATGTATGCTAGTTGTGTCCGACTCTAGGGGTGGTGCTAATCTCCATTTTCATGCCAAAGAGCTAGTGATGTGCAAGTGCATGGCCATGTGGCCAACAGCGCTGAATGCATTTCTGCACACAGAAAACTGTTTACCTTCCTGTTTTTTTAAGATGGTACCATTTATCTACTTGCATTTACATGCTTTCAAACTGCTAGGTTGGCAGGAGCTGGGGTTAACTGCGTGGCACCCAGGATTTGAACCACCGGCCTGTCAACAAATTCCGAAACTAGCTAAGAGATGCAATCTTTAGCCTTAACTTTAAGTAGTTTTTCCACATAGGTATCATGAAGGATCTTATCAATGTTAGCACAGCAAGCAGCAGCTAACTTATGGATTCATTCCCTTGAATATCGTAAAGGTTAGCAGAGCACAAATCCCCTTTTAGTAGCGAAATCACTAGGGATATTGGCAAGTCTTTGGTTGGAGTCCCAAGTCCGAGTTCAAATCTTTGGAACCAAGCTTGAGTCTAAGTCCTTTGGTGCCAAGTCTCAAGTCCCAGGCACCAAGTCCAAGTCCCTATTAAAAATAATCTTCCCCCTGAGAAAAAAGGGAGGAGTAGGTCGGTTCCAAGTTGTGAATCAAGTCCAAGTTATTTAAAAAAAAACCTGAATCAATTCCAAATCTAGTCATTAGTGCTACTTAAGTCTGACTTGACAATGAACTCTACCTCTTGAGTCCCCAATAGAGATGAGCACGACTCAAAAAAATTATTTTTTGTTTTCATTTGGTCGTTTAGGGGTCCGTTTCGGTTCATTTCCGTTTTCGTTGGGTTTTTCTGCAAATTTTTCATTTTCGTTTTGTTACCTAATGAAAACAAAAAACGAAAACGAAAATGAAAAATTTCTGTTTCGTTAGCATTCTTTTCAGCTCAATATGTTTGCCGCAATGAAAACGAAAAACGGCAAAAATTTTTGATTTCGTTTTCATTTTGTTTTTGAAAAATTTTCGTTTTCGTTTCGTTACCTAACGAAAACAAAAAAACGAAAACAAAAACAAAAATTTCGCTGAGTCGTGCCCATCTCTAGTCCCCAATGCTTGGTATGAGTGGGTAGGTTCTGATTCAGAGCTGATCCCTCTCCCATGGAAATATCTGGAGAAGCCATCATAGACGAAAACATATCAACTTTATTTAACAAAGGCATGCTACAATGAATAACACCTTCTTCCGGCCCAACCCTATCAAAGGGGCCATCCAACACAACAGGGGCAGTCCATTCAACCGAACTCACTGCCCAGGTTACCAGGGGTTGGGTAGGAGTTGAAATCTCTCGGAGTCGTGGGGGGGGGACCTCAGATGGGGTCCTCGACCTGAGCATAAGGTCCCGCAGCAGGGGTGATAAGCCCAATCAGGTATCACTTCTAATGAAGTGTCTCATCCCTGTCCCTCGGAGGGGGCCCTCTTCCAGGAAGCCACTGGAGCTCGGAAGACGAAGGCCCTCCATTCCTGGGCCTCGTCGTCTTTCATCCGCAGTTCATTCCCCCTCTCCTCCTGTTCAAATGTTCCACTGCTTTTTATATCTCCCGTGGGCCTCTTCCTTGGGTGTCTTCGCCCCCTCCCCTTCCTCTGTCAAGAGGAAGGCCTCTATCATTTGTCCCATTTGGACTTCACAAATCATTCCCACAACTGCAGTCCCATCTCTGCTCCCCCTTTCCTTCAGGCTTAACCCCTGAAGGTTTTCCACCACCACATGTGCCTCCTGAACTCCTTGGATGGTGGAGTGAGCGGATGCCACACTCTGCTGGATGTGGTCTCCTCTCTCGTGATCCTCACACTTGCAAATCCCATCCATAATTCTTACTAGATGAAAAGAGAAAAGCCAGTATACCTTGAGAAAGAAAGATGACAGGAATCCTAGTTCTAGCTAGTGGAGATACAGGGAGCCCTGGCTGCCCCTTCACTCCTCAAGAACAAAGGAAAGGTATCTCCCATGTCCTCTTTCAGAGAAGGTCAAGAAGGAAATGTACGAAGGGAGGAAGTGACACCAACAATCCTAAAAATATCAGTTTAAGTTGAAGGAAGGTGAACATAGATCAGATCAGGTAAAGGACCGTCTGGGAAACTTGTGGTGTGCTCACCCAGTTGGTAAACTGGGTGATGGGTTAGCACAGAGTTACTCAGGAAACTAGAATAGTTATTTAAAAGCAGCTAATTAGTTCTTTCCATATCTTTGATCGGGCTGCTTATGTCAGCGTAAGCGATAGCACCTCTATGGAAGATTGTTTGCATTTTTAATTGTTGCAGTTCATCTGGCTTGAAATCTTTTGTTCAAGTACACTGTAATTTACAGGCTGAGCTTATGAATGAAAAATAAGAACTGAGCTCAACAGAAATTACTCCCAGGTAATTATGAATAAAATTGTGGTCATGTTGATTCTAATACATTGAGTATTGTTTTATGAATTGCTGTTGCTGCTCTCTTGCTCTTTCTCTCTCTGTATGTGCACATACATGGTCATGGGGAGCTTCCATATGTCAATATTTACCGATACACCAGTAGCCTTTACACGTACAGGTAAAAGAAACTCACCATGTTCCACCTCTCTCATTTTGTGCAAGCAGTTTTGCCACATAGGAAGAGGTGTTTGCAAAGGCAGGGGGGACACCCTGAATACATCTCTACAACTCACCCCAAGCTTGACTTTGGGTGAAAAACTTTTGTGGAGTCCAAGTACTGTTCCCATTTAACACCCTACACTGATTTACTTCAAGTCCACACCACTTCTTTGGGTTATTAGCAACTTCCTTTAGAAGTGGAATAACATCATTTTGCTGTGCCTGCCTTGTCTAATCAGTGTGACACTCACTTCAGCTCAGAGATGAAAAAACCACAAAGGCCAGCCAGTGGCCTTCAAAGCTCCCCTTGGTATTAATGAGCAACATAAGAGAGTCCCTCCTACACAGAATTCTCAGCATTGCTCTCTGGAAAAGAGGAAACAAAGCCAAAAAACTCTGCTCCTTAATATAACCATAATAGCAGCTCCTTTCATTTCAGTCCAGCTATACATTTTTCTATTGTTTCCTCTTACAGGCCTTCCTATGTTTTAAAAGCCTCTATTAATATTGCTCTCCCTCCAGTTTGCTGTGAAGTGGTTTCTGTTGGAGCAGCTCCCTGGCCCCTCCCGGTGTTCTCCAGATGTGAAAGGCCGTAGCGCCCATTATTTCTCTCCAGGATGGCCAAGGTCTGGCTGGCTGGAGGGTGTTGTAGTTCAGCACATCCGGAGGTTGTAATGTTCAGGATTCCTATCTTAAACTATTTACACGACATTCAACACACTTTTTCCTGTAAGAGCTCCCATCCCTTCTAACCAGTATCACCAGTGGGCATGCATGATGGAATTTGTAGTTCAGTAACAAGTGGAGGTACACAGCTTAACCACCACCATCTTGTTCAGTTCTTGTCAAATGATAGTCTTTGATGTTTTGTTTCTTTTGTCCCATGTACAGTATTCCTTTTAATTAGAGGCAATGCCAGTTTTATGGCTGTAACCTGTTTCAAACCTTTTGCTCTTTGGCATGGCCATAAGAAAACAGGAGGCAAACTGTTGCACTAGCTGTTTCTCTGATAAAATGTGGGTGTATTTGTGCTCTAGACAAGTATGGCGTCTTCACCGTAGACCAGGGAGAAACGTCCTATAACTGTGTTGCCCAAATATACCATATTAAAAGCTTCAAAGGATTTTTAACCATGCTCAATACCTGTGATATAGATCTGGTCATGCCCCTAATCTTTATTAAGCCTTTCTTGTTTCTGCCATGTGGTCTGAAGTTACCAAGCTTGGCTTTTGGAGATCCGGTTCTACAGCTTCTGTGATTCACTAGTCTAATTGTAGGCAACGTAACAACCTCTGGCTGCTGATAGACCAACAACCATCATTGCTCCCCATAACTTCTTGTACTGGTTAGGGTTCCCCACCCATCAATATTTGGAAGGCTATAGGTTTATTTGTAGCCCATGTACTTGGAGGGTTCTCACCTGGCAGTCAGATTATCTTTCCCAAAGTTTTCTTTAATCCACACATCTCATACACAGTCAGCAAATGAAGGGAAATGAATCCAGTTCGAATGCATATCCGTGACTTTCCTGTAATGGATTTCAAAAGATGACTATTCATTGGGCCTCATCCACTTTTGCCATTGTGGATAGAGCTGGACTATACCCTCTAAAATGTGCTAGTCTAGTGGCTAGCATAGTCTGGGGATTATAAGACAAATAAGTAACTTTTGATGGATCTGGCCATTGAAAAGACTGTACCTGAAGCATTTGTGAATGTTCTATAGCAAAGAAGGGAACAGAAGATGTGGAATGATGGTTAAGGAAATCAAACACTGAGAGAAAAGAGGAACTGTGGGAAAAGCCAAAATAACTGCTGTTCTTCCATGAACCACACTCCAGGAGTTTCTCTTGAGACAGGGATGGACGATACATCACTGAACTCCTACTCCCAGAATTCTTCATCTTTGGTTAGGAAGAACAGGGCTTCAAAGAGCTGCAATTCAACAGTATCTGGAGCTGCAATCTGCAATCTCTCTGTGCCTACCTTGAAAGATGTTCTGACTCTAAAACAGCACAAATAATCAATCATTAGCAGATCCTGCTTGTAATATTCCACAGGTATCTGACTGGTCCCAACAACCTTCTCCAGCACTGAGCTCTCCTGATGACTTATAACTCTCATTACAGTAGGACCCCCCTATCCACTTATTCAGTTATCCATGGTTGGCAGAGGAAAAAAATTAAATAATTCCGCAGCCATAAAGCAAGCTGTTGTCACAAATATCAGCTGTAAAACAAGTTATTATCACAAATAGCATCTGTAAAGCAAGCTACTGTCATAAATAGGAGCCATAAAGCAAGCTATTATCTCAAAACAGCAGTCATAAAGCAAGCTACTGTCAGGAAACAGCAGTTTGGGGGTGGGTGGGCAGGCGTTCTCTCTTATCCACGGTTTTCATTATCCACGGGAAGGTCTGGAACCAATCTCCAGAGGATACCCGGGTCCTACTGTATTCCCAAACAGCAATCTAACTGGGAATTATGGGGATTGTAATCCAATATATCTGAAAGGTACCAGTTGGAAGATTCTGTGTCACAATTAAAACCAATAGGAACTTTGGGATTTCATCAATGGGATTTTGTTGTTTGTTAAGAGGATGGATAGATAATAAATTGCACCAATCTGAGACACCTTGAAATTAATTTAAATGACTGAAATATTGCATTGGAAAAAGCCGATTCCCCCAAATCAGGCCCCAAAAAATGGCCTCCCGTCTTCTTATGAACATGACAGATTGAGTGAATGTTTATTATGTACATGACCATGCAAAGGAAATGGAGCCCCGTTCGCCTCAAAATGAGCTCAGGGAAAACTCAAAGGCGTCATAATGACAGAAGATTCCGAGTCATTTGTGCCAGAGCCTGAGGAGTGGGCAGATGAAACTGGTATGACTAACAGAGCAGAAATGAACAAGGACTCAGAAGGCGGAAGCCCAGGAGTAGTCGGATGAGTCATGCGTGGCTTTGATGGGAAGCCCTGCCTTGCATGCAGATGGAGAGAGATTGGGTGGATGCGCTCAAGGACACCACAGGAAGAGCATCAGGCAAGGAAGGGACTGTTGGCAGCTGGCAGGTATTCACATGGATAGGCGTGGACAAAGGTGGACTGAATAAGGTCGTTCAGAAGACAGGAGACAGCTCTGTTAGCCACAGTGAGATGTTGCCAAGGTTCTCTGTACCGATTTTACTTAGGACGATGGAGTGAGAAGGGATAGAAGCACAAAAGACAAGAATATCTATAAAATGGTGTGTGTGTGTGTGTGTGTGTGTGTGTGTGTGTGTGTGTATCACTTTATTTAAACCAGTTTGGTTCCCTCCCGCAACCACTGCAAGTAAAGTAAAAGGCTATCTTAAGATAAGTATGGATTTTTATAACACCAGCTCTGTAATATAGGTATCTGGCTGAACAGCCAGAGTTTAGGAGTTTGATTCCCCTCTGTGCCTCCTGCAAGTGGAGCCAGCCTGTGTGGCCTTGAGCAAGCTGCACAGTCCCAAGGCACCCCCACCCCCAAATAGAACGGAATGCTAAACCACTTCTGAGTACTCCTCAACTAAAAAAGCCTGAGAAGTTGTCTCCATAAGTTAGATTTGATTTGATGGAACTTGATTATAATTATTAAAGGAATGGAAATATAATGATGAGCTATTAAAGTTGGCTCAATGCTGGGGAGAGATGATAAGAGGTAAGAGGTTCTCCTTTGGTTACAATGTATTACACTAAGCTACTCGATTTCTGCTTCTGTGTCTTGGTGCGAAATGCAATCAAAATAGGGAGGGAGAGAAATGAGGGAACAGCTGGTATGTTCCCGCTTCTGATTGATTTCATATTAATGCGTAAGAAGGATGACAGAGGAGAATTGTATATAAACCAAACAAGTGGGAGTGCTGATGAGCCATAGAAATCAACAGTGGAAACAGACCCAGGAGGAATTATCATCTCATGAGACCCACCCATGAGCAGAACAGATCAGTACAAGGCAATAGGGTCCATGCAAGAAGATTGTGCACAAGTGAAAATCCAACCAATGAAGAACAAAACCACAGAAAGTAAGACTATTCCAATTTGACACTGTTCATCCTAGATGTAACTTTGCATATGATGAATCTTACGGGGTGAACCATTATTTGAACTTCCAAGATTGGCTGTTCACTCAGAAGTGAACCATGGGCAGGTAATAGGCATGAAGAAGAAGGGGGGTGCTATTTCATATTTCCCAATAACTGTAGGATTCTTCAAGGGTGCACATTAGGAAGCATGGACAGGCAGTGGAAGAAATATATGTACTCCACCCATCTCTGCTTGAGACTTGCTGAAGCATTACAGTCCATAAGAATGGGGAGATGGAATGCTTTTCCATTCCTGAGTTTTTTAGTATGCTGTGGATCTAGGCATAACAAAGAAGAGTGTTGTAGATGATACAAAGGGCATGCTTGATCATGGGACGCGAGGGAGCTTCATCGGCATATACGATTGTATGCATGTAGATGCATGTTTGTGGACAATGAAGAAGGAGAAACAAAAATAACCTCTATTCCAAAATATATTTTAATTGATGTGCTATTCAGATAATTCCAACATACAGTTAAAGTACATATAGGTCCAGAACTCCAGAGATAGGATATTATACCTCTTCTATCTTCCTCAATACCTGATCAACAGGCTGTGCGTTGTGTCATTACAGTCATGACTGACTCTTCGTGACTCCATGTCCATGGAGTTTTCTTGGCAGGAATACTGGAGTGGTTTGCCAGCTCCTACTCCAGGCGCCTACAGCACCTGGTATTCACTGGTGGTCTCCCATCCAAGTACTAACCAGGGCCAACCCTGCTTAGCTTCCGAAATCAGGCAAGGTTGGATGTGCTCAGGGCATCTAGGCTACTGACTCCTAAATATGCAGGGTCTGTAAAAATGCACACAAGGATTTTTCTGTATGTGCCAACAACACAGATGGCCGAGGCTTTCAACTGGAAAGGGAAAGAGAGCAGGGTTCTGTCCCTAAATTTCCCTTAACAAGTGACTAGGTTGTATAATTATTTGTACAATATGTGGAACGCATGTGTGGCGCAAATTCAGAATGGATCACTTCTCCAAGGATGCCAATGAAGGATCCTTTTCTTCTTCATCCCAACCATGTGCCCCATGCACTTATACATGTGGTATTCATACAAGTTGGTTTTGTGAGCTGACATCTGCTTCTTTGCTAGGTTGGGGTGGGTCTGTAAAAATATGCTTTGATTCTGTGTTTGTTTCTCTTCTCTTGCTGTATCAGAAATGTTCTGTCAGTAATAAAAACAGATCTCATGTGCCAGCTATCAGATTCATCTTGGGATCTGCAAGTCCTCTTGTGTTGCTTGGATGGATTTGCGGCAGTAAGGGATGGTTCTGGAGGACAGATATTTCAGCTGGATTGCACAGGCATGGACCATATGGGATTTATTACCACATGTCCTCCTGCTGTTGGGATAGGTGGAATATAATCCAGCCGTATGCTTGTTACTCTTTCTTTACTAGGAGAAAGCAATTCAAATGTGGCTTTGTTAACAAAATAAGCTGATGAAATATGTGCATCAAGAGGCTGTATATGATAGGAAAAGACTGTTTTCATTCTCTTGCTTTTTAGATAACCCCAAACACCCTTTTCATATATGATTGGTTATTATCTTGGAATCAAAACAACCTGGTAATTAGATCCAGCTTCTGATCTGTTTATGTGTTCAAGGAGAGGATCAAAGGCCAAACTAAGTTGAAAGGGGGGGGGGGGAAGGAAGGAACTCCAGTAAAATAAAATAAAATTGCCTTTTCTCTCTTCTATGTTGTTTGATGTGTTTTTTATAAGCAACAGGTAACTTGGCTTATTTTGTATGTGCAGATGGGAGAGGAGCAGCATTCACTGAAAGCAAAAATGACCTAAGAATTAATTCAGAAGCATCCTGTGCGAGAAGACAAGTTTGTACATAGTGATGATTCTTTTAGTCAGGATAACAATCGCAAATTAATATAGTAAGCTTCTACTGTTCATATAAACAGAGGCCACATTTACTTGAAAATGTGTTCCTTATGAATGTGTAATTTGTATCATAAGGATTCAGTTTAGTTACTTGTGCCCATACATGGCCTCCTAATTAGGCTTCTAGCTTGTGAACACACTCACCTAGTCACCCCTATAATGTCAGCAAACAATTACTTCCAGGCAACTGGGCAGAAAAGTTTTTGTAAACTGGAAGAGACTTTTGACTTGGTTGTTATTGTTGTCAGACGGCCAAAGATCAAGCTTGCAAAAGCTCTAGTGGAGCTGTCTATGCCGGTGGTTCTCAAGCTGTGGGTCCCCAAACATTCCTAGACTGCAAATCCCAGAAGTCTCCTCCACTCGCTGTGCTGGAAGGTGGTTCTGGGAGTTGCAGTCCTGGAACATCTGGGGACCCACAGGTTGAAAACCACTGGTCTATGCTGACCATGCTTGGAGCTTTCTGGGATCCGTACCCCCCCCCCAGTAAAATTATCAAACTCTGTGCATAACTCAGTATACAGGACCCTTATTGCCACCGCCGCTGTTGTTGTTGCTGCTGCTTCTGCATGCCATCAAATTGCCCTTGACTTGTGGTGACCCTATGAATGAGGATCTCCAAAATATCCTGTCCTCAGATGCTCTGGTCAGTTCTTGTAGACTAAGCCTGTGGCTTTCTTTATGGTCTCAATCCATCATATAAAGTGGTGTCTCTCCTTACGAATTTAATCCATTCCAAATGCAGGCCCCTAAGTCAAAGAACTCTTAAATAGAGGTACTGTATCTTAAAAATTGAAAAAATAAATAAAAAATAATTTTTTAAAAAAAATTGTAAGTAGAGCAGACCGCATCTAAATTTTCTAAGGCGCCTGTTAAAACGCCAATGGTTTTCTCCTCTTAAGTCGAATTACTCTTAAGTGGAGGTACCACTGTATCTGGTTTTCCTTTTTCCTGTTGCCTCCAACTTTCCCCAGCATTTTTGTATTTTTCAGAGAATTCTGCCTTCTCTGTAGAGCAACCTCAAATAAATATTATAGTAAACAACTCTACTCTGGGGAATTTCCATTTCCTGTCTCAAGGGAAACTAGTCAGAAGTCTAGTATCAGCAACTGAGTTAAGTATCAGTAGATTTTTTCCACCCCATCCTACTCCTCTGCATTGACTGATTAGCCACATGCATTGCATTTGATTTTCACTGAAAGGCTGTAACTACCAATGGCTAATCTGCCACCCAGATGTTTAATATTGATTTTTGCCTCCTGTAAACCAATCTAATCGCCCTCCTTAGAACCTTGGCTGTGTCTTGAAATTGCCCCTAGGAAGGGACCTGTCTTTCCTGTTGCCCATCTGAGTCCATGGAGCTGACTAAAAAGAAATAATGCTCATCTCCACTATGGTGCAGGAAATTTTTTCCTGTCATCCTCCACCATGACTCAGCCTTGAGCCTATGAATCAGGTTAAGGAGCTCTATTGTACAAGCCATGATTTGAAACACTGCTACTGAAATATATTTCTGGATCAGACAGAATCCGAATCAAGACCTCCTGGACTCCACCCTGACATCCAGAGTGATCCAAAAGAGGTAGCCGGATCAGCCCTTTCCAGCAGGACAGAGAAACCGGATGTTTAAGACTAACATATTTATTATCATCTTAAATCTTCCACACAACATTTCAATCGTGAGGTTACTGTAAGTAAGGATGGGGCAAGGGGAGGGAGTACCATATCGTGCTCTGCCTCCAACTGCAAAGTATCTTCAGATGGTCCTGGAGGAAGCACAGGACAAGCATTTCAATATGGCTAATGCTGACGACTCTCACATCAGAGGGGAAGCCAGAAACTTCAAATATTACTAGCTTAGAGGTGTCGAAATCCATATTTTTGTGTTTTTATCAGCTTCTCTTTCCACAGAGGGAAACACCTTGTCTCTTCCTGTGGCTAGGATTAGAATCCAGAATACCTTCTTCACACCCAGGGAGGCCAATAAGTGGAGCATCATGAGCCAGGGATACTCTTGGTTTTTTTGGACTGGTTGATTGGTGTTGTCTGAAAGCAACTGATGCCAATAGCAATATTGATATAAAGTTGATATCCATATCAGTTTTCACCATGGAGATGCTGAAAGATAGAATGGTGCTACTGTGTACCCACAGAAAAGCATGTCAGTTTTTAATCTGACATGAGCCATTCAAGTAGTGGGGAGTGGCTTCTGCTCTTTTTCTCCAGTTACAGTTTTTATCAAGTTCCAATCTTGATAACATTATCTTTTACATTATGGTCAGAATCCTATTGGGATTTTATTTCAAATCAAGTGATGATGGCAAATTTCAACGATTGAATCAAGTAACTGCAGATGGGCCAGTCATGTAGCTCCATGGCTGAAATCCAGTACAGTAGTATGTCATAGCTAGAGAAGGCCAGTTGACTCAGTGGAACTTATAGAGAAGTTGACTCACCCAATAGTTGCTTATTTAATGATCCTGCCCTAGTTGCAATTTATTACTGGATTTCAACCAAGGTATATAACCAGGCGTGCAGCCAGCATGTTGTTAATTTACCACTGCCCATTAGGAAACTTTACTTACGCCAGAAAAAATCCCCCAAAGATTCCAGGCTATACATTCCAGAATCCTCTGCTTGCCAAGAGAGTCTGGGGATCGTGGTAGAAAAAAAGCAACTTTTCCAAACTCTTACCATGCTGCATTCTTTCAGACCATCACCATTCTACTTTTTCCTGCCCATTTCCTTGTCACTTTCCTACAGCCTTCTCCTCATTCCTTGGGAGCTCTGCCAGTGGGCACCTCTTTGAGGCTGTTGCTTTCGGAGGGCTCAATGCCACGTAGCACAGATGCAACCCCATCAGCTCCAGTTCTGTTGGAGGACAGTACCCGACTGTTGCCCCCTGTGCAAGGATAGAGAGTGTGTTCCAGACAGCCTGTTTTCCAGGCCTTTAGGCTGGATTGAGCCATCTCAGGGCATCTTGCTCCTGTTCCTCTCTGTGGGCCACACTGGAGCCAGCAATGTCTAGGCTTGATCAGATATGTATAATCTAAGACAGAATGCCATAAAAAAAAATCTCAGGGCTAAGCATCACTGCAACTCAGGAAACATGAAAAGGAATGACCATGTATATAAAGGAAGTGGGTGAACAGACACATGGGCGGGGGGGGGTAGGGATCTTCCACCATCACCAAGGCAAAAACTAGCACAAGAAAAGGAAAGAAAGGCTTAAAAATCAAAGCATTTAAAATGCTCTGGGGTGGCTTTGAAGACTGAAAAAAATTCCTATGGGGGCTGCTTGTTGCCCACCACTGCCTTAAAGTATCCTGCTTCCCTTGGGTGAGTTAGAGCAGTGGTTCCCAACCTGAGGGTCAGGACCCCTTTGGGGGTCGAATGACCATTTCACAGGGGTCACCATAAGCCAGTGAAGAAAAAGGCACAAACGGATGGAGTCTGGAGGAGGAGGGGAAGGAAGGGGGGAAAGAGTGAGTTACAGCTTGATAGGTTGGAGAGGATGTCAGTCAATGGCACCAGAGGCTGTGACTGGTGCAGGGTGGCTGTAGTAGAGGGAAGTTCTCTATGGCCCCTGCGGCAGTGGCCTGCCAAAGGGGGCTTGTGGCTTCTTTCAAGTAGGGCAAGGGGTCACCACAACATGAGGAACTCTATTAAAGGGTCATGGCATTAGGAAGGTTGAGAACCACTGAGTTAGAGGATGCTGTTCTGCCAATAATCTTTAAGAAAAAGTCAGCTGCCAGTTCTTCCACCTTCCGTCAAGCTTGTCAGTCACCTCAGGCAGCAAAATGTCTTTATACAGCAGAAGTTGACAAATAGCTTCCTGTTTTCTCTTGATACTTGATCGGGAACTGGGGCCATCACTTGCATGGCAGAAGTGTCCACCTCCAAGCCATTTTCTTCTCCCAAGGTTCTGTTGGGGAAAAGAGAGCCGGGCGTGAGACATATACCCCTCGTTTTTACGGCTTAAAGTGAGTTTGCCTAGAAGAAAAAAAGTGTTGTGCGATTCTGCTGGTTATATAACCTGGCTTACACTCAGAACGTCAGAAGCAGCATAAGGGGAAGAAGATCACTGGGGTTTCCACCATCTGCTGCACAGTTAAAATGGCATCACTTTTGTATCTGGTCGTCGCTGCCACCCTGTTGTTCTCCATGGGATGGAAACTTGTTTCAGGTGATGTATCACCTTCTGCCTTTCTTGATCTGCCTATGATAGTGGGGCAGAAGACAGCCTTTAAGATTGCAGGGCCAGTGTTTCCCCACAAACAGCATTGTGAAATAGCACCTTGGAACCCCTGTCTGCAAAAGGTTTGGAATACTTTATGAAAGAGTCCTGCACTGGCCTGGGACCTCGCCATGCAGCCTACTCAGCTCAAAAGCAAATATGACTCCTTAGCAATGGGCAGGCTCCTTCAGTTCGGCCAGAAGCATGTTGGCAGGGAGACAATTTCAAATAAAAATGCAGAAAGCCCTGCTTTTGTTTGAAACACCCCTTGACGGGGAAAATTAATTTTCAAGTGAACCCCTTGCATTTTCCATGGGGAAAGCAAGGATGGGGTGAGAAGAAAATATCTGTGATTGAGTTACAAGCTTGCTGGGGTGTTAGGTTTGGGTTAGGGGGCCAAGGTTAACTGGAAACCACCTTGGGTCCTTTTCCAAGGAGAAAGACAGGGTAAAAATACTCTAAAATGAATAAAATAAAATTATCTGCTAGAGTGCATAAGTAACTTGTAAACCACCCAGAGAGTGCTTTAAGTGCGATGGGGTGGTATATAATTAGTATGCTTCGGTTTTTATTATTACTTTGATCAGCGAAATAACTTTCAACACATTACAATTTATTTTGTTGTTTTACATTGGCTTTAGTGGCGTCGACATAGGGCTGCCTGTCCTAGTACTGAACCACTTGGGAATTCAGAATAGCTGTACATTCTCTGTTTGAGATACCCAGAGCCATGTAACGTGACAGGGCTTGCTTAGTGGTGACACTGAGGTTTTGGAATCTGTTTGCATTTTCAGCTAGGCTGTCTACATACTCTTGTCTTTCCTGCCATATCTGTTTGTTTAAGCCAGGCATGTCCAAACTTTGCTCCTCCAGATGTTTTGGACCAGAACTCCCACAGTCCTTTGTCATTGGGAATCTAAGCTTAGAATTCTGGGAGTTGTGGTCCAAAACATCAGGAGGGCCAAAGTTTGGTCATGACTGCTTTAAACTCTCAGTGTTGGGCTTTGTCTTCTTCTACTGCTTGCTTATAGAACTTTTATGGTATTTCAACATATTTTTTTAGCTTGAGATTTCAAATATAATTTCTGGTTTTAACTATTTAGGTAAGTAAGTATGGAGTTGGTAGATATCATGGTATCATCCTATCACAAATGGCACTGTGCATTTTATATAGAATACAGTACTTGCTTTTCTTAAGGTATATATATCTTCATCATATCTCTTCCCCAAACTAGTGACTCACCTCTCTTACTCTCTACACTGGCTAGAAGTCTGCTGTTAAATGATCTTGCTGTGCAACCATCAGAAAGTGGAACATCCTGTTCAAGATGCCTGAAGTAAGGCAGAAGGTAGAACTACACACATAGTGAAGAGCAGCAGCAAGTTATTCTTGCTGTGTATGTATATTATATTTCAAGCCCCCAGGCACATGAAACAGAAGGGAGAAAATCGAAGATGGGAGCCTTGATTGCAAGGTGGGAGGCAACGGACAACAAGTGGTGTTGTCAGGGCAGATGGCACGACATAAAGACACCTGGGCTTGTAGATATCATGTCACCCTTACAGTATGGGAAATGTACAGGTGGTGGGGGACATGATGGAATGTATAGCAAGAGCATACTGCAGGGATGCAATACGGTGTTCTTGCTATAAGTGGGAAAAGACACCTCCTTTATCTCCATCTGCTACCCCTGTTATAAACCGTGTGGCAATAGAGAGAAATTTGGCATCTTTGGTTCTGTTATTATTCCAAGTTGGGGTGGGGGGACTTCCACTCATATTTTCCATTATATTTTGAAAGAAAGATGTGTAACTTTGAGTGTGCAATCATTGTTAAAGGGTGCCTAACAGCTTGCTTCTCTTTCGATCAATTTGGAGGCCACCTGATTCCTTTCTGGTTGAATCTAGATCTTCATCCAGAAATCCTAAGTTTCTCGTTGACTCTCACTAAAAAAGCAACAGTAGCTACAGTAACCCCCTGCCGATCGCAGGGGTTAGGGACCCACCCCACCCGTGATCCATGAAAATCGGTGATATGCGGAAGTGAGTGGGGGGCTGGGGGTGGAGGGGCAATCACGCCTGTCCCAAAAGCCTCGGAGGAGCATGGGGGGCAGCGCAGACGGAGGCAGGGAGGGCAGGCAAAGTGTAAAACTGCAAGCTGATGTCTCCATCCAGTATGGGGAGGGGCCAGCTGGCAGGGATGCCTGACAGGCTGAGCTGGTGAGGAGAAGAGGCTGTGGGCTACTCAAAATTTGAAAATGGGCCACATTTGGCCCCCGGGCCTGACTTTGGACATGCCTGTCTTAATGGATCAGAGATACTAAGAGTTTACTTCCTTGCACTGAACCTCTTCCTTCTTCCTCGAAGCAGGAAACTAGGAGAGGAAAAAAGTCAGTAGCTAAAACATATCATTCCTCCTTCCTTTTATCTGTACAGCTTCTGAAATTTTAGAGGCTTGCCACTTACTCAGCACATGTATTTGACACCATGCTGGCAAGGGTGGCAGCAAACACTGCAAAAATGACTTGTGGGCACCCTGCAGCCCATAAACGGTGAGTCGCCCATCCTGGTCTACAAACAAGTGGGCACCATCTCGCAGCGCCTAAGAGCAAATCAGTGGGAATCAAAGCAACATGCTTCAGTTAGCCATAAGAGATATTTAGCTTTGTCCCTAGTTTAGTGGCACATTGCACATGTCACATTAGTGTGCCAGTGGATGGAATCAGATTCTCATCAATATTTATTTATTTATTTGATTTGATTTGATTTGATTTGATTTGATTTATATACCACAACCATCTAGCAAAAAAGCTACTCTGGGCGGTTTACAAACATATACAAAATATAAAAACAGATTAAACAACTTAAAATAAAAAATAAAAAATAATCAATCAAACCAAATAATCAAATCATAACAATAAAAGGAACAAATAAACAAATAAGCACGAATACAAAAAATCAAAATGCTTTAACAATTCAAAATAAGAACAAATGGAAAAAAATAACTAATAGAAACTGTGGTCTTGGGTTTGTAAGAGCTGAGCAGGGGTGGTGACGATAGGCCACTTTGGAGGTAATTTGTCTATGGGACTGCCATAAATCAAAAGCGACTCGACAGTGTGTAACATATCGCGGCGTATATAAGTGTGTGGAATGGTAAAAACATTGGAAAGGTTGCGAGGACCAAGGAAGGTGTGTGAGCATGAACCAGGCTGGTAAGTCCTTACAAGAGGTGCAGCCTGACAATATCTGGGTGGCAGCCACATGTTCTCCATGACTGATCTAGACCAGGAATGATCCTGCCAGATGTTAGGGCAGGAATGATTTTTTTCCAGCAACTCAATTTGATAAATGATTCAGAATGAAGGATGCCTTAAAATTCTTTCTTTATTTAAAAAAACATGCATTTTATAGGGGGGGAAAGCACACCTAATCATTGCATAGCAGCCAATGATAAAGAGTTAATATCTTGTTAATCTGTGGGGCTATAATCTATCGCACAATTGCACTCATTTCACACACTAGCAAGGTTATGCTCAAAATTCTACAAGGCAGGTTTCAGCAGTATGTGGAAAGAGAACTTCCAGAAGTACAAGCTGGATTTCAAAGGGGCAGAGGAACTAGAGATCAAATCGCCAACATGCGCTTGATTATGGAGAAAGCCAGAGAGTTCCAGAAAAACATCTACTTCTGCTTCATCGACTATGCCAAAGCCTTTGCTGTGTGGACCACAACAAACTATGGCAAGTCCTTAAAGGAATGGGAGCCAGGGGCTGTCTCCTAAGAAATCTATATGTGGGACAAGCAGCAACCGTCAGAACTGGATATGGAACAACTGACTGGTTTAAAATTGGGAAAGGAGTACGACAAGGCTGTATACTGTCACCTTGCCTATTTAACTTATATGCAGAGTACATCATGTGAAAGGCAGGTTGGATGAATCACAAACCGGAATTAAGATTGCCGGAATAAATATCAACAACCTCAGATACGCAGATGATACTACTATGATAGCAGAAAGTGAGGAGGAATTAAAGAACCTCTTAATGAGGGTGAAAGAGGAGAGTGGAAAAAATGGGCTGAAGCTCAACATCAAAAAAACTAAGATCATGGCCACTGGTCCCATCACCTCCTGGCAAATAGAAGGGGAAGAAATGGAGGCAATGACAGAGTTTATTTTCCTGGGCTCCTTGATCACTGCAGATGGCAACTGCAGCAACAAAATAAAAAGACGCCTGCTTCTTGGGAGGAAAGCAATGGCAAACCTAGATAGCATCCTAAAGAGCAGAGACATCACTTTGCCAACTAAGGTCAGGATAGTCAAAGCTATGGTTTTTTCAGTAGTGATGTATGGAAGTGAAAGCTGGACTATAAAGAAGGCTGATCGCCGCAGAATTGATGCTTTTGAGCTGTGGTGCTGGAGGATAGTCTTGAGAGTCCCCTGGACTGCAAGGAGATCAAACCTATCCATCCTGAAAGAAATCAACCCCGAATGTTCACTGGAAGGACAGATTTTTAAAGCTGAGGCTCCAGTACTTTGGCCACCTCATGAGAAGAGAGGACTCCTTAGAAAAGTCTCTGATGCTGGGAAAGATCAAAGGCAAAAGGAAAAGAGGACGGCAGAGAATGAGATGGTTGGATGGTGTCATCGATGCAACCAATATGGATTTGACAAAACTCCGGGAGGCAGTGGAAGACAGGAAGGCCTGGCGAGCTCTGGTCCATGGGGTCACGAAGAGTCGGACATGACTGAACGACTGAACAACAACAACAACAATCTGTGGGGCTTCCAGGGAGTGCTAGTGAGACTATACCTCTGCTACAGTCATTCCTCTGTCCATCGATCGAGGTACCAATGGGACTTGATTTTAAGTGCTAACATTTAATTATGACTGACACAACCACTGGCCATCCAGCCATTGTTAGGTATGACTGAAATACAGCAATTCCTGGTGACACTTTGATTGTGCAGTGCAGTCAGCTCCCATCTTCCTTTTGTGCCTCATATGTCTGACATGTGGATCAAACCCTCTCCATTGTGCCTTGCCTTTCTAAAGGGAACAAAGAGAAATTGACAATGAAGTGGCTGCCAGCCCATTGCCAGAGTCCATATATCTACCCAGCTGTCATTACGTAATCAGAGCGGCTTTGCTAGCAGAAGAGAAAATAAATGGTCCATCTGTGAGGTGAGTGATTTCACTTGGAAAGTATTATATTATAGATATAAGTATTACTGTTATATCTGCGGCACATACAGTATCTAAAAATTCTACAGCTGCAGGAGGCTATTCTATTATTCTAAAACCAAAGAATTGGTGGTGGTGGTGGGGACTTTGCTAGGAACAGTCTTCAGTACATGGTTAACCCTGTATCTGAAAGACAGAGAAAGCCTGTGGTTCTTCCACAAAACAAACATATTGATTTATGAAATGATAAAAGACAGATTTCCTGCTGAAGTTTGTCAAAGTAAATGCCAGAGGTTGGAGTAGAGATTTTAGAACACACCTACGCAAATGGCATTTATATGTACGTAAATGGGGTCATACTGGTTTGGGAATTTTGAGTTGTAATCCAAAAACTAGCATTTCTAAGCGTTGCATAAATGCCACAGTCGGTAGGAAGAAAAGGTATTGGTTCCTTTCTAAATAAAATCTAAATACCTTAAATATACCCAAGACACAGGGCTATACTGTAAGCTTCCCAGTGAAAACATGGAAGGGTGTAAACTATTATAGCATACTATGCTATCCAAATCTGAAATTCTCTGCTTTGTGAGGTCATAGAAGCAGAGATTATGAGACTTTGGCTCTAGATGTGTATATGATTGCAATACGGTACAACTATTGAATTGTTACCTGATGGCCAGTACAGAGGAGTTTGTCCTCACGGAAATCTCTCCTAACTATGCTCAGTGTACATCTGGATGATGTGTGACCCTCCAAATGTTACTGGACTTCATATCCCAGCAGGCTCTGCCAGCATGGGATGATTAGAACTAGAGATGGGCACGACTTAGCGGTATTTTCGTTTTCGTTTTCGTTTTTCGTTTTCGTTACGGAAACGAAACGAAAACGAAAATCGGCACCAACCTGGACCGAAAACGGAAACGAAACAACTAATTTCGAGCCAATTTTCGTTTTTCGTTACTGGAAAAGCACTCAATTGAGCTAAATGGGGAGAAACGAAAAATTTTTCGTTTTCGTTTTCGTTTTTTCGTTTTCGTTACGTAACGAAACGAAAACGAAAAATTTTGAAATTAGCCCACGAAAACGGAAACGAAACGACTCAGACCCTAGCCGAAAACGAAAACGAAAACGAAACTTTTTTTCTGAGTCGTGCCCATCTCTAATTAGAACACTAAATTCTTAACCTGTGCCACACACTTTAAATCCAATGGAAATGACCAAATTACAGCCAAAGATACTTATACTGTACAGTATTGTGGTAGAATAGAGTGGTCATGTATATCAATATGTGTAAGGGGACTTTCATCAAGGGACACCAGAACTCTGAAGAAAGAAAGAAAGAAAGAAAGAAAGAAAGAAAGAAAGAAAGAAAG
>JAHTLZ010000204.1:68528633-68545325 GCA_023846285.1 Phrynocephalus versicolor
AAAGAAAGAAAGAAAGAAAGAAAGAAAGAAAGAAAGAAAGAAAGAAAAGTTGTATTCCTGGAAAATCCCTGGCATAGTTGTATTGGAAAATAAGTAGTAAAAATATTGTTTGTTGTAATCAGTCTTTGACCAATGTTTATGTACCTGCAATGAATCTAAGTGGAATATTCCAAAGTTTGATGGCTTGAGGCATATTTACATCACGAACTCAAATAAGGCTCAACTTGATTAACTACCATACCCCCAAGCAAACCCAGTGTTGAAATATATCAGATCATTGAAAATTAATTATAGTCAAAATCAGTTTCAATTCTGTGAGGGCAAGAGCACACAGATGTTTGTCCCACGTTGATGCAAACCTCTCTAAGCTGCACAGCAACATTTAAATCACTGTCAGTATTACACAGGTCACACCGAAGTGTTTAATAATCCCTGTAAGGTGTGTTTCAAGTGTCCAAAAATCACACAACCCTACTTTTCTCTCTCCCTTCTCTGCTATTACCACCACCTTTCTACCTCTCCCTTTTGATTACATTAAACCCTGTTCTTTTTAAATATTTAGTGCTGTATATGTATTAGATCTGAACAGGCAACATATGGTAAGTACTTCTAGTGATAGATCAGTTGAACACTAAACCAGGAGAATTTAATTGTTTTTAAAAATACAGTTTCAAAATTGCATTGCATTTGCAAACCTTACCAGGGCAAGCTAAAAGCAGTCAAAAGAAATATAATTTACTCCCACACCATGCACCACTCTGTGTATCATCCATGATGTCATCTGGACATGCCCAGTAACTGCCTCAAAGGGCCAATGTAGGTGATCACGCAACCTGAGGACAAAATCCATGCAGCTAGAAATGTTACAAAAAAAACCCAACAAAAACAAAGCACAGGCCTTGATGGCCGAAGTGAAAAATATATACCACATACTCCTACTAAAAAACTGGATCTAGTTGCAGTTAGCACCAACGTTATGTATTTGAAGAAATAAAGGTTTCAAGGAACAATGAGGAACACAGCACAAACAATGGGAAAATATTCATCCAGTCACTAGATGAGTACAGTAATACCTTGGTTTAAGAGTAAAGGCTGCTGGATTGTGAGTGATTGTCTGGAATGTTCCATCTCAGGCAGCCTCCAAAGCCGAGGGAGAAGAGAGGAATGGAGGTTTCCCTTGCACCAGTCAGGAATATTTTCAAAGAAACCAAGTTAAGGGTTTGTTTTATTTCTCTTTATATTTTTATTTAATTTGTTTTCGACATCCTTTCTAATTTTTCAAACCATTTCTATTCATGGGGCAGCTAGTCAAGTGTGTATTTGGCTACAAGAGGCATTTTATTATTATCACATTAAAAGCACAGAGTAAAATCTAATCGTTAGTCCCAAGCAGAGCAGATTCCACAGCCAGGTATGTAAATCATGATGGGGACACGGACATCTAGCCAACTTCTTTTGTGAATTTTGGCATTTTGTGTATACAGTATGTGGTCTATGAATCATCTGAGTTTTCATTATTTATTATAAGGAAATTTGCTTTGATATAAGAGTGTTTTGGTTTACAAGCATGATTCCTGAACAAGTTGTATCACTGTATTTTAAAATAACCTGTATCGCGTTTAACACCAGAATGTAAAGGGTTTCCCCTTCTTGGATGTACACCTTAATATAGTGAGGGGGTCTGAGCATTTCAGATAAGCTGAGAGCAGTACTGTCAGGAGACTAGACTGCTGTTACAAGCATGGACTCCTAGCAGGGTCACCCAAGGTGGAATATTCACAGTTGACTGATCAGGTTAAGATGCATCCATTCTCGTCAGGAAAAATGGCCGTGTCAGTTGAAGAGAGTAAAGGATTTCAGTGATGGTGGAGTGGAGAAACCCAACTGTGTTAAAGTTAAAATGTTAGGATGGTTGTTCTGTGCCATCAAGTCAGAATTGACTTATAGAGACCCCAATAGGGTCCTCAAAGTGAAATATATGAGGAGTGTTTTTACCAGTTCCACACTCCCAGTGAGGCTCCAAGGATGAGCAGGGATATGAGTCCAGGCCTCCTAAGTCTAAGACCATCACCCTATCTTTCCACACTGAGTATCCCACAAAAGTAGATGTCACCTATGAATTAATAAAAAGGAATGCTCTGTGGTATCAGGGGATACCAAAAGCCCTATCTTCTTTTTCTTAGTGTTTGTGCCACTTGGGCTGCATTCACACGACCCCTAAAATCCGATGCAAAGGGCTTGCAAATACGGAACATAAAATTGTTTTCCCACCAGCAGCGGACTTTAAAAAAAAAAGTACGACCACACCCACTTAAGCGCACCCCAACGCATTTTACAAGTACCTGGTCTCGAGGAGGTAAAATCCTTGTTGCTGTTCCTTGCTGCTGTTTTAAAGCATTGCATGCCTGGCCCTCCTCCACTTTGTGTTTGTTTTTGTTTTGTTGGGTCCCCCCCTTTTAACAGACAGGAATCCTAACATTCTGGAACAATCAGCTGCTGCCGATGGCAGGCAGAGGTGAGCCTGCATTTTTTTCTCTCTCCCCTCACCACAGACAGAAGCAATAGAATCAGAGTGCAGCAGGGTGGGAACTCAGGAAGCAGAACAAAAAACACATTGGGGGATCTGCATTTAAGCTGCCAGCGGATTTTAGGGGTCGTGTGAAAGCAGCCTTGGTTATAAGTTCTACAATTCTTGTTTTGGCCTTCTCCTTGGCATGGACATGGGCTAGGTCCCGGAGAACCTGAGACAACTTCATGTCATCGTCAAGCATGCAAGCAACACCAACTATGCATGTCTTATAAATGAGAGTAAATGAATGTAAATAGTATGAGATTTGCTTTTAATGATCTGTCCTATTTTGATTCAGCTGTCCTGCAGCTAATTATTCAGTCAACCACAAATCATGCCATTCAACCCCCAAGGGCAGCTCCGAATACCTGCTCCTAAACAGAGCTGTGTCTTTCTTCTTTTGGCTCAGTTATGTAGATCTTTAATGTCATAGATACTGTATGTAATTTCATGGCCTATGAAGCTTTCATCCCTTATGCTTTGAGACTTTGGATCTCCAGTATGTACATCTTGCTCATCAAGGGCATAGGATACAAGCAGGATGGAGGGGTAAACCTTTTTTCAGTATGCAAATTCCAGAATCCCTCAATCAACATAGTTGTTTGGGGTGGGATTCTGGAGCTCTGCAGAATTCTAGGAATTTAGACACAGCGTCAGAGAAACAAAAGAGAAGGATGGAAAGTACAGTTATCAGTCCAGCTGTGGTAGTGTTGCAGATTGTTCTCAACATTTTAAGATCCTGCTGCTTACCTCAATAATTGTTTATATATACAGTATATGGCTGTTTTAGATGTTCTTTAGATTTTTAAAGATTGATTTATTGTGTTTTATATTGTAAATAGCCGAGTCTCCTCGGGGGAGATGGGCAGTGAAAACGCTAAACAAAACAAAACAAAACAAACAAACAAACATGTTCCTTCTGTAATTATAGCACATAAAAACTAGATGGTAGCACACAATTTCATACTAGCAGGGAGAATTTTCCGAAATGTGTAGCACAATATTCAAACCAAATCATATTTTAAACAGTATTTTTTTTTTGAAAAAAATATTTCCAAATGTATGGGGTAGAGTCAGAAACACAGAGAAGATATTTGAATGAGAAAAACAAATCTTAATATATACAATTACAAACATGTTTTTCAATTACGATTCTCTTAACCCACAACTAGTAAAAGTGCTGTTTTGCGGAAGACCTTTTGGTGGGTAGATCAAACTTCAAACATTTAAGCAATGGCATGATCCGTACTAGGAGTGGGGGATATATTATTTTCTAATAAAACTACAGAGAGATGAATGATAACTTGGCAAAGCTGACATGTATTTATGCCTGGCATCAAACTCTTGTTATAAAGCTGTTTGAAGAACAGAGCTGCTCTGTTCTTTGAACGGCGTTGTTCAAAGAACTTTGCAAACAGCTCTCACCATTGATAAGCAAGCAGAAAGGAGACAAAAAAAGAAAGAAAAGAAAAGAAAGAAAGATGGAGACAGGAGAAATTATTAGCAAATATATATGGCAAATCAGATGCAACTGAATACATTCTGTAAAGCAATACCTGCAACCTAGATAATCCTTGATATTTCCCCACCTATAAGAGTAACATAGTGTTTCTTCTCTCACTATGATACCAATGTACTTCACCAGCACTTTGAAAACTGTTTGCAGAAAAGTGTCCACAGTAGGGCAATCACTAACCCACAATCACATATGGATGATACTCATGCAGTGATTGTATAAAACATCTATTGAAACCAACTCTATGTTTGTCACCAAGTCCCCTATTGATACCACTAGTCGTATGATTGTTGTTTACACCGAGTACTCCCTCAGTACTCCTCTGCCATGGCATTGGAGGGGAAAGAACATTTTTGGCTTGGTTGATAATCCACTTGCCAGTCTCATCCAGTAACCTGGAACTCAGGAACCCAAAATATAGACAATATAGCTAACGTATAATTTAGCAACCATGAACACCCCAAGACTTGCATACTCAGGCTTTCATTCCATCTTCCTTCCCTCTGTTCGAGGCTGTCCCAACGTCCTTGTCCTGATTTAGGCTGCTACCCCACATCCAGTTTGTACCACAACAAACTAAAATGTGTAATTAATCTTGTTGAGGCCACATGGTTTTGTTGCTGTTCCTGCATCCCCAAGGACGCACTTTATTGTTACGTAACTTCTGTGACCCCACAGATGGGATCAGCATCAAAATGCATTTTGTTTTGTTTTCCTGTGGTACTATTTTTTTTAAAAAAATTAAAACCCGATAGGTAGGTATATCGGTATATCGATTTTCATTTGTCATTTGTCAAACTTTGAATACTTCTTTTTTGGCTTCTTTCCGTGCATAGTGGCTTCTCGTACTGTGAATTTTCTGTCATGTGGCTGCTCCAAGTATTGTCACTGGTGGCCCTATGGTGACTATGCTGCAGATTAAACGGTACCCAGCAACGCTTGTGCTGTTTTCAAAAACGCAATGGAACAGCGACAAGGATTCCACCACGTACAAGGAAGATGCGCTGAGTCGCACTTCGGGGGGCGTGGTGGCACTTTATTTTGCTTAAAGCGTGACTGACATGGGGAAACAATTTTAAGATCCGCATCTCAGAGCACTTTCTAGAGCAGGCATGACCAAACTTCAGCCCTCCGGATGTTTTGGACCACAACTCCCAGAATTCCAAGCCTGTATTTCCAATGGCAAAGGACGGTGGGAGTTGTGGCCCAAACATCTGGAGGGCCAAAGTTTGGGCATGCCTGTTCTAGAGCAACAAAGTTGACGTGGGGTAACAGCCGTATTTGATCCGTAGTTTGCTGGTCAATCCAGGTGAAGCAAACTATGGTGACTGCTAACTGGTGGTGACTCCCAACAATGGTTAGAAGGGTATTTGTATACAATGATTTCACCTTTCCAGGGAGTTTGCACTGAACTAGTTAATCACATCTGGAAATACTTAAAGATATTTCATTTCTGACAACAGCTGGAGCAAGTCTATCACAAATTCTACTTAGAGACACTCTAACTTTCTCCCCGTCTACTCACAGCTCTGAATGTGTCAGGCATTCTACCTGCAGGTCAGTCAGTCTCCTTTTGTGTCTGGCAGTAGTCCTGAGTTTCAAAATGGACAAACATCCACCACCAAATAGCACTTCTTTTATCACTGGATTGGAACTGTCTTCTGCCACTTACATTTAAAAATGCTTACCTTTTCCCACCAAAAGTCAGTACAGGACTGGACCATAGATGGAGGCCTGGTTCCCGTTAAGAACTGTTCTGCTTCTTTCCCACTTCTTCTTCTGCTCAGAATTCTGCTAATTCTTCCAATTATTTTCCAGTTCAGCTTTCCCTTTGCAGTGGTTTGAAAGCATTGCTAATGAATTGACTCAAATGAAAGTTTGTTGGTATCTGAACCAAACATGTGTTTCAACTTTACAGCTGTCTCTGGCTATCAAAGGTATCTTCTTTTGTCAGGTAGGAGATGCTTACAGCTGGGCATAAGAGATAGAGCTGAGGTTTTTGAAGAATGACAAGGGAGAGATGAAGAGGGACGGACTATGCTTCCTCGAGAACAGGGATTGGTGGAAGGAATATTGCTGACACCACCCCAAGACATCAGAAACATGAGGGACAGTGACAATGCCACACAAGGCCCAATATCGACATGTTTGTATATAAAGCAACATGTCATTGATATTTTTCCAAATAATCTATTTGTTCTTTTTTTTTACCAGCTGAAGTTATCAAACACACATATATGCAGGCCCTCTCGCAAATTTTGTCCTGCCCTTCTCACTTTTTTCACAGCTGCCATGCACACAAGGACATCAAGGAAAACACACATACACATGTCTCTTTTTATATTCTGCAGGCTAGAATGTTTCTGCCTGTTATTAGCATCTGACTCATATTGGCCACCTTGTCTTGCTTTGGAACAAATGTGGGCATAGATGTGGGATCAGCCAGATATAAATGGTTGTGTGGCATTTATTCACTATTCCATTTTTAAAACTTCTCACTTTTTAAGAAGAGCCCAGAGTGGCTCCCAAAATATTGCCTCAGAAAGTGTTTCACTCTTACTGAGTAGAAGACAACTCAGGTCACATGTTTACATGCGCATGCCTCCCCCTCACATTCATTTCATAACCTTCCTTCAATAATTTTCAATCAGGCCATACACTTCAATATCCATGTTTTGGTTTTGAATTTCTGGTTACAATTCTCTTTTTGATACCCTACAGAAGTACAAATACTCACGGAAGAGAACAGCTTCACGTTCCTCAGATAGTCCACCATTTGCTCATTAACTGTCATTAATTGTAAGGTCTGAATAGTTTACTCTGAAACAGTAGTAGAAATAATGAAAGATCTTTTATTACTTACAGTAATTGCTGGGAACAGCAAACAATTCACAGTCACCCAAGCCCAGTTCCTCCCAGTCAAACAAACTACAGGCACTGAAATAAAGGGGAGCTATGTGATCGAAACAAAAAATATACAAATGCACAAATGGGCAATATCTTTATAGACCACTAAAATACCATCATACTATACAGGAGCTTTTGTGTATTCATCCACAAAAGCTTGTGAACTACAGGCAGCATGCAAGGTTGTAAAAACTTCACCGCTTCACTTCTACAATTGGATTTGGTGTTCCTAGATAAATCACAAGCTCTAACATTACACCATTCATTTTTTTGGTAAAAGAGATCTGTACTAGTGTGAGTATTTTGAAAATAATGTACGTATCAACAGGCAATTTGAAGGATGTTATAGAAACCACGGGCAGAATGGATTCAGGCGAGGGTAACTGGATGAAAAAGAGTCCAGGGTTAATAGCTGTAATAGCTGTGTGGAGGAGGCCATTTGAGCAGATGTAGCTTGCACTAAAAGCGACACTTGTTGAAATTTCCTCTTCTATGTGACTATTACATGCACAAGAAGTTTGTCCTCTTTTTCATCTGATCACCCAGTCCCGAGACTGAACAACTTCTGTGCACCTAAATCCAAAGGGCATCTATTGCTAATCTCACTGAAAGTCCATTGGGGAAGATGGAAGGGGTAGTGCTAGGGAAATCATACTTCAGGCCAAAGTTTATTTCTTCTCACAATATTACTCCTCCAGGCAATGCAGTGCTACTTGCCTAACACAAGAGACAGAGCACTCAAAAATGCATGCTTTCTCCTAATTGACGAAATACAAAACAAAAGCTAGCAAATTTGGCAAAGACAGATGGAGTCAAAGTCATATACAGTGGTACCTCTTAGAAAATTCCTCGTAAGACCAGGAATTTTTTTTCTCTTAGAAAGAAAAAAATTCTAGTAATAGTCATGCTTTGCATGACAAAAAAAAATCCCTATGGGATGCTTCACAAGATGAAAAACCATTCTGCATGTACCCAGTGAAAAAAACACTGCTTATTTTCATCTTTATTCTAGCCTCCGGAATGGATAAATCAATTGCCAATGCATTCTTATGGGAAACCATATTTTGTAAGACAAAGATTTCATAAAATGAAGTGACTCATGGACTCTGGAACAGATTAATCCATTTTCAATTAATTCCTATGGGAAACCATATTTCGCAACACAAATTTTTCTTAAAACAAATTGAATTATATGTTTTAAGAGGTACCACTGTATAATGTTCTTTCCCTTTTACAGGTACACTGCTTCTAGCTATGGAATCATGGTTAAGCGATGCCTTCAGTCAGCAAGGCAACTCCTGTTTCTGAGCTTCTATTTCTGACTGCAAGTATAACTTTCAAAAGCTATATACTGGTAATTGCAGATGGATGGGATTATTGCAAATGAAGGAAGAAATGGTTTCATTCCTGACTCCAGACAAAAGAGCTTTCTCTTGATGTACCTTACTGTTTTGAATGCATTTTTTAGTTGTTTTGTTGGGCATTGTATTCATTTATTTGCTTTAGTATTTTATTTATTTATTTATTTATTTATTTATTTATTTATTTATTTATTTATTTATTTATTAATTATTGAATTTATACCCCGCCCATCTTCCCGAGGGAACTCTGGGCGGCTTACAGAAAGCTGATGCAAGTGCTTGTTTGGGTCAGTGGCTAAAAGTCATTTTAAATATCGTGTGACGGCCCCCTGTGATGCTGAGGGGGGTCATGAGAAGTGGCATGCAATGTTTAAAATGACTTTTAGCCACAGATGACTTGCCTCAGTGGCTAAAAGTATTGAGCCAAATATAAGCCAAGGGCCCCTTTTTCAGCCCAAAATTAGGGCTGAAAAACTAGGCTTATATTCGAGTATATACAGTATTCCAAAAGCTATGAGATATGGGGAAGGATCTTCTGAGTTTTAATACTTTGATTCATATGCTGCCTAGTCCTGTTGAGTGGTGAAGTTTGGGAACTGTAGTCAAAAAGGTGATGTGTCCAAACTTGAGGCATAGAGTGAAGCCTTCTCAGTTTTAGCACCCTGGCTTATGAACTTTCCTTTAGAAAAGGTCCAAAAGGCCACTTGAGGTATACCTTTGAGGCAGCATGTTACACTCCTCTCCATCAAACCTTTGTTCTGTTTCAAATTCCTGCTTTCTATTTATTTTCTACCTCTGTTTTAACACACAGTCTCTTTAATCTTTATATTGGAAATACAGATAACCATCCTGGGTGTTCTTTTCAGGGGACCAAAAGGCAGGGTTTGAATAAGACTAGCAATAATTAAAATGTGCAAGGTATGCAGTTGTATTTATAACCAGATCCTTTGAGTGTTGGGAATGGTTAGTCTTCCATGCTTCTTCCCAAGACTGCAATTGCTGGCTCGTCTTTTGTGTGTCAGTCACTTTTTTTCTTTTTTCAATCTCCCTTCTTGCTACTAATCCTTCCAAGGCTGGTCTTCTCAGCATTTTACATCACCCTTCCCCTCTCTCTTACTTCAGCCCTGCTTCCCAGTGTGCTTTTGTTCTCACTTCCAGCTTCTTTGGACAATGCATTCATTACACTGCCTCCTGAAAGACAAATGACCCTTCAAATGTTTGTTAGGTGGCTAAAGAGTTGCCATGATCATGAATGACATTGTAAATATGTGTGCTTTACATCTGCCCCATTTGTCTTCACAAAATAATAATAATAGACCATTCTTTATAATTCCTATTTCACAGCCTAGGTTCCGGATCCTACAAATGCTTCCCCTAACCTTATTGAATCCGGATCGAACCACACAGCTGAACAGGATTGGAAGTTTGCCATCAGATCAAGTAATAACTTGCTATCAAGTGTAGATGCTCATCCTCACAGACTTAGCACCATACATAGAACTATGATACTCTTCAGATGCTGGAATTTGCAGGGGAGCTGATGCAAGTACTTGAAGGTTTCTTCGTGAAGAGGAGCTGAGTTGTGCACTGTGTATGCATGTACAAACTTGTCTGTAGTCTATGAGCAGTGGTGGCTTCTGGGTAATATTCTTTTAAGGAAAGGTGCAAAAGCTTGGTGATAGAACACATGCTTTGGATTATGGAGGACCCATATTCAGCCTCCAGTAACTCCAGTTATAAAAGGATCAACTAGCAGATGATGCAAAAGACTGAAGGCTGTAGTTCTTGTCAGTTAGAGTAGCCAATACTGGAGTAGATGGAGAAACAGTGCTATGGCTGATTAGTGTTAAGCAATTTTGTATATTTTTGAATATAACAAGATCCTGTTAGTTGATCAGTAGACAATCAAGTGATAACTTGCATGCATGAATGACCATCACAGAATGTTAGTTTAATATATATCACTTCCAGGTATCATAGTTTCCCTGGAGGTAAAGTAAAAGGTTTTCCCCACACATGCGTGCTACTCGTGTCCGACTCTAGGGGTGGCACTCATTTCCATTTCCAAGCCAAAGAGCCCATGTTGTGCAAGTCCGTGGCCATGTGGCTTGCATGGCTGAATGTATTTCTGTGCACGGAACAGTTACCCAGGAGGTAGTCCCCCATTTAATTCCAAGTCACCTGGAGTACAAGAATCAGTTAGAAGGGATGGTGTACCAGTTACAGTGGTGCAGCTGGAAGATGATGATCTGGGTTCAGACCTTGAACCTGCTCAGCCTGTCCTTGATCAGGTTACCATCTCAACCTGACCCAGCTCACATTTTGTGAAATTAATTTGCGATACTACAGGGAGACCTTGAAAATGGGAGATGACTACAAACCAAACATTCAGGAGATCTGCAGAGGTAGCCCTCAGTCTAAGAGAGTTATGTAAACATGGGTGCATTATCTAAAACATCCCAGAACTGTTTTAAAAGGTGTTCCAACATAATCAAGTGCTTCATAGAAGACAGTATGTTGCTTCAGCATATGGCTTTCGGAATCTTCTGTGCCTTTGTAACAAACTGCTTTTAAATGTTGTAATAGCCATTCATTTCTGTGGTTAATTTATGCCTTAAACCCATATATTCTCTCTTTCATCCTCCACCATGCCCTTAAAAAGATTGACCACATTTATTACAGTATTTGTAAAATTAGCTCTAGCCTCCTTGGCCACCATAATTTAATGCTAATCGTGATTTTTTTTTCCAGACCCATACATTTTGACAGTAAGATACATCCTATCATTTTTTCATTTAGAAATCAGCAAGCACATATCAACACAACTGTTATGATAAAATTATGACACCTATAGCATCAGGAGCTAAGAAAATCTATTCTGAACTAAAGCTCCTATCTGACACATGAACAGGTGGAGGATGTGTGAGGAATTCAACCTGTCAAAGTTTCTCTCTCTGCACCTTCCAGAACAATCCTAGATGCAAGCTATACACCAATGCACACAAAATTGTTTATGGAAAGGAGAGGGGGAAATCCTGTTTGTAACTGAGAGGAATAAACCTGGCAGTGGACAGGTGAGAATCTCTGCAAAATCACACAGATGCCCATCCCCAGGTGTTACATATATTGATCTACACGATTAATCTACTAACACCCCAGCTCCCCTAAACTACTGGAAATATTACAGTATAGACAAGGAAAAAAATCTTTCTTCCTCTCCATGTAGTTAACACAGCCTTAGCGCAACTTTGGACATTACTGCAGATGCATTTGTTTTATTTAAAATATTTTTATCTTGCCTTTCTCCTTACAAAGGACCCAGGGTGGCTTACATCATTAAAAGACAACTAACAACAGTGAATAAACTGTTGGCTTGGCTGACGATTTGGCTGAGGCCACGGCTAACCAATGGTTTGAAACAGCTTCCCGTGCCGTCGACCGAATCGCCCCCAAGCGCCTCCTCCGCAGCAGAGCTCGATCTTCGCCGTGGTTCACGGTGGAGTTGAGAGCAATGAAGCAGGAGCGGAGGAGACTGGAGAGCAGCTGGAGACGAAGCCAGATGGTTATTAATAAGACTGCAGTTGTTATCCAGACTAGGCGCTACTCTCGTGCGATCAGGGAGGCTAAAACATCTTACTATTCCCTGAGTATTGGTGAGGCCTCGAACTGCCAGGCAGAACTTTTCCGGGTGGTCCGAGGCCTCACCAATCCTAGTCTGGCAAGGACTCCTCCTACTGATTTCAGTAGTGAGCATTTTGCAGTCTTTTTTAGAACTAAAATAGAGGCCATCCGGGCCGGCTTCGAATCTGGTTGCACTAGCCGCCCCCCTCGCCATCCCCTGTCGCTGCACCCCCTCGCTCTCCTCGATTGGTTGAGTTTGGGCCTGTCTCCTCTACGGAGGCCTCCAAGGCAATTGCCCACTGCTGACCCGCATCCACCCCTTCGACCCTTGCCCATCATGGCTCATAAAAGCTGCCGGAGGGAGTATGCCTGAATGGGCTTCTGTCATCGCCACCGCCTCCTTCAGTGAGGGGAGTTTTCCCTCCCGTCTGAAGGAGATGGTGGTAAAGCCCATCCTTAAAAAACTAGGCTTGACATCGGACCAATTGGCCAACTGTCGTCCAATTGCCAATGTCCCCTTCATGGGCAAGGTCCTCGAGGTGGTGGCCACGGTTCAGATTCAGTCTTTTTTGGAGGAACAGCGGTGCCTTGATCCTTGCCGGTCTGGGTTCAGGCCTGGCTGGGGGACCAAGACAGCTCTGGTCGCACTGCAAGATGACCTAATCCGGGCGGCTGACAGGGGTTGCTCTACCCTGTTGGTTCTCCTGGATTTGTCAGCGGCCTTCGATACCGTCAACCTCAGTATCTTACTGGACCGGCTCTCTGAGGTAGGTATCGGAGGCATTTTTTGCAGTTGGCTCCGGTCCTTCTTGGAGGGTCGGCTCCAGTATGTGCAGCATGGTGGAGAGTTGTCGGCCCCATGGACACTCCCATGTGGGGTTCTGCAGGGCTCATCTCTCTCCCCCATGCTGTTTAACATCTACGTAAGGCCGCTGGTGAGGGTCATTCGGAGATTTGGAGTCTGCTGTCATCAGTACGCTGATGACACACAGCTCTATCTCTCCTTTTCCACCTCTGCAGTGGAAGCTGTCCAGACTCTTGACCAGTGCCTGGAGGCGATCATGGCTTGAACCAGGGCCAACAGACTCAAACTCAATCCTGAGAAGACTGAGGTGATGTTCTTCGGGAGTTCTCTGTGCGGATATGGAGGCCCTCTCCCCAGTTTGGAGGGTGTTTCCCTCCAGCTGGCGGACACGGTTCGGAATCTGGGCGTGGTTCTGGATCCGGCGCTATCCTTGGATGCCCAGGTGGCTGCCGTGACCCGGACCGCCTTTTACCACCTATGTCAAATTGCCCAGATCCGCCCGTATCTAGACGGCAACTCTCTGAGAACAGTGGTGCAAGCGCTGGTGATCTCGAGGTTGGACTACTGCAACGCCTTCTACATGGGGTTGCCCTTGAATCTCCTCTGGCATCTGCAGCAGGTACAAAATGCGGCGGCCAGACTGGTGGTGGGTGCGCATCGTTACAACCACATCATCCCAGTTCTGGCCAGCCTGCATTGGTTGCCCGTTGTGTCCCAGATCAGATTCAAGGTCTTGGTTTTAGTTTATAAAACCCTCCATGGCTTGGGCCCTGACTACCTGGCAGAGCGGATCGCCCAGCGATCAACTTCGGCCCGACCAGTTCGGCAGTTGCGAGCGCACTCGCTTCAGGTTGGCTAAAAGTTATTTTAAACATCACACACCACTCCCCCAGCTCACAAAGGAAGAGCTGCCAGGCCCTGCTGCATTTCCCACCCTAGACTTATACTCAAGTCAATATGTTTCCCCAGTTTGGGGGGGTTAAATTAGGGGCCTCAACTTATACTCAGGTTGACTTATACTCGAGTATATACGGTATTTCTTTTTTTTTTTCTTACTATAACTTCCAGAACAAAGACTGTAGAAATCATAGCCCCCAAAGAGAACATTTCCTAGCGCTGCCTGCATCCAGCCAACCACATCTCTGCTCCTGGTCCTTTATAAAAGCAACAGCTCTGATGACAGATGTGGAAGGAGTGCTTCTAAAATCCTGGTCCCAAACTATTTAAGGTGTTTCAGTTAATAGCCCGCTCCTTGGAAGTCAGTGCATAGGAACTGAAACTAGAGTAATACAACCAAAAGTGAATGCCAGAATCGAGAACTTCTACGCTTATCCCACATAGATCACGTTGCTGCAATCTAATCTGAATGTGACATGAGGTGTGTGTAGCTGAAATAACTCTGGTACTTTCCAACATGGAAAGTACCTTCTTTAGTTTTTTATAGGTTATCTCTCATAAAAACAGGTTGTATTTTATGCCCTGTGTTTTCCAACCATGAAATATGGCTATAGATGACAATGCAAACGTAAGTGTGTATTTGTGTGTTTGTTTTGTTTTGCTCCTTCCTTCTTGGAAGTGTATTCAGTTCATCTAAATTCAAGCCAGTCATATGGTTCCTGAACTGTGTAGGACAAATCAGTGTGATGTTGCAGCTAGAAGTGTTGGCCTGGGACTGAGGGGTGGTGATGGTGGTGGTCTGGGTTTTAGTCCCCATTGAACCATCAAATACTCTGAGTGCTCTTAGGCCTCTCTCTCATTCTCTCTCAAATCTGTCTCAGAAAATTAGAGAACTGTTGTGAGGATCAAGTGGGGATAAGAGAGGCATGTATGCTACCCTGAGCTCATTTTAAAGAGATGGGTAGCAATGTATAAAGGTAACTACTTCCATTATGTCTGCTACTTTACTATGCATTATTGTCATGTAGCAGTGTCCTTTAGTCACACAAGGGAACTACATGAAACCCCAAACAAAGATGGGGAGTTTCAGTTACCAGAGCTTTGCATGAAAAAGCTATTCAAAGAGGAGAGAAGGTATATCCCAAAACATTGTTCTGCTTGTCTTCAAATGAAAGTGATGTTTATGTACATGTGTACACAAATCCCAGAAATTGAGGCTGTCTGAACTATCCATCACACATCATGTAATATGGCACCAGAGATCTTAGAGTTTGGGGCATGGAACACTGCTTGGTGTCTAGATACCTTCTAAGGTCCCAAATCAGCCCTAAAAGCATTAGGACTGGAAATACCCATGACATTTCATGATAGGCTTAGCAAAGATCCCAAGTCAAAGAAATACCCAGGACCTCATTTCTCATGTAGTTACTATTAAGCCTTGAATTAACACAATGATTCCAGTCAGGGCGCAGTTGAGTTGAACCCCCTCACACAGAGGAGAAATCAGAAAATCATGCCAAATGGCTGCTGCATTACACTGGACACCCCCTTTGGGTGTCCAGTGTAATGCAGTCAACAGAAAAGGCCTGCTCTAAAGCATTCAATGAATTCCGTCTTCCCTACACATCTCTCTCCTTCCATTCTTTCTTTCTCACTGGTTTCTCTAGGAGTCCCCCCCCCCACTTTGTTACTCTGGCATTCAGCTGGTACCAGCTCAACAGAAAAGTACAGCAAAAGCTTATGATCAAAACTGATTATTAATTGGCCTAATCCAAATATTGAGGGAACCAATTTTCAGATATAGCCAATCCATTTGTGTCAGCTAGGAAATCAGTAGTTTCCATTCAAACATTTGTTCTTCCCTCTTCCATTTCCAGAGTTCTTTCAAAAAAAGCAAACAAAGGAAAGGTGCTTTAGGGAAACGGCCTTTAAATATAACCACTGCTGTTACAGTATTTAAATCACTAAATTAGAAGCAACCAAACAAAATTGTATGTTTCGAATTTTATTTTAGATCTTTGTAATAAACAAACCAGGGGATCTGGTTTCAAGATCTAAAACACACACACACACACACACACACACACACACACATACAGAGAGAGAGAGAGAGAGAGAGAGAGAGAGAGAGAGAGAGAGAGAGAGAGAGAGACTTCTTATGCAGTATTTTATGCTTCTTGTTTTCACCATTTTAAATAACTTTCAGAACAAAAAAAAATACGCTTTCTGAAAAATCATTCCCATTTCAGCTCTTTTATTCAAGAAACACTGTCTCACTGTTCCATATTTGCAACCTCACCAACATACACTCAGGCTGTTCAGGTTGACTCAGAAGTCCTACCCCATAGTGAAAGTAAAACTGTTTGTGTTAAAAAGAAGTTTAGCGGTATTTAACCCAGTTCCCTAAGTAAACAATGAAAGGCAATACATCCCCAGGGCCATGTCACATGTTGACCCAAAAGGAACAAGTATGTGTGTGGATATCGGTGTATCTTGAGCTGTGCTGATGACCACAGGTGTTGTGGAGGCCACCAACTGCTGTCCCTTCCAAAAAGAACAAAAGAGTCCAAATTGAAGGAGTGTGATACCAGGTTTCAAAGAGGTTGTAGTACATTCAGTACATGCATGCATGCACAACCATTCCACATGAACACAATTTTAGAAATAAGCCCAAGGTTGGGAAGATATTTGCTTGCCTGCTGGGAGTTGGCAGAGGACTGGTAGAGCTCCTGCAATTGCACAGTGCATTTCTATAGTAGGCACTAGAGAGTGGCCTTCCCTTGGCATCTCAGTGGAAGGGAGCATAAAAGCAACCCCTCCTCCTCCTCCAGGCCACAGGTACCCACCAGCTGATTATTTCCAAGCCACTGTTTAGAACGCAAGTCTTCTTAAGGCAAAGTACTCTGTCTGATAAACATGACTGTGTGACTATCAATGGAATTAACAAATACACAGAGAAATTTACATTCCTTTTATTTCACCTTGTTTAAACGTGTATCTGTAACTTGGGTTTTGC
>JAHTLZ010000204.1:68549712-68566166 GCA_023846285.1 Phrynocephalus versicolor
GTGTGTGTGTGTGTGTGTGTGTGTGTGTGTGTGTGTGTGTGTGTGTGAAGACCTCAGACATCTGAATCCCAAGCTTCACAAAACTTTCAAGGACTGTAAAGGAAAGACAGGTGCAACTGATGTAAATAATGTAGTACAACTCATTGATGACTCTCAAAACGTTACTCAAAATAGGTGTTCTGTCACATCTTATCTAGGCATTGACAAGAAAGTACCATAATTCATAGCCTTACTAATTTTCTATCTGTTTTGTTACTAGGCTAAAATGGCCTCAAAAATCTTCCAAACTGGAGCAAATGAAACATTCCATTTTGAAATTTCTCATCCAATGTAGTCCTGTGTATGGTTACTTGGACATAAGTTCTGATATATTTTCTATGCTGTTCGGCTTGCACCTCAGTATTGTTATTTTGAACTGCAGCCTTAAATCATGAGATAAATGTTACACATAGAAATATACCTTAAAACAAGCAGAGTCTCTGATGCTCTTTTACCAGCACTTCTTTTTGTAATGGAAGCTGTGGTATATCTGCCCATTGGCACTGGCAAAATATTGTGCTCTGAAAATTCTGAAAAACATCTATTTCAACAGATCATGCTCGCTAGATCACTCACAATGAAGGGATTCCCCAACTTGCTTTTATTATTTATTATTTATTTATTTATTGGATTTTTACCCCACCCATTGTATAAACAACAAAAAGAATTATGTGGCCCAGAATCACTTTTTTGTGTTGGCCTGTTCCCTATTAGGTGCTCAGATTATTTCCAAAGAACAGCGAGGTCAAAACCCATTAGGACAATTCTGAAAGGATAAGCTCAGGGCTTTGGGGGGAAATTGAGCTACAAATCAGAAACTATTTTGTATTGCAAAGACTTACATCTTTCTGTATGTTTATGGACCACATTATCTCCATCATACTGTACTGGAAATATCTCGTCCGAACTATCATGTGTGATGGTAAAACAAAACAAAACCAAAACAAAATTATTTTATTCATTAGTTAATAGTAGTAACAGTAGTTTCTTCGCTTGTCTTGACTCTCGCTTTAAAAGAATAAATCCATGGCTAAGATGGTCTTGGCAAGTTCCAAGGAGTAATTAGTGAGGGAATACTTTTTCAAGTCATTTGTCTAAATATAACTCCCTGAGAAAAACCAGAAGCCAAATGAGTGTAAACTCTTGTCATAACTATTTGATTAAGTTAAAGGTTCAATTAAGTGCCTCTAGGTCAAATGGCCATAAAGAGGGATCATAACCCACAGTTGCTCTTTTCCTCCATTAGTTCGCCTTCCCTTTGCTGCTGTTCTGCTCTGCTCACTGTATTGTTGTTGAGTTTTTCCTGACCACCACTTTTCATGTCATTTTTGCCATCCAGGCATAATGTTGTCCTTTTTAAAATGCCCTTCTTGATTTGCAGCAGAAACAAACATAAATCAAACAGTCTGCTTTTGAAAAAAAAAAAACAGAAGACCAAAATGGTAGCTTTAAATTTAAGATTAACAGTTCAGCTGTACAGAGCACAGCAACCGCCATGTTTAAAAATGGTTGTCCAAGTGGCAAAGCACTACCTTCCTGACAAGAATCCTCCTTGTTGTTTTTTTTAACTCAGGGAGCTGAGGCAAAGCTGGGAAGTTGCTCAATACGCTTTGCCACTTTGCCTTTTAAAATGTCGAATGTCGGCTTTAGAAAACCACAGTGTTAAGTAGGTTAGAGAATTGTGCTGAGCCGGTTGGCTTATTTATTAGGATCTCCGTATGGGGTCAAATTCAATTTAGTTGTGTCAGCTAGTTTCCAAGAGTATGTTCTGTTTTAGTGAAAGGAAATCTTTGTGGCAGCTAAAGTAAAGACCACCCATAGGCATTCTACTGCTAAGAATTAACAATGTGAAGGACCAACAACAAATTCATTGGAGTATTATGGGTAGGGGAGGCAGTAAGTAATTTTAAACTCTGGATTTAATGACATTACAGAGCAGGAACGGCGGCTACTTCAGATTGTAAGGTGTACAACAAACACTTTTCTCCTCCTTCTCCACTGTCTCTCCCATCTGATACTTTACTTACTGTTCATCTATTCCTCGTATGTTAAAACAACTTTCCCCCTAACCCTGTAAATGTGTTGGCTTACAACTCCTATAATCTCCAACAAATAAAAGCAACCAAGTAAAAGGGGGGAATTCCCTGATCCTGATGGGAAAAATGAATAATCTTGAGCTGTTTCACATTTTTATATCTACCACTGAAAACTGTCATCTACAAAGTTGGCACCTCAGCGGTTTGAATCCCAGGCACCACACAGCAGAAGGAGCACCCACTGTTAATCCCAGCTCCTGCCAACCTAGCAGTTCGAAAGCATGTAAATGCAAGTAGATAAATAGATACCACTGTAAAAAGTGGGAAGGTAAAACAGTGTTTCCTTGCTGCCATGCCAGCCACATGGCCATGGCCATGCACAACACTGGCTCTTCGACTTGAATAGAGAGATGAGCACTGCCCCTAGAGTTGGACACGATTAGCACACATGTGCAGGGGGAACCTTTACCTTTACCTTTACCTTACAATCATAGCACCACAATGACAAGGGGAATGAAATGGAGTTAACTTAATTCCCATTTAGATCCACTCTAAATAAATGTCACATTAGTCGTAATGTATCATTTCAATATTAGCACATTTTAGGAAGGAAAAAATCATAAAATGAATTGTGTCTACTTATATGCCTGTCTGGACCCCCTCTGACATAATCCCATGCTGAAAGCAATATTATGCTGTTGCGCATAATATTGCTAGATTGCTGGCTCAAAGTTGGCCCAGCCTTCCATCCTTCTGAGGCTGGTAAAATGAGTCCTCAGCTCACTGGAATGGTGGTGGTGGGGAAAGTGCAGCCTCCATTTTTAAATTGTAAACTACACAGAGAGTGCTTTGAGCACTATGGGACAGTAGATAAACAGCACATTTTGCTTTTGCTTTTTTGCGGGGTGGAAGAACAGGGCATTCTTAATAATTGCTTCTCAAGACTGAATTGTACATTAAGAACCAAAGAATTAAAGCAATTCTGTGGGAAGGGAAGTAAAGAGGCCTACCCACTTCAGAGGAGCTGTGTATTCCTCTCTGCCAGTATATGTTTCCTGATACGAAGCCTATATATATTTACATATATCAAATACATTTTTCACTGAGCAATGCTCCCTAATGGAAAATAACGCTAGTCAGGAGTGGACAATTAGAATTGGCAAACTGATAACTGTGATTCTAGAAAACTAGGGAGTATCCGCCATTGGGTTACAGAAATATTAAAGGAATATTGGGACTACATTGATGAAATGTACTGTAATGTTTTTGCATGTTATTTTGGGAACCAAATGTTAGAAAACTTGAAGCAGGATCAGGCTGGGATTCAGGATCTGTCTTCAACTTGCAGAAGGCCATACAACCCAGCCTCAAGAAATTCATCCCTTCCTCCCTACTTATCCCATTCAGTCAAATTCCCTGACCCTCTGCATGACTGTGACGGGAGGAGCAAAGATAAATCTGTTCTGCCAGGCCAGCTGCATGCATCTAAATGTAATTGGGGGTGGGGGGATTGTTTTTCCTCATGCTCTTGTAATGCTGATGGCTCCTCATTAGCTGCACCACGCAAACCCTGTTTCAGCATGTTCTTGCTTAATTTGCGTGAAGACTAGCAATAAGCAATATCACAATAAAAGAGTTAGTGGGGGAGTGCTGATTAATTCCCATATGTTCCAGTGTTCTTTCTCTGAGTGCAGATGCTCCACGCACTACATTTTTCTATAGCTTGGGTGTGCTTTGCTAGCAAGTGGGTTGATAAAACTTTGATGACGTGGCTGTGGGTGTTCTTTTTGGTGACTGAAACTTACCATTTCCTCCTCCACTGGCATTTCAGTTTCTGGTGTCACTCATGTTCTATATGCAATGGAACTGTTTTCAGCTGCTGTACAATGGCTTTGTGTAAGTCATTCCCATTATCCTGATAGCTTTATCAATACATTCTCTCTCTCTCTCTCTCTCTCTCTCTGTGTGTGTGTGTGTCAATGTATTTGTCTCTCTCTGTCACTGTCTCTCTCTGTGTGTGTGTGTGTGTGTTGTGTATGTGTGTGTGTGTGTGTGTGTGTGTCTGTATCTGTGTCTGTGTCTCTCTCTGTGTGTGCTCCCTAACAGCAGGAGAGTGGTGCCATGTGGTGCCACAGTGGATTGCAGGTTAAATTCATTGCAAGGACAAATGGGATGGTATACTGTAAATTACATGTGAAAAGTATTGGGACTACCAAGATGTCTGGTATGTTGGTTTTCCTGTTGCAATGCAGTCTAAGAGTGATCTAATGTCTGGAAACTGATGACATCAAAGCACAGTATTTATTTATTTATTTATTTATTTATTTATATTTTAGAGTATGTTACCCCGTCTTTCTCCTTGGAAAAGGACCTAAGGCGGCTTACAGTAATGAGGGATAATATACTGTCCAATACAATTAAGACATTATAATATACAGTCCAATACAATTAAGACATGTTCAAGTATTGAGAACAAGGAATTGAGGGGCATCTTACAGCATTAATAGGCATCATTACAGTAAAGCTACTTGGTTATAAGCAGTTATAAACACAAAGTCTATGTGTACCTATAGAGTCATAAAAGACACATAATGGAAGACCATCATTCAGGGAAACCTTGCCTGAAGAGAAAGGTCTATGCCTGTTTCCAGAAGGACAACAGAGATGAGGCAGTCCTGGCCTCAAGTGGGAGGGAGTTCCAGAGTCTGGGTGCAGCAGTTAAGAAGGCCCTTTCATGAGCTCCCACAAGATGTCTTTTCATTTATTTTACCCAGTGGTCTGTTCTAGGGCACATTAGAAATTCGGGGGGGGGGGAGATAAGAGTAAACAAGTTAATACAGTATAATCTATTAGACCATCAGAAACTGCGATTGACAGCCATATACTGGGATTTATGAAGAAACAATCTTGTTTCCTCATACTGGATGGAAGGTCAAACTAAGACTCAGAAGACCTGGGTTTTTAATCTCTCCTTGGCCATGATAACTCACTTTGTGATGGTTACAGTAAATCACTCTTTGAATATTTTTACATAACTAACATTCAAGCCTGTCAGGATCATTCAGTATTAATGAGTTGGATAGGGAACTCTCAACCATGTCACATAATACAATACAGTACTTTTTTAAAAGTTACCTTCCCAGCCTTTGATATCATGTACTTCCTTTAAAAAGGGGTAAACTGAGGGTTTGTGTTGATGATGATGATTTAATAAACATCCTTCAGAAGATCCCCACTGAAGTCCAGAAACTTCTCGTTGTTTGATGGTACCCATGAATAACAGTACATTAATAACACAACAGTAATGCTGCATAATATTTCGGATTACACAATTGTCTTAATACTTTTTAAGTCACCATAATGGCTGAAATCCAGTAGTAAGACGAAACTAGAATAGACCCATTGAATCCACAGAACTTATCGTGGAGGAGCTGATACACCAAATCCCTACTGATTTAGGCTAGCTGTGACTTATTATTGGGTTTCAGCCAATAGAAGACAAGCTATAGGGAATGGCTATAGCTCAGTGGCAGACCACATGCTTTGCATGCACATTTCCAGTTCATGTAATCTCAGAAAGCAGGACAAGGAAATGCCCTTGTCTGAGACCTTGATAAGCTGCCAGCAGCCAATAATGAGCCATATAAATCCAAAGGTCGGACCGTATAAGGCAGCTTCTGATATACCATTCAGGATCCTCACAGCTGGCAGGCAGTGCAAAGCCTTTGGACTGACCAGGCTAGAAGAAGTGAAAAGTCGGTGACTTGACCTTGCTTGTCACATCCTGTGCTGTTAAAGAGGACTGTCTGTCTGTAACATGTTCAGAACCCATCCTGTAGCTGCTGAGGCTGTGCTCAGGGATCCAGAGCTTTTAATTGGGGCACTAGCTGCAAAAAGTCCCAGTCTGGCTCAAACATACCAACCCTGAAGTTATGTATTTATGTATTTATTTATTTTTATTTTGAATATTTTTGCCCCACCTTTCTCCTTGGAAAAGGACCCAAGGTGACGTACAGTAATGAGGGACAATATACAGCCCAAAACATATTAGAACATTAAAAGGTAACAGTAGAGCTACAAAGAGCACACAAAAATAAAAGTGCATTACAGTAGTCCAGCTGGGAGGTCACGAGGGAATGTGTCCCAGAGGCCAGTGCAGATTTCTCAGGAAATGGGCGTAATTGGTGTACTCGTTTTAATTTTGCAAATGCACTCCTGGTCATAGCTATGACCTGGGCATCCAAGCTCAAGGATGAGTCCAGGAGCATGCCCAAGCTACACAACTCTTTTTTCAATTGGGGGGTAATCCAATCTAGGACAAGTTGCATCCCTATCCCTTGATCCCCTTTTTGACTGACCAGAAGCATCTCTGTATTTTCTGGGTTTAGTTTCAGTTAGAGATTGGGAAACTGTCCATGCTTTCCAATTATCTTTTTATGCTAGTCTTCTAAGGCTGGGGACAACAGCTAGTGCACCAATGCCTGCCTGATCTATGATAATAAGCAACTCTCCCACCATTTAACTGTATATAGTACAGTATTAAGAAATGGAACCCATCTTGCCCATTCTGACTGAAGGTTGGAGCCCGTACTGAAGACTGAAGACTACCAGGACTACTCACCTCTTTTATGTCACAGGAGGGGACCGACAATAGGGGCTCTGAACCAAGAAGCATTTGTGAGGCCCTCTGGATACTCTTGCTTGAAATCTATGCCAATTGGGCATGGGATTCTTCCAGAGGTAAACAGCTGGTAAAGTGCAAGTGTGAATTCCACCATGGTACCTGCTGTTTGTAGAGCAATTCCTTTTTTCAAACTTAAATCATTGTTATAATACAATTAAAGTTAATCTGCATTCCAAGAAAATAGTAATCTTAAAAATGTAATTACCATCTCATTTTCTAGTAAACTGGCAACAATCACCTATGGCCAAATAAAAATGTGAACTAATTCCCTTTTCAAGAGTCCTTCCCATTGGTTAAGTCCATGGTGAATGAACAATTATAATCTGTGAGTCAGTTACTGAAATGAAATAGGCTTTGTTGTTTAATACATTTGTTAAATAATTTGTTGTAGGGAGAGAGTCCTTTGTACACCGTATATTATATTAATTCATGACACCGAAAAGCAGTTCCTTTTCACCATTTTCAACACCAATGCTTTCGCAGTGCTGGCTGGACTTCCTCTAAAACATTCCCATGTAGAGGAAAAACAATAGCTTGGACAGATGTCCTCCTATTGTTTTGTATAGTGCAACACTAACATTCTGTTTGGCAGATACAGAAAATGTAAGACTGCCCAAAACTAGAGAAACAAAGAAGAAAAAGTGCAGTGAGAGCTATTCAAAAGAAACAGCCTTCCCAAGGCACAATCCATCAGAAATATAAATCCAGGCTTCTGCAGAACAACAATGTATTTCACACAGAAGTCACTGGTGGATTGTGCCCACAGTGAAATATGAAAAGCTCTATAGCTCTAGGGGCAGGTTGTGTGTGGAAATTTGAACATATTGCATCTGTGGTTCTGTGTGGACTATGTCAGTTTGAATTACGCCCCTGCTATTTTGCCAAAGCTTGTGGGCTCTTGATTTGTGTTCCATCATAGAAGAGCATTAACATTTTTTTCCACTGCTGCTTTACTGGTGACCCTGCAGGTATGCAAACAGAAGATGACTTATGCTCCTGATCTGAGGCGCACAAAAATGGTAGTGTGTTTCCTCTATACCAATCACTTTCACTCCTGTCAACATACTAGGTGCTGAAATTTCCATAACTCTCATTTTCACTTAAGTTGCCAAGTTGGTTATTTTTACCCTACTTTTGCACTCACAAAGAGCTCCCAGTGGAGGTCTTGATCAAAAATGCAGAATTCTGGTTCGGTTCTTGTTTCATTTAAGAAGCACACAAGTTGCATCTGTTTACTTTCATTTCCCCGGTATGGTTCAGCCCAGCTTTCCACGGCCTGAGGAAAACCTCACTATTTTTAACAGTTTCCATGTCAAGGATCAATGAAGATGTAACATCTTGCTCAGAATTAAAATTTCTTGTCTGGTACACTTGCTGTACAAATTTATACATAATCTCTAGAATACTAAGAATCCACTCCAATGTAGGACGTTGTTTGGAAGATGTCCAGTTATGTACCTCACTTTGCAGGTATAAAGGATGACATAAGAAGGCCTTTTTGCCTTAGCCATTAGAAATCCAAAGTGTGAAGGAGAATAGCTTTAATGTCTACTTGCAATCAAATGTGGTGTTCCAAGTGGCAACTTTTAAACACAGTGCAAAATGCCAGCCCATATTAGGTTGGCAACCCTGAAAAAAGTTTTTTAAGTGGACAGAAGCTACTGGATACATTAGCCAGGAGAGGCAAAACAGAGAGATGATCCCTTTAAAGATGAGGATCTAGACTGCCAAAGACATGCACAGAGACAAGGCAGCTGAACAGAGATGTCCTTTCCAACAATATCTGCTTCTATGTTGAGTTCTTTTCTGCAGGTACCAACACCTTCCTACCCATTAAGAGCTGAAACCAGCCAGAGATTGCCAGCAATGGCATAGCACGGAGGTGGTTGCACCAGGTGCAACATTTTTAGGTGGTGCCAAATTCCTTCACCACCACCCCAGGTAGGGAGGTGACACGGTCAGTGGGCAGGCTGTGGTACTGCAAATGAGTAATTCAGTGCTGCACGGGGCCATATAGGGGCCTTGTAGCACCAGAGCACAATCCACGGTGCTGAGTCACCCATTTGTAGCAATGGAAGAAGCAGCAGGATCAGAAAGAATGGCAACATGGCAACAAGGGCAATGGGAAGCCGGGGATGGGGGGCAGGCTGTAGCAGTGGTGTAGCATGGGGGCACAGGTTCAGTCAGGCCAGGTACAAAATGTTTGGGAGAAGCAAAAATTGTTATGACAACCCACACTATACCTCTAGTTGCTAACAGAACATGCATTTACACCTGGAGTTGCCTACCCCTGAATAATCCTCCACTCCCACCTAGCACTTATTCTAGGCTCAGTTCTTTAGAGGCACAAGGGCAGCTCAGATTCAGATTCTGCAGCAGATCCCCTTTTCTGAGAAGGGAGAGAGCCATCAGCACTTACCTCTGAGGATTTTGGCTGCTTATTGCCACTGCTGTATGGTAACTCACCAGGGGACCTGCTTTCTGGTACCTCTGAGTCTGTTTTGGATGAATCATCTAACAGAGGGATGACCTATGAAGACATTCCTGGCAAATGGAGTTCTAACAATGTTGGACATTCCCACTAGAGATGGAAGTATGAGCAGAGTCATTTAAAAGCCTTCCAATAATACTGACTATAATTTGGACATACTGTACTGAGTGAAGGCCGTAGTAGAACAAAGTTCTGTTCTATTCTAGATGAAGGCTCTCTTCTAAACTCTATTCACACCAGACTCTATTCCATGGTTATCCAGATCCTGTTGAGTCTGGTCTTTTCTGGAGGGATGATGTAAACATACACTTCCAAGAGCACTTTGTCATGCATAAAGCACACTTCATGCCCCAGCCATCATTTGGTTGACATAACCCAATGTGGGAGTGGGGCTTTACAGGAGTGACCTAAGACCGGTCAGCCTTAGTGTAATCCAGTAAAAGCTGCATCTATCAATGGGTGTTCAAATGTTGCATTCATAAATCCTTCAGTCCATGATCTGATTATAATAAATAGGAATGTGAATTCAAGAAATCATGTTGATAAAAATATATTGTAGAAGCAATCATACCATGCTAGTTGTACATACAGTGCTACCTTGGTTTACCAGTGATTTTGCCTTGATCAACTAGCAATGTCTTGTAATAAGAGCACTGGAGAAGGTCACATGATTGCAAGTGAGCCAATTGTAGCTCTCTCTCCCTCTCTGCTGGATTGTGGGGGGCTTGTCTGGAGTGTTCCCTTTCAGGCAAGTCTCAAAAGCAGGGATAGGAGAGAGGGGTGGGGGTTTCCCTTGCACCAGCCAGGAGCGTTTTCAAAGGAGAGTGCAGGTTAATTCCCCCCCCCTTTATATTTATATTTTTAATTAAGTTGTTTTCAACATTCTTTTTTATTTTTCAAACCATTCTAGTCCTGTTTTGGTTTACAAGCATCTTTCCAGAACAATATTACTGTATGCTTCTACTATTTATATGCTTTATCATTTTCAGACAAAGATCATTGCATCTAACAACAAATATTTTTAAATTAATACTTCAGTGAGTCCTCACTGTGAGATTACAACACACTGGAGAACGAGACATTTTGATTCCTATGAGAAAATCCTGTAAAATACTTAAACTTGATGAAGCCAAGAAGATTGTGGACAAATGAGTTTTCTTTCCTATACAGTGGTACCTTGTATAAAGGAATTAATTTGTTCCAAATGAAATAGTAGGCCTTTGTACACGACCCCTAAACTCCGCAGCAAATGGCTGGAAGCTCCGGAGCTTACAATTGTTTCCCGACCAGCTCCGGATTTTGCAGGAAATTAAGTGCAACCATGTCCACCTAAGTGTGTCCCAGCACACTTTTCTTGTACCTGCTCGAGGAGGGTGTAAATCGCCAGGTCCGGATTTAATCTGGTGAGTGCGGGGCTCTCCTCGCTTCTGTTTTTTTTTTTTTTGCCTCCCGCCCCTTTAAGAGAAAGGCGCGGGAGGAAAAAAAAGCAAACAGAAGAGAAGGAATCAGCACACGGAGCTCCGGAGCTCCGGCAGCTTCTCGGAGGTGAGCCTGCATTTTTCCTCTCTTTCTTCCTCCCTCCCCTCATGCAGACAGGAGCAAGGAAGTGCGGAGTTGTGGGGAGGAAGGAAGAGCAACGAACCCCTAAGATCTCTGGTCCGAATTTAAGTGGCCAGCGGATCTTAGGGGTCATGTGAAAAGGACCTATGTTAAGCAAATTTTCCTTTATACAAATTTTCCATAGGAAGTGCATTGAAAACAGAGTAATCCCTAATCACAACCATTTTTATGTCATACGGATTCGCCCCATAAATGATTATGTTAAGCAAATTTCCCCTATCTCTGGAATTTTTATGTTGTACAGATTTTATGTTATACAAACTGTTTCTTATACAAGGGTCCACTGTACTGTCCTAAGATACAGTGACTGAGATCTCTAGTAAAGAATTCTTTTTAAAAATATTCTATTGAATTTTCTAAACATAACAAGTTAAAACAAATACAGTGCTTGTGTTGCTGTGTTGCATAGTTCAAATAAAGAATTTTTAAGGAGGTCCCCAGATAATTTTTAGTGGAATGCAAAACTGGGTTGGCTTCAGACTGGACAGTGACTTTTGTTCTTTGTTCAAATTCAGTAATTTGCACAATTTCACATTGGTTCATTAGTTTACCTTTTGTTAAGGCTCGTATCAGGCCATATATATATCCAAATCTGGAGATACACTAACAAACTAAATACAGTATATACTTTCTAGCAACTGTTCAGTTTTGGTATTCCAGACTCAGAATCAAGACTTACAGTGTTATCACTGTATGTCACATCTATGTTTCTACTTTACATATTTTGGGATCATTCTGTTAGTGGAGTGTCACTTTCATCCATACATATAAAATTCCAAATTAGTCCAACCTGTGTTTTACAATCTTACTGGGAATAATAGACCCACCAAGATTAAGGAAGATAGATGAGCAAGTAGAGATGGGCACGACTCAGCGAAATTTTCGTTTTCGTTTTTGTTTTTTTCATTTCGTTACATAACGAAAAAGAAAACGAAAATTTTTCAAAAACAAAACGGAAACGGAAACGAAACGAAAAATTTTGCTGTTTTCGTTTTCATTGCGGCAAATGCATTGAACTGAAAAGAATGCTAACGAAACAGCAATTTTTCATTTTTGTTTCTCGTTTCATTATGTAACAAAACAAAAATGAAAAATTTTGCAGGAAAAACCCAACGAAAACGAAAACGAAAACGAACCGAAACGGACCCCTAAACGACCAAACGACAAACGAAACACCATTTTTTTGAGTCGTGTCCATCTCTATGAGCAAGTGACTGAGTTGGACTGGACTGCAGTTTGTACATTTAAATAGCTAGCATTACAAACAGTCAACCTTTACCTTTTTAAATTGATAGCTTAACAAAGTCATTTATAAGGTAATTGCAAGTAGAGTTGCTACCTTCTATTGTTGCAAAAAAGTACCAAATGAAATAAACTTTGCATAGGGTATTTGCAGATGCTTACAATGGGCTAGATCAATTGAATTTAATCTTTAAAAAAATAAAAAGTGCAAATTGAGCTATTTGAAATTTCAGTAATTAACTGGGTTTCATGTACTTATTTAGTTGGCTTGTTCAGACTGACTTCTCCTGGATACAAGTATAATAGAGAAGACAAAGATGGCTGGCCTAAAATCTAGCACTTGTAATTTCTAGCACGTGCAGGCACAAACAAGGGACATTCATAGCCATAAAACTCAGTGGACTGCAGATCATGTAAATGTACTACAGCAGCTTGTCTGACCATATGACAGTCAGTTGAATGGATTGGAATTTGGTTTGATAGACTTCCTTTTATAATCGAGGAAACACACGACACTTACAGAACAATGAGTTTAGCAAGCTGATCCTGTTACGCATTTAGCAATAGCATCAAGGCAAATCTGAATAGTCAGAATGTAAATTTAATTAAGAGTTGATGGGTAAGGCTATTTCTTCTCTCATTCTGGGGTCCTGACAGTTAGGAAGGAACCCATCAGTGAACTGTGGAGTCCCTTACTAAGCAATGTAAGATCTGTTACAGTAGTACAATACATCCCTCCTCTGTGCATGCAGACCTGGCAGAATTCCCCAGGTTGACTTTCGTAACCTGTGAATTGGGTGAGTCAAGCAAGCCCAATCAGTATGCAGAATGAATCTGTTTAGCTGAAGGAGCTGATTTTTGGTTTCAAGAAATGACAAAAAATTGTGATGTGTGTGTGTGTGTGTGTGTGTGTGTGTGTGTGTGTGTGTGTGTGTGTGAGAGAGAGAGAGAGAGAGAGAGAGAGAGAGAGAGATCAGTTCAAATGACTTCATAAAGAAACATACATATATGCTTATTGCTTAAATATATATATTTAAAAGTTATTTTTAGCATAGTATGTGCTTGTGCCAGAACTTGTTGGACTAATTCCAACGTAGATAATTATAGTTTCCTGGCCTAATTCCTTCTTCACTTCCTGTATTTGGATACAAAATTTCCTCCCACTGGTACTGCACACTGAATCATGTATTAGCTTAGATTATTTTCACAAGACTGTTAGTGTACAACAACATAAGACCCCCATCTTGTTATCCTTATGTTTTTACCATACGTTTTTCCACGACAGTTAAGATGAAGACGAAATGATGTTAAGAGGCGAATCTTGGGATATTATTTTAGAAAAGCAGTTTGCTGCATGTTGTAGGTAAAATAGCTAATTAACACTGCTTGCAACTCATTATATAAAGAGCAATACATTAATAATGCATTCCTAATGCATTACTTTTTAGCTAATCCTTTTTAAAAATATAAACAAAATATATAAATGAACAACATTCTACAGTAAGAGACCCCCTCAGCAATCATGGCATCATAGAATAGTTGATTTGGAAGGGATCTAGGAAGAAATCAAGTTCAACCCCCCCCTCCAAATCAAAGCAGATCTGACAGATGTTTGTCCAATTTTCTCTCAAATGCCTCTAGCATTGGAGAATTCACCACCTCCTAAGGTAACTGGTTCCATTGTCATACTGTTGCAACAGTTAAGAAGTTGTTAACATATTTGTTATGGATGCAGATACCTCCTTTTTAGAGATTTATAGGATAAGGTATATTGGAAGTGGTTCAAGCATGCCTGAAATTGACAATGGGAACTTGCCACTACTGGGATCTAGCAGGATTTCAGGGAAGATATGCACAGTCTGCAGATACGTATTTGCCATCATAATATACCTTTATTTGGAAATTACATTAAAGAATTATTCAGTTGCTTTGTTGGTTCATGGGTTATTGTGTCATCCTGTGGCATACAGCCAATCTATAGACACCCTGCTGTTATGTATTGTCAAGTCAATCTATGGTGACTCTAAAAGAATTTTTGAGGTATGTGACCTGTTCAACTAGGGTTTACCTTTTCCATGGCATACTGATTGCTCCCACTTGGTGAGCTCATGGGGGTGCTCCTACACAGTAGCAAAATTCACTGGGTTCATCTGACCTCTCCCCAAAACTACTAGGTCTATGAGGAGACCTCCTTCCTCTCTACATTTTGATTACTTTTCTTTGTAACATATAGCACCAGACAGCAGCAGATGGTTCAAGCAGCAACAGAAATAATTTAAAGGAATGCTTAAAATTTGCCAAATAAAATCAAGAAAAAAGGAATGGACAAGATCCAAAATGAAGACAGGCAGCACTCCAAAATGGAGGGCACCTGGAGCTCAGATCACAGTAATCCTACAAGGAAGGGCAGAGGGAAAGAGCACTCTTTACTGGGTCCTTGTACATAATCAGCATTCTAGCTCCCCAAGGATGATTTTACTGCCTGCTAACAGGCCTTTTGACACTTTTGGATGAAAACCTCTCAGGCAGTTGGACATACAAAGGACCCTGAAAGGTTACATGAAAAGAGAACACAAAAGAAACACAAAACTTTCATGTATCCCTTATTCATAAAAATTGATCCTTCATGTTTCAGAAACTTTCTTTCATCAACTGCCCCCCAAAATCCCACATGAACTACACAAAGCCTCTTTTATATATTAGGCCTTTCCTTTAAATACAAAAGGCCCATCCTTAATGGGCACTACTTAAATTTATCACAAGCCTTAGTCAGTAGAACACAGCAGTAAAAAAAATGGCTTAAGTATGTAGCTCGCAGGTGCCATTATTTGGCTATTAAATAACAAAAACTGGCCTAGGCTTTGTAAAGGAATTCTGTAAGGGTTACATTTAGGCTTGGGAAGGATGATGCATGGTTCTTAGAATGCTGATCCTTATTTGACCCAGAACAGTAGAAGTTGCATGTACAGTACTGTATAAGAAACAAAAATGGACACAATCACTTCTATATGTAGCTTGTATCACAGCAGAATCCCTGTGTGTTAGTGACTAGAGATGGGCACGACTTGAAATTTTTTTTTTCGAGTTGTCATTAGTCGGGCCGGTTCCGTTTCGGGTCGTTTCCGTTTTTCGCGAAAATTCACAAAAATTAGTCGGTTCGTTTTTTCATTTTTTCATTTTCGTTAGTACTGGTTTTTTTGGGGGGTAGCGGGCTCCTGGCGGCACCTCTGTGGGGTGGGTGCCTCCTCTGGCCCGCTATAAAGGGAAAGTGGGCTCCTGGAGGCACCCGTGGGTGCCTCCTATCCTCACCCACTAGGAAGGGGAAGCAGGCTCCAAGAGACCCCTCAACATGGGGCTCTCCTCTCCTCACCTGCTGCTGCAAAATGGCATGCATAGCCATATGGATATGCATACCACTATTGCAGACAGTGAGACCAGTCCACTGGTACGACCCTCCGTCCAGGACGACTGGGTCGCACCTGCCATGTCCCACAAAGAAGGGAATTGTACTTGCGTGTTGTGCAATGCAAGTAGATCTGGCTTAGGGTTAAGGTGGGTTAGTGCAAGGTCTAGGGTTAGGCTAGTGACGGGTAAGGTTACGGTGGGCTAGTGGGTTGCACCTCTGGGTTCCTCTCTGACCCACTAAGAAGACAGTGTACTGTGACGTATGGGTAAGGAGTCAAGGATTAGGGTTAGGGTTAGGGGGCTAGGGCAGGTTTTAGGGGGCTTTTTGGCACATCCCAGAAGTCTCCATGGCCAAGTGGCCATGCGATTGGTGGGATGGCTCCAAACATTTGCATGGTTATCCACTCCCACATGGCTGGCCAGCCCATCATTGTGCAGGTGTAAAAAAAAATAATAAAATCAATGGAGGACAGAGGAGGAGAGGAGAGACATTTTGTTGCAAGAAAAAACCCACTGCTACTGTGAAAAATCTGGCAGTTTATAAATTTCCGCGTGTTTCTGTTGTGCTTGTGTGTTTTTGGACCACGATTTCAAAAACAATATTGCGTTCGCCGCCCCATTTTGGATCCCCCGCCCACACCGCATGGCATGGCGACTCGAGTCCGGCTGCCCAGGACGGGGGGGAGGCGGGACCCCCCTCCAGAAACCACCCCTCCGGTAGGTGCCCTGCGCCCTTAGTCAAGCAGGCATTTTTCCGCCTGCTTTTTTGCCCAGGAATGGGTGGGGGGAGAGTTTAAAAGTTTTTTCCTGTGCTGTCCGTGCCGCTTGCTTGCGCTTTAATTGCGGCGGCCGGCGGCGAGACTGGGCTTTTTGCTGGCTGCGAGCCTGCGGCGAGTCCCAGCAGACCAGAGCAGACCAGGACGGAGGGGGGGAGGCC
>JAHTLZ010000204.1:68566176-68674493 GCA_023846285.1 Phrynocephalus versicolor
GGCCCGGGAATGGGTGGGGGGAGAGTTTAAAAGTTTTTTCCTGTGCCGTCCGTGCCGCTTGCTTGCGCTTTAATTGCGGCGGCCGGCGGCGAGACTGGCTGCGACTTGAGCCTGCGGCGAGTCCCACCAGAGCAGCCCAGGACGGAGGGGGGGGAGGCCGGGACCCCCCCTCCAGAAACCATCCCTCTGGTAGGTGCCCTGAGGCACGGCAGGCATTTTTCCGCCTGCTTTTTGGCCGGGAACCGGGTTTTTTTAACTTTTAAAAACTTTTTTTCTGTGCCGCGTGGCATCGCGCGATGCAAGTAACGAGCACGACAAATCAGACCAAAATTGTTCATTCGTCGGTTCGAGCTTGAATTCTGGCGGAGTAATTCCCGTTACCGTTTCCGTAGAGTAACGGAACCGAGTAACAGAAACGGAAACGGGAATACCGCTAAGTCGTGCCCATCTCTATTAGTGACCAGAGTGCTGAACTGTGACTGGAGAGATTCCAGTTCAAATTGCTACCTGAAGAACCCTGAAACTCCTTGGATGACCTTGACCCAGTGTCATATTCCCCCCCCACACACACACACACACATACACACACACACACCTATCTGAAGCAGGGTTTATTCTCAATATAAATTGGAAAGTAGAAGAGCTGTGTATGCCAGCTAGAACACACTAGAGAAAAGACAGAAAATAAATGGAATTAATACATGAATAATTTTTAAAACTATAGCCCCTAGTTTTGGAATATCCTAGATTACATCTCCCCAAGCTTATTCTGAGGTGCAGGATCATATCAGCTTCAGTTCCTTATTTAAGCTGCTCAAGCACCTCTGTATGGAGTAAGGAACTAACTTGGTAAGTTACCATCCATAAACTGGTTACCTGGAATACAGCTTGGAAATGTTATAGATGGCCATGCCAGCTAACAGATACAGTGACTTTCCATAAAAAAAAAACCTAACTTCTCCCAGCTCTGAACTTATACCTGCTCCAGGAGGTGACTTACCATGTATACTTAACTACCCTTCCAAGTTTTGTGCAGAGTGGGAGCAGAGTCAGGCTCCTTTTCCAACTGTGCTTGCTGTTTTCCCATCAAATCAAGATTGATGGGAGAACAGGAAAAACAAAGCTTGCCCTATAGGAAGTCAATGAGTTATTTAAGACAAACATAGACTGTTGATCCACACTCAGGGAAAGTCTTTATACACAGATTAAAAACACAGGGTGTGTTCCAAAAGTATGAAAGTTAAGTATGATCATGCTAATTCATAAAAAGGAGGACCAAAAGAACTTTAAGAACTGGAGTTCAATCAGCCTAATTGATATCCCAGAAAAAATGTATGCAAAGTACCTCCTGCAAAAAGCAGAGAACTGAGTGGAAGATCATGCCCTGCTGGCCAAAAGAGCAAACAGTATTTAGGAAGGGTAGATCTAGTGGGCTAGAGCGCTGAAATTGTCAGCTGCAAAGTTGGCAGCTCAGAGGTTCAAATCCCAGGTGCCACGCAGCGGAGTAAGCTCCTGTTGTTAACCCCAGCTCCTGCCAACCTAGCAGTTCGAAAGCACGTAAATGCAAATAGGTACAGCCATAAAAAGCGGGAAGGTAAAACAGTGTTCTGTGTGCAGAAATGCATTCAGCCATGTGGGCCGCATGACCATGGACTTATACAACACTGGCTCTTTGGCTTAGAAATGGAGATGAGCACCGCCCCTAGAGTCAGACAAGACTAGCACGCATGGCCGATTTTTTTTTTTTTTTAGATCTACACTGGCTAATTGTTACATCCAATACCACCCGATAACTAAACATACAAAGGGAAATGGATAGCTTTATGCTTGCTTCATCAACTTCAGTGCAGCCTTTGACTCTATAAGCAGGCAGTGGCTCTGGAAGAAAATGCTTGACACAACACTGATTTGAGACTGTTGATTTTAACGAAAACTCTTTACTCTGAAACCTGTCTCAGAATTGCAAACTGGTGTCACACATGCTCTCTCAGATCAGACTCCAACATACCAGGGTGTTTGCCAAGGCTGTATACAAGCCCCATTTCTCTTCAATATTTATATAAATGATGTCAGAACACTGCAAAACCAAGACGGGGGGGGGGGAATAAGAAGACGGCTAAGGAGATGGTAACAGTTTTATCTTGCCATAATCTTTGACTGGTGGGGTACATTGTTGTAGTGGTGGTGGTGGTGGTGGTGGTTGCTGCTGTTGCTGTTAGTGAGGGGATCAGCGAGGAGATATTTAGAATGAAACCTTAGCTTGTAGTATCCTTGGTCATACAGGGTGGGATACAGGATGGAACAACAGAAACTGCCTCTAGGCAATTCATTTCAATTACAAATCACTTTTGTAACACATCCAACACCCCACTTGTGATTTTAATAGAACTGTTTCTCAGCAGAGAGTTTGCCCCAGGCTACTGGGGATGTCAACATTTATACCTCTCGTCCTTCTAGGCTTTCTCTTCCATTTCCTTGTTTCCCCCAAATGAATCTGCAGTGATGGACAGGACCTCCTAGGAAGTCGTCTCTCCCAGGTCTTTCGGATGCTTGGAAGGTTGCCACTTGCAAGTTGTTTGGGGGATTATTCTTGCCATCCTGATCAGATGAATTACCTAATGTTCAAAGTAATACTCCTTTTGCAAGCAAGTGTTTACACGAATGTCTCTCTCTGCTTCATTCAGTGCTTATTACAGAATAAAGAAAAAGACTAAACGAGGAATTAGAGATGATCTGATTTTCGTGCCTAGCCTAAGACTGTGTTAATCTAAAACAGCATTTCCCAACCCGCTATTATAATAGCCAAGTCACCTGCCTTCCCCTGCCATATTTGCATTAAAAAGCATTTGTAATGGGATAGTTATCTCAGAAACTAGACGCTTCATTCTATCCCCCAAAATCCATACATGCACATGCATGTTAACTTTCACATGCTTGACCTTAATTACTGAAAGGTCAAGGAAGAAATTATATATCCAGGGCAACAGCACATATAAGGCAACAGAGAACCCCTGCTGGAAATGTACAAAAACGCTCTGATGAGGTAGTTCAAAATGAAACAAGACACAGGACATTTGGGAGATCATTCATTCATATGGTTGCCATAGGTCAAACGTAACTTGAAGGCACACAACAGCAACAGCAACAGCAACAACACATAAGGTGACCTGTGATCTCCCAGAAAGCATTTTATGACCTCCTTGGGGGTCGCAATCGATCCCTAGGTTAGGAAACACCAGTCTAAGACCTGGAGTTTCTGGTAGAAAGAAGGTACTGTGTTAATTATTTTTTTAAGATGATTAGAATGGGGGCTATCCTTCCCGCTAAGGATAGAATCCTCGATTCTTGCACAACCTAGAATTTTTAAAAGCCTCTGCCAAGGCAGGAGGATCTCTGTGAAGCATATACCAGGGCGCAGTGCAATTTGGGATCCCTCAGAAGGTGGGAAGTCCAAGCCTAATTTTGGAACACATTGTCTTATACTGGGCTTAGTCCCTCACTGCTGTTTTTAAATGAGAATGTTTTCATTCTAAATGACAGATAACACGTAAGTGGCTATTTGGAATACCTCTCCTAGAGTAAGACTCTATTGCTGCCCTACTATTTTGTATTTTTATTCATTGTGATTTTTAATGTGGTCACATGGCTTGTGAAGATTATATTGTTTTATCACACACAAGCTCTGATAAAAAAATTATGACTCCCTGTGCTCATGAAAATGTGAATTGAAGTGCACTTGTGTTCATCTACTTTCTAGACAGAGAGAGAGAGAGAGACGGAGAGAGAAAGAGAGACAGAGAGAGTTAAAAAACTGTAATGGAACAGATTATTCTAGACCTCGTCATGATACCTGTCTGTAGACATGGTTTATGAGGCCATGCTGATCACTTTCTTTACTTTTATATTTATTTATTTTTGCTTTCCAAAATGGGTCATTTGAACAGCTTCTCAATTTGTCACCAGATGGTGTGCATGTTTCACAAGCAATTGACTGTAACATCTTTGGGAAGAGACAATGAGATTTATTTTGCTCAAAAAATGGAATATTTCATAAACGTGCACTCATCCTAGAAGCATGGACCTGAAAACACTTGTTTTGCTTGCTTAATTAATTAATGTATTCGGCACCTTTTATATGGACAATAATACAGTGTTCTTGGCTCATACTTACTCACTGCACCTTAGTCAAATGGTGTGCAAGGCTATGACCTGTTATGTGTTATCAAGTCGATGATGTCATTATTGTTGTCATCATTTATTTATTTATTTATTTATTTATTATAGCCATACGACCCATTCAATATACAGTGGTACCTCAACTTAACGATTGCTTCGACAACCGAAAACTTCGACTTAGGAAGGCTCTGCACAGGTGCGTAAGACCGCTGATTTTGGCAGGTCCGACCTGTCAAAACCAGCTGTTTGGTGCAGCTGCAGAAAGCCTTCGTAAGTTTGCATCTTCTCCCAGCCTGGGCGCCTTGCAAGGCAAGCGCACTTCCCTTCCAAGGTGCCCAGGCTGGGTGAGGATTGATCAGTCCCTGCTTTGCCCAGCTATTTGTTAGGCAGAGCAGGGACAAATAGATCTTTGCCCAGCCCGAGCGCCTTGCAAAGGAAGCAGGGGTGACTTTTGATTCTGTCCCACCATGCTCACTGATGAAGAGACATGTCCCTGCAGTTTACTACTGATTTTTCTAAAAATTTTATCATGGCATAACACTTAATTAATAAAATGGTTCATCTGCTATATCACTCAAATCCCCCTCTACCCCAGGTCTCCTCCTGTACAGTACTTCTTGTACAGTAGGATGCTGGTATCCACTGGGGATTTATTCCAGGACTTCCCGTGGATAACAAAAACCATGGATAAGAGGGAACACCCCCAAAAAACCAAAATTGCTGTTTTGTGACAATAACTTACTTTACGGCTGCTGCTTATGACAGTAGCATGCTTTACAGCTGCTGTTTTGTGACAGTAGCTTGCTTTGTAGCTGCGGTTTGTGACAATAGCTTGCTCTACAGCTGCTGTTTATGACAGTAGCTTGCTTTGTGACTGCTGAATTATTCATTTAATATTTTCCTCTGCCATCCATGGATAACTGAATCAGTAGTTAATGAATCAGTGGATACAGGAGCCCTACTGTACACTGTTTTTGTGTGTGTGTGAATTTGAGGCACACTGTGATTTCTTGTTCTGGAGCTACCCAGGGAAAATGAAAAATGCCAAAGTGCGCTTCACATCAATTCTCCTTACCCTATCTAACCTAAGACAGCTTCCCTGACTAGTCATATGCTAAGTCTGACTAAACTCAGTGGGATTTATTTGGGGGCAAGTGTGTAGCAGGAGAATCTATGTGGAGTAGCGGACAGAATGTTAAACGAAGACCCAGAAGGGCTGGCATCAAATTCTGACTCTGCAATGAAAGGGTCCTTCTGTGATTATAACGGTAAACTCCTTTCTGAATACCTCACCTGCTTCCAACCCATACTAGGGCCACTGTAAGTCAGTGCCAACTTGATGACACATTAGAGGAACATGTTAAGACACCAGTCTCAACCTGGGTGGTCGCAACCCCTTTGGGGATCGAACAACCTTTTCCCAGGGGTTGCTGTGAGCTGGGGAAGAAAAAGGCTGAGCGCCCCTCTCATGTCCAACCAAGCCTCCAACACACTTGCGCTCTGTCGCATGAGGTGCTTGTTTTCCATAGCAGAGATCACCACCACCCAGCCCTGCCAAGGAAGGAGGGAAGTCCCAGTCATGTGCCGAAGCCTGCACATGCTCCAGTGAGTAGAACCTGGAGCGAGGGAAGAGGTGGCGGCGAGGGCTGCCCACCTGGGACGTGTGGCCTGGGGCAGGAATTAAGAAGGCCCAGGAGTGATCGCCTGTGGTGTGAAGGCTTGGCTTGTTTCCTGCGGCCACACTCGGGCCTCAGTAGTGGCGAGGGCGTGACCGCCTTCCCTGGTGTCAGCCTTCACAGCTTCCTCATGCCGTGTGCAGGAGCAGGCTCCTTCCGGGGGAGGTATTTTGTTTCAGAGCAGAGCAGAGAGCCCTGAGCCAGGTCAGGGGGGCGGGGAAGAAGAGAATTCTCCTCTCTCTTGGCTCCAGAACCAAGAAAGTTCTATGGCAGGGGCCGCCGGGCTGATGAGTGGCTGCCTGCCTGGCCGGCCGGCCGGGACAATCCCTTCAACCACCACCCCTTCTTTCTCCCCCCCCCCTCGGGCTGTGCATAGAAGATGTGCTTGCTTCGGTGGCAGCCCCCATCCATCCGCCGCTGCTGGGTCAACCACTGAAGCAATAGCCAAGGAGGAGCCAAGATTGGATGACAATGATATTGCCTGTCCTTTCCCCCTTCTCCACACCACCATCCATACCCTTGTTCTTTCCCTGGCCAGCAGCATGGCCCAGCTAGGTAAGGTAAACCCTGCCTTTCCCAGGCTCTGCTTCGGAGTCCTGCTCTGAAGTGGCAGCCTCCTCCCTGCTGCCCAGGATCGTGAGTGAGCAGGTGGCTAGACGAGTAGGCCGGCCGGGCCAGCGGGCCAGTAAGAGGGAATTCCAGAGCTGTACAGCCTCACTGCTGCTGCTGGTGAGCTTACAGGGGTGCAGGCGGGAGCTCCAGAGCCACACGGACTCCTCCTCCTCTGCCCCCAATTTTGCGGGTCTGCCACCGGGCTGGGCCCTTGTACCACCAATTGCCATCTGCAGATAACTGAATCCGCGGATGGCGAATCAGCGGATACAGGGGTCCTACTGTAATTTTGTGGTTGGGGGTCACCACAACATGAGGAACTGTATTAAAGGGTTGCAGTATTAGGAAGGTTGAGAACCACTGTAATCGTTTTCCCACCAGCAGCGGACTTAAAAAATAATAAAGTGTGACCACACTCAGTTAAGCATGACCCAGAGCATTTTACAAGTACCTGATTTTTAAACCGTTATTCGAGTCCATGGGAACACGGAAAATCCACACCAAAACCTTTTCGCCCCTGTTATGGTGTCTTTGCCATGGTTCTCAGTCATGGGATCAGAGCAGTTGCGGATTTTCAAAACGTGACTGTGGGAACATCAGATCAGCGACATCAACCACGTGAGTGCCCCAGTGTGTGTGTGTGTGTGTGTGTGTGTGTGTGTGTGTGTGTGTGATCCAGATCAAATTTTAGTGGTCGTGTGAAAGCAGCCTGTGTTAAGAGCTGCATCCAGAAAAGCAATTCTAAAGAGCTGGGTGGGACAGGGTGGGGGCCATAAGAAACAAAGCATTTTAAATGTCCTATCAAAACCCTTTAGGCATTCACTGTTACTAGATTTTCCAATTGTAGTTTTAGGGGTGTTGTTAAATTAATGCTCCCTTACTCATCTGGGAAGGTTAAGGCTGCTCCCAAAAGTTCCTTGATGTAGCAGAACTCAACGGTATGGGGAGAGGTTTTGCCACTGCTTTTGCTGAGACTGCTGTTACACCAAAATGGTGCAGGTATATGCGAAAACAGCACCCACATAAACTTTAAGCTAATTGAATAGGATGTCCTTGAAAGCTGCATAGGAAAAACAAGCCCTTCCCAACCATTATCAGTAACCCTTGCAAAATTTGTACAAGGTCCTCCATATTGTGATATTCATTTTCAAGCTGAGATGTCAATAACTACAATTTGAACCAGACACTTCCTTATTCAGCTTCATTGAAGCAGGTGCCCTACAGATGTGTAGGACTTCAAATCTTCTCTCCCTCAGCCAGCATGTTCAATGCCCGTGTTCGCTGGGACGGTGTCACTTATCAAGAATTGCACTATGGAGGGGAAGAGGCTCTGGGCTTGAACAAGGCTGTCCTATACTCTTAATGAGAACTCTACCCCAGCTCTGCGGCAAAGCCCATCAAATTTCATAAGATCTGAATGCCTAATTGCAGATTTTGATTATCCTCATGCTGAAAATGCTTTCTGAATAATCCTGATCTCTTCTACAGATGAGCAAGATTTGCTGGGAATGAAGCATTGTTTAAGATTCCATCAAAGGCAGGCCCTGAGCAGCACTTCCTGTTTCCCACAGAATTGATATCACACATCAGAGCATTGGGTGGTTCTTTTCCCAATTCCAAAGTCCTAAAGATGTTCCAGAATAACATGGCCTCTTGGCAGCTTCTGTGGAAGACACATTTTTCCCAAATGCTAGAAAGTGCTCTTGGAGTTTGACCATGCCTTGCACTGTGTATAGATATGCACCACGTGCATTCTGAGAATTTTGTTCAGAGCACACAGGCTTGTTTTATTTTATTTATTTGCACATTTGTGTGAAAATATATAGCTCATTTCTAGTGTTTTTTTCATCACTTCTGATGCCTAATAACAATTAAAACCAACCATAAAGTGCAATATGTTTTTAAAATCCTTGCTACGGTACCATGGCTGATTAAACAGATTGCATTAAGTACTCTCTTGCAAATTAAAGTTATCTCCTTGAACCGCTCTTGTGTCCAACCAACAATAAAGTGAGAAAATAATCCAAAATAAATCATTTATAAAGTTGTATTCTCTTCTGAGTACTGTATATGGAAAGATAATATAGGAGTTCTTAATCAGACATTCCTGAAGAGACTGACTTTCTGGGAAATCTTGCACTTCAAGAATTAATGTTTTTTGGAAGCCCACCATCATTCTAGACCAGAGCTTGAAAAAAGCTACATTCTTTACCATTATTCTCGGAATCCCCGAGCTAACACAGCCACATCCCATGCTGTTAGGGGATTCTGGGACTTATAGTTCCAAAGAATAATATTTCTAAGCTCTGTTCTAATTCTGCTAGAAGATGTTGATTCCTACAATGCCCCGTCCTGCTTGTCCTGTATTAATGGATGACTTTCAGCTCCTACAGCTGGATGACGTGGTCAGGACCCTTGGGGAGGTGAGGGCCACCACATGTGTATGGGTATGGGATCCTAAAAGCTTCCAGAGAAGATATGGCAGACTGGTTAGGAAGAGTAGTGAATGCCTCCTTACAAGCAGGACTGAAAATTGGTGGAAGAAACACCAGTCATTTAAGATATGCAGATTTGCATGTTACTGACAGAAAGCAGCAATGACTTCAAAAAAAAAATTAGGGAAATTGAAAGAAGAAAGTGCCAAAGCAGGACTGCAGTTGAATGTTAACAGGAGACCAAGACCATCCACACCCTTGTATTTCTGATTACCCTGTATGGGTGTGAAAACTGAGCCATTAAGAAAGCTGATGGGGGGGGAGAGAGATTGGTTCATTGCTGGAGGAGAGCTTTGCGGGTACCCTGGACTGCCAGAAAGATGAACAAGTGGTCCTTGAATCAGTCAGGTCTGAACTATCTCTGAACTATCTCTGGAGGCAAAAAATGTTGAAACTGAGACTGACCTACACGGGGCACATCAATAGAAGGCAGAAAAGGACAAGAATATTCTCTGGAAAACACAACTATATTCAATTTTATTTAAATCAGTTTTATAGTTTATTTTAATGTATATTTTATTCTATTTTTAATTCTCTTCTTTTTGCTATTATAAGCCATCTTAGGTCCTCTTATAAGGAGAAACGTAAAAAGGTAAAGGTTCCCCGCAGACATGCGTGCTAGTTGTGTCCAACTCTAGTGGTGGTGCTCATCTCAGTTTCCAAGCCAAAGAGCCAGTGTTGTGCAAGTCTGTGTCCATGTGGCCGGCATGGCTAAGTGCATTTCTGCACACAGAACACTGTTTACCATCCCGCTTTTTACAGCTGTACCTATTTATCTACAGGGACTTGCATTTACATGCTTTCAAACTGCTAGGTTGGCAGGAGCTGGGGTTAAAAGTGTGAGCTCACTCCACTGTGTGGCATCTGGGATTCAAACCGCCAAGCTGTTGACTTTGCAGCCGACATTTTAGTGCTCTGGGCCGCTGAGCCACAGGGCCCCTTATCAGGAGAAAGACAGCCCATAAATAAGACGAATTAGTAAATAATGCTGGGAAAGGAGGAAGGCAGCAGGAAAAAGGAAGACCAAATAGGATACACATTCAGACATGATAAGTCAATGGCACATTACACCATGATTGTTAAATCTACTGATACACTAAAAGCATCTGGTCACATTCACACCTTGGTAGAAATCCTTCCCTTCAAAAATAAACAATATTATGTACTAATGTAAACAAAGTTAGTTTGAAAATTACACTGCTTACTTCACAGAATCCATTATACAGCAGTGTATCAAAATTCTTCAGCAGCTCTTCTCAACTATGATCCTCCACTAGAAGCAAAGTTACCTTATGGCCTGATCAAGGAGAGGTTTCCACTACCATCAACATTTCAGGGTGAACCTTGGGCTGCCCCTTATAAGGAGGATGAATTCAAGAGGATTCACAGGCACACACCAAAAAATGCACCTTGCTTTGAAGAAATATAATCCTACAGGATGAGGTAGAACTCCTACTAAATTCAATTAAGACGTACTCTGAACAACTGTGTAGAGGACTGGAGTTTATGTCTTCTATTAGGAATAATCAAAACTATATCAATATGATTTAACTTTTGGCAGTAAGCTCCAGCATGTTACTTGTTTGCTTCTGCAGCAAGATTTAGACATGCCTGCAACATAGGCCTAAATTGATTTAGCAGTTATTCCCAAAGGGTTTCCAGATAAGCACTTTCCCAAGAGAAGGTATCTTGACAATTAAGTCAAGGCAGCATTGAAACTCAAACATACTTGAAAATGATGACTAATAACTGAAACTGCTTTAATCAGTCATCATTGGTGAAGTGGGTTTTAGCAGCTTGTCTTGTCTTGATTCAAATGTCAAAACCACTTACCCAAACTAAAGTTGATCTTAAAAGGCATCAGATAGAGACAATGCTGTTACTTCCCCCCACCCACCCTATGATGGTATGATGATGACCATTTACAGTTTCTTCCTATGTTGTTTTGAAATGATGGTTGGTCTTTCTTCACTGGGGAAGATGGGGAATGCCAATCCTTTGAGGACATTATGGAATATTTTCAGAGCAACCCCACCAATTACTAGGGCCTAGCTGAGCACGGTAGTGTGCGGGTGAGAGCTTAAACTGCACTGAGATAATGCACAAATTGTAAATGTTGAGTAGAGTACATATATAATAAATGTTTTGGTCTGCTTCTTACACCCTTCTGCCACCTGAATTTTGAGATTTACTTGTCAAATGAGATGATGGAATTAACGGTAAATTCTAGAAGGCTGCACCTCCACAAAAACTGCAGTTAATGGGCTTGAGTATGCACGTGTGTGTTGTGTCGTTACAGTCGTGACTCTTCGTGACTCCATGTCCATGGAGTTTTCTTGGCAGGAATACTGGAGTGGTTTGCCAGTTCCATACTGGTATGCAGAAATCTAACTGAAGTCTTAGATCTAGCAGATGCCCAGAAGTTCTTAATGTGTAGCTTTCTTGTGCGCGTCCAAGGGGAAATGCGTATAGCTGCCCACCTTCCACTAAGTCAAGGGACAAGCCCTCCTCCTGCATGAAGTGCTCTGTGTAGAGTATGTGCATTGGGATCTCCAAAGAATAATTGGATTAGAAAAGAATGCAGGAGCATAGAACAGAAAATAAAAGGGCCGAAGAGAGTTTGGATTGCCCAAGAAGCATCCTATAACTGTAAAGCCATTTGAAATGCATGAGAACTGTGTGTTCAGCCCACAACTTTGGCCTGGACACCTATCCTGAGAGAGTCCAGTTTTCTCATAAAACGTCCACTCTTTCCACTTAGGCCTTGGCAAGAAAGAGCATGCAAGGAACCTCCCTTGTGGTTCTTTGGCATTTGACCTGGACCTCTGACTGCCAAAAAAGCCTAGTGAGGAAACATATTTCATTCTTTACATTATCTGCACATTTGTTTACGAGCGCATTAATTTCGACTTCTCCTGTAAGCATTCTGGTGGGAGCCACGGCTATCTGCCAGATAAAATGTAGAAATGCACATGGGTCACGCTTTTTACATTGAGCCTCTGAGTTTCTACTGCAGTAGAAAGATCTGCAAAGTCCAAGGCCCATTTTAGTGTGCCCTTGGGCCTCCCTGTGAGATCCAATCACTGCCTTAAAACTGTTTTCCTTCGTCACCAAACACATTTCAAGAAGCTGGCTTCAGGACAACATGTCTTTAAATTTACGGCATGTGGATTGTAAAATAATCAAGTGCTCCCAGTTTTCAAATGTATGGGCTTGCATATAAGTTACTGAGCTAAAATATATCTGTAACAGAGAACTAGGCAGTGTACAGGTCACATCTTGCACCTCACATCATACCTCGCAACTGGGTCCTCACTTCCCTGTATTGGAATCTTGATTTCCATTTTCTATTATACCTCCCACTGGTTCCAGATTTTAGCTCAGTTGTTTTCCATTTTAGTTCTGTTCAGTTCTGTTCACGAGCTGGTGTGTTTATGTTTTCAGCCGTGTGCCCATCCCTTAAAACCTCAGTGCTTAACAACGCAGTTTCTGTTCAAAACAGGATCCCCTTAAACTTGGTCTTGTTAAGAAGGTTGCCTGCATGTCTAAAGCAAGAAGGAAAATCTTTGGTCCTTCAAGTGTTTTGAACTGTTTCTCACAGTCCCATACCATTGACCTTGCTTCAGAGCGGGGCTGATCAAAGTCCTAGGACAAAATATCTGGGGGAGGGGGTACCCATCCCAGGCTAAAATGTGGTCAGTGCATTCATAGTAGCTGATAAGGAAATAATCAAGGGGGAGGGGGGAAGTTGTGAGATGGCTAAGCACTGAATACCTCTTGTTGAGAGGAAACCCCCATGGGGCAAATCAAGATATTTTAAAGCCCTAATTTTTTTGATGCTGCCTAGATGCCCTAAGCACATCGGATTTTGCCTGATTTTGGAAGCTAAGCAGGACTGGCCCTGGTTAGTACTTGGATGGGAGATCACTGGTGAATACTAGGTGCTGTAGGCACCTGGAGTAGGAACTGGCAAACCACTCCAGTATTCCTGCCAAGAAAACTCCATGGACATGGAGTCACAAAGAGCCAGTCATGACTATAACAACATAACACACACAAACTATTTTTGCAGGACCCATAACAATTTAGGAGGTCCCATAGCATAGTTCAAGGACCATATTTCTTGTGATTTTTAAAAAAATTTTTTTTGCATAATCTGACGTCCAAAACTGTAGTTTACTTAGCCTGTGCAAAAATCTGGCACTGTGAAATGCCCTTGCACTACTGAATCTTCTATTCAAGTAAGCATCTGAGGGGATGTCATATTCATACCCCTGATAGCTCTGTACCCCAAGAAATGGGCAGAGCACAAAGCACCCCTAGAGGAAGCTGAAGACCTGGATTTCCCAGAAGCCTCCAGGGTCGAGCAGGCACCCAGTGGGCAGCTAAGCTGATGCTGATCTAAGCATAGGTCAGAAGGCCAGGAAAACAGGATATCAGGATACATCTGCTCAGGCCCAGAGAAGCCTCTTATCAGTAATGCCTCACTAGCTAGGGAGCATTCTCCCCCCAACCTATGGAGTCTATTTCCTGTACCTGTTTACTAAGCATGGTCAGTAAATACAGATAAGGCATGCATTTCCCCCTCCCACCAAGGGACGTGTTCCTATCTGTATTGTCGTCTCTTACTAATAAAACACTGGTCGCTCGGGCAGCAGGAGCAGAAGGGGCAGTAAGGAAGAATCATCACACAATCTCACATGCACGCAGCTGATGCAGACACAGAGACACACGCAGACCCTCCAGCCAGGAATGCTGCCCTGAGCACCAGATGATTGCACCCCGAAACTCTGTGTCCGTGTGATTCGTAACGCAACAAGCATCATTCTAAATGAAACTCCTGACACAAACTCAGCTGGTCCTGGAAAGCAAATTTCAGCTTAAACCTCTTTCCACGGCAGGAGAAGCACAGCTGGCCACCAGACTTTTATCTTCCCAGGTCCATACCATACCTAAATGGTCCTTGGTAGGAAGCCCTCCTCCTGCAGCTGTGAATAAAATTCCAAGATCAACCCTGGACTTTTCATCACAAAGACATTCCAGGGTTAGCGTGCTTCAACGGTGATGTTCATCTTTGTCATATAAAGCCGTCTCCCTGCTGCGGACATGTGTTTTTCATTTTCTGGCACTTCCCAAAGTCAGCTGTCTTTCTCCACACCCCTGTTGTGCACAGTCAATATCCATGGCCATGTGGCTCTTCAGAAAGAATTGTTTCAACTACTTGAACACAAATTCTAATCTCTCTCTCTCTCTCTCTCTCTCTCTCTCTCCCTCCCTCCCTCCCTCCCTCCCCACCCCACCCTAGTTTTGTATTACTGTATTCTACCTCAGTTGAACATATGGCTGCCTGAACCATGAAGAAAAGTCACACTGGCTTCAGGTGTCTTAAAAAGAAAACTAAACCTTAGTTATTTATTATGGCCATCTTGTTATTTGCCAAGGAGGGAAGGAAGTGGCATGCAGGCCCAGGCAAGCTTCCCCACTGCCCTGTTCTATACCAATGTATGCCAATTTCACATGACCCAAGGTAACCAATAGATAAACGAATCTCTGAAGCCAATATTGCTAATTATGGCTGTGGATAACATTTGCTGCTCTGCTTCAGTTGGTGAAATGCCTTGTGGCAGTGCTGACTGTATGATGTTAAGTATCAGATAACACTTAATTGTGGAAATAGGGCATGAGAAGGATCCCACTACCTTCATTCGGGAATGCATATGACATGTGTTCCTTCTGGGCTGTAGATGTGACTGGATGTGCTACTTCTACCTTGCGTGAATCAGTTTCAGAAGAGAATAATGCTATGAATGCAGTTTATTTGAGGCAGTTGGGAGCACAGCTAATGACCCAGTTCAACATTACACGTGGTTGCTTAATTCACTCCGTGGGTGGTGTTGTCTTAAGTAGCAATCCTGTAATGTATGAAGTGGCTTGTGACACCAGGAGAAACCCCTTCTTCTCTTTTGGTTCTCCCACTTCCCCCCGCCCAAATATTATGCCAAGTGATGTTGCTGCAGCCCACAGAATGACAGCCATATTGGAAGGCAGGGAAATGTCTGTCAGTAATTTCTCCAAGAGAAATTGGAGAGACCTGAAGTGATGGCTAGATCCTTCTCATGGGAGAAGTGCAAGATTATACAGCTGGAAGGGACTTTAAGGACCATTGAGTCCACAATGTCTCTTGTTTGAATGGAAGGATTGCTCAAGTGCAAGATAAACCAGATTGCATCAAAGGTAACTGCCAACTGGATTGCTCCAAATTCCCCAATTAGTTGCACCCTTACTCCAAACTATGTCCTACTGAATTCTGAGGGATGGGGTGGGTGGGTGGGGATCTGTGCCTAGGCGCATGTCAAAGTTATGAGCAAAATGTTTCTTCCTTGACATAATCTTGACATTTCTCATTATATAATAATCAGAAACAACAGCCCTCAAGTAATAACTGCTCAGAAGAGAGAACAATATATTTTCTGAATAAAGGACGTCATAAGCAACCAAAAATTTGTGAAGGCTATGTTTCTGTCAGTTTACCTCCCACAGTCAGATCAGAGAAAATTCCAAAGGATTCAGCTCATGCAGTACAATATAGAAAGAGTTCTACGACTCCTGCTTTTCCAAGATGTACCATTCCAGGAAAGCGACATTATTTTACAGCCAGGACACAACATTAGATTCCTATAGTTCTTTTGAAAAATGTAAACAAACTGGCACACTTGATTACTGACGCATTTTATTTAAGGGGTAGGGTGGGAGGGAACAATGCTTCTCAGTTAAATAGGCCTGCTCAGTTGGAACTAGAGATGGGCACGGAATGAACATTTTTTTGTTTCCGTTATTCGTTAGTCGTTCCGTTATGTAATGAAACGACAAATGAAAATTGTGATGAAAATGCAACGAAACGAACAGAACCACGAAAATTGTAGTCGTTACGTTTCGTTTCCGTTAATGGCGACGTGCAATGAAATGAGCTGTTTTAAATGTTAAAAAATGCCCTGGACATCCGTAAAAACACAGCGATAATTATTTACATTGTCTGATAATACCTACCAGGGGGGTTGGGGTCCTTAAAAGGTGCATTTATGTCTTTTCTCAGATCGCTGTATTTTTTCCCTTTATGGGGAGTTAGGGGACATCGACCCAAAATGGCTCCCAGATGCCTAATATTGATTGATTTCTTGGGTATTAAAACACCCTGGACATCTGTAAAAATGCAGCGATAATGTGATAATTGTTTGAAATTATTACCTACCAGGGGGTTGGGGTCCTTAAAACGTTTGTTTTTGTCTTCTCCCATCGCGATGTATTTTTCTTTTCCCTTTAAAATGGATGTCGCCACCAACCACAAAATGGAGGCAAGCCATGTGATGGGATCATGTTCAACCAATAGCATGCCCAGGTTGCAGACTGGGCAGGTCTGGCAGCCACAGAGGGCATAAAAAGCTCTGGCAGCCCCCGTCCTCCTTGCAGTCTCTGGTGGGAGTTAGGGTGGGATTTCAGTCCTGCAGCCTCCCTGTGTGCGTGTGTGCGTACCTCTTGGTGAGTACCCTCCCTTGCCCTGCAGTGCAGTCACTCTGCGGCTGCCTTGCACCCTGGGCAATGTCCGCCGCTGCCTTTGCAGCCTCCCTGCGTACCTAGTCTATTCTGTGTCTCTGCCAGCATCCTTTTTTTTTTAGTGTTTTCCCTCTGGTCTGGGGCATTGCGGGACGCCCCCGCATGGAAATGCTTTAAAATCGCGCAAAAAGCAGGTAGAAATGACAAACGAAAAAATGGAAAATGGAAACGAAATTTTTCCAAAAATTCGCGACAAACGGAAACGAACCGAAACAGACCTCTCAACGACAAATGAAAAACCAAAACACCATTTTTTTGTTTCGTGCCCATCTCGAGTTGGAACCATCTAGGCGGCAATGGCAAACCTTTTAGAGACCAAGTGCCCAAACTGCGATTCAAAACCCACTAATTTTTCACTTAAGTGTCAATACAGCAATTTAACCTGAATACAGGTTGGTCAAGCTGCTTCATACATGACACAGACCTGCCCTGCAAGAAGGGCAACATTGACAGAGCATACCACAGTCCTTGTGTACCAACTCAGCTGTAGCATTGGATAGCAATGAGAAGAGAGTAAGTAGGGCATAGTAAGGCAAGTGGCTGCTCTATTGCCAGTGAGTGGAGAATGAAGCAGTGCTGTGTTTCACACCCACAACAATATTCTTACACCCAAGGGGGGCTGGGAAAGGCAGTTAGAGGGGTCACCAACTCACTCACCAATAATATTAGCCAAACTCCCCCTGATGTAATTCTGCTTTGTTATTTCATGTATGCAGCTTTAAGAATGCCTTCTGGATCAAAATGAGGGATTTAGGTTCGCTCCGGCTTTATATTGTGTTTCACCTGTGCACATAATAAAAAGAAAGAAAAGCCTGCAGAACCCTCTTTTCTCACTACTTGGTAAAAACAGACACTTCCTGTGCACTTTTGTTAAATAAACAGGGCTGGCAGGTTCGAGGAAAAGGGCTTTCTGTTAGGCTCTGGACTGGCACCTTTCATTTTAGAAATTAAGCACTAAATATAAGTCAAGAGCTTCCCAGAATTTTGCTGTGTTAACACCCAATTCCAGGAAGGCCTTCACAAAAATAACTGCTGACCATGCCAGTCTTTTGGGATGTTAGCCACCAGAAAAGGCAACTGGTAGGAGGCATCACCGCAACCCATCTCTAATTACTATTCATTATTATTGCCAGCTGCTTCTAAAGATTTTATGTGAGCCTCCACTGACCCTGGTGGAAGACCGACTAAAATGTCCCCCGCTCATTGCCTCTGAAGAACTGACTTCACTAAATTGGTCCTGTGCTCCATAATTGCAGTTTGCCACAACTGTCTACAATTCTACAACATGCTATTGCCTTGGAGAAGCACCAGATTGCGCAGGGCAGCAGGGGATGTTTTGCCATGACTTGATACGTTTCCTTTCTGATTCAGTCCTGCATTTAGCCAGAGTGGTTTCACCTTTCAGACACATGCAGAGGTCACTGTGGGTATCTTTCCTGTCTGTCCATTCTGACAACCACTTTAATTACAGGACTAGGAGCAGATCTCCTCTGCTGGAACAAAATGGCAGATTTTGGGGTTCAGGCTACAATCATATGGACAATAGCCTGAATACAAAAGTTCTGAGTCAACGTGCGCATTCGCACATGCTGTCCCCCACCCCAGGCTTGCTTTTAAAAATAAAAGATAGGTAAGTACTGGGTGGTAGTGGGGTCATCATGGGAGGAGGAGCTGATTGGTGAGACAATGGAGAGGCAATTCAGGCGGGGGCTACTCTGGGCAGTTAACAAGGTTGCAAATTACAGAAAATACAATAAATTAAATGCAAACTATCAAATTTGATAATTTAAATTAAATTAAATTGGAATATATAAAGCCCTGTCTGGTGGATTAGATTGTGAGAGTGTTATCTTACTGAAAGTCATCCATGCTGTCCATTAGATGAGCCTGAGGACAGGACTAACCAAACACCATTTTATGGCCAGCCAACAGGATCTCATAGCAAAAAGTCTCTTTTAAATGTGCACATGTGTTTTTTCCCCTTGGTCTTTTCTCTTATCCACATTGGACTCTCCCCTTGGCCCATTACCCAACCTACTTGATACATAGCTGCATCCCAATGGGTAGTTCCTCAGCTATCACTCATTATTCCTTAAGATTAGATAATATGAAACAATGAAATCTCCCCCCCCCACCTCCGCTTCGACACTTGCTGATTACGTCCAGTTTCTTTATACACTCAGTGAAACACCAAATAACATTGATTTTTGTTAGGTTATTGGTTTAAACAATTCTTATAATTTGTTTTCTTTAATCACATGTATTGTGTATAAATAAATAAATAAATAAGTGTGTGTTTTTGTATGTGTGCATGAACCATGAATATACATGCACTGATGCTTGACCAGCTGAGATCAGCTGATAGCTCCCTATCCCTGGGTAAATAAGCTATATTTCATTGGAACAGAGTCGGATCAGGTTGAGAAACACTAAAAATAATGCAGATAACACAGTATCAATGATGTACTCTACACAATTGGTACTGGGATACCACCCTCTTCCTTCACAATGCCACTGAATTCCCACCAATGAGGACAGAAGCCAGATTGAAATTGGTTAAGCAGATTTGTGTCATCTGGGGAAAATTATTTCTTCTATCTCTCTATAGTAACAACAGGAATAACATGAAATAGGTAACAGGACACACATACAGTGGTACCTTATATAAAGGAATGCATTGAAAACTGAGTAATCCCATTTTTATGTTGTACGGATTCTCCCCATGGGCAATTATGTCAAGCAAATTTCCCCTATCTCTGGAATTTTTTATGTTGTACAGATTTTATGTTATACAAACTGTTTGTTAAACGAGGGTCCACTATATATATATATATGCAAGAGAATTATTTATTTTATTGAACCATAAGCTTAAAGGTCACTTGTGACACAGCATGGAAACTGGCAGGATAGGACCTCATTTTATGGCAATCTGAACAATATCCAATCAAGATGGCTGCAATGGCCTGATGGAACAGAAAGGCAATCTTACATTAATAGGGTCAGATGAATAGAGAAGCGCTCGAACCCTGAGGAGACAGAGGCAGAGGTCAGTGCTGAAGGCTTTCAACATGAATGCCTCTCTTCCTTCCTTCCCCTTTCACATGTGGCACCGTAACAGTAGCAGACAGATGCTACATAAAGGCAGACACACCTGATTAACCATGAATACAACAGCTGCCATTTCCCCACTTCCCCCACTATCCAGAACTAGGCTGCTTCCGGGTTTGTGTTATTTTGTCCTCCCCTTTCATTCTGCTTTCATGAGGAAATTAAACCGGCCATTAAAATCCAATATTAGTGGGAGGGTGTAGGCATCACTGGCCTTTGTTTCACTCCTTGCAGGCATGTAATGGGTACCTTCTGATTTGTCCTTTCATCTGAGAACGAGATGAGGCTTACCCCTGGCGGACTAGTCCACACCTAGCCTGAAACACAGAAATAAATAAAAGCAGTGGGTAAAAGGCTGGGGAATCAGTCCAGTGAGGAAGGCAAAGAAGACAGCTTGCATTGAACAGCATCTAATGTGATTTTCTTTACATTGCTCACACTTTATTTAGATTGCACTCTCCTTGGGGCGGTGACCCCTGTGATCTCCTTCATGAGCCTCTATGAATTTCCATCTGTATTGACAACTAGTGGGCAAATAATTAATAATAATAATAATAATAATAATAATGACAGTCTCTTTCCATCAGCCTTTTAAAAAAATAAAAAAAGAAAACATTTTCTATTGTGAATTCTATGCTACAAAGCACTTTTTGTAGCAAGTACAAGACATGGTAATTATATCTTCTTGGCTGGCCTAAATAGATCTTGTCATCTATTTAATACACACGTGCGTGTGCGCGCGCACACGCACACACACACAGAGTCTTAAGAAAATGATGAATACAATAGGGAGAAATGGGGGAATCTCTGTGTGTGGGAATCAGTAAAAGTCTGTGTTCTCCCTCCAAAGAAACAATTCAAATGCAGAAGCAGGGATTACTTATATTAGACCACTGAAAAAAAGCAGATTGAAAGCTTTCATTGGTAACCAGACTTCCTCAGGCCCTGTTCCGAAGACTCAAGGCAAACATCTTTGAAGAGATGGGAGGTAAACTCCAAGGTATTGCTTAAGGAGGATTTTTCACTCACCCCACCAATTGCTTGCATACTTCTCAACTCACCTTAAGACAATTTTTGCCTTGCATTAACCCCAACTAGGCCGTGAAACTTTGTGAAAGAGCCTGAGGAAGATGGCTCACCCTTGAAAGCTTGTTATCTCCTTAATTTTTTTTCAGGAGTCTAATAAAGGTATTGCCTGCTTCTGCGTTTGAATTGAGTGTTTGGAGGATGTGGAAACTCTTAATTGGTTTGAGCACAGTTAACTGTATTTTGCAGTATGGCTAGAGACGCTGACCATTCAGTGGTCACCTCTAATCTCTTCTTGTGGTGCTAAGAGTGTTCACAACCATCCGTGGTCTTTTTAGTAGGTCTGTGGTACAATGGTCTTGGGCAATTTTCTGTTGAGAGCAAAAGGCACTTGCCACATCTTGATCTCTATTACAATGGGAGTACATATGCCTTACAAATCTGTGAAATAGGCAATAAGCTTTTTACAGGTGCAGGTCACTACAGTGTCAGGCAGTCACGGGTGACATAGTATTCTAAGAGTTTGTTCACAGATTACCATTTCCCTACATAAAGATAATCCCAGCAAGGGAAAATGTGCTTAGCATAAATGTGTGAAGAGTAGTGTGTTTCTTGTGCTTGGAACAGATGCATCGGGCAGCCCTTGCCTGCAGTAGACGCCTGATCCATGTCCATACATCATGAAAGCAATTATGCCACATTTCACACATTATGGTAAATACATTTTCTGACATGACTCTCTTTATACGGGAAAACTGTAGTGTGTGAAACATTCCTAAGGTTAACCCTGCACAGCACTTTGGGCTTCACATGATGTACTCCTCTAAGCTTCATATTCAAATCCACATGCAAATGGCAGATGCATTTCATATTTCACAAGTTTTTTTTTACTGCTTTGTTGATTTATATCTGTGACACTATTTTTTATTTATTTTATTTATTTTTACAACTTATATATAGGAAATTTTAGTCCATAAAATTCCAGAAGAACACCATGAGACAAACGCAGAATGTTTGTGCCATTAACAAGAATGCATATTCTAAGCATCAAAGATCAAGTGCCATCCAATGCACATTAACTAGGCCAGTGTTTTCCAACCTGCGGATTGCACCCCCCTCCCCAAAGGCATCATGAAATGGGTTGGGGTGGATGACATGAAACTTTATATGTGTTGTAGTGCTTATTTCTTCTGATGGCAACCCTAATAGCATTGGGGGGGGGGGTATGTTAGATGTTCATGGAGTATTCATCACTCCCCTCACTGCCCCCTCCCAATGAATCTCCATGGCTAGTTAGTTAGTTAATTTTATTGATTAGCCATTTTTGACCATATCAAAATACATACAAAACTACATAAAAGCACAATAAAAAGATAAAATACAATACAAATGCTAAGATTTAGAATCAACATAAATGTAATTTAGATAAACGAATCACCCCTGCAGGAAACTCCTATTTGTTCGATGTAGTGGGATCTAATGCCAACCGCCTTAGATATAAATTTAGCTGTATTTCAGACAGCTTGTGTATTTGGACTTTGGAGCAGATATGAAAGTCTATGGTCCACATTCCAGTGGGCTGTTTTACCCAACAGTGCTGATAGATAATTTTGCCTGGCAACAGAATACAGTGGACCCTCGTATAACGGAGGGTCCGTATAACGAAAAATCCGTACAACGGAAAAAAATTTGCCCCCCCCTCCCCCAGATTTTGGGGGGGGCAGATTTTTTTTCCATTGTACGGATTTTTCGATGCGGGAGCGGGAGGGCAAGGGAGGGGAGGCTGCCGCCGCCGCCCCCGGTGCGCCCTGGCGGGGGGAAGAGGACGCGGGAGCGGGAGGTGTGTGTGTGTGTGTGTGTGTGTGTGTGTGTGTTGGGGGGCTGTGGCTCAAGACTGACGGGTGGGTAGGTGGGGGAGGCGCTGCTGCTCCTCCACGGCCTCTCCCCACACAGCACGAGGAGCACGACTCCGGAGGTTTGGGGCGCACGGACACGGTGGCGCGCGCGCACACACACAAACACACACGCACAAGTCCCACGAAACCGCCGGCGTTTCCCTCCTTTGTCTCCCTCCCCATCCAAGGCGAGCTGCAGGGCTTTGGCAGAGGGCCGGTGTATGTGTGCGTGCGGGGGGGGACGCTGGCCTCGGCCGTTGGGAAAGAGGAGGAGGCGGCGGCGGCGGAACGAGGAGGGGGAAAAGAAAACTGCCCTTGCCTCCCTCTCTTTGGAAAAAAAGATTTTTTCCACTGAAAAAGCGCGCTCGGCGGCGGCCGTAGAAGAGTGGAAGGAGCGACTCCCCGAAAGTTTTTTTTAAAAAAGCAAATCCACCCGGAGGAAGGCGGCTCTGTGGAGAGAGAGGGGGGGGGAACCGCTCTCCGCAACCACCGCAGGAGGAGGACAGCGGCTGGAGTCCCTCCTGGGGCTCCCCTCCGGGGGAAAAAGAGGCAGGCAGGCAGCAATTCCTCCCCATCCCTCCCGAAAGCGTAGTCATGGCCAAGCCCGGACCCTTCGCGATCTCCCCCCTCCCCCCCTAAATCCGTAGCTTCCTCGGCAACAAATGCGTGGTGAGGAGGGAGCCGCGGGATTTTCGGGTGTGGGGTGTGGGGTGGTTTGGGTTGGGGGTCGGGCGGCGGCAAAGGAGGCGGGAGGCTTCGCCGGCCCCGGCTGGGCCTAGTGACTGCCGCTGGCGGGGGTGGGGTGGGGATGGGATGAGAAGGACCGTGTGTGTGTGTGTGTGTGTGAGTGAGTGTGAGTGTGAGGGAGAGAGAGAGAGAGAGAGAGAGAGAGAGAGAGAGAGAGAGGCTGGAACGGGAGGTGGCTGGCGGGGCCTTTAGGAATGCATTGGAACGGATTAAATCCACTTCCAATGCATTCCTATGGGAAAGGATAATTTGCATAACGAAAAATTTGTATAACGTAATTTAATTGGGAACCAATTAATTACGTTATACAAGGTACCACTGTATAACACAAAATCAAATAATAAAATATGTGCCATCTCCATGGCAAACAAGATATTTCAAGCCAGATCTCCTCAGTTCTAGTGTGGCACTTGATCTACTGGCTCTCTACTACAGGTAGGGCACAAAATGATGTTAGAACTTTCATTTAAAAAAACAAAAGCATAGAAAAATGAGGGAGCATGGGTTGGGGCTGGGTGGTGGCAAGGATGCCTTCAGAGGATTAGTCAAAATAGGCAACTGTTTTAAAAGAGTTCAGTGAAGCAAAAGGGAGAAAGAGTGTTGAACTTATTGCCAATAAATGGCACGAAGGCAAATGGTCCATTAGAGGCAAGAAGATGTTTATCCTGTTCAGCAACAATAACTTCAGGAGGCTCTGGAAAGCAAACACAGTAGCAACAGACAGAGATGGGACTCTGGGATATATTAAAGAAGAAGACAAATATATGATTGCAGATTACCTGACCCTGGAAACCTGTGATTCAGTTAATTGGAGAAATTTGTTCACAATGCCAGAGAAGACAAGAGAAAAAGCCTACCAGAGCAACAGAGGGGAAAATGCTGAGGGGCTTTTAATGATGAGATTCAGTTGGGATTGTTAAAAGCATTCCTCAAACCCAGCTCAATAGGATGAATAGAAAAGGACAGAGCTCTGCAAAGAGGAAAGTGTCAGAACAAATTTCCAGGGAACAAGCATCACAGTTCCAAAACCCACATTTCAGCAGATATCCAGAGACCACAACCACGTGGTTATACTACAGTGGTCTGTCATTATCTGTGCTCAGATTATGGATAGAAAGGTTGGGTTGTTACAATCACACATAGAGAAACATTACCCCTCATCTTTGGCGGTTACTTCACATCCCGTTTGTCCCTCCTTGCTGTCGCGCTTGGGACTGGTACAAAAAAACCTTACTTCACGTCCATAGTGTCTCAATCGCACCCCTGGAACCGGGAACAGAGTGTGACAAGCTGTACCTGCCCCTGGGCTGGGGAATTCTTTTGTCTCTGTTCCTGTTCCGGGACAAGGTAACAACTGTCATGCAACGAAGGCAAGATTCCGCTCATGGACTTACGTCCGTCCATTTTTCTCGTACTTTTGAGTGCTGTGGATCGACATTTCGAATAGTTGAAGCACAGGGGGTGTGGTGCACCCTTTATTTTTATGGGTTTTTTTTTTTCAAAAAAGCAGATCTTGTCACGAAACAAGGCCGTGAAGTAACACTTATCACGAGACAAGTAATCACGACTGTGAGTAAACGGAAACAGACTAAACAGGGACAAAACTACGTGACCGCAAACAACGCTGTCACAGTACAAACGTAATTGTGGAAGAAGGTAGGACATGAAGTAACCGCCTTTGTCAAATGATGGCTCCTTTATAGCTTTCGGAAAAGAGGACTTGCAGGGATTGTGTCAAAAGCTAATGAGCCCAGGAGTCCTCCTGGATCACAATAAGCCAAGTACTGGAGCTTTGTCTTGATTCCACATGTAAGCATCACTTCCACCTCTGTTAAACACATCATCATCATTCATTCATTGGCATCCTTGAGTCTTGAAAGACTATGGTATCATGCCTGGAGTAGAGATCCTAAAAACAACACCTAGTGTGACTAAATAGACCAATTCGGGAATGGCAGTCTCTACTGCACTGGGGGCAGATGTATTGTTTCTTGCCTGGTCCTCGAGTTTCGTTCTTTCCGTGCCTGCCTCTTTTCCTCTGCCTGTTGGACAAATGCCTCTTCAAATTTATGTAGACCATGCTGTATCTCTTGCCTCCAGACAGTGCGATCGGAGGTCAGGGTTTCCCAACTGTTGAGGTCCATTCCCAAGGCCTTCAGGTCCCTCTTACAGATATCCTTATATCACAGCTCTGGTCTCCCTCTGGGGCGCTTTCCCTTCATTAGTTCTCCATATAGAAGATCTTTTGGGATCCGACCATCATCCATTCTCACAATGTGTCCAAGCCAGCGTAGGCATCGCTGTTTCAATAAAGTGTACATGCTAGGGATTCCAGCTCGATTCAGGACTATGCTATTTGGAACTTTGTCGTGCCAGGTAATGTTGAATATTCGCCTAAGAAGCGCATATGGAAGGTATTAAGCTTTCTTTCCTGTCGAGCATGGATGGTCCAAGACTCGCTGCAATACAAAAGTGTGCTCAGTACGCAAGCTTTATAGACCTGTATCTTCGTATGTTCTGTTAAACACATAAGGAGATTTTAGTCTGTCAAGGCAGAGCAAAACCCAGATGGCAACTTGGTATGCAGACATTAAAGGCCCATTTTTATTAATAAAAGGTATTCTTAACCACCCTAACCCTTTTCTGTGATGCTGAAAGGGCCTTTATCGACTGCTCTTTCTGTCAGTTCCTTAACACTGGTATGAAGTCCCAGTCTTACTCCACAGCCTAACAACATCACTCCAAAAGCAGCTCAGGAGAATTGCTTCCTTTCTCCTCTAAGCTTGAACACACTCAGTCACAGAAAGGGGCCTCCCCCTCTCGCTTTATTTTAACAGACTCTCTTAACCTTCTTAGAAGATTAAGTATCCCCAGATACTCTGCATGAAGAGAGCCCTGAAAAAAACGACAAGATGCTACTGCATTGTATTAATGTCACTTAATGGAAACTGTCAGTGATGGAATAAATATGGAAAAGGAAATTGCTATAATTGATTGACAGTATGCAACCCTCCACTTGGAGTTTAATGAGAGGGACGTGTAAGAAGCTGCTTCCTTCCAGGCTATTAATGCAAATCATGTGCACCAGACCTGCTGTCTGAATTATGCAATCCTATGCAAACGTCTCTGTCTGCTCCATTTTAGCATCCTGCTCTTTATGCAGGAAAATAGCCCATTGACATGCTGATTGCTGCACTATAGGAGTTTTAGAAGTTTGGTGCTGAAAGTGAGTTCCAGTAGCTGTAGTATAAATGATGTCCAGAATAAAAACAAACCTTTCAAGTCTGCATTTGCAGCCACTGTGTGGTAGAATATGATTGTCATAACCAATGGGAGATTTGCAGGGAATACACTTTGACAAGTGGACATTATGTGCCCTCAGGTCACTTTCTACTTATGTTTGGGTTGGGAAATTCCAACCATGCTTACAAAGGAAAATGCTTGAGACCATGCCTTCCACCCTGAGTCTCGATTCAACTCATATAAGAATACCCGGGCATAGGCACCTGCCATGAATATTTGGGACCTTTTTTCAGCACTATCCATAAAAGGGTGATGCACAGCCTGATGAAGTGGTATTTTACCTACCAAAGCTTGCAATGTGTGTGATTCTTAGTGGTTCAATAAAAAGCTATCACCTGACTCTTACATTTGTCTAATTTCCTACTTATGTGGAAGTTGAGACATGGCAACTGGACTGTTCTTGAGAGATCAAAATGTTTTGCTACTCATCCAGGCAACTCTGGATCTAATATTGTGTGATACTCAGGACCTGGTCAGGGGTGTGAATGTCACTGAGCCTCTGGGGAACAGTGACCATGCTGCAATTACCTTTGCCATGCATGTCGGAGGAAGAGTGTCAATCAAATCAGACATAAAAACCCTTGATTTTCGAAGGGCAAACTTCCCTCAGATGAGGAAACTAGTTAGAGAGAAACTGAAGGGGAAGGTTAGAAGAATCCAATCTCTTCAGAGTGCATGGAGCCTGTTTAAAACAACAATAATAGAGGCCCAGCACAAGTGCATACCACAAAGAAAGAAGAGCTCATTTAAGTCCAAGAGGACACCGGCATGGTTAACAAGTGGAGTTAGAGAGGCTCTAAAGCACAAGGAGAGGTCCTTCAGTAAATGGAAATCCTCCCCAAATGAGGAAAATAAAAAGGAACACAAACTCTGGCAAAAGAAATGTAAGAAGATGATAAGGGAGGCAAAGAAAGACTTTGAGGAACGAATGGCTAGCAATATAAAGGGTAATAATAAAAGCTTCTTTAAATATGTTAGAAGTAGAAAACCTGCCAGAGAACCAGTTGGCCCTCTGGATGGTGAGGGAGGAAAAGGGGAGGTTAAGAAAGACTTGGACATTGCAGAGAAATTGAATGAGTTCTTTGCGTCTGTCTTCACGACAGAGGACCTTGAGCAGATTCCGCTGCCTCAGCCGCCCCTCTTGACTAAAGATTTAAATCAAATACAGGTTAAAAGAGAGGAGGTTTTAGGACTAATTGATAAATTGAGGATTGACAAGTCACCGGGCCCAGATGGCATCCACCCAAGGGTTATTAGGGAACTGAGAAATGAAATTGCAGATCTCTTAACGGTTATATGCAACTTGTCTCTTAAAACGGCCACAGTGCCGGAGGACTGGAGGATAGCAGATGTCACACCAATTTTAAAAAAAGGAAGGAGGGGGGACCCGGGAAACTACAGGCCGGTTAGCCTTACATCTGTCCCAGGGAAGATGGTGGAAAGCCTCATCCAAGAGAAAATCTTAAAACACATAAAAGAACAAACCTTGCTGAGAGAAAATCAGCATGGCTTCTGTAAGGGTAAATCTTGTCTGACAAACCTCTTAGATTTTTTTGAAAAGGTCAACAGGCACGTGGATTTGGGTGAACCGGTTGATATAGTCTATCTGGATTTTCAAAAGGCTTTTGACACAGTCCCTCACCAAAGGCTGCTGAGAAAATTGCACAGTCAGGGGATAAGAGGGCAGGTCCTCTTATGGATTGAGAACTGGTTGAGATCCCGGAAACAAAGAGTAGGTGTCAATGGGAAATTTTCACAATGGAGAGAAGTGAAAAGCGGTGTGCCCCAAGGCTCTGTCCTGGGACCGGTGCTTTTCAATCTGTTCATAAATGACCTGGAGACAGGGATAAACAGTGAGGTGGCCAAGTTTGCAGATGACACAAAACTTTTCCGAGTGGTAAAAACCAGAGAAGATTGTGAAGAGCTCCAGAAGGATCTCTCTAAACTGGGGGAGTGGGCTGAGAAATGGCAAATGCGTTTTAATGTAACCAAATGTAAAGTAATGCATATTGGGGCAAAAAAATCCAAACTTCATCTATCAACTCATGGGCTCTGAGTTATCCGTGACGGATCAGGAAAGAGATCTTGGTGTGTTGGTGGACAGCTCCATGAAGGTGTCTCCCCAATGTGCGGCAGCGGTGAAGAAGGCCAATTCCATGCTAGCTATTATCAAAAAGGGGATTGAAAATAAAACAGCCAACATTATAATGCCATTATACAAAACAATAGTAAGGCCCCACCTGGAGTATTGTGTACAATTCTGGTCACCGCATCTCAAGAAAGACATAGTGGAACTGGAAAAGGTGCAGAAGAGGGCGACTAAAATGATTACTGGGCTGGGGCACCTCCCTTATGAAGAAAGGCTAAAACATTTGGGCCTCTTTAGTCTGGAAAAAAGGCGCCTGAGGGGGGATGTGATTGAGACATACAAAATAATGCAGGGTATGAGTAAAGTGGATAGAGGGAAGCTCTTCTCCCTCTCCCAAAATACCAGAACTAGGGGACATACACTCAAATTGAGGGCTGGAAGAGTAAAAACTGACAAAAGAAAATATTTTTTCACCCAGCGCGTTGTAAGTCTATGGAATTCCCTGCCACACAATGTGGTGATGGCATCTGACCTGGATGCCTTCAAAAGGGGACTGGACAGATTCCTGGAGGAAAAGTCCATCACAGGTTACAGACCATGATGGAGATGTGTAGTCTCCAGGCTTTAAACCAGGGTACTTCAAGGGCCAGATGCAGGAGAGTGGTATCAGGAGACAGATATCTAGTCTCATGAGCTCCCAGATGCATCTGGTGGGGCCGCTGTGGGATACAGGAAGCTGGACTAGATGGGCCTTTGGCCTGATCCAGCATGGCTCTTCTTATGTTCTTATGTTCTTATGTTCTTTGTCAGTCTGAGGAAGTCCTCCAATGGCGAGTCCTCCATTTTATAGTTCACCTTCATTTCACATCACCCTGGCCTGAATAGGCTCCTTAGGTGGACAATGGCCTGGGTTGTGGAAAGTCCCAGCTATGCAACCTTTCCCAACACCCATTAAGTATAGGTCATTAGCTATGGCCTTGCTGTGGAGGTGTGAAGTACTTCTGATTTGTCTGGAGATTGATGAAAGTAAGTAGCAGACAGATTGTATCTAAGTCCCTCACCTCTGTCTAGATAAGGGTTTTCAATACACAAATGAATAGCTTCTCTGACCCCTCTCTCAAATCACCTCTCTTGTCTGTCTAATATGTGTACATCCTATTTATGCTTAACTCTTGCAGTTTTCAAGGTATGTGAGACATAAAAGAATAAGTTTCCATGAATAAGTTTCGATGGTCACCAGTCAGTCATGGGACTTTTCTGCAGCCAAAATATCCCTCCCCTGCTTATGTGCTCTCTTTGGTCACATTATCTTACAAATAAGCACTCTATGTACAATATATTTTTGAGATTGCTGATTAAAAATACAGTCCAAACAGAACCTCCAGAATAAGAGCAAGTATACAGTCACCAGGATAATCTCTTCCACCAAGAACAGAATTTGGAGCAATAGTTGAATTAGTTGCATTCCACAAATTCAGCATTCGTTTATGGTGGCAGGGCAAAGGGACTGGTATTGTTAATTTGACCTATATTTTGGGGCTATTTAATTAATTTATTTCTAAAGGTTTATGTGTATCCATAAAGCTGTAGTGTCTTTTCAGGCAGCTGTATTTGCTGCAGCTTTTGACTACATATGCATGCAATGGTAGCCTTGCCACTCTCAGACCTTCTGTGCAGAAGACATCATGAGACTACTGTATTGCACCCTAAAATGTGCTCTTTAAATGATCTAGATATAGGGGCTAAGCTGCCTAGATGCCCTAAGCACATCCGATCTAGCCTGATTTCAGAAGCTAAGCAGGGTCGGCCCTGGTTAGTACTTGGATGGGAGGCCACCAGGGAATACCAGGTGCTGTAAGCACGCCTGGAGTAGGAACTGGCAAACTACTCTAGTATTCCTGCCAAGAAAACTCCATGGACATGGGGTCACGAAGGGTCAGTCACAACTGTAACGACGCAACACACACACACAGAGGGGGGGTTGGAAATATTATTGTTTTAATTGTTTATTGATATTTGATGTTTTAACTGTTTTAATTCTTTGGTTGTAAGCTGCCCAGAGACCTTTGGGTAGTGGGCGGCATATAAGTTGTATAAATAAATAAATAAATAAATAAATAAATAAATAAATAAATGCTCCTTTTTTTGTGAAAGGCCACCATGGACAGTTTGGGGAGATGTAGTCCAAAAATTAGTAATGTTTCCAAGCTCTGATGCAAGTATATAGACAGATCCATATAGATATATAAGTACATGTATATAGAAAATCAGTGACTTATAAATTATTATGATTATAAATCATGTGCTGCTTTAGGAGAGAGTTTTATAATGAGGGATTGGTGTGCATAACATTCCAGTCAAAACATAATCAGGGGAAGGAGAACTTATGTTTCTGATGTCAGATTCAATTAGGAGGTACAGAAGCCACAGACAAGAAATTAAAAAAAAAACATCTGTACTGTATATGGAAGGATGTGTTCGCTTTGAAGCTGGTGTTGAAATATTGGCTTAGTTCTTATTTCCCCCCAAGTGTTGTGTCACTTCATGTACAATGTTCACACTTACAAGGATTCCTTGTTAAATAATTCCTCTGCAAACAACAGGGAATAAATTTGAGTCTTTGATATCAACAGATTAGGGTCTTGAAAGCTCTAATGCAGATCATATAGCTTCAGATGAACAGAAGGCATTCTCAGTCAAAAGGAGAAAGTACATAAATACAGCAAATAAGCCACATGATCAACAAACAGAATCTCATGACTCTGAAAATATTCGAGTTGTAACTACTGTACAAACCTTGCCAGACAAACATTTGGAATTTATCAAAGAAACATATCTACAGGCTTCTTTGCTAATAGTATTTATAAAGCATTTATTTATAAAGAGCTTTCTCCTCAGGCAAGCTTTCCCTGAATGATGGACTACCTATTATGTGTCTTTTCTATGAATCTACCATACATGATCAAATAGACTTTTGTGTTCATAACCACTTATAACCTTGTGTGATTGCACTGACACTATGTTTTCAATGTTAGTTTCCATCAATCATAACTTTTACATGGAATTTTTACTCTCTCTCTCTTTAACTGCTTGCATTCTCTTATAGCTTTAATGTTGTCCCTCAATTCCCTGTTCTCAAACTTGAATATGCCTTAATTGTGCTGGACTGTATATTGTCCCTCATTACTGTAAGTTGCTTTGGGTCCTTTGCCAAGTAGAAAGGCGGGGTAAAATACGGTGAATAAATAAAATAAATAAAGCATCATTTATGGTATATACACATGTTTATGTATAGCTTGCAATTTATTTTTTACTGAGTTTTAAAACAAGCAACCTAACAAGATGAATATATATATTTTAAAAATCTATAATTATGCAGAAAACTATTGTATAAGCACATCCTGTAATGTAACCAATAAAAGTCCAACTATAATAAACTCATATTCAGAATTGCTAAGGGGACCAACAAGGACATAATTTTCTGCCCAGCAATTGTTATTTTCAAACCTGATTAGTTTTAGATGAAACCACTTATCATGACGGTTTTATACTTGTTTACACAGTGCCATCTTAACATGCACATATTACTTCAAATCATGTCCCAGAGGCCTGGGAGTGGGTGGGAGAATCATTTCCCATTTAAAGGCAGTTTCCTGGAGGGAGGGGCTGGGCCCCTTTCATCCCAAAATAGCCTTTTTTGAAAACAAGAAGAGGACTCTTAGTCACTTTCTGTTTCTAAAGATAAGACCATTTGGGGCATGAAGCAGATCCCCAAACCCTCAATCTATCCAGCACTAAATAATAGTTTCCCTTCCTGCTTCTGAATTAAAAGAAAACCCCGCCTTTCTGCTCTGTGCGCTTCCTTTCTCTCTCTACAGTCTGTTGAAGTCTGTTGTTGAAAGCGGTCATGTTTGTCAGTTGGCTGTTTGCTTTATTCAATTGTAAATAAAGAAAATGGTTTTTATTCTTGCAATTACTAATATCTCAGAGTAGGTTATTGTGCCAGTTGATGAGAAAAAGGGCAGAGTACTCTGAGGGAAATAGGAGCTATTCTGCTCTGTGAAACCCTGTACTTTGCTGCACAGCCTGGGAGATTTTATCAAAATGGAAAACTGTGGAAAAGAAAACCACATAGGCCTACTAAAAATCAAAACAAAAGTTGACTGTATGACCTATGTGGGGTTAAATGCTAGCTTATATTGTTAGAGGCCTAATAAATGTATAACTGTCTAAAACAGAGTGGGGTCTACTTTCTGTCTCACTTGCTTCTCATCTGCAGCCATATCTTGAGTCCTCTATTGGAAACGTAGCCTCCTGCTGCTCAGACCCGTCAAGTGTCACGTTTTGGGCGGGACATTCATGGATTAATCACAAATGCCATAGGTTAGAACTGGAAATGGGCACAGAACTGAAAAATAGTGTTTTGTTTTGTTTTGATTTGATTCTGTAGTCATTTTGTTTCATTTGTAACAAATTTTTAAAGTAGTTTTTTACAAAACAAAACACTGTGGTCCTCTGGGTCCTAAAGGAATAAGATGGCAGGGGAGATTCCTCAAGATCTTCCCTGTAGGCCCCTGAAATATGGAAAGTTTGGAGGTCAGTGGGCTGAGTTATTCAGCTCCAAAGGGGATGCCCCTAGGAAATAATTTCGTAATTAAGGGAAGCACTTGAGGAAGCTTCCCCAGCAGGGAGCTTCCTCAAGCGCTTAATGATAACTTTGTGGGAAACCCCCTTTGAAGCTTAATAATGTAGCTCCCTAACCCCCAGACCTCTCCAATTTTTTTTTTAGGGGGGGGGGGTTATCTAGAATCCCCTGAGGAAACTAACCCTGACATTTACATGCTGAAAAATGGCTATGATCCATATTTTTGTGTACATAACATAACAAAATATAATATACTCAAAAATACAAATCACAGCCATGTTTCAGCATGGAAATGTCAGGCTTAGCTTCCTCAAGCAATTCTAGGTAAGCCCCCCAAATTTGGAAAGGTTTGGGGGTCATGGGGCTGAGTTATTAAGCTCCAAAGGGAGTGCCCATAGGAAAAAATCTTTCTAATTGGATTTGGCAATCAAGCCACCACAGTGCTAATTGCTCCCCCATGCAAACAATTAGCGGCTTATTGCTTAATTAGAAATATTTTTTTCCTAGGGGCACCTCCTTGAGAGTTTAATAACTCAGCCCCCTGACCTCCAAACCTTTCCAAATTTCAGGGGCTTGCAGGGAAGTGCTTGAGCTCTCCTGCCATTGATTCCTCTAGGACAAATCATTTCATTCTAGAGGGGGAAATGGTGTTTCATTACAAAACAAAATGAAATTCATCCTACCATTTTGTTACCTAATGAAATGACAAAACAGTATTTTGTTTTTTGTTTTGTGTCCATCTCTAGTTAGAACAATGGCAGTTGAAGTGGTACAAACTGCTAAAACTGTGTAGCGTAGACACATTTCAGGTGCCATATTGATTCGTACCTGAACAGAAAATTAATGGTACCTTTAAGCCAGTCTTAGTAAGAATAGACTATAAATATAAATAAATCATCACACCGGATATTCAAACCATACAGTTCAAAAATCCTCCCTAATATTATACAGGACCATAAACCATTTAATAGATGGACATATAGAGTGCATTTTCTAAGTTTTGCATGTCTTCACCTTGCCTGCCCCACCTCTAACAATGCTACTCTGTCACTGACATGAATAAAAATATCACAAGACAGTTTGGTGATGTTTTACCATGCATGCTGGGTATTGAGCAGCAGCTGTTCATAGACATTGTGGTTAGCCTCTGTAACAAACTTTAGAAGTAGGGAAGCCTTTTTCTGAGCCCAAATTTAAATAATGCCAATACTAAATTACACACTAGTTTGTTGTAGATTTGCTATGTCAGTGTCTGTATAAACATCATCCAAGGCACATTCCAGCTAAGATGCAAGTGAATCCTGATTGGTCAAGGAGGTGACATGTGATGTTTTTCTCATGCTGTGAATAGGCTGGGAAAACTAAAGGATCCACGTGGGCTTATGTTCTCCAGATTCCTGCTTTCAGCAGCTGAGGATGATTGATAGCAGATAGGATCTGGGTAGGGGGACAGCCCATATTCCGGTGCAGCCTCTGAGACTATCCCTGATGCAGCTGGCTTCCAATCAAGTGTGTACATCCAAGCACAACTACTAAACATAACCACAGTCTTTTCTATATGCCTTTGCTTCCTTGTAGTCAAGGACTGGGTATAATCTGAGCCTAACATGTGTTTTAAATAAAACCATAAGCAAGTGATAGTGATGACATCAAGGCCAGTAACTAAGGAGTGGTTCAAAAGAGGAATACTTCTGTATAATTATATTTCTAGGGATAGAATTGTGCAGACAAAAACGAAAGTAAAATGGTGTTTAATCCCAGTTAGAGTAGCCCCATTGAATAAGGTATGTAAAAGCTGACATATAAAATGCTATTTATCTGTTATTTTGTTATTATTATTTTTATCTTTAAGCATTATTTTGTATTCAGTGTTGTCTTATGCATTCCTCTGTTTGTCTGAAGCTGCCCAGAATAGTAGTTTGCCACTAGATTGGAGGAGGGAGGGAGGGAGGTAAATTCCTTAAACTAACAAACTAACTAACTAACAAATAAATAAATAAATAAATAAATAAATAAATCCTGATTTTCATTTAATGTCTTCACTAAATATTCACACTATAAAAATCACTGTTAAACACAGTGCAAATATTTAATAAAGACATTCAAATGAAATTTGGAATTGGTAAATGTGCAGTGCTATCTATACAATGTGTAAGATCCAAAAACTGGATGGAAAATAATAAAATCAATATCAATGAAAATAAAAAATACCTCCGAAAAGTAGTTTAAAATATTAAAAATACCTTAGAAAAAGATAACATCCTGCACATGAAAGTTCAGGATTGGACAAAAAGGGAATACAGTACATCAAAAGACTGCATGAAATCATAAAATCAAAAATAAATGGTGGAAATACAATCAATATCATAAACACATGGACAGTTCCAGTAATAAGATACTCAGCTGAAATAATGGATTAGTCTCAGAATAAATTAGATTGAATTGCACTGAAAAAACATGTAAATTTATGAACGTGCATCACAAGTGTTGTGGGCAAACTATATTTACCATGCAAACACAGTAGGTAGTGTAGGAGGGGGGAAAGAGGTCTAAATGATTATATTAGTACATGTAGAGAAGAATTACTTACTGCAGTGAAAATGGAGAACAGTTTGAAAACAGCAGAAACAAAGGCACAATATATGAAACAACTTGAAAATAAATTAAACAGTTGAAAAATAAACCACTACATGGACAACATCTGAGAAATATTGAAGAATAACATGATAACAGAAGCTTGATTTTTTCAACCCAAGAAGAAGCACTTCAAATCAACATGAAGAAAGCTAAGATTAAAGAATTAGTGCCAAAAGCAAATGTCTACTTTTTTTAAAAAAAAGATGAAACTGTGCTTAAATTCATCTGTGAATGTATATAGACTGCACAGATTACAAAATTAGACATGATAGAGAACATTTTCACACGACCCCTACGATCCGCTGGCCACTTAAATTCGGACCAGAGATCTTAGGGGTTTGTCACTGTTCCTGCGTTCCCACCCCCTCCGCACACCTGGCTGCTGGCTGTGTGAGGGGAGGGAGAAAAAAAGGAAGAAAAGAATGCCGCTCACCTCCGTTCTGCTGTCCCGGCACTACATTCAGATCTCTTAAAGGGGCGGGGAGCAAAAAAAGAACAAACAGAAGCAAGGAGCGCCCGGCAGTCACTACGTTATATCCGCATCAGGAATTTTCACCTCCAGAGAGCAGGTACCTGAAAAGTGTGCTGGGACGCGTTTAGGTGGGCGTGGTCGCACTTAATTATCTGTAAACTCCGGAGCTGGTGGGGAAACAATTTTAAGCTCCGGAGCTGGGAGCCATTTGCGGCGGAGTTTAGGGGTCCTATACAAATACCCAGAGTTGCAAAATTAGTACACCGGTCATTATGCAAAAAATACCCATGGGACCATGACAAAGTTAAGATCTTGTGGGGTTTTCAGATCCAAACGAATAGGCTCCTTTAACATAAGGCACCAGTTCCAAGGAATGCCAGAGTTGAAGATGGCAATTGAAACACAGTACCTCACTTGTGGATGAAACTCATTTCAGTGGTCCCCATGGTCATTTGTCAAGAAATTTCACACAACATTACAAGCACTTGCAGATCTCAGAAATACCATCAGCTACACTGAGGTACAAAAAAAGCAATATTGGGAGCAGCATATATACTGCATCAGTTTTTAACAGATACTTAGGTTTTTGGCTAAAACGTGCATTGGTTATATAATACCACTCAATGTTTTTATAATTTTGATTGACTCTGTCTGTTGTTGCTGTCTCGGAGACCGAGACAAACAGGTGACACTGCAGACAGCTAAATTTTTAGCAGCAGCAATTATAATGAGGCCAACTATGATTTTAAAATCATAATCATTTACAGATTACTTCTCCAGATCTTGTATAGGAATGTTGCATGTATATGTATTTACTATTATGATTTGGTATGCCAATTTTATATCTATTTAAATGCTGTCCTTTTTTGCTAAGGCCATGGCTAATGCAAATAAATAAATGATTGATTGATTGATTGTTGCTGTCATTATTGTTGTTAAATGGGTCTACTATAGATAGGGTTTGCAGCTGGATATAGGCCTCATTCATTCATTCATTCATTCATTCATTTGAAAGAATTTAAAAACACACCCTTCATACTGGAATAGCAGGACAATGTACAGAGGCTTGATCTATGATTGGTAGAACCCAGCAGCTTTTTATGATAACATAGGTTGGATGTCATGAAATGCCAGCATATTGCTAGTTGTTATTGTTGCAATTTACTACCAGGGATGGGAAGGGGTGTTGGATGGACCCTGCCTCACATGCCAAATAATGTGGCTGATTTGGGCTTCAGCACATCATTAGTAGGTGAATGAGAGGTGCTATTTGCACCTGTGCGTCAGGCAGTAAAATATCTTGGGGAAGCACCAGTGGCATACAAAGGACATTTAAGAAATAGAAAATATGCCACAATATGAGATACAAATAAATCAGAAGCACAACATCATGAAAACAGCAGAGCCAGTAAACTACCATCTTACTTTAAAATGCCTGGTCAATTAAGTTGAAACAAAGAGGAGCTTCAGCACAATTGAGTTATATGCTGTAACAACTCAAGGCTTCTGCTTTTCTCCCAAGCTTTTCCCATCAGCATACAGTGTCTTGCTCTCTATTTCATTTTTATATTTTAAAGATTCTTTTGTACAATGACACCGACAAAATCAATAATTAACATTTCCTCACTTTCTCCATATGAGCAGGACCTGGTGCTGTGGGGAGGGCAAATCAAAGAGGCCATTCAGCAGGCAAATAAGAAGCTATTCATTACCAATCCTCCAAGCAGGATCAACAGGAAGTGATAAAATGGATTAAAACTGCAAAAGGGAAGTGTACTTTAATTTAGGAATATAGGAATCTGCTTTATACCACTTAAGTCCGCAGAGCCCTGTAACTTGGTGCTGTCTCCACAGTACTGACTGGCAAGGGCGCTCAGGAGGTTTGACCTGGATGTTTTTCTCACTGGAAGGTGTGGAAAAGTTACATCAGGAATTTTTTGGTCACAGAGTATCCTCCACAAAGCTATTTTATTGCTCTCAAATCACAGAAGAACACAGTCATTCAGATCTGGCAAAACAACAGTAAAAACCTGTATGGGCAGTGTGGAAAAGACTGGTTTGCAAAGACTTGGACCCCAAGCAAGCACCCTCCAGAATTTTTAGACTTTGTTCTTGCCTGACTGCAAATTATGCAGAACCACCTCCTTTGATCGTCCAGGAAATCTGACAAGAAATGTCTCCAGATAGGAAGCGTGGATATCCCTGTATATGTATACAGTACAGTGAAGGAGCATGTGTGCCAGGGACTCGAGAGCCCCAGAGTTACAGAAGAAGAGCCATGTTTCCAATGGTTGGGAACTAAATCTGCCAGATAGAACATTAGATAGAAGTACATTACAACTTGCTAGGATGAAGGCATGCCATTCTTGGGGGCTCTCTAGAAAATGCAAATAGCTGGCCAGCTTATCAATATATAGAGGGAGTTGAAGATTTAAGGGTGAAATATTTTGCAGGCTGCTGCAGAGAGGCCTTGCCTTTTGATGTCCAACAGCCTGACTTTTAACAGTCTATATGCACTCCAGTATTCCTGCCAAGAAAACTCAACGGCTATGGGGTCACGAAGCATTGGTTATGACTGTAACCACACAACAAACAAAAACAAAATGCCTGTGGAAAGGATAGGGCACCCAAATAATCAGGTTAAATGCCCATAGTTTGAATCTTTTGAGAGAACAATTTGAGATCGGGAGAATAAAAGGAATCAGAAAAATTCTAGGGGGTCTTTATTAGGCAGAAAACATATTCTCACACAGTACTTGAATTGTCTCAACTGTGCTTGTATACTCAGTTTAGTTCATCCAGCCTCCAGACACAGAGCTGCATATGGCATGCAATGGGGCACAGGGAAGATTTTAGAAAGGAAAGAGGCCTGGAGTGTTTCCACTGAAGAGTTGAAAGCATCCAGCCAGATTGGCATCCCATACATCAGTTGTGAGATGGCCTTAGCTTTAAAGACCTGCAGGGCAGTGGGAATGTGTGCATTGCCCAAACATGGAAAAACGAAGAATAGCTTGAGTGGTCAGCTTTACTGAATTGGTGGTAATATGATGATGCCTAGCCCATGAATAATGATAATGAAAATTTAGGCCTGAGTACTTGAATTCTTTAGCCTGTTGGGTTGCTCTCCCATGAAATATCCAAGGTTAGGGTTTCCAAATCTTACTGAATACCACTATTTTGTATTTGCTGTAATTAAGGGTCATTTTATTACAAGAGAGATGATTAACACATTTTACAATTAGTGTGTGAAAGTAACACCAGGTCATCTACATAAAGAAGAATAGCAACTGCCAAGTGGCCCAGTCTGGGGCAGTGACAATTCATTTCTGACAGGAGAAGGGCAAGATCATTGATATACAAATTAAATAAATTTGATGCAAGAACACAGCCCTGTTTGACTCCACTGTTAATGGATACCTGTTTGGAGAGGTTGCCATGGCAGGATAGTTGAATACATCAGGTGTTATCTGTATACAGTCTTTGAATTTGTAGAAGCTATCTCCTATCTAGGCCAGCATCCCTTAGCTTTATCCACAGAAGTTCCTGATCTACTGAGTCAAAAGTGGCTTTTAGAGCTAAAAAAGCAGCATACAGGTAGATTTTAGTATGTGCTGCCTGCTTGGCCATGAGATGTGACAATACCAGGCAGTGGTCCACTTATCAACCTGAAAACCTGCTTGTTTGGGCCCTCCTATATTGTTATCATTTATCCAGGAAGTAAATCGATTCAAAGGGTGATTAGCATAGACCTTGCCCACTACCAACAGCAGCCTAATTGCTCTGTAGTTATCCAGCAATTTCCTGTCACCCTTTTTGAAGATAGGCAGTATTATGGACTACGTCCAGGTATTGGGAATCATCCCTGACCTATTCACAGTTGTGAAAAGCTGTGCCAAAATGGGTGCCCATCAATCAACATTTGCTTTAAATAGATCAGGAGACAGCAGATTGGGACCAGTTGCCTTCCCAGATTTCAATCTGCCTAGTAACTGCTTAATCTCTGTAATAGAAACAGGAGGTCACTCAGGTAATCCATTGAGGTTGTCCTCATTAATTGGAGGACAGATCTTGCATTCATCAAAGAGCGGCAAAAAAATGCTGTTCCCAAGTGGAGGAGGGGATTGTGTAGTTTGGGTAGGATTTGGCAGAAAGAACCCCAAAATCATTTCCCAAAAACATTTCGGGTTCCTACTTTTAATAGCTTTGACTAACCTATCCCAGCAAGCTGCTGAACAGTGTTGGTAGCTTAATTTTGTGGCCACTGCAAGTTGGCACCTGACACTGAAATACCTAGAAGGCAGAATGGAGCAGTTAGATTTCTGAAAGATGCTATAAATTTGATGCAACTCTTGTTTTAGCTTAAGGCAGGCCATATTGATCCCCTTAGGAATGTACCTTGCTTGGTTAGTAGTTTAAGTTGTGAAAGGCTGTCCAAGGTAGACTATTAGGGTTTCAACAAACATCTCATATCTGTTTATATATGCCTTGGGATGTCATCAACAGCACCTGTAAATTGGCTCATTAGTTGGCCAGTCTTCAAAAAGAGTTTTGGTAGCTGGATCCCATTTTATTTTAACTATGGGGGTGATGCGGAGTGCAAGCTTGGTGATGTTGAAATTGGTTCCGGAAGTTTTGTTTGGATAGTAAAGGTGTATATTAAAGGTAGGTGGTCACTGGGGGCAAGAGTTCCGACCTTGAATTCAAGCACATTGGGGAATAGCAGAGCTGGTAATCTATCACACTTGCTCCACAAGGTAAAATATAAGTGAACTCTCCATCAAAGTTGAAATCAGCCAGACCATTGAACCATAATAGGCCCCTTGAAATGCTAAAACTAGCAAGAAGTTTGTCGGCATGATTGATTTGTTTATCCCTGGAAAATCTCATCCAGGAGCAATGGTCTGGCCAGAACTCTCCTTCAATTAGGATGTGTAAATCCTAGCATTAAAGTCTCGTGCCACCAAACTCCATGATTGGGAAAACCTAGTTTCGCCATTCTCCATTGCTTGGGACAGGTAGCACCATTGTTGTTCTCTGTCAGCTTTCTTCTCGGTGGGTGGGGGCATTCATGTTTGCTGTTAGTAAATTGTGAGTCCTAGTATTTAATCATGATCTAGACCTGACTTGGTTAGAGATTTTTATACAGTCTTTACGTTTCTAACTTAAACCTGCCCTTACAACAAACTGAGTAGATGGCTTGGTGGAAGCCAACATTCCCTCCTCTGTGATATATGAACATAATTGTGGCCCATCTTTCAGGGGTGTTGCAAAGTCCTTGAATATCTGAAATATTCTTCATTTTACTACAGTGAGTCATATGCACTCTCTTCCCTTTTGAGCAGTCAGATCACCTGAAAAACATGCTTGGGCTGGATGGATAAAAAGGCTAAGTAGGGATGGGCACAAAACGGAAAAAAAAGTTTCATTTCATTCCATTTCATTCCCCCTCTGTTTCATTATGAAACAAGACAAAATGAAATGAACCCCCCCTGATACTAGCCCTCTAACTGGTGCCGTGGGGAATTCAAAAGCCTCCTTGCTACCGCCTCTCAGCTGATTTTGACAGCTCAGGTAGGAGGAAAGGAGCAGCCAGAGAGAAGTAAATTCCCTGCTGTTGTGGTTTTTAGCAGAGTTTATTTAACAAAGAGCAGTTTGAAGACTTGTATTTACAAAACAAAATAATCTAGCAAAGTAACATCTCACAATACAGCTGAACAGCATTCCTTCTTCTGAAGTACACGGACTCAGCAGCAGCAACACGAAGCAGCCAGGATCATCATCAGGAACAAGTGATGAAGTGATCAAGTGTTGCCCACACTTGCTCTTTACTTTATACACTGTTAATTACATATTGTATTCAGCTGTTCCCTGACTTGCATGACCAGAGTTACCACTCTTCAGCAACTAACACACAATTGTTAGTTACTTTTCCTGTAGAGCTAACACTCTTCAGCACCTTACACACAATTGTTAGTTACTTTTACTGTAAATCCCTAACACCTGCCTGACTGCTCCTTTCTCTTCTGCCACCCCCTCCTCCCAGGGGGGTGTTATGGACAGGGAGTGCTGGGAGGAAGGGGTGCACATGAGAAGTAGGGAGGCAGCAATAAATTCAAACAGAGCTTCACTTTACTGCTGCTTCCTTCCTTCCTGTTTGCAATTCCCACATACCAGCTGGGGCTTTTTGACAGGTTGGGGTTTGGAGAGGTGGTGACCCCCCCACACACTGACCTGTCAAAAAGCCCCAGCTGGTACACGGGGGAAGGGGTGAAAGGCAGTAGGGAGCAGGTCCCCCCCCCACTGCTCCATTCTGCTTTTCACTCCTTCCCCTCGCCTCCCAGCTGGAGCTTTTTGACAGGTTGGGGCAGAACGGAACATCAAGGGGGGGGAACCCGCTCCATTCTGGCTTTCATCCCTCCCCCACCTACCAGATGGGGCTTTTTGACAGGTCAGGGTGTGTGGGGGATTTTGGGGAACTGCCTGAAATCTAGAAAGATTTGAGGATAAGGGGACTTAGTTATGAAGCTCTAAAGGGGGCTGGGGATAGTAAATTTTGGGAAGGTACCCCTGCTACTTTGGAGCCCCAAGGAAAATAAATTTCAATTGCATTTTTTTAAAAATAATTTTCGAATGCATATTTTTAATAAATATGCACCCCCAAAATTACTTACCTTGGGGCATCAAAGTAGCAGGAGTACCTTCAGAAAGCGATTTTAGGGAACCCCCTGAAATTTAGAAACATTTGGGGCTGAGTTATGAAGCTCCAAAGTGGGTGCCCCTAGGAAAAAAACCCAAAACCTTCTAACTGTAATCATATGGAATCAGCTTCCTATTCCAATTAGAAGTTTTCCCCCCTAAGGGCACCCACTTTGGAGCTTCATAACTCAGCTCCCTGAACCTCAAACCTTTCTAAATTTCATGGGTTGGCTAGAATTGCTTTCTAATGGTACCCCTGTCATTTCCTCTAGAGGGAAAATGGTGTTTCATTTCATTTGCAACAAAATGCTGCTTCCCCATTTCATTTTGTTTCATTTCATTTTGTTTCCTTAGCTAACAAAATGACGAAACAGTGTTTCATTTTTCATTAGGTGCCCATCCCTAATGCTAAGTTTCTTTGGAACATATGTTGGCCTGTAGACAACAAAGTGACCTTGCTGTACTTACTTTCTATCAGCCAGCAAGATATGTTTGGCTCTCTCAAAGCAACCGCAGATCTGCTTTCTTCATGAAGTAGTTTAGGGACTAAAATATGCAGATAGATGCTGGGGGAGAGGAAGGGAGGGGAGGAACCTATCCACAGGCACTTCCCAACTTTGTGAGCTATTTGGCTAATGGACGGGCAAATAGTGAAGGGGGGGGGAGATTCTCCCCTCACTTTCCATATCTATTCGTCTCTTCCACTTGACAATATTTTCGCCTAGAGCATAGCTAAGGGCTACAGTGAAAGCTGTCCAAGAAGGGGGAGAGGAACATAAAAGGCACAATTGTCGTATTATGCAATAGCCTGTTCTAATTTCCTTCCCATATTCTGCTGGAGAATGTTAAGTTTTCCAGAAAAAGAAATTGGTTTTGAAAGAAAGGGGGGGATACAGGCCTGTACGTAGCCCACCTGTCACCCTACTCTCCATGGGTAAAAAAAGGGGGGGGACTGTGCTCCCCTAGTTTCTAGTGCCAACCTTCCAAAAATAGAAGCAGTCCCATTTTAATCAGCCTCCTCCCAACAGGACTCTGGTTTGCATATGAATAGACTGGAGTGTGCATGCAGAACCAAGGTCAAGTACACAGATTTACACACAACACCAAGAAAGTAAACACAAAATGCCTGCCACAAGAGACTTTGGGAAGCTGGTTTGCCAGAAGAGAATCAGCAAACATTTCTAAGCTTCAGAGAACAAGAGGAAGGGTAGTTGCCACTGGAGAGGAAAGGGGATGGAGAAAAATCTTTCTGGAAGGATGGAATGCAAGACCCTTGGACTGCTTGCTCAGGAGACCCCTGGAGAAGTGGGGATGGAGGAACAGCACTCAGGCAAGGCAAGGTGTTTCAGAGTGGCTCATTATCATTATCTTGGATCTCTCTCTCTCTCTCTCTCTCAATTAATTAATTAAAATGTTTCTAACCCATCCTATATCAATATATTTAGGGTGGGTTTACAGTCAATGAAGTCATTTAAAGAAAGTCTAAATCAATGCAAACATCTTAGAATAATTTATCTGGTGAAAAATAAAGCTCTCAATCTGGCAGATCAAACACTAGGTGATGATCTTATTAGGCTCCAAATACTCAGGTGTATTAACTTGGTATTGAAAGAGGGGCAATGTCATCACCCGCTGGGCCTTCAAAAACAGGTCATTCCATAGCAGAGGGGCCTTGATGAAAGAATGCTTTCGTGGTGCTCTGCTGCTTGCTTACATTTTGATTGCTTTCTGTGGTTTGCTTCTACTTTAATTACAAAAAAGACCATCCCCATTTCTAAAGAAAAACCACCTTAGAGCCAAGAGGTGGTGCCACAGGAAGCACCTTAGTCATCATTTCCCCTCAGTTAAGCCTCCTCACTGTGCACTGTTTCTGACTGTACCAGTTGCCACACATTTGGGATCAGCCCTGGTGTGTCTCTGTAAAATTATTCACTAGGATTGAGATATAGTCAATCCTTGTTGTTGTTGTTGTTGTTGTTGTTGTTGTTGTTGTTGTTGTTGTTGTTGTTGTTGTTGTTGTTGTTGTTGATGATGATGATGATGATGATCAGTCGTTCAGTCGTGTCCGACTCTTCGTAACCCCATGGTACCAGAGCTCGCCAGGCCTTCCTATCTTCCACTGCCTCCTGGAGTTTTGTCAAATCCATATTGGTTGCATCAATGACACCGTCCAACAATCTCATTCTCTGCCGTCCTCTTTTCCTTTTGCCTTCAATCTTTCCCAACATCAGGGACTTTTCCAAGGAGTCCTCTCTCCTCATGGGGTGGCCAAAGTACTAGAGCCTCAGCTTCAAAATCTGCCCTTCCAGTGAACATTTGGGGTTGATTTCTTTGAGGATGGATAGGTTTGATCTCCTTGCAGTCCAGGGGACTCTCAAGACTATCCTCCAGAACCACAGCTCAAAAGCATCGATTCTGCGGTGATCAGCCTTCTTTATAGTCCAGCTTTCACTTCCATACATCACTACTGGAAAAACCATAGTCAATCCTTAGGGTTGCTCATTTTAGACAGTCCTCTTCCTTAGGTTAGGGCAGAGAAAGAAAACTTTAGCCCTCCAGATGTTCTGTAATCCCTTCCACTGCACATGTGGTCTAATGGGAGTTTCACACCTAAATATCTTGATAGCCAAAAATTCCCTTCCATGGGATAGGCAATGATTCTCAACTTTGGATAACCCAGGCGTTCTTGGACTGAACTCCCATAACATCCCCCTCCCTCTGCTTGCCAAGGTTCTGATTTCTAAGCAATAGTTTTCCATTTTTGTTGTTGTTGTTGTTGCTAGTCCATTATACAGGGAAGAATTACTGCAATGGAAGGGAACAAATTTTTATCCTTTGAAGGAAGAAAAGTTATGTTTCTAGCATTTGGGCTACTGTGGGGGAAAAAGCAATTCAAGTAGCAACACCTGTGATTAGACAACAAGACAAGTCTGAACATAAATAGTAGAGAGCCAGTACATTCACATATTTTGGAAGTGTGAAGCAAAAGCAGATTGGCACATTGGCAACTTGATGAGAGAAATCTCAGTCAATACTCTCTTTGAGTTCTAATTGATCAATCAACCAGTTCATTCAAACTGCAAATATACGTAACAATTACTCTAGAACACTATGTGCCACTACTGATATTTTTGGGTAGTGTATGCATATGATGAAGCAGACACTATTTGGAAAGCTACATTGCCTCCTGTGAGTAACAGGAATGCCTTTTCCAGGAATGTGTCTGTATATAATAATTTTTAACACATCAGTGACAATTAATGCAAGGGTGACTTGCTTTCCAAATAATTGAAACGTTGTGTATTTAATTGATTAATATAGTTATTTTAGTTATATAGTTATTTAATTGTTTAGTCATCACTACATTCATAAAATACCACTTTCCTGAATAATTTATGGATACAATGACGGACTAATGCAGTTGCAGAATTAAAAGACAAATGATACTCTATGTTTATATCAAATTTCCTGCCTGAGTAGCTGAAGATGAAAATTGGAAAGGATAAGCAAAGCAGCTAGAGTTTCTGTTATGAGATCTTGGCCTGTAAAAATCTATGCATGCCTTCATATGTATGTAGATACATTTTGTCTGTCTGTCTGTCTGTTTGTCTGTCTGTCTGTCTGTGTCTGTGTGATGCGCTTTCAAGTCAGAACTGATGTATAGCTATCCTAACAGGGGTTTCAAGATAAGTGAGCCACTTAAGTACTAGTTTTATGACTGCCATTCCTCCAGTGAGTTTTCATGGGTGAACAAGAATTTGAACACTGTTCTCCAGACTTCTACTCCATCACTCTACCCACTGCCCTAGGTAGTGCAGTTTGCACTAAGGGGGAAGAATAAATAAATAAATAAATAAACTGTCCATCCATCCATCCATCCATCCATCCATATGAAAAACGAAGAGCCAACAGATCTAGGGCTCAACCACATTGTTATTTCCAGCTCAGATTCTCCAATTCAAAAATTGGTACTCCTTAAGTCAGCACTTCTGTAAGTCCCATTGATTCAACAGGACATTTCTAGTTTGGACTAACAATTGTACATCGTCAATATAAAATGTATAAATATCCATAGAAAATACCAACGATCCAACAGCTGGTAAGCTATTGTCACAGCACTGCTGACCTTTTGTGTTGGGGACTGGGTCAGGCAAGCTGTCAGCCAGACTCTTCTCAAAATCCTACAGGAGAAAAAGAAGTGTGCACAGTGCACACACATTTTGCAGCTTAAGCTGAAGACAGCATGATCAGTGTTTGGCACGTGCTGACAGAGCCGCAATCTGAATACTAAACTGCTTGCATCTTCCCTGAAAAAAAGAAAAACAAGTCTGCCAGGCTTTCACTTACGAATGCCAGATTTCTGGAAGGATGAGCAGTGTAGAGGATTCTCCCGCATATGTTCATTTCGGTATAAATGTATGCATTGCTCATTGCTTAGCACCAAAATCTAGTTGTTAAGCACACACACAACACACACACACACTGGGGGGGGGGGAGGAAACTGAGCAGGTGGCCATCCCATTTTCTTCTATGCAGCTCAGCTGTGGGGCTTTACCCAAGAAGCGTTTCACATCATATGCAGAAGGAAATGTATCCAGAAACCACAAGGAACCTTATGAATATATGATTAATCATTAGGCATGTCCGGGATATTATCATGTTATCAGCAGAAGCCTGAACATGTTTTCTCCTGCTGAGAGTGAGAAAATGGACATGTGACACCAAGATACTCCACTACAGCATAGGCCTATTGTAGCAATCTGTTGCATTAATGACAAGGTTTGCTCCCAGGAAGGGGGGGAATAGAAATAGATTGGTTGGTATCTCTTTATTTATGCCTGCCATTTACTGACATTTTTAAAAAACAGAAAATAACATTGCAATGGAAATGCACAACCTCACTCCTCTATTTTCTGATACTGATTCCCCCCCCCGCCCAAAAAAGTCTTCTTTTTGTTTCTTTTCTTTTCTGAACCCAACAGACTATATATTTATGGTTATTTTATTCACATTCCTGATATCTGCATTCTACATGTAAGAGAGCAGAGGATGAACTTTGAACTTTTTTTTTGTCTTTACAGGACTTCATAGAATCATAAGAGTTGGAAGAGACCTCAAGGGCCATACAGTCTAACCCCCTGCCATGCAGAAACCTCCATCACAGTTCTCCTCTTGACAGATGGCCATCCAGCCTCTGCTTAAAAACCTCTAAAGAAGGTAACCCCACCACCCTTATTCTACTGCTGAACAGCTCTAACTGCCATGAAGTTCTTCCTAATGTTTAAATGGAATGCCTTTTCCTGTAGTTTGAAATCATTGCCCCGAGTCCTAGTCTCTGAAGTCATGGAAAACAAACCAGTCCCTTCTTTAATATGACATCCTTTAAAATCTTTAAACATAGTTATCATATCCCCCTTTTTGTAAGACTAAACATTCCCAACTCCCTAAGCTGCTCCTTGTAAGACATTTCTTCCAGACCCTCAGTCATCTTGGTCACCCTCCTCTAGACCCGCTCAAGATTGTTAACATCCTTTTTAAATTGAGGTGCACAGAACTGGACACAGTACTCCAGATGGGGTCTGACCAGAGCAAAATAGAGTGGTACTATCACTTTCCTTGATCTAGACACTATGCTTCTGTTGATGTAACCAAGAATTGCATTGGCTTTCTTGCCCACCATGTCATACTGCTGACTCATGTTCAATCTGTGGTCCACCCAAATTCTTGTGATTGATAAGGTAACCTGTGAAGAATTTCTAAAGCAAATGAGAAAGAACCAAAAAAATCTCACACCAAATGCACCAAAGGTAAATAATTTGGTCACTCAAACAAAAGTTTGTGTGACCAAATACCATGGACAGCTAGTGTCACTAATGTAGCCATATTGCAGCATATGAATAAAAAGCTAGAAATTCTCAATACCATAAAGAGAAGAAAATTACAATATTTCGGTGACATAATGCACAATAACAAATACCATCTACTACAGGTTATCCTTCAAGGAAAAATAGATGGAAAGCATGGCCCAGGGCATAGAAGAACACGGTTTTTCTATTTCAAATAGCTTTAGATTAAAAATAGATTATGCCACTGATTGCTAGCTACAAAGAAGAACATTCTTTGACACCTGAAGAAAAAGAAACACAAATTTGAGGTGCAGATTGTTACATCATTTGGGGTAAAATAAATAGGAAAAAAAAGTACAGGGAGGATGATGCATTTATTGGCTGATGAAACTTGGATAGTGGTTTGAACGCAACACAGCATCTTTGTTTAAGAGCATCATAACACCCAACTCCCATTAGGAGAGGAATGAGAAGAAGATGGTTAAATAAATGATAGCTGCCATCCTAACTGCTTGGGAGATCAGAGAAACTCTTGTTTTGCATGGAACTGTAAGGGCTTGGAATCAATATGCAAAAATGCAAATATACCAGTGTGAAATGCCATTACAATACTGTACTTGGATGTCTTTTAGATACCGAGTTAAAACATTATTTATTCTACTACATCAAAATGATTCCTTAAATGAAATTAGGAAATGGTGGTTTAAATGTTTAAAAGTCTTAATGTATACAAGCTACTGGTTGTTTTTTATACCTTTCTGTTTTGATTGGATTCAGTATTATAGCGCTGGTTTTTGTTGCATTTGTTTTAATCATTTTGTAAACTGTGTAGAGTCTATGCATTGGGAGAAAAGGGAGGAAGGTTTTTTTTTTAAAAAAAAAGTTCACTGTTGACCACCCACCCACCCAAGCATGACACACATTGGCATTAATTATTATAATCTAGGGGAAATGAATGTAATTGTTCCTTATTCTACCTCAAAAGTGATATATTTGTTACTTGTAGAACATATGTTCTGCACTTGAAGAAAACTGGCATTTTGTAAACATAACAAATGCATGCTATGAAAGACTGAGATATTTAATCACATAAATGGCCTGTAAATGCTAGTACATGACTGGAGCAGGGGCGGGGGGGGGGGAGAGAGAGAGAGAATTTCACTCCAGATTTTAAGTTACCCCAGACCCCATCTGCTTTCTCATAACATCTAGCCTGACACTCATTGTTCACTTCTTTTGCTTGGCCATATAAAGTTGTCACATTAACCTAGACCAGTGTTTGCAAATCTATGGCACGGGTGCCAAAGGTGGCACTCGGAGCCCTTTCTGTGGGCACCTGACATTGCCCCTCCATAGCCACTTGTATTCAGGTTAACTTGCTGTATTTACAATTTGCAAAAAATGAATGAGTTTTGAATTGCAGTTTGGGCACTCGGTCTCTAAAAGGTTCGCCACCACTGACCTAGACTGTGGGATTTTTCCTATGAAAAACACACTTACCTATGCCTTTGAGCCACATTGAACATGTGTTTCGAGTGTGGTGTAGTGGATCAAGTGATAGAATGGGCCTCTGGAGAACAGGGTTCAGGACCTGCTCAGCCATGGTAACTCACTAAGGGGGGTTAAACTGGTAAGACCATGCCCTAAATATCTCACTTACCTTGAACGCCCTATTAGGGTCTCTGTAAGTCACAAAAGACACACACAAATAATGTGAAAGAAGGATGCTAATGATTCTCCATAGACCAGGTGCAAAGGCAGGGGGAAATTGGTCATAATATAAATGCTACCCTATGTAGATTTCTCTTCATTGGGCTGATGCAGAACTTGCAAATGCTCCTTCTTTGGACTACAGAACCTAGAATTACCCAGCTAGCATGTCCACTGGTTGTAATTTCATTGTCTTTTCTTTTTCATCTACTGTATGCTGGAATATTTATTGCAGTGTCCCTTGGCAAACCATTCCTGCCAACAAAATTCCATGGACATGGGGTCACAAAGAGCCGGTCATGACTGTAATGACACGACACAACACACACACACACACACACACACACACACACACACACACAGTTAATCCTTCTCAAGTGCACCAGCCAGATTTCCCCCCCCCCCCACTGTATTACAGTCATTGTTCCAGTTTTATTTGAGCAGAATGACCCGGAGAACACTTCCATTCCCCACTTTAAACACTCAACACAAAATGGGAGAACAATTTAAACAAAAGTTCACAACTGCCTTGTTTACTAGGGAGGATGATCAATGAGCTTAAAAGAAAGGACAGGAAGCCAATGTTTTCACTGTAATGTGTTAGTTAAAGAATGAATAGGCCTGCTGAGACTGACAAAGGCCTTTCCCCCCTTTCTTTTTCAAATGAAGGTTGTGGTGAGGAAAGGCAGGGCAAAGATATCAACAGGGTGTGAAATGGATGACATCAGCAAGTTTATTTCACTCATCTTGCATTCTCTCCCCCCAGGCAGAGTTAAATGGGAACTAAAGCAATTTGCAGAAATACTGTATATACGAATCACCTACGAAAATTAGGAGGGAGTAGCATGGATGGGGATAGAAAATACATACTCATGGCAAATCTGTATCAATTTAACTAAAAACAAATATCAGGGACAAATCATAAATCAAAGCAAATTAATCTGCAAACTGTGCAAGGTAGAGTTTTTTTCTGCAGTGACAATCATATATTTTCAGCAGAGTTCTCTTTTCTAATGATGAATTACCTATAATGCAGTTTGACTCTTGAAACTAGATTTGAATATGTTAGTAACCTATGTAAGAGGTTTGTGCTTGCAGGCTTGCACACTGTCTTTTTAACATGTTCCTCTTTGTTTCGGGTTTATTTGATATTTTGTTTTGTATTGTATTGCTTGCCGGTATACAGTAAAAACAGCATACAATACAAATTATAAAATCTTATGATTTTATTAGTAAATTTAGAGCACACATGCCAAAGTCAATCATTTATACTCATGCAGAACTCCTAAAAACAAAAACAAAAATGGTGGTATTGCAATAATGTAAGCCACATGGAAAAGATTAAGTAAGAAATTTTCTTGTAAAACAAGGCAACCAAATCCAGATATTAAAATGTTCAGATAATAAAAGAGGGAAGCATAAAAGATGGGACTAGCCATCCACACAGAATTCCAAATGAAATAAATAGTCAATTCAATTTACCTTTCCCTTTGACATTTAAGTACATGCTGGAGGAAAGACTACAATGTAGGCTGATGGAAGGTGACTTGAGCATGTTGATGGGCAGCACCTCACTTGCTTTGTGTCACCAGTCGCCACTGTAATGTAGCTGGTTGCATGTTAGCAGAAGTTCTAGAAATCCATACCCTTTAGCCATACTGGGTGGGTTTTTCTGGAAATTTAAAATATGTAGCGAATGAAGGCAGCTGCTCCAGGATACATCAATGAGCAGCATAGAATCTAGGGTTTTGAAACAGGTTTTGATCCACATGGTTGATTCTCCCCCCAAAAAACAAATAGATAGTAGAAGCCAAATCCAGACTGCATACTGGGAGAGTGTCCACTTTCCCCACTTTGTCTCCACCACAGCCCTATATGGAATTAAGAATATTTCCTCCCTGGACAATGCAAAGACAAGTGGCCACATGGAGGCACCTACCTGAATCTTCAGAATTCAAATCCTCCCTGGTGCATGTGTACACATCATATCGGACTGATTTTATACACTCGGGATACGGCTCTATTTTGCATGCAGAGGTGCTGCTGAGAGAAATTAAAATGCTGTCCTACAAATAAAACCTAGTATTTTGCAAACATGAAGAGCTTAAATCTTTTGATCTGTCAAGCTTCCCTTCCAACATCCTACTCATAAAATTTCAGATTTCAAATCTAACGTAAGGCTTAACACAGGGGAAATTGTGATTTTCCCCCCTAGACAGCTCAAAGAAGAATTCAGGATTATATTAAAGACATGAGGAAAGTTATTAGTAGGGCTGTTCTTCAAAGCATGATGGAATCTTGGGAGGATTGATGTCATGGGAAAGCACAGTAATCCGAGAAACTGATTTAAAGAATTAACCCTTTCCTTCCCCTCTTTTCCTTTGGAAGCAGTAATAATTTAAAAAGTGGTATTGAATACTTCAGAAAAATGATGTGACTGCTCAACATATTCGCTTCTTTACCATCTAGATACAACACATGTGCTGGTGGTGTCAGAGTTGTATGGATGCATTGGATCAAGAGCTCTGTAATACAGAAACCGAAACATGTCTTTTCATAAGACTCACACCAATACAGGATTTTCTAGGTAATACCATGTTTCGGGGGTTTTCAGATGTTTTTCTGTCAGACGTTTATTGTGAAATTACCATGCCTTGGTCACTCGCATTTTACAGAGCCAGCAGTAAGACAGGTCCCCCTGACCTTGCCTTCTCTTTGCAAACTTCCTCTGTTTTTCCAGTGCTGTCTATGCTTTTAATATTATTGTTGAAATGCTACTTAAATTAAAGAATATTCTAATGTATAGGTATGAAACATTGTTTTCAGGGGGAGAAGGAAGGCAGTTCAAGTTAAAAAAAAAATACTTGGTTTCCACCATTTTAGCAAAATACTCCCCCCCACCCAGTTCCAATGTCCACTTCTGGTCCAGAAGAGACATAAATCCGTTTTGCACCATGCACCCAGTGCTAAATAAATAATTGGTCTTTGAGCCCCACCCCATATACCCCCTGAGGTAAATACAACTCACAGCGACTGTATCACATTCACTGGTTGGTCTAAAAGACATCAAAATTTAAGAAAATGCAATACTGACCATAGTGTGCAAAGTTAAACGTAATTCTGCTTTGTAGCTCATGATGAGTTACAGAAGCTGCCTTGGTCATGGGTAAAATGGTGCAGCAGAAATCAGAGTACTGCAGAGATTGGGCGAATGGGGTTGCAGCCTTTAGGGCTATGTAAGGTTTCAGATAGCCTTTACGAATGAGCAAGCTTCTTCCAACCAAGCAATAACAAACTACTCACTACTATATCTATTTGTTTTGAACTAAATTTCATACAATTGTGAGAAATCAACTCCTAAGGGAGGAAAAACCCTTAGATATAAAGTAGCAGGCAAGATTGCTACAAATTCATTAGGGATTAAAGGGATTATGGGATGGACATAAAAGGAGGATAAAACTGTACCATGGTCACATATCCTTAAGGGATAATTTATTTGCCCATACTAATGCAACATATTATGCAGATTAGAAAGTACATGTGTAAAATAATGTCTGCAAGTTCTAGTGTAACATAATCATGTTGGCTGTTACATCCATGAACTCAGTACTATATACTGTAACTGTATTGCATAATCAGTTGTCTGGCTGTTGTTTCATCCACTGCATGGCATACATGCAGTAGGGCCTTGTGAACAATACTTTCACCTTGCTGCAGTATTTTCTTGTGCTACCACTGTTTGGCCTTGTACACACAGAGCAGTGCAACAGCATTTCTATCAGTTCAAGATGACCCAATCCAAATGCAGCATCTTCATTATTGAGACAATGGTGCGTCCAAGAGAAATGGTGGAATGGTAAATTTCAAAGTACAGGTGCTCATTCTGACAGTCCTTCTACTTATTCCTCAAGAACAGAATCTATATATAGAGGTAACTAAATTAGTCCATCTCAATAAACGAGGTGCAGAGATTTTGTTGTTGTTGTTTGTAAAGCTAATGGCTATTAACAGCTAATTCAAGACCAGATCATCCTCAAATAGGTTGCATACAGAGAATTTGCAAAAGTATAGTTTTGCTGGAAAAAATCAGTTTGTAAGTATACAAATACTAAGAACAAACAAATATCACACAAAAACATTTTCAAATCAGTAAGGCCAACTATCCATTAAAAAAAAATTAAGCAGCCAGACATTAAGGGAAAAACTGCCTGAAGATGTAGTCCTTGTGATAACTTGGACTGAAATAATTGGTGTAGGGACTGTAACAATACACTGACTAACTAGCTGGAACCCAAGCTGTTTATAATAAGTCACAATGAACAATTCAAATTGTGCCTGGAAAGGGGTCAGGCGCTACTTGAGCTACTGTAATAGGGAAGGTTATGTGATCCCTGTGATGAACCCCAGTTAATCAGAAAGAGCTGTGAGATCCTTTAGGATAACATTATGTTTCCACCCATTGACAATAAATTAATCCTCAGCAAGGCTATACAGAATTCAGGTTTATGGGGTCTACAAAATAGTGTAGTAAAATTGGAATTGGGAATTAAAAATAAGGAAACAATTTCTGCATCTTCTTTGAAAGCCTAGAACAAAAGTCATTTCCTTAGAATTAAATAACTCCCAGACCAGCAGTACTACTGTATGTTGCAAGTGCAAGAACTGATCAGAGCTCACATCTCTTCTGAAGAAAACCTGTACTCCCTGCCACTACAAGTTTCCATCTCAGCAGTGTAATGGAACGAGAGGGGCTTCAGACTTACAGAATCTCCTTTTTTAAAAGGGTGGGTGGGTTCTGGAAACCCATCAACTGGAGCTTAGTACAAAATATGTACATTTGGTATTAATGTAACAATCCTGAGCCTAGGAATCTGGTATGAAGAGGGTACCAACATAGAACCAAGTTCATAGTCCTTGCTTACAAAAATCCATTACTCCTTCTGATAGATATTGCCCACTGAACACTCACTGAGATAGCTTAAACGTGTCTTGAAATCCTAGGAAATGAGGAATTTCAAAGCTCACATTAAAGCAATCAGTCTTTAAGGTGAAACAACATTTTACTATATTTAGGGTTTTTTTCCCATCTTTCCAGAGGTCGAGCACAGACTAACATGGCTACCTCTTCTAAAATTCTTTTATATATATCTCAAGGAGCAAGAAAGACCCAGAATAGCTTCTTCCAGGCCTTTTTTTTCACAAAACAGCTCAGTCGCATTTGATTGTTTCCCCTTCAATTAACTGCCTTGCTGACAAAAAAGGAAGGAAGGAGAGAGAGAGAGAGAGAGAGAGAGAGAGATGAAAAAGGTCTCACAAAACCTATCACCTTCAAATAGATTAATCTCCTGCAGCACAAGATACACATGCTTCACACATGTTTCCTGAAAGCCCCATAGCTCAGCAACATAAAACAGTGTTGACTGCAACCTCATCCCTGATACCAAAATGGAGCAAATTAAAAAAAAAATGGATTCATGATGATCATCACTGTTGCCATTTGCCCAGAACACTGAAAAATATAAGCTGCGAGCAAGGCTGTATTTAAATAAAGCAAGCAAGAGATTTCTGAAGGGAAACCGTATTGGCCTATAGATGAAGGGAATACACACAGCCCTTTACATTGAATCCAGCAGTGTATCAAGTGTTTAGTTTGATGCTGAAAACATCCTGAATAGGGAGATCTCTTGGTGTTGATTGCCTGAACTGCATAAACACTAACCTCACTTGGAACCTTTTACAACCACCTCCACTGCCAGGCCATGTCTTGAGTTCCCTAACTTTAAAAAGAGGCAGAGCAAAAGTAAGAAAATCATTTGCAATCCTACAAGATACAATCCGTTTAGAATTAGGTCACTTCCATACACTGCTCCTAGCAACAAGGGTAGAAGCAAGATAGCACCCCCCCCCCTCCAAGTATCTCATTAAAGAAATAATTCCTGCTGCAGCAGCTTCATTCAGATGCAATGAGACCACTCCATCCCAGGAAGATCCCATTAGGTCATACAGAATAGTGTGTTCAGAATAGGGGAGGGAGTTGCTACCCACTTCCCATCTTACAAAAAGGTGTGATTCAACTGGAATCTGTGGAAGTTTTCCATAGATATCTGGAAGTTAAGTCATGGCAACTGGACTTCTCTTGAGAGATTTAAATATTTTGCTACTCAACCAAGCAGCTTCATTAGTCTGAGGAAAGTTAGTGGCAAGTCCTCCATTTTATAGTTCATCTTGATTTCACACCACCCTGGTCTGAATAGGCTTGTTAGGTGGACAATGGCCTAGACTTCTTTTCTCAAGAAAAGAAGTCTAGTTGCCATGGCTCAGCTTCCAGATAAACTCGCCTGGATGACTGAGAAGCTTCACAAAATATTTTTCTTAGATCAAGGGTGTACAAACTTCGACCCTCCAGATGTTTTGGACAGCAACTCCCAGAATTCCAAGCCTGTATTGCCAATGACAAACAACTCTGGGAGTTGTGGTCCAAAACATCTGGAGAGCCGAAGTTTGGACACCACTGCCTTAGACAATTAGGTCCAAGATTGCAGCTACAGGCAGTTATTTCACTTCAATATATACAATACGTACAAACTATATATTCAGCTTATCATACATAGTTAACAGCAGCTGGAACTAATTGTATCGGCTTTGCCGTTCCATTGGACCACTCCAGCTACGTGGAGAGGGGGGTTTCGCTGCCTGGGTAACAGCCTAATCTCCATATTGAATTACCCAGGTCTTGTGCCCTGGAGAGGACCATTTGCAGCAAATAGTGGGGGAACAACACAGGAAGCGGCAGCTACCTGGGTGTAGGCGGATCAGGATGGAAACCAGCAAACGAATCGTTGACTCCGTGCCATGCAATAAACATAAAAAAATCTCGAGCCTAAAGTTGGGCACATGGAATGTAAGGACAATGAATCCTGGCTGTTCAGACTATCTCCAAGAAATGGACACTATATGAAAGACAGCTGTCATCAACAGGGAACTGTGCAGACTGCGGATGGACATTGTTGCTCTCCAAGAGACAAGGTTACCTGACTCTGGATCTGTCAAGGAGAGGAACTTTACATTCTTCTGGCAGGGAAAACCATCAAACGAGACCAGGGAATGTGGGGTTAGCTTTGCTGTTAGAAATACTTTACTAGGTCTCATTATCCCATCTGCTGTAGGAAGTGAGAGAATCCTGTCCATGCGACTACACTCTACAGCAGGGTTGGTTACACTTATCAGTGCATACGCACCAGCATTATCATCTCCAGCAGAACTTAAAGACAAATTCTATGATGATCTAGCTGCCACTATCAAGAAAATCTCTGAGAAAAGACCAATAGCTAGCCTTGGTGACTTTAATGCCAGGGTTGGAGCTGATTATAACTCCTGGCCCACCTGCCTAGGTCGGTTCGGCATTGGAAAAATGAATGAAAATGGCCAACGCCTGCTGGAGTTTTGCTGTTATTATGGTCTCTGTGTCAGCAATACATTCTTTAACACAAAGCCCCAGCACAAAGTCTCTTGGAGACATCCAAGATCGAAGCACTGGCATCAGCTCAACCTGATTCTCGTCAGGCGCTCCAGCATTTCTAGCGTTACAATCACACGCAGTTATCAGAGTGCCGACTGTGACACAGACCACTCCCTGGTGTACAGCAAAGTAAAACTGAAAACAAAGAGATTGCACCACCTGAAGAAGGAAAGAAGATCAAAAACTGATACCAGTAAGACCTATAACCAAGGAAAAGTGGAGGAATTCTCCCATGTACTCAAGGAAGCTCTTCCTGGCCCTGCTGAAGATAATGCATCTAAACGTTGGGAACATTTTAAGAATGTTGTTAATGTTGTTTATAACACTGCTTTATCAGTATTCAGCAAGGAGACTCGAAAGACAGCAGATTGGTTTGAAGCCCACTCAGAAGAGCTGATGCCAGCTATTGAGGAAAAGAGGAGAGCCTTGACTGCATATAAAGCTTGTCCCAGTGAGCACAACCTACAGGCCCTGAGAGCTGTTCATAACAAAGTCCAGCAGACTGCCAGGAAATGTGCTAACAATTACTGGCTGCAACTGTGTTCTCGGATTCAGATGGCAGCTGATACAGGTAACATCAAGGGGATGTATGACGGAATTAAACAGGCCTTAGGGCCAATATATAAGCAAACTGCACGCTTAAAGACTGTTTCAGGTGAGATCATCCAGGATCCTGAGCAGTAGATGGCACGCTGGGTGCAGCACTACTCTGAACTATATTCCAGAGAAAACACAATAACCGAAGAAATCTTAAATAATATTGAGTGCTTGTCTGTCTTGGACGAGCTTGACAATGAACCAACACTAAGGGCCTTTTTACACGACCCCTCAGATCCGCTGGTCCCTTAAATTCGGACCAGAGATCTTGAGGGTTCGTTGCTGTTCCTCCGTCCCCACCCACTCCGCACTTCTTTGTTCTGTCTGCGTGAGGGGAGGGAGGGGAAAAAAGCCTTAAAAAGGGACAAAAGAAGAAAGCCTTACCTCCGCTTGCTCCGAGCCCCGGTCGGAGCCCCCGGTTACTTCCTGGTTCCTCTTTAAGGGGCGGAGGCAAAAGAAAAACAACAAAAAGAAGCAAGGAGAGCTCAGGCACTCTCTGCATCAAATATTTTTCACCTCCCAAAAGCAGGTACTTGAAAGGTGCGCTGGGTCGCGCTTAGGTGGGCGGGGTCGCACTTAATTGTCTGCAAACTCCGGACCTGGTGGGGAAACATTTTTAAGGTCTGGAGCTTGCAGCCCTTTGCTGCGGAGCTTAGGAGTCGTGTATAAACGCCCTTTAAGAACTAAATGTAGCTCTGGATTCACTTGCCTCTGGCAAGGCACCTGGAAAAGATAACATCCTGCTGAAGTTCTGAAGTGCTGCAAAGAGATTGTTGCCACTGAACTGTACAAAATCCTCTGCCTTTGCTGGAGGGAAGGGGGAGTACCACAGGATACGAAGGACGCTAATATTGTTGTGCTTTATAAGAACAAAGGTGACAGGAGCGACTGTAACAACTATTGTGGTATCTCTCTTCTTAGTGTTGTTGGGAAGCTGTTTGCATGTGTTATACTGAAGAGGCTCCAGATACTTGCAGAGAGAGTCTACCCAGAATCACAGTGTGGCTTTCGAACCAACAGGTCCACTACTGATATGGTATTTTCCCTCAGGCAGTTGCAGGAGAAATGCAGGGAACAAGGACACCCACTTTTTGTAGCCTTCATAGATCTTATGAAGGCATTTGATATGGTTAGTAGGGACGGACTCTTTAAAATACTCCTCCGGGTTGGATGCCCACCCAAGCTCCTTAACATCATTAGGTCTTTTCATGAGGTTATGAAGGGCAATGTAGTTTTTGATGGCCTGGTGTCAGATCCCTTCAACATCCGAAGCGGAGTGAAGCAGGGCTGTGTCCTTGCGCCAACCTTGTTTGGGATCTTCTTTGCTACCATGCTGAAGTAGGCTTTTGAAACTTCAACAAAGGGTATCTATCTCCAGACCAGATCAGATGGAAAACTCTTCAACCTCTCTAGATTGAGAGCAAAGTCTAAGGTACAGGTGAAGTGTTTGCGGGATCTCCTCTTCGCTGATGATGCCGCCATTACTGCTCACTCTGCTGAAGATCTCCAACAACTCATGGACCATTTTAGTAAAGCTTGCAAAGATTTTGGGCTAGAAATCAGCCTGAAAAAAACACAAATAATGGGCCAGAATGTGGACTCTCCTCCTCGCATTACAATTTCTGAAAAAGAACTGGAAGTTGTCCATGACTTTGTGTATCTTGGCTCAACTATCTCAGATACACTCTCACTAGAGTCTGAGCTGAATGAACATATAGGTAAAGCAGCAACTATGCTTTCCAGACTAACAAAGAGAGTATGGCTCAATAAGAAGCTGACAGAACATACAAAGATACAGGTCGATAAAGCTTGCATACTGAGCACACTTTTGTATTGAAGCGAGTCTTGGACCATCTATGCCTGACAGGAAAGAAAGCTTAATACCTTCCATATGCACTGTCTTAGCTGAATATTCAACATTACCTGGCACAACAAAGTTCCAAATAGCATAGTCCTGAATCGAGCTGGAATCCCTAGCATGTACACTTTATTGAAACAGCGACGCCTACGCTGGCTTGGACACGTTGTGAGAATGGATGATGGTCGGATCCCAAAAGATCTTCTATATGGAGAACTAATGAAGGGAAAGTGCCCCAGAGGGAGACCACAGCTGCGGTATAAGGATATCTGTAAGAGGGACCTGAAGGCCTTGGGAATGGACCTCAACAGTTGGGAAACCATGACCTCCGATCGCACTATCTGGAGGCAAGAGATACAGCATGGTTACATAAATTTGAAGAGGCATTTGTCCAACAGGCAGAGGAAAAGAGGCAGGCACGGAAAGAACGAAACTCAAGGACCGGGCAAGAAACAGAATACATCTGTCCCCAGTGCGGTAGAGACTGCCATTCCCGAATTGGTCTATTTAGTCACACTAGGTGTTGTTTTTAGGATCTCTACTCCAGGCATGATACCATAATCTTTCGAGACTGAAGGATGCCAATGATGATGAATGACATAGTTAACAACTGAGCTTAGTTACATTTGGGGTGGTATCTTAGCTGGCAGACAATTATTTCACTTCATTTATTTTACATACCTACTATAGTAGATTTATCACATTCGGTTCACTGAAGAGCTTGGTTCAGTTTAGAGGCAGCAGGAGAGAATCCCTGACAATATGCATTTCTGTCTGTTGTCTGACCTTGGACAGATCTTGCAATTGATCCACAGAAAATTCTCCCTTCCTTGGATTTCTAGTTACATAACAACAGTTTGTCTCTTGATCTCTCATTTACATGCCCCCTACACAGATATTCCATTCAGCTGTACTATGAATTATACTGCTGACCTTAGAAATCATTTAAAAGAAGCACCAGGTAAGGAACAGCCTCTTCAGTGGGTGTTTTCTACATTTAAAAGGCTCAGAATAGAGGTACGAATGATGAAATTGTAGATGCATAAGGCAATGATGATTACTGTTCCAGGATGTTTTTTTTTTCCTTATGAGAGAAGAGAACTAGACACTTGGGGGTGCTTCTGGAGAGGGCTGATTTCCAGGCATTTAGCTCAGAGTTTGAAATATTACTGAAATTTTGGGTGGAAAAAAATCACTCCCTAGTTTTTAAATGTTTCCAGATTATGTTGATAGGGACGGGTGAGCATGTCTCAAAATCAAAATATATTATAAGCAGACCCAAATGTGCTGACAGGGTACAGGGTCAGGTTAACCCAGCAAAACCTAGCATAACAGCAAAATTTAGCATAACAGCAAAACATAACAGCTGGGACTTAGCACAATATCTCACAGCCCGTGGGCGCCAATCTCTTACAGTACGTAAGGCACCAGTCTCAGCCAATATCTTGCGGTTAGCCAAGCTAGGAAGACAAGGCCATGATGGCCCATGTTGACACTATCTTATGGTACAGAGGTGTCGTTTTGCTGAGAGCTACATATGGCAGTTAGCCAGTAATGGGGAACCAGCTTTGAACTAGGAGAACAGGGTCAGATCATTCTAGCGTTTGTAGCCAGATGGCCATAGGCCAAGAACATGAGCAAGCACATGAAGATACGTGTATGCGTACTAAATACGTCAGTACACCATGCAAAAGAGTATAAAAACCATTGAAAGCCATCACTCCTTTGTCCAGGACAGCAGGGCCGTTAGGGCCTGTGCTATGCCTCGGATCATTAAGCTAAGATGTTTACTAACCTATCTCTGTACTGTATGTGTTCTGTTGTATCTCCGTCTGTCTTTAATAAACCTTTTGCTATATAACTAACTCAGCGTGGCAATTTTGATGAACCACCAATGGTGTATTGGCAATTTATATTGCTGTATTGGCAACTTACAAAGAAAACCACCAATACCAATTTCTTAAGCTAATGTTGACCCTATCAATGTGTTGCTCATTGTTGCCACCCATTACTTGTGAATAACAAATACAATAATATGCTATACAATGATGTGCTATATATATATATTTATTATATTATAAACTTCCCCCCCTCTTCTTTTACCTTCAAACTACAAATGCCACACAGGATATGCACACTTTCTCTGAAAGGCCAGGAGCCTCCTGGAAGTGCTAAGAGCTTTGTTCAACCAAGTACCTCTATCTTCCTTTCCGTAAAATCAGTACAGTACTTTGAAGAGCCTCACCAGGATAAGATCATTCTTTCAGAGAAGCCATGTGTGTCCTAAGCTCATTTTATTTGTTGTGTTTTTTTTAAAGGAAGAAAACGTTGATTTCCATTGCTGACAGAAATGCAGATTTGGCCATTGAGTTGACTCCAATGGGGTTATCTTTGGGGAATTTGCCCCTTAAGCTGAAGTGTTTTTGGCCTCCTTGGATCTAGAACAGTTTTGGCCAACTTATGATGTGGGTGCCAAAGGTGGCACTTGGAGCCCTTTCTGTGGACACCCGACATCGCCCCTTCACAGCCACCTGTATTCAGGTTAAATTGCTGTATTGTGTGTGTTGCGTGTTGCGTCGTTATAGGCGTGACCGACTGTTCGTGACCCCATGGAGTTTTCCTGGAAGGAATACTGGGGTGGTTTGCCAGTTCTACTCCAGGCGCCTATAGCACCTGATATTCCCTGATGGTCTCCCATCCAAGTACTAACCATGGCTGCTCCTGCTTAGCTTCTGAAATCAGGCGAGATCAGATGTCCTTAGGGCATCTAGGCAGCTCTAAACTGCTGATTTGGCACTTTGCAAAAAAAAAAAGTGAGTTTTGAATCACGGTTTGGACACTCAGTCCCTAAAAGGTTCACCATCACTGGCCTAGAATATAAAATAAGACCCCAACACTCGCCCAATTACCTTTTAAGAATAATGAATTATATATACCAAAATTTGGAATGTTCCAGCTGTTCTTGTTAGGATGGTAAATAGATAGATAATTATGTGTTATGAATAATGTTTAGCTGCCAGCGGAATAGAACATGATTCTCTCAAGTCAGAACAACTACCCCTCTTGATCCTTCTGATGCAGGACTCCTGCAGTCCAGCTGGGGAATGGGCACCGACACACTTGCCAACTTGCAGTATATTTGCTCACACTTGTGGCTGCCTAAATGGGTGATTCATGCACGCACACACACAAAACCCAATTGCCTGCAGTGGCTTTTGTTGTTGTTTCACAAAATAATCAAGAGAGCTTTATTTATGCAGCTATGGACCACCCAGCCTGGTGCCCTGCCTGCCCTCATTGTAGCTTTTGGCCTTAATGTCAAAAGGGTACAGTATATGAATCCACAAAAGCTCTCTTATTGTAATTTTACCAAAAAGGGCCACATAGCACCACTATGTTGTGTGAAGCATGCAGCACCTTGTAGGAAATTTGCTTAGAATTTCAACTTTAGGTTTTTTTAAAAGCTAGATGTCATGGATGAAAATACCATACTAGTAAAAGAGAACATTTGTATATTTTGCTGGATAAGCAAGAAGATCTCTCAAGCATGTACCTGTGAAAGGGATCAGCAGTGTGATGTGGTGGCCAAGAAAGCCAATGCGATTGATTCTTGGTTGCATCAACAGACGCATCGTGTCTAGATCAAGGGAAGTGACAGTACCACTATATTCTGCTCTGATCAGACCCCATCTGTAGTATTGTGTCCAGTTCTGTGCACCTCAATTTAAAAAGGATGTTGACAATCTTGAACGGGTCCAGAGGAGGGCGACCAAGATGACTGAGGGTCTGGAAGAAATGTCTTATGAGGAGTGGCTGGGAATGTTTAGCCTTTCAAAAAGAAGGCTGAGATGGGATATGATAGCTGTGGTTAAATATTTGAAAGGATGTCATATTGAAGAAGGGACTGGTTTATTTCCCATGGCTTCAGAGACTGGGATGCAGGGCAATGGTCTCAAATTACAGGAAAAGAGATTCAATATAAACATTAGGAAGAATTTCATCACAGTTAGAGCTGTTCGACAATGGAATATGCTTCCACGGGGGGTTGGGGGGTCTCCTTCTTTGGAGGTTTTTAAGCAAAGGCTGGATGGCCATCTGTCGGGCATCCTGTGATGGGAGTTCCTTTATGGCAGGGGGTTGGATCGAGGCTGGATATATATAAAGGATCCAGGCATGGCACAGGTTAGCAGCAGATACACTATGCCATACTATACTAGCACATGTAGGGAACAGACTGAGTGCTGCCTTGCAGCCAGCTTTTGTATTTTCTGATCCCAACATGCCTACCAATGTGTCATGGAGGCTTATTCTTCCAAAATCCCAAATGCAATCCCCAAGTATTGCGGAATTTGCCATTGTTTTTGACTCTAGAATGCTTCCCAGATCATTCACACAAGCTGGCAAATAATCCCTATGGTTTTAGAAGCAAAAAACCAAGAGACTTGTGAAGGTAAATGAAAAAGATTTTTTTTTGTACTGGGAAGTATATTTTTGCAACATAGAAGGGAGCATTGTGATATTGTATAGATAACATAATGCATTATAGTGCCCTCGTGACTAACACTCACTGTAACAGGCAACTGGGGCTTAAACAAGTAATGCAACAAATTACCTTTCACCCCAAAACTGCCTTACCAGCAAGCTGATAGAACACCACTCTAAATCAGCTGTGGCAATGACAGTGAAGCTGCCTGCAGACAGCCACAGATTTTTACGTTGCCCTGTTGTACCTCTTTACCTGGATTAAGTCCCATCGAATGGAATTTACACACGTAAGGTTGCTCTGTGACAGCCCTTGCTTTGTTCCAAGGGAAGCAAGGATAAGAAAAACTGTAATCCCAGGGCCAGACTGTGGAAATGTGCCTAGGCAATGTTGGGCTGGTGTTCTCATCAGCCCAGACTAGCCTAGTCAGTGATCACAAATGATGAGGAGATGAAAACCAACCACATCTAGAGGGGCAAATGTTCTCCAACCCTGCGTCCCTTTATTCAGTTGTTACCTATACCATGTGTATGGTCCGATAATATAAGCAGAACTGCATTGCTTTCAAATGTACTCTGAATATTTAAAGCCTTTATTTGTAAGCCTTTGCTTCCTGTTCAGCTCACTTACTATTCAACTGGTCCTCTGTGAGTGAAGAATTTTATCATTTTTCTTTCCTGTGTGCAGACACTTGTCACCATTGTTATTTAATTAACACCACAATTGCATTAGCACCACCATTTTTATGTAATTAGGGCTCAATTACATCAGCTTGTTTTCTGCAATTAGTGAATTCTTAAAGTGTATTAATCTTGTAATAGAAAATGGAGCCATAACTGAGGAGGGGGAAAGGCTGTAATTTTGTGGAAATCATATATTTAATATGTTGTCAATCATGCATGTTTTAATTGGCCATTTGTCCCCTCCAATACATTCCTGAGAGGAAAATGTTTAAGACAAAAGTCCCATCTAATTCATCTTCCTATTTTATTTATACATCTCTCTTACTATGTGTGAAAGGCACTTTTACATTTACTAACTAAAGAATTAACTGGTAACTAATATCCAGATGAAGGTTCTGTTGGGCAGTAGATCAGCCTTGAGGAAACACAGTACAGCACCCTCCTGCTTTTAAGTTCAAAGAATCCAACTGTTTAGATATTTATTTTACTTTATGCAACATTTTCTGCATGCACATGTGCTGGATGGAGAGATGCCATTTTAGGTTTATTTATTTATTTATTTATTTATTTAGAGTATTTTTACCCCGCCTTTCTCCTTGGAAAAGGACCCAAGGCGGCTTACAGTAATGAGGGATAACATACAGTCCAGTAAAATTAAGATATGTTCAAGTATTTGAGAACAAGGAATTGAGGGACATTTTACAGCATTAATAGACAACATTACAGTAAAGCAACATGGTTCTAAGTAGTCATAAACTCAGAAAGATCAATATGGGGAAGGCCAAAATACCCCCCACAGAAGCTTAAAGAAGAAGAAACTATTTGACAATTGTGTCTAGCTGTTTTGTGTGTAGCTGGGCTGAGGTTGACAAGGAGCAGATGCATGCATTATGTCATATGCTGGTGTGGAACAAAATATTTGTTAGGCAATCCTCTAGGCTTAGAGCACTTTATGCATCTGCTTTGCTTCTAATAGCTGGTATCTACCAAGGGCTGAGGATCTAATATTAACTAAAATAAGGGAGTTTCTTTTCCATTTACTTCCCTGCCTGACATATTTGCATATCAAATAGCATTATATTAACACTTGAGAGTGTATATTATCTTAACAACTTCGTTGTGCTATACATGATTAATGGATCATATTGATTATCACCATATTGCAGATGAGAAGGAGGACTATGAGTGGAAAAAGAGGACTTGTCAAAGATTACGTGGAGCATCATATTTGAATTGTCAGATTTCTCCCTAGTTCTTTTAATCAGTTGTGCTGCACTAGATCCTGGTCTCTGGAGATTACTATTTTACAGTCTTCCACTGAAAGGAGGAAAAACAACAAAACTATGTTTTCCCCCTGATTTCCATGGAGCTGAGATAGCATTGTTATATGTAATCCATCGTATCTGATGTCTTTCCTGCTTTAATGTTGGTGTCTCTCTCCAACAGAGCCAAGTTGCTCTGAAGTAATAAAACTGGTGTAATGTAGTGGTGAAGCAGGTTCCCCAGTCCTGGTCCATTAAGCATTTACAATCTGTATTACACAGGGCACTTCCCTGGAAGAGACAGCAACAGGCACGGGATAGAAATGGCAGAGAGATTTATGCAGGCAAAGGTCAAAAGGTTGCATGTTCCCACATTGTCTCCTTTAATGTAGTGTTTAAAGGATACCACCAGAAAAAGCAAACAGTGTCATGCTGAATTTTATTTATGGCAAGTAGGATGATTCTGCCAGGAATATCCCTAAATATTTTTTCTCTTGATTTTGGTCAGTTGAGGCCCTTCAGCCTCAAGGCTTAAAACCCTTATCAGGCAATGCAGGCTACAGTCATGCTAATGTCCATAAAAGCCTCCAGGAACCTTCCCTTCTTCACCCATGGCCCTAGTTAATGTTTGGCTTAGGAGACAATCAGCTTAAGGGTATCCCGCCCTTTTGTCATTCCAATGCAATTTGCAAAATTCTGCAAAAATTTATACAATGGTAAACAATATTGCCTTCAAAAGTCTCCAGAATAGCAGTTGCTGAGGTCATCGACATCTATTCACTCTTTAATTCAGGCAGCTTCAGGGAAGTTTCCTTTGTTTTGACAAGAATGAAAATCTTAACTAACCAGCCTACATTTCAATACACAGCTGGTGAACATAGATACATAGGAATGTCCTGTAATTACTGTCCAATGTCCATTACAGAGGTCACTGTGGCCTAAACATCAGCACCATTGGAAGGTATCCACATAGCAATACATTTCCATGGTTATGCATTGCCAAGTAGCACATTAATTCCAAAATTCAATACAGGTTTGTGTGTAAGTCTGTTTATTTTTAATGGATTCCATTGTGCTGCAGTTTATGTTGAATCTGTGGTCTTAACATTCTAGCAGAACCATAACTGGCCACAATCTAGAAATAATGGCTAGCTAGCATTCAACAATCGTAAAAGAAGGTACTGTTGCAATCTGGCCAACTCTGTCTCTTGTCTCAGTTCCTTGACCTATCCACCAGGAACAAACAAGACTTTTGGGGGAGTTGATTTTAATGTTTTAAAAAAAAACCAGTTTATGCATTTTTATGCAAAAAAAAAATGGTTTATGCATTTGTCCCTAAGGACTTCATTTTCCAGGATGCTTTGCACCACATTCAGATCTGGTTTACATAATTTCCGGGTTATAAAGCATCATGGGGGGGATCAACATCGTAATCTGAGGTACACTGAACTAAAAAACTACCTTTCAAACTAGATATAAATCTTTGTTTCTTGGGCTGTTTACCAACGGAATCATAGAATAACTGAGTTGGAACTTTATCAAATCTGTAAATGTACACTTAATAATTAAAAATACCAATTTAAAAAAAAACTTCTTAATGCAACAAAATGCTATCTGATTTCATTTTTCTAAAAAGTACATTTTGTCCTGTTCTCTCCCTCCTTCCCTCCCTCCCTCCTTCTCTACACTAGCTTAGCATAGTTTAACCACTGCTTAAAGATTATATTTGAAACAGTACCATAAGTCCAGCTCTTAGCAAATTGTTTGTATGTTCTTCTTGGTAACACTATTTCTCTCTCTCTCTCTCTCTGTGTGTGTGTGTGTGTGTGTGTGTCTGTGTGTGTGTGTAATATTACCTATAAAAACATACAATTTGCTAAGAGCTGGACTTATGGTACTGTTTCAGTTATAAGCCTTAAACAGTGGTTTAAGTATGCTAACCTTAACTAGTACATTAATATTTCGTTCTTGGGTAAAATAGTCTTGGAATTATCATAGTATGACATGAAGAATCAATAAATCAATTCTCCTACTGAAGAAAAGTAGGGGAAGGTCCCACTAGGCCTAAATCAATGAAATGACAGGCACTGAACCCAAAATATACTTTGGATTAGTTAACCAGCATTAAATTTATAGCCTGTCTCTAAAGTTTTTATTTTAAAAAGCTACATTATAATTCTCCCTTATGAAATATTACCATGACCCCACAGTGACTCCCAGGCAGCCCTATTCCAGGAATAGAACATTACTGCTAGCTATTTGGGGAGTAAATCCAATTGAGTAAATATGCACAGAACTGGCTGTGCAAGGAATATTTTGCCTTTTGCAGGCATCCGCCCATTTGATTACCTACTTTTTTTTGGGGGGGGGGCGGACAGTGAGTTGCAAATAATACATAAATTAGTGGTTGCTAAAGCACAACATTATTCACTGGGCTTCCAAATTAATTGGCATTTAGGTCTTAATGAATCATCATTAGTTTGTTCATGCTTGTTGTGGAAAAACCTAAAAGAAAGATGGGGCCACCACTTCTTAGTGGTGGCCAAGACCACATAGAAAACAAAACAAAGCAGAGAGTGGGAGACAGCCTGAAATGTCAAAAGAAACTGAATTTACAATGAAGACTGCCAAATAAGTTTCATCTATTAAGCTTCCTTGAGGTGTGTGCTTGCAAGTTGGAGTTTCAATATGGAAAGAAAGAGGCAAGAGGAATCCTGATATTTGCTGGTGATTTCCAGTCCACTAAAACTTAACTCATGATGAATCAGCAAATATATTAAAGAAGTGTCGAGGGTTAACTGCTACTGCCAGCAATGACTTGTTAATATGCAAATGGTTATTTGATTTAACTGAACAGGGCAGTATTTTATGTCTGTTCTAACAAAAGTAGGTTGAAGAAATAAATGGAAAGTGCTACTTCATGCCATGATCCAGCAATGAAGGCAGTATATAGTTCTCTTCATTAATCAATGCCTAAGAAGAATTTGCTCCTTACAGTTCTCCTTTGTGCAGGACAATTGCAAGGAAAAATATCTGTATTAATCTGTCAGCATTAGGAAACAGCCCTAAGCAGTCAGCAGGGATTCTCGCCAACTGCAGAAGGTGTGGAAAAAAAGCCTGGCATGATTGTGCAATCTTCTGGCAACCATAAATTATAATCTCTGCATACAGCCTGGTTGACAGGGAAGTTTTGTCATATACTGTATATTCTCACACTTTAAGACTCTTTGGGAGAACTTAGAGGAAAGAACTTGTGTGTGTGTGGAGAACTCAGAGAGTAAACTTTCCAAAATGCCAATGATTAGTCTCGTTTAATCGTTTTAGTTTAATCATTCTCCTAAGGTAAATCTTTTAGTGTGATATTTGTTTAATTCTTTTAAATATTTGCATACTTGTTTTTAGCTTTAAATATTGTAATGATGTAGGCCACTTTGGGTCCTTCTTAAGGAGTAAGTTGGAGTTAAAAAACTTTTAAATAAATAAAATGAATTGGCACCTTGCTGATGCTGTGGTGGGATCCAAAGGGCTCTTAGACTCCCTAAGTGTGGGAATGCAAAAGATCGTAAGCTGATACCTTGACACCCTGTTGTGTTTGGGGTCTGCAATCTTCATCTCTCATCCTTTGCAGCCTGCTTTTGATAATAATTGCCATCACCTTATACAGTTGTACTTTTTATAAAGGAATTAATTTGTTGAGCAAATTTTCCTTTGTACAAATTGCGATTTTCCCATAGGAATGCACTGAAAACAGATTAATCCATTCCAAATGCATAGAAAAATGACACAAACTTCCTTTTTTTTTGCAAAAAAAATTATTAAAGTGCTCCCTAAAAGTGCTCCCTAAAGACCAAAACATTGTGCAAGAACATTATTTATTAAGAATAAGTGTTAAAAATGTTTAAAATATTGTTAAAAATGATACAGTGCAGCACAGTACACATCAGTAACACTACGAACCTACAACTTAAAGCTTTAAAACATCACAGGAATTGCTTAAAACATGAAATGACTGAGGAAGCTGTTTAGATGAGCAGCGAAATGTTTCTATCTCTCAAGAAAAAGAAGTCCAGTAGCTTCCACATGAAACAACTCCTTTTTATTTACAGAACCACACAGTTCAAGTTATAGAACACAACACTCTAAGTTACAGAACCACAGTTTAAGTTACATAACAGAACAGTTCCAAACTTTAACAAAAAAAAAATTCTTAAAAAACATTTCTAAGAAGAGGATGAGGTGGAAGGCTGGTCATCATCACCAGAAGGATCTTTAAATCATTTTAAAGGCTCAAAACATTCATATGCACTTTAACTTAATGCTCCCAGGATACATAGCAACCTGAGAGCATTTTGAACGCTGCAAAGCAAGGTTTTTTAAAAATCGTGACCATTTTTCTGTTGTATGGATTCGCCCCATAGGTGGTTCTATTAAGCAAGTTTCCCATATCTCTGGACATTTTTTTTCCGATTAAGTGGATTTCCCGTTAAATGAACCTCTCATTATATGAGGGTCCACTGTACAGTATTTTATAAAACAGATGCCTGGTAAAGGCCTCTAGAGGAGTCAAGTGCTGTAACACATTTGGGTGATCCAACAAAGGTATTACCCAATGTATGTAATAAATTTCGCGGCTTTTAGCACAGGCTGCGTGGAAGAAGGTCTCAAAGAGTGCAGTGTCTAAAAATGCCTGTGCCCTCATCTAACACCATTTGTAAATGAGGTTTTCAAAATGAAGAGTTCAGCGTCTAGGTCTGGGGCACCTTTCTTTGCACATATCTCCTCTGACCTGCCAGATCTACTCTTACAAGTCTTTCGGTGTTTTGTAACGTCAGTTCGGGGACTCCTGGAGTTAAGAAGCCAGTTGCTTGCTGTTTGTTCATAAAGAAAAGTATATTCCACTGCTCTAGTTCCTGTAGATCTTGCAGAAGGATCCACAAGTGAAAATCACAAGATGAAATCCTGCAGTTAAAGGAAGGGCACCAAGGCAATTAAAAAGCAGAGGTTGTTTGTTTCAATGACCTTCAAACAAAACAAACACTTAGCACTGCAGGCAAAAGCCTGCCAGAGTAGAAAAAAGTCTCAACCATTCTTCCACAGACATCTAGAGAGGGGCCCAGGTTTCCAATTGTCCATTCTCCCCATATTGTAAAGGCTTTGCAACAGAGATTCTCCAGAGTGCCCTCATTTCATAGCACTTTGGGGATTAAAGAATTCCAGGCACATTTCCCTTCAGGCCAGGTCCCCTTTCAATTTGGCAGAGAGAGCAAGCAGCTGCAGGATTTCTCGGCACCAGGGGGAGAGAGTGTGTGTATGCATGTGTGCGGTTTGTTTTAACTATCTCATGACCACAAACTGAATCATACTGACACACAGTTTGAGTTCCACTTTCATGAACACCTGCTAGGGAAGACTGGTTTTTAATTGAATTAAAAACCCGCCCACCCAGAAAACCAGAGCATAACTACCTGGTGCGCTAGGAAGCAAGCCGCTTTGCTGGAAAAAGAAGGCACGACCATTACCATTTCACCACACCTACTGACTTGAAAGTGGGAATCCACCCTGGCCTACACATGGTGCAATAATCTCACTTCTATTCCAGGACGTATATGTCCAAAATAGCAATGTTCTTCAGGGGTGTAGGTAAAACTAACAACAGTGCTCATAGGAAAATGTTGTATCTATAAGTACCAATAGAAATGAATATTTAAATTGTGATCCCTATGAGATTCATTTAGGCATAATTAGCTTGTACAGTGATAACCCACGTGCGGTTGCCAAGTCAGACACATCTAGTTCCTGAGAAGGCAAGAGGTGTAGGTTTGTTTGTTTGTTTGTTTGTTTTGGTGGATGGGGGAGAGGCTTCATGAGGATTCCTAGTAAGTGGACAAGAATTCAAAGGAAGCCCGACCAGGTAATATGGCAATCTAGAACCATAACATTGCATTTTCCATTGGTTGGCCTGGTGGCTGAAGGCACCCAATATCACCACTCATTTCTCCTGCTAAGGCTCACAACCTGCCCTGCCTAACTTATAGTACACAAACAAACTGGGAGGGTGCTCCTCCCTGAGGCCCTCTACTGCTGTCGGAGCTGGTAGAAAACTTACCACCAGAGATGGGCATGAAACGGAAAACAAAACACTGTTTTGTCATTTTGCTAGGTAGCTAATTACTTCCATATTTTGAGTACATAATGTTTTGTTATGTTTTGTACTTGAAAATACAGATTGCATCCATGTATTGGCATGGAAATGGCAGGGTTAGCTTCCTCAAGCAATTCTAGGTAAGCCCGTGAAATTTGGAAAGGTGTGGGGGTCAGGGGCTGAGTCATTAAGCTCCAAAGGGGTGCCGGTAGTTAACTGAAAGAGTGTGCAGTATGCACACCAGCAATTTAGGAGTTAATAGGAGTTAAGCTGGTGGTTAAATTAACCCCTAAATTGCTGGCATTTGGCATACACACATGCAAGTGTGTGTCTAAGGATGTTGCTTTGACCCACTCTTTCTGCTCAGCACTTTTCTGGTGGAATTCTAGTGAAGGAACACCAGCTAAGTAATGCACCTTTTGTTTTGGGGTTGGCTTTAAACACTCTGTGACCAATCACACTGTTTCATTTAAAGCCACACACACACCTGTTTTGTGCAGTTTAATCTATACCAAACAGGGCTATCATATTCTCCTACAGACTAACATAGGGCTAGTGTAGTAGTTCTTAATGGGTATGGCTAAGTAAAACTTGTGTTGGATCTAAAGAGGATGATATACTATGGAAGAAATGAAATATATGGGATGAATGTCTCAGTAAAAACTGAGCAAGTAACAAAGCAGTATGCTGCTATACCAACATTTGTACATTTGTAAATGTGCAACAAAAAGGGGAGTCCCTACAATTCAAACCTCCACCCCACCTCGTGCCAAACCACTGTAAGATTTCCCCCCCTTTGCAGATGGAAATGCCACCACTTTCCGCATCATTAGTGGCATTAACCAAACCCTTGGCTCAAAAAGTGTCATTTGTCTTTAGTTAACCTTGTATTAATTGTTTCCTTTGAAGAGTGCTTTTTTGTTCCAAACACAAAGTTTTTATTTAAAAAATACTTTCAAGCACTTCCAGTGATTTTAGGAATAATCCTAAAAAGGGAAATATGCAAAACACAACTCACTAAAAGTCTTGAATACATGATACAACTGGAGTGGGCAAAAAAGGCTGAGCAGAGGTTTAGTATTCCATTTCGTGCAATGAGTACATGCCAAAGGCAAAGGCAGATCAAGCATCCTTACTTGATTCATCTCCTTTAGAAAAAGAAAAGAAAAATCCCTGTCTTTTCCTACTTCGAGGAAGATTTTTTCCCCCTAAAAGGTATAGCACACCAATGCAATCCTAACGGAGCTGTTTTTTAAAAAAACTTGTACTTTCTTCCTTTGACATTCAGGGAGAAGCAGTTTTTTTTTCATTTTCCAATATTGTGTAGTAGCTAAGCTTCATTCCTTAACAACTAAACAATATTTGGAAACTGAAAAAAGAAAATAATTTTGAAACCAAAATCTCTGCTTTGGTTCTCTTCCAACGATCACTTGGGCTGGAAATGAATCAAACTGGAGCCATGCTACCTGCATAAACAAAATGGTGCCCCCCCCCCAAATTCAGAAACAGTGCAGGAAGGAACACTCTGGGGATAGGTTGTTCAATTTGAGCAATTGTGTTGTCTGATTACTGGAAAAAAGGAGCAAACTAGCTTCTCTTCTCAACGGAAAAAAAAACGATGGGATCACACCCTTAATCTTGTTCAGAGAGAAGAAAACTTTTGCATTTTTTAATTCTCATCTGTGAGAATAAAATAAATGAAGATTTACATCCCTATGCTATATACATTTGCAATTTGATGGCAAACATGTATAACAGCATCCTCACCTTCAAGCTGTGGATTGATGCTGCCTGAAAGACACAATATGTTAAAAGAAAAACCAGTCAGTTTTACATAGGAATTTGATCCCAGATCATGTTATGGGTATGTGAGAAACAGGGGGTTTCAAGCCTCCATCTTGTTCTGGACTTTAAAATGCTTGTAGGTATATACATGACTACCTTTCTACTTCCATCAATTTAGGATGCAGTTGTTTAACATATATATAAATGAAATAAATGTATAATAAAAGATAGCGTAATTAGACATTTAAGATGGTCATGTTGATGATGATAGATAGATAGATCTTCTTGTGTGTGATATTTTATCTGGCTCTGGAATTAGGACACCTAGAAAGGTCTATGAAGAAGAAACAGCTAGTGGGGGAAGGAGGGGAGAAAATGTTCCTTTATGTATCCACAGAGCTCAGGAGCAAAGCAGAGAGCCGAGTGAACAGTATTAATAGCTCACTTTCATTCCCTTATGGGAGTTCTGTTCCTACTATTCTGGTAATGTATTTCGGTATCTTTTGTGTGTATGTATTGGTTTCACTTGAAAAACCACTATCTCCCGCAGTCAGGCCTAGAGGTTCATTGCATTGTTCACGTCCGGAACAAGATAAATTTATTTTTCTCCTACTTCAGCGGCCGCTGTGGAAAAAAAGAGAGCTTTAATAAAAGCTGATACTTATCTCTGTTCAACATCCAGGGTACTTTCTATGGCTGATCTATGATTTCAGGGGCAAATTCCAGGAGAGTCAAGTTGTCTGTGGTCGCAAAGACAACACACACAATTCTGTTCTGTGACAAAAAGCTACAAATACTATATTATTGTGGCATCATCATGCATGGGCTGGCATTTAGGGCATTAGATGGAAGATTTTAGGGGTTTCTGTCCCAATTTTGTATGGATTTGCCCCATGGATGATTCTGTTAAGCAAATTTCCCCTATATTGTACAGATTTGTTATACAAACCATTTGTTATACGAGGGTCCACTGTGTGTGTGTGTGTGTGTGTGTGTGTGTGTGTATTTTAAAGGCAGATTTCCACTTGGATTGGCTCATAAAAATGCTACCCATTAATAATGAAAACCCTTTAAAAGTAACAAACTTGTTTGAAAATGGAGGCAGCAGTAAATTGGATTACTGTAGTCCCCTGTTACAGAGGACTTGAGGAGACAAGAACCTTCAGTAACTAATTTAGTTTGTAAAAGGGGATTAAGATGAAGACTTAATGGCGAAACTGTGTCTATGACGGAACGTCCATAAATGAACGTGGTGCTTTTTCATCTGGTACATTATTTCTCTGCCAAGAAGCCACTCTGTGATTGTGTTTAAGATGTGTGCTGTGATTGTGCTTCATCTGTTTGGGGGGTGGGGAAGCATTACCCCTCTCCTTCTCACCCCTTGCTTTCTTTTGGGAAACTAGTAATTAGTTCAGTAATGTTGAGGCACTGCTGCTAATTAAAATCCTGCAACACTGACATGGACCTTTAAGTACTTGAATAGGGAAATGACCTGAAATGAAAGGAATCCATCTGTCAGTGTGTTACTGATGAGGAGGGATTTTAAGAATGATTCATTAGTGGCATTGCACTGACAGTCCAACCAAGCTTCTGCTTTTATATAGCTAATAAACTAGTATACCATTTGTAGGCTTCTTTTAAAATTGCTATTTTGCTTAAAACCTACAAGAAAGAAAATGAATCACTGGAAGGGGGGAAAAAATTAATGGTCAACATGAAAGTTTGCTAATATACTTGTGAGTCCCATTCTCATATATGTCTTTTTACTAGATTGCAATCCTGTCAGCACTTAGTTCCACTGAACTCAGAGGGACTGCATTTTCAGTAACCTGCTTAGCATCACCCAATTAATCGCTTGTCCGTCTCTCTTTCTAGAGGTTTGTGTAGTCCAAACCACATATTATATGCCCATGTATCCCATGTCTCCCAGAAATGTAAAATTTGGCAAAAATGTGTGATATGAAGGGTAACCCAGCAGACATTCAATTGCTCTGTCCACCATTTTCAGATAGATAGGAACTTGCGATGATACCCATTGTGGTGTAGTGAATGGAGTGATGAGCTAAGAAGACCTGGGTTCAAAACTATACTTATTAACTTTTCCAAAACGGTACAAAGAAATGTGTAAACTTTAAGGTCACAAAAGTTTTCTTCAATCTAATTCTTCCAGAGGCGAGCAGGAGGAGATGGAAAAGGTGGGCGAGAGGCGTGATTTGGAGGCTGGGAAACCATGACCGTGGAATCAGAATTCTCTTTTGGCTTTACTTTTAGAAGGCCTGGCCTTCTGTTTTTGTCTGCCTTTTGGAGCTGGCCTAGTGATGATTTTGTCCCAGTAAGTAATTTAATTTGAAGAGAACTGTTCATTGGCTCTTGGAAGCACGAGATCCAGTCCATGCGGACAAGGAGTCAGCGTCCACCTCCACCTCAAAGTGGCGAGCAGCTTTTATTCAAGCTGATAGCACCCGTATTCTCATTGACAAAAAGAAAGCAGGCAGCCTCTCGCTAGCCATAAGATCAGGCTGAACTGGGGATTTAGCTTTCTTTGTAAAACAAGAAATTCCTTCATGCTACATTAGGAGCTGTTTCACACATAAGCGTAGGCCATGTGTACCTCCTCTGCCCGCCAACATGCATACAGTTGGAGAGAGGAGGGGAATTCCAGAAGCAAAGGCTGATGTAGAAGAGCAGAGCTAGTGGTTAAAACAAAAAACAGAAGAGGAGGAAGAGAAAAACACACCACACAACCAATTGAATCCCTATAGTCTCTTTGTGTGGAAATATGGCTTAAGATGTTCTGGGTGACAGGCCAAGATAAAAAGCAGAAAGAGCATGAAGGAAAGAAGTACATCCCGGTAGCTGAAGTTATCAGCACAAACACAGTACATTAATAAAATATGTTCATAAAATTAGGAGACAGATCAAATTTCATCCGGCTGTTTTCTAGTAGCATGATGGTGCCGTGAAATTATGCTGTACATTGCATGATGCTTTATATGTGGAAGAGACGAGGCTATAAAACAGGTTCTTGTACAATTAAAAGGTATTAATTATGAGTTAGCAAAAACAATGACAATGCCAGTACAGTTACAAAATGTGTACAACAATGTAGCTCATGACCTGGGGTTCAATCCCAGATAGCAGGCTCATGGTTGACTCAGCCTTCCACCCTTCCGAGGTCGGTAAAATGAGCACCCAGCTTGCTTGGGGGGCAGTATGTAGCCTGCATACCGTATTTAAAACTGTAAACTGCCCAGGGACTACTTTACACTTTTGCTTTTTGTAAGTTATGTCATGAATTATGTCTTACCACTGTGGTATAGTAGCAAGCCAATGGGGTGCAGTGCTTCCCAACCTGGAGGTTGTTACCCTGCAAGAGGGCCATAAAGTATTTTCTGGGAGGGGTCCTGGGTTGACTTATATGTGTTACAGCCCTTGTCAAATAATGTCTTCCTTGACATTTCAGAGTGGGATAGTAAAGCTAGTGCGCATATTTGAGAAACAGGCCTTTTGGGGGAGAAAGAAGCCTCTATGTTCGGAGAAGGGACGACTAGGACTATTTTTTACACACACAAAAAGAGAGAGAAAGGCCAGCCTGAGAATGCAATTGCTGCCACTTGCACAAGAATGAGATTTTAACTATGATGTGTCACTTCTGGAAAGCCTGAACAAGGAGAGGAAAGGGGGGAAAAGAAGAATCCCACACAGAGACAGAACACATGGGGGGTGAGGGGGGAGAAAGGACACAATAACAAACAGACGTTGCCACCCCTTCTCCAGAAGGTGCAATGAAAGCTTCCTGCCAGTTTCTGAGAGGTATCTTCTGTGTGTGAAGGATTTTCCCCTTCCCTGGGTATTACCATGTCCTTCTGCCCCTTCAACCTTTGCCATCTCTTCCTCCTACCTTTAACCTTCCCCAGCCTGTTCCCTCCCCAGTTGAGAAGTGGTGGTGGCTGAGCTGGAGGCAGGAGCAATAGCAGGGCGCACAACAGTAGCGGCAGCATCAAAGGTGCTGTGATGTGAAGGGACAATTACCAATTCATGCAAATGTTGCTGGGATGGGGTCACTGGTGACCTAGCTATTATAAAATGGAGTTGCAACTCAAAAGAGGTTAGGAACCACTGGGGTGGAGCATTGGGCTAGGTTTCAAGATATCTGGGTTAACATCCCCGCTCAGCCATGGAAACTTTGTGGGGGTAAGGTGGCAGCTACTCTTGGAACATCTCACATGGATTGGAAACCCTAAGGGTGAATATATGCCAAGAGTGACTTAATAGCATATATAGCAACTACACTGTTTCCTGCTTTGGGTTGGGAGCGACTCACTGGAATCATGTGTAGAAAATAACCTAAACCCATGCTTATGTTCGTGGCTACCATTCCCTCCTTGGGGTTTTATTTCACATTGCTTTGCCTATTCCACGCAGCCAAAAAGAAGGTTCGTAGGGTGCAATGCTCAAGTTTTACTCCCTGTTTTGCTCCAAATAGCATGAAGTCTGGCAACCTTATGGCAAAAACTGTCACATTTTACAAAGCTTAAACTGTCACATTTTACAAAACTCAAACAGTTTGATGGGCACCATGGAGTTGACGGCACTCCCAAACCACTGAGATCAACAGGACCAGTCTACAGCAGTCTTTGACTGGCAGGGGCAGAGCTCCACCTCCTCTGCCACCTCAAGGACACCTCTCAGGTGTGCTAGGCATGGAGTGCTGCAACAAGGTTGTTGGTTGCAAGCACTTAACTGTCCCTGGAATACAGTAGCTTGGGTGCCTTCCTTGGCACCCCCCTGTAATCGTTCCAGGTGGCAGCAGCCCCATATGTGTGATACTCCTCCTTAGAGGCATGGCCAAAGTCTATATGGACTTAGCTGGAGTTGCCCTTGTAACAGGGTGTGGGAGGAGGTTAGATAAGAGGAGAAGGAGCAGTTGGCCAGTGCTCGGAATACTGCCTTTGGGAACCCTGTACTGGTTTGCCTCTTGCTGCCAGGCCTCCTCTCATTACTTGGTGTCAGTGTCCCAGTGTCCCAGCAATAGATTGTCTCCCAACTGACTGTTGAGCACTTCAGTAGTGCTGCTACCTCTTGGGCCCTGAACTCCTTCCAGTCAACAGTGGAGTCTGCCCAAGAGTCCTCCCCTTTCTCCTCTTTCTCCTTCTTAAATCCCCAGCTCTCAACATGGAGGCGCCTCTAAAGCCTCATCCACATTGCTGCTGCCAAGGCTCCAGCCCACACGGGAACTGTGGGTCAGGAATCTCACCTTTACTCCCAGGGAGGTGGACAGCCCACTCTCACCAGCAAGGGGAACAAGGCCAGTCCACAAAGGCAAATTGGAGAAGAACAGGGAGCCAGAAAGCGTTTTCTGAATATATTAAGTCTGAACATGCAGCTTCATTGAGGGTTGGAATGGTGTACGTTCACATGTACAGTATTTATTTGGTATCCTAATAAATGCTGTCTATATCTTATAACGTTACACCCATTGGCCAGGATTATCTGATGAGGTGCTGGTCATGTACCTGGTCACACATGGGACCAGTATTTCGACTGACTGCTGCGGCAGCATCTAAAATTGAAGTTCCACAACTGCACGAATAGGGAACAGGATCCTAGCCACTGGTTTTTCACACACTGCATTGGGATTATTTTGGCAGAACCCTTGCATGCCCTCAGAAGACAGAATGAGTCTTTGATGTGGGAACTCTTTGGTAACTAGTTGCCCTGTTTGCTGCTGCTGCTGCTGGCAAAAGCCCCAGGCATGTGCTGCCTGAATCCTGGCTGAAGAACATCTCTGCATCTGCCAGCCCTCCCGCTGTATGTGCCAAATGTCCATACTCCATCATTCCATGTGACAGTCTGCGGGCAGTGCAAGTGAGATACAGGCCTCCAGCCAGCTTCGTGGTGTAAGGAAATAGCACACTTGCTTCTTTGTGATAAAGCAACAGGTGCTGTCTGCTGGAGTCCTGCTTTTAGCCATATTACTATAACTGAATTTGGAAGCCAGCAAGCTGTGTCCTCTTCTCACCCCACCAGCAAAGAGCACTGAGAATGTACTTTCTTCCCTCATCCACTTGCCTGCCTTTGTGAAAGTCCTCTTTCTGAAAGCTGAAGTTTGCCTGAGTCACATGTCTGCGGATGTGAAGGCCTGAGAGTAATGTCAGCCTTCCATGTGTGATGCACCTGTTTGAGCAACTCCAATCAGCGTGCTGTGTAGAAAATGTGCTTGTGAATTGCAGTGTGTGTCTGTTATTGTATGTGTGAGAGAAAGAAAGTGAGAGAACCAAAAACAATGGTGGGTAGAAAAGAACACATAATTAGTCTGAGCTTTTATAAACCAGTGAGCATTAGTGGCTGCAACAGAAAATGTATTATGACGACAACCCCCATGCATGTACTTCTTCTGTCCCTATCTTATCTACAGCCAATGAATAGCTGGTATGAAATGTATATTCCATCTCATATTTTATTTCACACCTCATTCTGCTGCTATATGTCTGAAGAAGTGCACATGTGCATGAAACGTTACATTAAAATATGAAAGTTAGTCTTTAGGGTGCCACATGTTTGTGTCTTTTGTTTTGTTTTGTTTTTCTTTGATTTTTGCCTGAAATACCTTATCCCAGTACCTTTAAGCCAGGTGACTGAGGTCCAGGGCCAAATGTCAGAGGAATGCACTATCTCTTAGCTACCAAGCTTTGCCACATTAAGGGCTGCTGGCCAGGCAGAGTAACTCAAAGCAAGAGGGAAGCAGTGGGCATATTAAATTGATTTCATTTTAACGTAATCCTTTACCACCATGTTCATCAAGAACAGGGGAAATAGCCCCCTGCTGTTGAGACTGCATGGCAGGGGGCAGGGAAAGAAACATTTCTAAGCTCTTGATTGATCACCTTACTCAGTTTCCCTGGTCCTAGCTCCAGTGTGGTGCCAGTGTGTGAGAACTGGACAGATGAGGATTTAGGTCAGTCTGGTTTCAAATCCCTGCCCAGAAACTCACTGCATAATATTGGGCTGCAAGGATTGTTTATTATGGAAGAAGATGAAATAAAACACACACACATACGTGTGTGTGTGTGTGTGTGTGTGTGTGTGTGTGTAATTAAAGCTAGAGTCTAAAATTACCTCACCATGGCCTTGCTTGTTGTGAGGCTTGACAGCTTTCATCTGTCTTTTAGCAGGAGCCACCAGCCCCAAACACTCCATCTACGAACTTCTATTGCATTTAGAAAATGTTTTAAAACTTGTCAGTGGTGGGCTGTTCTTGTTTCACTATTAAATCATTCTGTCAGGATATGACAAATTGGTTTTCAAATAGCCTTTCTTCCTTTCCCCCACCATCTTGCTAGCCGAGTGAACCTGGGCAACTTATGAGAAACATATCAGGACCACCCAGTTTCCTGTTTTGCCTCAGTGTCAGAATGGAGACTGACTTAACTGTTCGGCTTGTAATGGCTTTCGGCAATAAAAACCATCCTGCAGGGCTTGGGCTCGCCATCATATTGTTTAACAGCCCCAGCTGTCAAATTTAGCATACATACCCAAGAAGTGGATACTGTTCCAGGTGTGAGGTCCTCTTGAGATAAATTGTGTTTTCTTGCTACTCATGAGAGGAACATAAATGCAACTTATATTTAGCTAAGGAAACACCAAGGGAGACTAGGTAGAGGCAGGATTCAGGCTTTACGGGAAAAGGAAGTCATGCCGTTTTGCTACACTGGCACCAAAAAGGCAAGAGGTATTATAGCTCTAGAAGTCTGACAAGCCCAGACATATTACAAACATAAGAAATAGAAATCATGGCTCTCTCTCCCTCTCTCCCTTCTTTGAATTGTAAAGAAAGGGCTGCTGCATTAAGCTCTCTCTCTCTCTCTCTCTCTCTCTCTCTCTCTCTCTCTTTCTCTGTGTGCGTGCACGCGCTCTATTTGGATGGTGGTTATATTTGTATACAATGTGGTTTTGTTAGGATCCTTCAGTCTTTTCAGGAGTTCCAAAGATTTCTGGCTGCTTCTTGCCATGTCAAGCTCTGTTATAGCATCTATCCAGCTAGTTCTTTTTGTTTCTGCAAGGTTCAATATCAGATTTCCCCCTCAGCTTTTACTTTCTGTTCACAGTAAAAAAAAATATGAGATTTTCTCTGAAGTGTGAAATATATGATCTTAAGTATCAGGCATGTGTTTCTGGATTACAGCAACAAATCCACCCACATCAGTGACATCAATCCCCTATGGATTCCCGGGCTTCAAGTTGGGACACCAGAGGAAGTTGCAAAGTGGTTTCCTTTTTTTCGGGGGGGGGGGGAGGTGTCTTTCACTCTGCCTGGGACTCCTGCTTTTCTGGGTGTGGCAAGGGTGGCACAGTGAAGGGAGGCGGGACCTAAGCAGGGAGATGCTTCTGGGTCCCACCAGAGTCAGAGAGGAGGAAGACAAAAAGGGCAAAAAGATGAGGGAGGAGAACTAGGTTGGGCGGGCACAGGGTGGCATGGGAGTGATGTTTATTTGGGCTTGAGGGGCTTTCTGGAGAGCAGGAGACATGAACACGCCCCAAAAAGTAAATTCAAAATTCAAAGTGTATTGACATTTTTTTTCCTTTCTCACCGTTTATCTAGTAGAAGCAGCAGCCTCATAATTATGTATTATTGCATTAATATTAATATATTAGATAAGAATTATATTATGGAAAAAATATATTTTATATGTGTTTTCTTTACCCCATTAAAATGCTGTTTAATGCAAATGTGGTGGAAGGGTCACAGGTTATTTGGCTATCATAAAAGGGATGTGTGACTCATAAAAGGTTGTGGACATATTGCCCCTAGAATAGATGATGGCTAAAATTGAGGACAAGCTTTCTGCACGCATCCGAAGCTCTATATTAAACCAGAAGAGGCTAGGCTAAACCTATGGAGAGTAAAACAACACCCCTTGCTGAATATATTAATGTTGAAGTGTGCCTCCCATCAGGTCAAGACTCTAGATAGACCATGTGGGCATCACTTAAAAGATTTCATTAAAGAGTAGGAAGATTGAGGAATAATCAAGTCTACAGCAGCTACCTGGACAAATTTTCTGTAACTGTGGAAAATTTGATCAACCCAGCATTCATCTGTACCATGTGTATAAAAGAAGATCTAGCAAATGGCTGAGAGAATGCTATTGAAGCAGTCTCCTTCTTGTCAAAATATAGTCTAGTTATCTTAACTTTTTAAATCTTACCCATATTTCATACAGGTTTATAATTTTAAATTGTGCACTAAAGAAATAACATCTATCCAGAACCAACTGACTAGACATTGTACCTTTGACAAGTGTAGTTATTATTGTGTAGGCTCTATGCATCTGTGCGGAGGACTGCTGTAGTGCTCTCTACGTGGGGCTGCCTTGGATGTTAATGCAAAGGCTCCAGCTGGTGCAGAATACTGGGGCCAGACTAGTATCAACTACCAAAAGATTCCATCACATAACCCCCCACGCTGGCCCGATCCGTTGATTTCAAGGATTTAATGTTGACATACAAAGCCCTAAACGGTTTAGGACCTTCCTATCTGTCACAACGGCTCCTACCACAAAGGTCTGCCCGTGTCACTTGTTCATCATAGGCTGCCGGCCCTGAGGGAGGCCTGCAACACAGCAACAAGGAATCAGGCTTTCTCAGTGGCAGCCCCTGTACTTTAGAACAAACTTCCCTTGGAGATCCGCCAGGCCCCCACACTGCTGATCTTCAAAAAAAGTTTGAAGACATGGTTATTTAAATCTGCTTTCCCCAATTGATTGTTCACTATTCTGCTGCTCTACTGATTTTGTGACCTGTTTCGTCTACAATTAGCCCATCTTTTTCACTTTTGATTTTTATAAACAATGTCAATTTATTTATGTTTATATTTATATTATTGCCTGTTTTGTATCATCCTTTTGTATCATTTTATATTGTAGCAGGTTTTTGTGTATGTTGTGAACTGCCCAGAGTGGCTTTTTGTCAGATTGGCAGTATACAAATTGAATGAATGAATGAATGAATGAATGAATATGAAGTGGAAAATGTTTTTTACGCCCAAAACCCTCACTTGCAATAGTTCTCGCAAACATGGTGGGCATACATGCACTGAGAATAATCTGCTAAATCAAAATGTATTTTTTTAAAAATAAAAAAGGTTTTGCTTTTTGTTACATTTGCTACTGAAAAGGCCAAGACAGGTGGACTTATGGCTGGCTAATTATCATGTATAGCAAGCATGCAGGGCTGGCCTAGTTAACTCGGGGTGGAGCGGCAGACGGTGCCCCTCCCAAACCAAAGCCAGGTGCACAGCAGACAAAGACACCCAAGGTATTTTTTCCTCATGAAGCAGAGAATCCCAGAACTCCATCCACCATCCCAGAAATAAAAATGAAGATATAAGACGAGCAATTAACAATTTGCCAACTTTTCCAGACACACAAGATCTGCTGCCTGCAGGGCCTTCCTCGTCAGACTCCTAAATCTCGCAAAATCTTATTTGGAATTAGTACATGGTGCTGGCAGACCAACCCATCACATCAGAATGTATTTCCTAACTAGAATTTTAACGCATTGATGTTACTTGAGTTGCACCTTGGAGACGAGATGGCTGCTTGTCTGGTTCCACAAGAATATCATGGCAGCACAAAAGGTTCCTAGTATGATCTTAACCTTTAGCAACCACCATTGAAAAGATCTCACACTACAAAACTTTATTTGTCCTACAGCATTGATCATTGCAACACCAAAAATGAATGGAAGATCATAACCACACTTATCTTTGTGCCAAACAATGATTAAGCTTAAATTTCTGTCTGCTCTCAAATTACATAACACATATCAACTGTGAATGTGTCCTGCCACATGCTAGTGGCACCAGGGGAAAAGATTGTCAAGTAGCAGAGTGCTCAGATGGCTGCATCATCTGTTTTCTTTTTCTTCGGAGGTTCTGGTTCAGTTTTCTGCCACTTCAGCATAAATGTCCTCAGGAGTGGAATCAGATGCAAAAAGGTGCATCTTTTGTACTGATGAGTTGCCCGTTCAGTAAATTCACGTGGGAGCAAATTAGGGGGAAAGATTTTGCTGCCATTGCAGATAAACAAACCATTTATAAAACTGAGCTTGAGCTTTCAGGAATGTTGGTGCTGAAGGATGGAAGTAAGATGCAGGAGAATGGAGTCATGTGTGTAAGTCTGTGTGCTTCATTCATCTGTTTAAATGAACACTGGAGTGATCCCATAGTGTGCACAATACATAGGGAAGTCCTTCTGCACTAGTCCCTTCTTTTGGACACCCTTACTTTTGCCAGTAAAGTGCATTGCTAAGCATTGTTAATCTAGTCTGCTGATTAATAGTAATCTACCAGTGCTAACTATACCCTCTTAGCTTTCCAGCAAAAATGATATGGAGTGAAGGTCAATTGGCTTATTTCCTCTTCGCTAGGAGGGTTGTTTTAAAAGATTCCAATCAAGTATTGCTACATTCCTTATTGTTTCAGCATGTATGAACATTGCTGTCAATTTATTTTCTTTGTGAAGGGGGTGCTGTGATCACTTCGTGGCCACTGTGCTGGTACCCTTGAAAAAATGTTTTGAAATTATATATCAATAAATAGCTAGTAGCAGCCACCACTACTGCCACCACAAAAACAACATGAATACATTGTTCAGAAGGAGACAGGTGCTCTGAGTGAAAATAGCATTTCCTTCTTTGAATTGTAAAGAAAGGGCTGCTGCATTAAGGTCTTTCTCTGTCTCTCTGTCTCTCTCTCTCTCAACCCTGTTCTTCAGAGTACTTTGCAAGTCTTTTAAACCAACAAGGAGAGCCAAGAACTGAGAACGAGAGATATGCAAGGAAATAAGGAAAAGGGACCAAATGGGTAAAGGAGAGAAGGGAAAGGTGGGGAGGAGTAGAGCAGAACTGTACTGCTCTATTACTCTATTGATATATTACTTTTGTTACTTTAGAAAAGAACAACGTGGGGGGGGGTGTTTGTGTGACTGTCCCAAGAAACAGTAGAGAAAATGAGCTGATACAAAATTAAAGAGCAGTGTAGTCTGCTATAAGGGTTCAAATAGAAAGAAATGTAGCAAAGCAGTTCAAGTTACAGTAATGTAAATACGCTTTCTGATATAAATATCATGGGACTACTGGTAATGGTGGGGAAATTATTGGTAGAACGGAGAGATTAAAAGCAACAGTACAACTAGGGCTCTTTTCTCATGTGTGATTGAGTTCTCATTTGTGTTATGCCAGTGCAAAATCCCAATAGGATTTTGGCCATTAAAGGAAGCCTTAGTCTTAGAGTTTGTAAGATCTGAGCAGGGCTGTTGACAACATGACCTTTTAGAATTCATTAATTCATAGAGATGTCAAACCTAGAAATGACATGATTGCATATGACAACTTCTGTGTTTAGTGGTCCTAATCTGGATCCGGACTTCACTCACAGATTCGTAAGCAGAATAAAGAAACCCATCTACAAAGCAGGCATCTGAGACTTAAGATCAAGGATATTTGCAACATTCTCTTATTTCCTCCATGCAATGAATTTAATATTCAATCACAAACGGCAGCTAATCGTTATTTGATCATTTGAAATTTTCCACCCAGGGACATCCCTGACCTCAGAGCGCTTAGCTGATGCAAAGATTAGTGCATTCCCTAAAGGAAGAGCCAGCAGCTGATTAAGAAGAAGGAAACCCCACAGGGCCTGTGCCTCTCCGACTGCACAAACAGCTTGCCTCGCCTTCCCAACTTAAAGGGCACACAAAGTTGGGCTTCAAGGGCAAGCAAAGTGGATAAAAGGAAGCTGGAATTAAAACAATGAGTCCTCAAGATGTGTGCACATGCTGAGCCGTCCTTTAAAAGGTGGAAGGCTGAAGACTCTTCCTTTCTCAGTGTGTGGGGAATGAGCAAGTTGGCTAGTGCCTCCTGTCCAATCACTGCCACTTGTCTTACTTCCACACCGGCCTTGATTTTAAGATATTTGAGGACGATGTTCTCTCACTCCTGCTGGCTTCACAGGGACATTTTTGAGGGTATGAAAGAGGGCGTTTTCTGTGGTTGCTCCCAAGTTGCTAAATGCCATCTTCTGGGAAGCCAAATTGCCCTATCCATGCGATCTTTACAGTTATCAGGTAAAGACTGTCCTTTTGGGGAAGGTTTTTAGCCATTAAATTGGACAGTGACCGCATTGTTCCTACTGTGGGTTTTTTTAAGTATTTTGAAATTACTAGGCTTTTTAAATCTTTAGCTGGTTTATTTAATGTAATTTATTGTTTTATTATTTGAGATATTAAAACAATGTTTTGGACTGCCTTAGATCCCTACATCAGGAGAGATGGCATAAAATGAAAGCAAATACAAAATAAATGCAATATATCAGGATTTGTGGCTTGTGATTGTCCTAACAAGCTGAAATTTGAATGTAGGGTTTGTTCTTGGTTTATGGGTTTCTTTTGGTTTAAGAATGAGAACCCAGGAATTCACTTAGGGTGGCCACACCCAGGGAGGCGCGGAAATCACTCACGCGTAACTGGGCCTTCTCTGTGGTGGGCCCCACGCTGTGGAACCATCTCCCAAGTGAGTTGCGCCTAGCACAGTCCCTGCCTGCCTTTAAAAGGGCTTTGAAATCACACCTGTTTAAAGAGGCATATGGCGACCTTTTTACTTAATTTTTTTAATCCTCTTTTTGCCGCCCGCGTCATCTTTCGTGGAGGGTATTGTCCCTCCTTACTTTATTGGTACCCTTGTTTTTTTGTTGTTGTTGTTGTTGTTTTATTTTAACTGTAAACCGCCCAGAGTTCCGTTCGGAAGATGAACGGTATATAAATATAACAAATAAATACAGAAAGAAATGTAATGCTAAACTTTGCTTGCTGTTCTCCTAGCAAAAGAGGAGGGAGTACAGAGGGAGATGCAGATCCACAGAAGGCAATCACACAAAAGTTGCTGGAATGAAAAAGTTGTTGGCACAGCATAGGGCAATGGAGCCTGGTGTCAGCTGAAACTGTTTGCTGGTCGGTGGACTATTGTTTCCCAGTTTAAGACTGGAGCTCAATCAGTCATGGATGGTGTCATCTGGTTCTGAAACAGCTCCTTCACCCTTAAGATACCTTAAAGCAGGCATGTCCAAAGGCAGGCCTAGGGGCCAAATGCGGCCTGATTTCAAATTTTGAGTGGCCCACAGCCTCTTCTCCCCACCAGCTCAGCCTGCCAGGCATCCCTGCCAGCGGGCCTCTCTCCATACTGGATGGAGACTTCAGCTTGCAGTTTTATGGTTTGCCTGCCCTCCCTGCCTCTGTCCATGCCCCCTAGCCACCTGCCCAGCCTACCCCCTCCCGACCTCATTGCTGCAGTGTCCTCCCCGCCTCCTTGCATGTCCTAGAGGCTTGTCCAAAGTCCGGCCCAGGGGCCATATGCAGCTGAATGTTCCACCCCCACACATTTTCACCTCACCAAATCTGGCCTTCCTTGCAAAAAGTTTGGAGACCCCTGCCTTAAAGGGACCGCCCCATATGATGGAAACAGCATGTTTGCTCCAATCAGAGTTAGCCCAATGCCCTAAATACCTTATAGTAAAGCTGTGAATGAAGAAAGTACCCTCACGGTTCTTTGAGTATGAAAAAGTGTTCTGCTTCTATACCGCCCCATACCACTTCAAGTAGTCTGTGGACGGTTTACAGTTTTTAATTACAGTATGCAGGCTACACATTGCCCCCGCATCCCAGCAAGCTGGGTACTCATTTTACCAACCTCAGAAGGATGGAAGGCTGAATCAAACATGAGCCTTCTACCTGGGATTGAACACCAGTCTGTGAGCACAGTTTTACCTGCAGTATAGGCATTTAACCACTGCACCACGGGACTTAGTTTAGACAGTGCTAATCTTGTGATGTTCCAGTCAGTTTAGCCACACTGGCACAGGCAGGAACCATGCCCTATACTTTCCTGTTCCCAATAAGCCATTACATTGCAAAATTCTGAAAATACCTGAAAACTTGCATGTTGTGTGCAGTAGGGACAAATCCAAGTTTAAACAAACAGGTCTGTTTTCACACCATTGCATCTTGTTTGGCTCTGAGCAAAATGTGAAATATTACTATTTTACCACCTATTTCTTTCCATCTTTAATAGACCTTCTGTAATAATAAACTGTGAACAGTACATTATTTTAGAAATAATGGAGTGGTAGACTTGAAGTATCTGAAGAGGGAGAAAATGCACCCAATAGACAAAATAAAAGATTTATTTTTGGAAAGTATAGATTTATGATACATCAGACAAAATCTATTCAATATTAATATAATTAATACTGTATTAGAAAGTGTCACCCCATCAAACATGCACAGGGTGTCCTTTGAGCAAATTCTCAATGCAAAGATTAGAGGTACTGCACATGACTCATGTCAGATCTGCTGAATGCATATAGAGAGAAATGGGGTTGTACGCAAAGGAGATGTATATATTATTCTCACCCCTCATGGCTATGTGGCCTTAGTGGGAAAAGGGACCCACTGGTATCTTGGATAGCTCAGAGGCTTATGTCTTTGGCTGCAGAGACAGAAATTGTCCATGTGGTAAAAAATTTCCATGTGGTCTTTGTCTCTTTCCAGAAGGACAACAAAGATGAGGCAGTCCTGGCCTCTAGTGGGAGGGAGTTCCAAAGTATGAGCACAGCAGTCGAGAAGGCCCTTTCATGGGTTACCATGAGACGTACCTGTGAAGGTGGTGGTATCAAGACAAGGGCCACTCCTGATGACTTTGACACCCGAGTCAGTTCATGCTGTGTGATTTGATCTTTGAGGTAGCTAGGACCCAAGTCATATAGTGCTTTGTTGGTCAAGGTCAGCACCTTGAATTGTGCTCGATAGCTGATTGGCAGCCAGTGGAGCTGTTTTAATAGGGCTGTAATGTGATCTCTGTACACCTGTCAGCAGTCTGGCTGCTGCATTTTGGACCTGTTGAAGTTTCCTGAGACTTTTCATCGGTAGCCCCACATAGAGCGCATTACAGTAGTCCAGCCAGGACATCACTAGGGTATGTGTCACCATGGGCAGAGCTGGTTTCTCAAGAAAGGGGCGTAACTTGAGTACTAGTTTTAATTGTGCAAATGCACTCCTGGCCAGAGCCGTGACCTGGGCATCCAATCTCAAGGATGAGTCCAAGAGCATCCCCAAGCTGTGTACCTGATTTTTCAAATGGAGAGGGACCCCATTCAGTACAGGTTGCATCCCTATCCCTTGTTCTCCCTTTCAACTGACCAAGAGTACCTCTGTCTTTTCTGGGTTTAGTTTCATTTTCTTCATCCTCATCAAGTTCATTACTGAATGATGATGATGATGATGATGTTGATGATGATGATGATGATGATGATGATGATGATGATGATGATGATGATGATGATGATGGTGGTGGTGGTGGTGGTGGTGGTGGTGGTGGTGGTGGTGGTGGTGATGATGATGATACATGTGCACATATTCCTTCACAGGAGTTAGGGGGATCTACTAGGTCTATTTCTAGAAAATACTTTAGATATCACCAAAAGTCTGCTTTGCAACTGAGAACTAAACTACAGTACAGCATTTTTCTGGGTATAAGACTATATTTTTGTCTAAAATTGTTAGACTAAAAATTGAGCGTCATCTTATGCATGGAAGTTATCTGAGGAGAGAACTGCACCGTTGCGAAACTGTAGCACTGGGGGGAGCAGAGTGGGAGACATCTTATACATGGGGGCATCTTATAGACAGGAATATATGGTACATGTTACAGACAGCCTTCTCCTAAAAGAGGAAACAGTGTAAATATTGAGAATATCTGATTGTCACAGCAGGACATACACTTCCCATAATTTACAAGTCAGCTTTCTTTACGTTCTGATGGGTAATCCATATGCTCACAGGAGCTCTTGGAACGCCAGAGCCCCAATAAGCTTGCATGCTTTGAGATTTAATGAAGAGATAAAGCCATTGATACTTAGAAGATGTGTGGTATAGATGGTTAACAAGAATACAGCATCTTATAAACAGCAGATGCCCTCATATGCTAGGGAGCCCCTGGTCCCACCTAGTCCTTAAGGTCAGAAACACAAGAGACTGACCCTCTCTCCCATGACTGAGGCACCACGCCTCAGCTGAGCAACCAAAGTATGTTTACAGCCTGACCCCCTTACCCTGAAGCTAACTGGTAGAGATGAAAGGCAGTGGGAGATTAAGCTATGGAACCAATCCTTTCTCTGGGCAAGTCAAAACCTTGATAAGGCAAGCTGCCCTTGGAACAATAGGCTTGAAAGGTTTAGGACATTTCATGTGGCTTCCTTCATGGCTGCCACCACACTTGTGGCATAATATTAATATAAAAGTGTGCTGTATGTCTTTAATATCTCTCAGCCTCTATTGATGGGCTGTGGGTAATACATAGTTTGGTCCACCATTTTTCCCCATGTCATATCTGCTTCTCAAGAGATATTGTTATTGGTCACTCCTTTCTTAACACCAGTGATTAAAATGCTACTGCCAGAATACTGTTCACAGGAAATACGATGATAGTCAGCCATGTAGACAGAAAACAGTAATCCACAATTCCTGGTTTATCATGGCCTACTGTGAGAGAGTAGTGTACTGATGCATGCAAGCCATTGCTCTAATTCTCTTTCCCATCACTTTCACAAGCAAATCTAAACTGATGCCACATCCTAGGGCTCCAAGCCTAATGGCCTTTTTCACTAGGGTTCAGAGCAGCAAACCATGCATTTGCAAGGGCGCAAAGACAGCAAAATGTGACTCTTCAGAATCGCCAGATATGGATCATATCCTGTGGCTCATTTTGAACAGGACCATAAGTAAACTGAATTGCCAATCATGCCTTAATACTTCTCACCGCAAGAAAATGAATGAGATGATGGTTCTAAGGTATTGGACTAGGCTAGGGGGAGGAAAGGGATAAACAGTGAGGTGGCCAAGTTTGCAGATGACACAATACTTTTCGGTGTGGTAAAAACCAGAGAAGATTGTGAAGAGCTCCAGAAGGATCTCTCCAAACTGGGGGAATGGGCCGAGAAATGGCAAATGTGTTTTAATGTAGCCAAATGTAAAGTAATGCATATTGGGGCAAAAAATCCAAACTTCATCTATCAACTCATGGGCTCTGAGTTATCCGTGACGGATCAGGAAAGAGATCTTGGTGTGTTGGTGGACAGCTCCATGAAGGTGTCTCCCCAATGTGTGGCAGCAGTGAAGAAGGCCAATTCCATGCTAGGGATTATCAAAAAAGGGATTGAAAATAAAACAGCCAACATTATAATGCCATTATACAAAACAATAGTAAGGCTACACCTGGAGTATTGTGTACAATTCTGGTCACCGCATCTCAAGAAAGACATAGTGGAACTGGAAAAGGTGCAGAAGAGAGCGACTAAAATGATTACTGGACTGGGGCACCTCCCTTATGAGGAAAGGCTAAAACATTTGGGGCTCTTTAGTCTGGAAAAAAGGCGCCTGAGGGTGATATGATTGAGACATACAAAATAATGCAGGGCATGAGTAAAGTGGACAGAGGGAAGCTCTTTTCCCTCTCCCAAAATACCAGAACTAGGGGACATACACTCAAACTGAGGGCTGGGAGAGTAAGAATTGACAAAAGAAAATATTTTTTCACCCAGCGCATTGTTAGTCTATGGAACTCCCTGCCACAGGACGTGGTGATGGCATCTGGCCTGGATGCCTTCAAAAGGGGATTGGACAGATTCCTGGTGGAAAACTCCATCACAGGTTACAAACCATGAAAGAGATGTGTAATCTCCAGGCTTAAAACCAGGGTACTTCAAGGGCCAGATGCAGGGGAGTAGTATCAGGTGACAGATATCTAGTCTCATGCACTCCCAAACGCATCTGGTGGGGCCGCTGTGAGATACAGGAAGCTGGACCAGATGGGCCTTTGGCCTGATCCAGCATGGCTCTTCTTATGTTCTTACGTTCTTATGAAAGGGGGATAGATTTTGGCTGGGAATTATTTTTTTGTTTGCTGATTTAATTTTCAAATCATTGGAACACTGCAAGCACAGTGACAAAGAAATAACTGTGGCTGTTGCAGTAGGGAAGGGAAGGACACCAACAATAAAACTGCAGCTAATTGGTGGCTTACACAGAAGGACAAAAGCACAAGGTGGCTGGCTTTTTATTGCCCTATCATTCTCTGTGTGCCATTTGAGCAAGCCCTTGTAAACTGGAACCCTGGGACTATTTTACCGTCTGTCTGCCCCAAGGCTGGTCAGGGATCCTTAACAGACATTGTATACGGAGGATTCAAAAAATTTCAATTGGCCAAAGATAAATGTTACAAAAATAAAAAAAGAACACGGGAGAAATACACATACTCAGGTGCATTTAAAAAGAGAGAGAGAGATACCCTTAGAAAGAATTTTTGTTTGCAAAACAGATATATACAATTCCCAGTCTAAGCTAGGACAATAATTTAGTCTTTCTATGGAATTAAATGGCTCAGTAGAGAAATACTCCACTCAAGAGTTGTCTTCTTTACAGACAAATCTTTAACAAGGCTTCGGTGCACAATTGCAGGGGCTTTAAAAATGCTATTAAAATTATCTGTGTGCTATTTCCTGTGTCATACAGTTTACAGCTGTTAATGACCATGGCTCAAGAATTTATCTCACAGAGCTGCTGTTGAGCAGAAGGAGATTGTGAGTCAGAAACCACTATGGCTTATATCCAATTGTTTGGCCCAATAAAAGGCAATAAGAATTTGTTGCATCCGTCTTATGTAGATTCCACTGACTCAGTAGATCTACATTAGTTGGGACAAGCAACTAGATGTACATCTATGTATCCAGGCTGGAGAGCTTAGTGGAGTCCCTAGCAGCTGATGGAGAAGATGGGAATTAATTTCCCCACTGTCCGTTGTGGAAAAAGACCCAGCCTATGTAGCCCTAAACAAGACACTGGCTTTTGAAAGGCTGCAGAGCAACTAAGCCCTTCTGTGGATTTTGAGAGGAAATGATATAACTTGAAATGCCGGCCTGATAGAATTGGCTTGCCTTCCTTGTTCATTTATTTCCTGCTCAGCTTTCTCTTCCCATCACGTCCTTTTTTGACTGTGGTCCCCAAATTTGGGTAACCCAGGTGTTCTTGGATTGCACAGCTGGTGGTGAAGGCTTCTGGGTGTCGCAGTCTAAAAACACCTGGGTTACCCAAGGCCTGTTTAGGAGAACATCAGGGTAACAAAGAATGAATGAATGAATGAATGAATGAATGAATGAATTCGAACACACGTGCTCATATGCCACAGCTTAAGCTAACGATATTAAAATATCAGACCAGTTTGCCAAAACATATGATTTCTCTACAGCTGATCGCTTGCATATGAGTTACTCCATTTAATTTTTTTGTGATGTGGAAGTTCTGCCTGTAGTATTAAATCTATCCAGGGTCAGCCAAGACTGTCTGCTGTGGAAAAACAAATGCCTGCCTCCTTCCCCACATATTCAAGTTATGTTGACACCTCAAAAAGCAACTCTTTCCCTCTCTGTTGGTAAACTGTATTGATAATAAAATAAATACTCATTTGTAGCATTTTAATGACAGCCAATATCAGCTGAAGCTGCAATCCTGCTCAGCCTAATGGTATAGCCAGCCAGCCCTGGCACTAAAATTTATTAACATATGCAAGTCACCATCTGATATGCTTATATTATTTTTGGTATGTTATTTGTTCCGTCTTTTTGTCTCTGTATACTCACTAGTGTTGCTTTAAATACTGTCTTGGAATTATGTAAGCTGCCTTGGGCCTTTTTAGGGAAAAATGTAGGGTAGAAATATTTGAAATACATAAATGAATGCATTTTTGGTTTTTATTCTTTAGTATGCTACTATGGAAATACCTACAGGGACTTCAGTAAATAAGCAAATTCAGATAAGAAAAGCAACATAAGAACAGCATCCTGTTGTGCACCTTTACACCATGCAATGAGGATGACACCATAAGCCACAACCCTGTGGCAGTTTTTTTGGGACAAAAAGAGGGAATCCTTCAACCTAGGGCAGTGACTGTGAACCTTTTAGAGACCGAGTGCCCAAACTGTGATTCAAAACCTGTGGCAGTTCGCTGGGAAGTTCCAAAGCCAAACTGATCTTGAATACAGAAAGGAAGATGGGAACACATACATGCACACAGAGATGCTGTTTTCTCAGAGCCCGCTGAGAAAGAGACACAAAGGACTGACATGTTCACCTCAGAAGCCTAACTTTTATTCTCTAATTTATTGTTGACAAATACACATTGGAGCATTAATGAAAACATTGGTTCCTATTAGAACAAATTCTAATGTCAGGGGAAATAGAAGGTCACTTCCTTCCAGATATGCCATGTTGGCAAAAGTCAGGAGTGTGTGCAGTGCACTGAAACTTCCCCAAAAAGCATACTCTGAAAAAAACCCACAAAAACCCACTAATTTTTTCAAAGTGCTAATACAGCAATTTAACTTGAATACCTAGGGCAACCTTCAGGAGCCATGGAACAGGGAAGGAATGGTTTAATACAACAAAGGGTAGTGATTTCCCAGTTTTTGAACATTTGTCATTCCAGCTCTGAAAGACTGCTGGAAGGGAATTTCTGGAGATCCCTAAAGCCTGGAGTGCTCTAGGAAGCCTTTTATTGCCCTGAAATAGCCATGGTACAACCACAGCTGGCAATGTTATCTTCACTGTTTGGCATATCTCTGCCACAGTGTGATACACAGTATTTACTAGTGTATAAGTCCTGGCCACACAAGACTTTGTAGAACAGTTGTATGGCTCCACAGTTTGCAAATGTATTCATGGAGGACTTTAAACAACGCATGTTTGGTTCCTGATCCCAGCAAATCTCTCCTTTGCCTGAGATTCAATTACAACTCCATCATCTGGATTCATATCAAGGAACCACCTGAGAAATTCCAGCAGGACATCAACAACATTCAGCCTTCCATCAACCTAAGGCTAGATCATTCTCATAACAAGTACACTTTATCAATACCATGATGCAGTTACACACAAGACCTATCAACGCTACAGTTCAACTGTGTTAGTTTTCTCTGGGAATACATTTAGCTGGAATAATGTAATAAGTGAAACTGTGAATAATTGATATGGACTACAAGAGTTCTACTAATCAAAGCTACACTTTCTTCCAATGCCACATCCATGGGGAAAATTGATGGTGGTGCTTAATTGACACACAATGCAGTACATTATACATGCAACTGTCTGCTTGGGGGCTGCCAAGGCTGCACATTTTTTAAAAAAACTTGCACATATATGCTTATAGTTGTGAAATATACAGAATACTTGGTACAAAATGTTTAGTTTTCATGTGTGACTACTGTCATGCCTGGAGAAGCAGGTGTTTTGTGTTTTAAATGATTATTGCTAGTTTGAGAATGTCAGGATTCTACACAACAGATGTGCAGAATTCTGATTTTGAATTATAGCAGGCAAAATTCCGCAGCAGAGCTGCCTGAGGAATACTAGAAGTTGTAGTCCAAAAATGCAAACCATTTAAAACTCTTCTTCTTAGTCTAAATTGGCTAGTCAAGCCAGCTTTTCATCACCTTAGAACTGCAGTGTTGAAAGGGACCTAAGGCTCATCATCAGTCCTGTCAGTGAAGCACAGTGGGGAATAGAACTCTGCACCTCTGGTTCCGTAGCCAGCTACCTAAACCACTGAGCGGTCCAGCCGTTCTGTCATATTGTCCTTAGAGTATATTTAGAACTTCTTCTTCCTTAGGAACGTTCATTAACATATTACAGGAACGTACATTAGCATATATTGTGAGGTGCAAGTTGAAAATGTAAGGCTTTCTGTACCACTTCTCTTGTTGAATTATGATACCTTCATCATATTTAGCAGTCTTCCCTTATTCATTTCAATATTTCAGGGCAAAGCTCCTCAGTTGGATTGTAAACTTATTGGCATTTCAAAGAAAATCTCAAGATAAATATACATAAAGCTTACTAGAAGTGATGCAACTGTGAGAAAGTATGGCATAGCATTTCAGATGAGACCTGTTGAGACTCAAAATTACTCCCACAGAGCTTTGTGGCTATAAAAAAGCATCCCCACACACAGATAAAAAGCAGAGCATAAAAAAAACCAATCTCAGGGCTTCAGAAAGAGATTTGTTGTTATAGCTGTTGTTGTCATCGTCGTCATCATCATTGTTGTTGTTAGTTGTGGTCGTTGATGATGATGATCTCAGAATAAGTTGTAATCCAAAAAAAGTAAAAGTATCAGATCTTCTACCAAGCCCCTGAAAATGTTAACCCTCTCTGTTGCTTGTCATTTGCAAACCTGCATCCAAAACCCATAAAACACTGAAGATTACAGCATTATTTGCATGCTCACTAGCAAAATAAGCACAGCCTTTTGCTAAAATGTGTAATAATACTGGTGTATTTGTTTCCCAAATTACCATCAAAGGTTTGCAGACATGTACACTCATAAAACATTCCCCAAAGGATCATTTATTCAAATCAGTCTGGTTACTGAAAATGTCTGACAACAGATAACATATAATACAGTATTGTACAATGCCCTTTTAAAATAGCTATTGTCATTTTTTTATAACAGGATGCAGTTCAATAGTATGCCAGAATGCCAGATTTTACTGACTTTTGTTTAGTTTAGGCACCCCGATTCCCCCCATGAATTTAATATAAAAATGAGAAATCTAATTAATATCTAAAAATAGTTTTACTAAAACAGCCCAGATTTCTCAGGCAACTGGAATACATCTCAGGGATATGGGATCTAACTCTGAGAGACTGGTTATAGAGAGAATAGGGCAAATTTGTATCTCGTTTCAAATGTGAATGTTCAATCTGGGGAGTTCTCCTAAATTAGGTGTTGAATGACTCCTGATGATACAGTCTTGGTCTTCAGTTTGTACTGATATTAAAAAAACAGTCCTAGCAACACATGAAAATAACAAGCTATATACTGGAGTTTCATTTGCAAAAAAAAAAAAAAAAGTAGGCAAAACTGTTAGAATTAAAATATAAATTGTGATTTCTTTTGGAGAATCAGATTAAATATTTTGCCATTTTTAGAAAATATTATAGTTGCCTTTCGGTATCTGATTTGACTTTTCATCACAATATGTAAATCAGCTCATGTATGCTAGCATGGTTGTTGTTGTGGTGGTGGCGGTAATGGCGGCAGCGGTGGTGTTTGTATGCTGTCAATTCATTTCTGACATACGGTGATTGTATGAATGAGCAATCTCCCAAATGTCACATCCTCAACAACCCTACTTAGCTTTTCCAAACTTAAGACTGATGCTGCCTTTATTCAGTCTGTTCATCTCCTAGTTTGTTGTTGTTGTTTTCCTGGTGTCTTCAATAGAGATGGGCACAAATCAAAAAACTGGCATTTCGTTTGTCGTTTGTCGTTTGTCGTTTGGAGGGTCCGTTTCGGTTCATTTCCGTTTTTTGTGAATTTTTGCAAAAAAATTGCTTTCGTTTTTGTTCATTTTGTTACCATTTTGTTACCATTTATTTCTTTTTTGTGATTTTTTTTAGGATTTTAAGCAATTCACTCATATTGCAGTAACGGAAACGAAACACACGACAAAATTTCCAGTGTTTCTGTTCGTTTCGTTTCATTTTAGAGACAAAATTCGTTTGTCATTTCGTTACGTAATGAAACGAAAAAATGGAAACGGAAACGAAAAATTGTTCATTTCGTGCCCATCTCTAGTCTTCAACTTTCCCCAGCACTATTTTCCAGAAAGTCTTATCTCCTAATGATGTGCCTCAGCTCGCCTCAACAACTGAAATAGTATTTGTTAATGGCCACGTTTAAGTTAACTATCAATGAATTTTTTTCTTATTTCCCTTTCCCCCCTTTTTTATTTTATTTTATTTTATTTTATTTTAATTATTTTTGCATTTCCATACTCTGCAACTCCCCTGGTTATACATTTCCAACCCAGCAGGTCGATAGTAAACAAGACAATGCTGGTTAAACAAACATCTGGCGGAGGTGGGATACAGTCCAGGAAAGTTTATAACAAATAAAAGTTGCCAGTTTTAAAGCTGCTATGGGAACTCTTTATTGCCTCTTCGGCAACAAGCTGAAACAGCTATCTAACTGAAAACATACAAAGGTATTTCGGTGTGTTAGAAATGAATGTGTGTTAATGTCAGCACCACTCCAGGGTGATAGGCGCTTTAAAAAAAAAAAAACACCATCCATATATTGTTTCAATGTCTTCTCAACATAAATTCTTTCCATAACTCTCACACCCCATAGCAGATGCTTTGTTTCATTGCTATCATTACATTGTAATATACAAATGATGCCCAAGGTTCTTTTGAAATGTTGCTTTGTGGAGCAGTGCAGCATCCAGAATCCCACTAACCAGTGTGGCCATGAGTCACTCTGGAAGTTGCAGTCCAATTTTTGATTTCTGATAAACACAAGTACTGTAGATCAATTTCCTATGCACATCTCCTCTGCAGATATCCAGGGTGGTGTAGTGGATAGAGTGAGGGAATAGGACTTGGGAAGCCTGTTTTTGAAAACTCGGTCCAGCTATGGAAACTCACCGGGTGTGTGGAGCTCATAAAATCATTCCTTAAATATCTCACGTACCTTGAAAAGCCTCTTAGAGTTGCTATTATTTGGATCCAACTTGAAGAACATGCACATTTACCGTATGTAAGACCCCTTTAATTTAATACGACCTAGAAAACTCCATGGACATGGAGTCACAAAGAGCCGGTCATGACTGTAACGAGTCCGACACAACACACACACACATATCTGGTAAAGGCTAAGCAATCCAATGAGGCCATGTCATACTCCCAAGACAACCAAAAACAGAATTAGTCCTTCCAAAAGAATAGCACCTTCTTCGGGCTAGTTCCAAAATCAGGTCCCAGATAATTGAAAAATAAAATAAAATGGAGCTTGGTTTTTTTTTTCCTTCTTCTTGGAAGCCCACCTTCCAAAAGGTTCCTTTTTGGACTACAGTTCCCAGAATCTCCAAGCCGGCATGGAAGTTGTACACTGTGAAAGTGACTTCTTCCAGGCTCCACATAATATTGCCGTGCAAAGGCTATTGCAGTAATGAGTGTTCCGCAGCATCTTAAAGGTTGAAAAATTAATGAGGTTTGATCCAGCTCTGCATGGGGGATTTGGGTTTTCCTGCCCGCCCACCCAATTATTTTGAAGGCTTCATTGCTTTCTGTGTTTGCTGGCCTCTCTATAGAACAAATCTCAGCTGAAAAGGAAATAGAATGAGACTGTCCCAAAACTGCAGTAAATGAGTACTCGATACCTAGAAAATCGGGCGGGGGGGGAGATCAGGAGGAGTGAGAAATGACTTGACTGCATCATCTTTGTCTGCATCAGAGCTTTGCATGATTTGAAATCACATTTACAGTGCAATGCTTATGAAAGTGAGTGGTTGGCCAGTTGCGCGCAGTTGCCCAGGGGACCCCTGAGTGTACTCAAAATGCTTTCCCACTCTTTGGGAAGACTCTTCCTTTGTCCTCCACCTGACTGCATGCAAGTACAGTATTACTATTGACACTGAAGCTGGAAGAGAATGATTCTAAAGCTAGACACATAATGCTTTTATAGAGAGCAATTGGATGAGACAATGACTAGATATTTTGCCTTCTACCTCCAGTACCATAAGGGCTACAGGTTTCCTTTAAAAAAAACACACACAATATACAAGCTGGAAATCCTGGCCAAGGGATGCTCCAGCAAGCAAACACCAGACAATTAGACCATATGGCAAACTCATCCAACAGGAGCCTTCCACCCTGATGCTGCAGTCCCTTGTAGGCAGGTTTTCAGCTGGTGCAGAGAGCAGGTATGTGAAGAGAAGGGAAAGGGAGTCCCTTCACGCTCTCAGGTGCCTGCTAGCACAGAACTGGATCTAAGCCCATGTCTCATTCTTTCTTGCATGTTTACAGTTTTCACAGAGTTTTGAAAACGACCCTGTTTCTACTTTTGAGAAAGCGGTGAAAAGTGGTGGTCAGTAGTCAGTCTTACTTGAACTAATTTTGCTGTCCCTTCTCAAATAAGGCAGTCAGGTGGTCTTTTATTTTTAAATGCACATAGTATCTAGAACCTAGCATGTAACAACATCTTGATTAACATATTAAATACATCTTACACCACAATGCTTGACTTTTCATAACTCTACTGAGTCCAGTTTCCCACTCCTACCTTTACACATATCTAATCAGTCAACACTGCCATTGTAACACATTCAGACATTATTCTGCTCCCATTCTTGGTTGGTACATCTTCCCAGCTGCAATAATTTGCTTTGCATAACAAAACTCTGCTTTAAAAATTCTCTGTTTTATTCTAGGATCACTAACAGCTTAATTATTCTGTGTACAGAGCAGAGATTCAGTAGTCTATAAAAATTATATTGCCAAAAAGGGTGTAAGAAAAGGCATTATTGGTCAGATTAAAGGCCATCTGAGCTCACCATTCTGCTCTACAGTAGTCAGTCAATTGCACAGTAGAAGTGGGGGGAATATTCATATATCTGTCATTACTAGTAAGTACTACTATCTTCCATGACTTTGTCCAAAATTGAAAGAGTCAAGAGACCTTTCCATCTGCCAGATAATCACTCCAGTCCAAAAAGTGGAACAACAACAAAGATTGGCATTTCTTGTTTTTTTATACCAAATGTTAAAGAGTGCAGACTCTGAAGCACATTTTGTTCTGCTTTGTCCCAATTCGCTCTGGTGCATAATCTGTCAGTGTGAACCCCACTGCCATATTGATGCCTGATGAGTAATGTTCTCTGTAAGCTGGGTGGTTTACTTCCCTTTTTGAAAGACGCCCTGCCCACCCCATGCACACAGAGAGAGCTCCTGGGCATAGAATCATAGAATCATAGAGTTGGAAGAGACTTCAAGGGCCATCCAGTCCAACCCCCTGTCATGCAGGAACCCCATCACAGTATTTCCGACCGATGGCCATCCAGCCTCTGCTTAAAAACCTCCAAAGAAGGAGACTCCACCACCCTCCGTGGCAGCATATTCCATTGCCGAACAGCTCTAACCATCATGAAGTTCTTCCTCATGTTCAAATGCAATCTCTTTTCCTGTAGTTTGAAACCATTGCCCCAAGTCCTAGTCTCTGAAGCCATGGGAAACAAACCTGTTCCCTCTTCAATATGACATCCTTTCAAATATTTAAACATAGCTATCATATCCCCTCTCAGCCTTCTTTTTGAAAGGCTAAACTTTCCCAATTTCCTAAGCCGTTCCTCATAAGACATTTCTTCCAGACCTTCAACCATCCTGGTTGCCCTCCTCTGCACCCGCTCGAGGTTGTCAACATCTTTTTTAAACTGAGGTGCACAGAACTGGACACAGTACTCCAGGTGGGCAGCAGGAGAGAAAAGAAGAAGGATGATTTCTGGTGATATGTTCACTTGTAGGTGAGTATATTTTGAGGACGTTTCCTTGTGGGCATGTTTTTGATGGTCACTTTCCATCCTAAGTACCTTACTGCCACTCCTTGGGTGTTTTGGGGGTATCATGTGTTCTGCTTTTCTAATAAAATGTTACCATTTTTGCACCACAGAACATAAGTGAATGCTAAAACTATGACATTGGCAAGCAGTATGGTTAAAAGGTGTAGGTTTGAGAATGGTGACTGGGTAAAACAAGGAAGGGATATTTCATGCCCAACACAGATTGTGCCTATTTCACCCCCTTGTCTGCACCAAGGCATATCAAAGAACAATTCTTGCTGCAGGTGAATGAGTGGGACAGAGATAGCGCAATGCTTCCCTGAACCTCCAGGGGGGGGAAATACCCTCCCCTTCTGAGGACACCAATACTGGGATGACCTATTCAACATTGTATCAAAAAAATGACCCAGAAGAACTACCCCTGACTGGCTGTGGATAACTTGGCTGTCAGATCTACAGTTTATTTCTCAACCATGCAGAGCACTTGAGAGGACGTCCATCTCTCTGTTCCGTCTCCTATACAGCACAACTATCCTTTTGTGGTTCTTGGATCAAGCGACATCACTTCTTTTGTCCCCACACCCGGTAGCCATGCACCATAAGACAGCAACAGAGGAGGCACTGCTCACACTTCGTGACTCTAGATAGCACCCCAAGGAGCCTAATTAATTACTATTTATGTTGACCAGACCAGTAAGCACCTAGAAAATTAATTGGCCCTTTAAATAAGAACATGCAATGCTGATGAGCCATCAAGCACAGTAATGAAAAATAAAACTAAATAGAAGAACGCACCTGTACAGGACATTAAATTTGGTTACGTGGAATTAACTGAACGCAGAAGGCAAAGGGCCGAGGAGTCCTCTGGAGGAGAAATTCTTAGGAAGCAGCTAACGTCAGCCATCTCTAAGCGGGCCAAACTGTCTCTAAAACAGTACAACTGACAATGTGCAAACCAGTTCTGGTGCCCTTGTCGATCTCCTCCCTGTCTTGTTTGTTCAGTGAGGGCTGCAACACTGGGTAATCCCATTACGTTTCAGCTGCTACACCATTCACAGTGATTTACTCTCACACAGCAGCAGGGTTGTTTAAAAACAAGTTAAACCCAAATTTAAACTCAGGAGTTGGCAGGGAACCCAGTTTCTGTCACATATCCGTAAAAGGTGGGGGGGAGTGGGGGAGGTGCAAGATTCTTACGGAAGATGAATTCATTTCATCTGTCCTCTGAGCCAAATAAACTTGATTTCTTAGGCCTTGGACTAATAGAACAGTATGGAATATGCTTCCCTGAGGTAACTGGTCCTGGAATAAACAAATCTGCAGCAATCTGACGCGTACCGGCCAACAATTCAAATGCCAGTGCCAGGATAAATTCATGGCCGTATCCTCCCATCTGCCATGCAAGGCAAAGTGGAAGTCAATTTCATAAGCAGCGGGGAAGAAGTCCTTTATGTCTGGCATGTGTTTCTCCTAAACATTGTTATTGGAAGACAGAAAGCCAAAGAGAACTATTTTAAAAGCCAAACCATGCATTCTAGCCAGCAGTGTGCATGTTTTTTCAGGTGAATAAGACAAGCGGACGAAATGCAGAAACCAGTTTTTGAGCCACTAGTACAAATGGACAAACAGCGCAAAAGATTTTACAACCACCTATAAAAAATAAACTAAAACTCTGATCAGTTTTCAGATTTGCAGCTAATTGGGAGTAAGTCTTGTAGTCTGTTTGGAGGAAAAAGAAGTAGGGGGTCTAGCAAAGGGAAGGGAGAGCACGGGGCTATGCAGACACTGTTCAACTGCTCTTCCTATCGCCTCCTTGCCATTGTCTGTGCTAGGTGGGCTTGGTGGGCATTGTAGGCCAATCACATCTGGAGGGCAGGGTTTCTGCAGCCCTGAAATAGTAACCAGACAACATCTGTTCAAATGCCCAATTCATCATGGATCTCACCGTGACCTCCAGTGTCATCATCTTTTACTAGGCTACCTCAGAGGACTGTTGTGACAGCAATGTTTATGTTATATTAATCCCACTGGGTTTGAATATTTTAATGTCTCTCTGAATATTTATATTTATTTTTAACATAACAGGCCAGAATACTAGCCCAGCGGAAGGTTGCACCCTACAGTCTACGTGCTTTAATTGATTAATCAATCAATAGCATTTTTATTCTGTCTTTTCTCCAATAAGCTCGAATGGCATATTAAAATCTCCTTCTGTATCTTACTTTACTGTGTTCTCATAATAGTCAGGGTGAGAAAGAGTGTTGGATCCAACATCAGATGGTGAGTTTCATGGCAGGATGGCTAAAACTAAATGTACCCCCTGTGAAATATCCGTCCATCCCAAAATGGTGTGACAAAGGAAGAGTAAGAGATTTGAATCAAAAAGAACAGGAATACTGAACAGGTCAGAGATGCTGTTTCCACTTTGAGTGCTGAGGTCCTTTCCAGCTTGGCCTAGGATAATTCCTAGAGGGGTAAATGCACACATTAAATTCATGTGTATGCAACTGAAATGATATTTTATTCTAGGGTTTTGAAGACTTTTCATGTGGAGCTGATTTTTCTATGTTAAGGGCATTCGACCCCATTGAGAAAGCAACCATGGATTTATGTCTGGATTTGTGTTCAAAATGATACTTGAACTTTGCAATTCTACAAGCAACTTCTGCATTGATGCTGTTGTTGAGGACTTGGATGTGCAAGTTTTAGCATTTTGTTGCTGTTATAATTGCTCAATTTGTATGACACATAACTGTGATTAAGAAGAATCTCAGTTTGTGAAATTGTGTTTGAAGGGCTCATCTACATTTTAAGTCAATGGTTCTCAACCTGTGGGTCCCCAGATGTTCCTGGACTGAAACTCCCAGAAGTCTTCATCACTAGCTGAGCTGGCCAGGATTTCTGGGAGTTGCAGCCCAGAAACATGTGGGGACCCACAAGTTGAGAACCACTGCCTTAAGTAAACAGATAGTCCCATAGAATCTAAAAGTGTAATTGTGAGGGAAATTATTCCGAAGGTGGGAGAGTGACCCCTGCACAACGAGAAGCTGAAAGGGATGAATGGTTTGAAAAACAGAAGAGGAGGGAGGAGCGCAGAGCTGCGCAAGACAGAGAGGCTGAGGAGAGGGAAATGCTGTGGAAACAGTTTAAAGACTCTCTGAAGATCCTGGAAAAGGAGAAAGAGGAGGGGAAACACAAAGGCCCTGTTAAAGAGGAACAGAAACTGGAAAAAACGGTGGGAAAGCCCCACCAATCAGAAGTGGCAGAGGTGGGGTTTGGAGAGTGTAAGAAGGGGAAGCCACGTGTGCTGCTGCCAGACTGGGAGTGGGTTTGGATGGAAAACCCGTGGACTGGACAATGGGAGCAAATGATGATGCCAGGGCCTGAGGCCGAGAGCTACAGGCATCGAGCACATCAGCAAGGCTGCTCATATTGGGGTGAGCGAGAGGCTCAGGAGTACAACAGGAAGAGAAAAGAGATAAGGAGGCAGTTGGCCTTAGAGCAATGGACGGCCAAACAGAAGGAGGAGGAGATGAGGACCGGGAGATCCTGTGCCGGGAGGGGTTCGGCCCAGAGAGAAGATTATCCCTCCCAATTCCACCGTCAGAGATGTCCTGGACCCAAGCTCACTTTGGAGGTTGGGGTGCAAGTGGGGGAACCGTGCCTCTCAGAGAAAAAGGGGGAGCACCGTGGTGGAGCCAATTCTCCCCTAGTAGAGGTGGGGGACTTGATTTCTCTATAATGACCCCAAGTTATGAGTCAAAGAACAACCCTTTTGTTACTGAAGTTAAAGATGTTGAAACTGTTGTAAGGAAAAGAACCTCTGTCGTTGTGGAAGAGCCTAATAAAAGTTCCGCTTACTCTTACCAAGATATGCCTTCATTGAAGCTGGAAGGGCAGGACGCCTGGGCGAAAGGAGAACCCTCACAGTAATATAAGGAGTAGATCTAATAATCCAGTACTGGCCACCCCTAAGACCAGAGGCGTAGCTAGAGTTTGCAGCGCCTGGGGACAAAGTCAGTTTTTGCACACACACACCCTCCTGCCTCCCTACTATCCATTTACCCTTATAACTGTATGTCTGGCACTCCTTACGAGGCACCTTTTTCCAACTCTAAGAGGGGAAATCAATCTTGTTTGGTTTTTTTTTGGGGGGGGGAAGTGTGTCCAGCATTACCTCAGAGCATGTCAGCTCACTACTCCTTGAAGTAAGGAAAAGAGGGGGATGCGGAGTGGGGTGGAGTGGGGGTTAGAAAAGCTGAATTCCGTGCAGAGAGAGCAGCAGTCAGATGGGCAGCTATTTTCCTGGAGCAGTTTCTTCTCTTCCTCTCCACTGCGCAAAGACATGGCTTGGGCAGGTTCCCCCCACCACTCAGGAGCCCAAGAGTGGCAATGGGAAGAGTTCCTGCCACCACCACTATTCCCGGCAGCCATGGGTCCCTTCCTTCCTTCCTTCCTTCCTTCCCTCCTGCCGCTTTGCACCTAATCCTCACTAGCCGTCGCCACTGCCACCACTACAGCTCTTTCTTGCTCCTCTTTCTTGCCCACCCCCACCCGCACCCCTCTGCCCAACCAGCCTTGGCTGCCCCCTAGGGATGGACACCAAGGGAGAGAACATCCAAGCCAAGCCTGGGGAAAACACCTTTCAGGAAGGCAGGAAGGAGGAAGTGCTGGAGGAGTTGCGCTGGGGGGGGGGTACATGCAAGGGAGGGAGGGGGAGAAAGCGAGTGAAGGGAATGGAAG
>JAHTLZ010000204.1:68674503-68702394 GCA_023846285.1 Phrynocephalus versicolor
TGTGTGTGTGTGTGTGTGTGTGTGTGTGTGTGTGTGTACAGATGGCATGTTAGCCCCTAATAGGGTGAGTGAAGGAAGTGGGGAGGGAAAGAGGACACCCAGCCTTTCAGCCTCCATGGGGAATTAAACAACTCACAGGGCAGTTTCTTTTCCCCCCATCTCATATGAGAGAGTGGGAGACATGAGATGGCATCAGTTGGCACCCCCAGATGCTGCTCGCACACCCATCCCTCTGTCCCAGCCACAGCAGCAGCAGCAGGCACAAATGCCTATCTCTTTCTTCTTCCTCCCCCTCCTCTTCCAAAGGAGGCTACCTGCTCTGGAGCTTGTGCCATAAAAAATCAATTTGGTGCCCTTAGACTGCACGCAGGGGCAAATGACACCCCCCCTTCGCACCCCCTAGTTTCACCACTGCCTAAGACAACATTCCAGTGTTCACAGAAATTGGAAAGTTTTCACTATCATCGTCGTCATCATCATTAGACAATTATTCATGTAATAAATGCATTGATTTGTTTAACTTTGAATAAGGCTTACCGTGCTAACTTACCATTGTTGGCTACATAAAATCTGGCTTCTTCAAGTTTCAGTCAAAAAACGTATCCCGCCCATGGCCCCCACTAAACTCTGTATGTGATCACTTTGTAAAGTTTTCATTACTACACTGGAAAAAATATATATGACAGATCTGGAAAAAATGTGGAAGAATGTAAGCATAAAACACAAGGGCCTGAAGCAAACCCCCTGTGAAGAAGAATTCCAATATCTGGAGCTTTTATATTGGGGCGAGGGGTGGGTAAGGAATAAAGGAAAAACTACTAAAATGCATAAAGAGCCAAGCAGGGGGAGGCATTTTGTGTATGAAATTAAGCATGGTTTGTGGAACAGAGAAAACATCTCACTCTCTTCCGGATACTAAAATCTAAAATCATCCAAACCTGGGAATGGGGAGATATTCAAGACTGATAAAGGGACAGCTTGAAAAGGGGAGGTTTAAGATTCCAGAGATAAAGCAGTCAAGGGGTAGCCCATCCAGATGGCTATACACTCTTTCCAGGATCAAAGACTGGATGGCTACGACCATGCCCAGGGAACACAACCGATGAGAAAGCTGTCCTTCTTGTGGCCTGCTGGTGGGTGTTTGCTAGCTCATCTAGGTAGTAGCCAGGATACTGGCTGACATCCCTGCCCTGGTCCAACTGGGGCCGGTGCTAGGTTTTTTTGCGCCCTAGGTGAGGGGTGGGGGTGGGGTGAGGGGCAGGGGCAGTGGGCGGGGCAGCGGGTGGGCAGGGCGGGGGTGGGGTGGGGTTGGGGGGTTGGGAGGGTGGTGGCGGGTGGGGGGATGGGGCGGGTGGGGGGATGGGGCGGCGGATGGCAGGGGATGGTGATGGGCGCGGGGGGTGGGCAGCGATGGGCACGGGCAGGCGGCGGCGGGCAGCGATGGGCGGCTGGCGGGCAGTGGGGGGACGAACGGCGGTGGCCAGCGGTGGGGCGGAGGCAGGCTGTCCAGCGCCCTCTCTCCATTTTGGTGCCCTAGGCAACTGCCTAGTTCGCCTTAATGGAAGCGCTGGCCCTGGATCCAACAGTAGCTTACTTTTGTTCTTAAGCCAAAGAAGATCCCAAACGCAAAAGAGAAATTCTTCCTCACGACTGCTGCAGCAAAAAGGTGTTACATTCTCCTCCCCCACCCTTTCTTCATTCTTTGATCTCATTAGTTACCAGTGTCTCCCCCTTAATCTGCTGATATGATAACAATAATAAACCTTCTCCCCCACCCCCGCCACCTCCCACCAGGGCATAGTGAATGAAGATATAAGAACAGATTCTGTGCATCCACTTGCTAGAAGTCTTCTCACAGACTGGGGCGAGAGGAATATTCCCAACAGCACACTCTGGATAGCCTGCCAAATAAGCTTGTAATACTCACAAAGATGGCTTTTAAGAGAGGCTGCTTCAGGAGAGCAATGCTGCTCTCTGTCTTACATTCATTATGTGCTCAAGCTTTTAAATCCAGGAAATTGATAGCTAATGCCCCTCATACATTTCATACTGCCCAAAGACACCTGCCAGCCTTAAGCTAAAAGCCATTCCTTTACTTCCTGACATGTCCCATGTCCGCTTGCATTCACCTCTCTCTCTTCCCCTTTCATGCCTGACAGATTTTCCCATAGAGAAAGCAAGCTACTTGGCAAATTATGTAAGGTAAGAAAAACTGCAGCTGTGGGGTCACATGCTTTCAGCAGTTAAGGAAGTCTCTGTTTTCATCACTAACTGTCTGTAATGTCTATTTCTATCCTAAGTCTTTAGCTTACATGGAGACCCTGGTTTATCTGAATGGGGAGATTATTCCATATGGTATACATGTAATGCTCAGATAGCATGTACATATTATGTGTCCTGACACATTCCTCTCTAAGAGATCTTTGAAGTACAGGGAAAGGGCATCTTGGGTTGAGTAAGTTGCATTCACAAAGAGGTATTCAACAGGAAACTTTTACTAGATACACAAGAACAAAAATAAACATAATGATTGCATTGGAGAATATCAGTAATTACAGTAGAGCTTTATAAGTGCATTTAATATTGGTTTTTAGGTCTTTAATATCCATTGTTTTATTGAGTTTTATATTGTAAGTCACCCAGAGTTTCCTCCAAGGAGATGGGTGATGATGAATCTAAACAAACAAACAAATAAATAAATAAATAAATAAATAAATAAATAAATAAATAAATAAATAAATAAATAAATAAATAAAGTATCAGCTCAAATGAACTACACTTGTGAGCTGAGGAAGTTTTAAAAAATAGTGAGATAGATTCAAATTCCAGGAGGCAGCAGGGATTAGCGCTTAAGCAGTTTGAGATGTCAAGACTGCTAGAAGGATTAGAAGGGGAAAAGAGATCTCTCCTTAAACCAGAAAGAAAAGGGAGAGGGGAACAGATGGGAAACCACCAATACATGGAGAAAGTACTCCTGAAGATAGATTTGAAGTGGCCGAAATTACCTCTCATTGTCAATGGTGATTTTTGGATATTAAAGCCTCTCCACCAATATCTTCAATAGGATGAAAGGGACCCTAAGCAAACCTTGGATCTTTTTTGGGAGGGGGTGTAAATCTTAATTTTACAAAAAATGGCTGTTATTGATGATGACATCACTCTTATATGTTGTAAGTTCTCCTAGTAGATTTCAGTCTTTTTTTGTTTTGTTTTGTTTTAAGGAAAAGTGTGATGAAAATTTAAGGCAGTATTCTACCCTGTTGTTCCATGGGAATGTCTTCCACTTCTGCCAAAGAATGACAGTACAGGAAGGTGAAGCAGTAGTATAAAACCCATTTTAATGCTGTCAAAACTAAATCTAATCTCATCACTTTAAAATGACCAGAATACAGTACTACCAGCTGTAGCTAATTGTGGCTAACTGCCAATTACTATTGTGGCTAACTGCCAGTTCTAGTTACAATGATCAGGGATTCTGTTGATGTCAATGATGTAAGCCAACTTGGGTGCCTTTTAAGGAGAGAAACAGGGTAAAATATTTTAAATAAATAAATAAAATTAATATAATACTGTTAGGTGCATTTCTGATATACTGTATACTGTACTTCATTATGTGCTAAACTGTGTAACCAACCTGACACAAATATTAAGTTGTATGTGATTAGAATGGGATGTGCACTAGGGTTTTTTTTTTTTTTGTATTAATTCACTGTTGCCCCCACTGTACTTTTTCTGAACAAACCTATAGTGACTTAGACATAAATCCTATTCCAGTCACACCTAACCCAAGTAAAATTACATGGAATTACAAATCTCATCTACGCCAGCCTACTAAAAATGGCACCCAGAGACTTGAGATAAAACTGTAAATGTAAGACCTGAGATTTACCCATGTGTAAGAAGAAACATTTACCAGAGAGTAATAAAATGCCCTAACAGTGAAATGCTGTTAATCATTGTTGTTGTTGTTTTTTAAAAGACTGGAGTGGTATTTGGGTCTGAGCAGAAAGGATATGTAATTGAAAGGGAAGCTAAGGCAAAACCAAAGAAAGAGGTAAATAAATGGCCAGGGTCTTCAGGGTCAAGACAAGAGAGAAGCAGGTGGTGGAGCTGATCAGGAAGGTTCAATGAACTGTGTGACTCCCCGCCAACAGTGGAGGGGGGGCCTAATCTTACCCTTGGATCTGTACACATATAGACTTACAATAACAAATAAGTGCCACAATAGAAATCAATCCATCAGCACCACGTTACTGGGAGGACAGGAAGGAGAAAAACCAGACTGTAAGCATGTCTGCCTCCTCCATTTCAAAAAAAAAAAAAAAAAAAACAGTAAAAGTAAATCTCTTCGCCTGTATCCATTTCAGCAAAGGGGTTTTCCCCCCTTTTCTTTTGCAGTTAGCATCTGACAGCCTTTCCAATTTAATTGCTTTCTTTAACAGATCTCACTAATGGCACCATTAGTAAGTCTCAGTGGGCTATAAGATCATCTGCTTTGCCGCCCAATAAAGATTTCTACTTGTTGACCGTTTTTTGATTTTCACACTACCACTAAAAGCACCAGAGCCCAGTCCGAAAAGAGAAGGCGGTGGGACACTTCACCCAGACTAAAAGAAACTTACACATTTCAGGGGTCTGTGAATTGAACTCAACAGCTTTCCCCAACCTCATGTGTTCCCCCGACCAATCCATCAGCCACTGTGGCACATCACAGCCAAGGCTGAGACACAGCAAGAACTGAAAGGCCAAAACAATTAGCCATGCACCAAGCCGGAGAACTCTGGCTCAAAACAACAAAACAGCCCACCCCATCTTAGAAAGACTGTGCATCCTGTGGAGTTTGAACCAACTGTATTTCAGAGAGACCAAGAAAGAGTTTGGTTTGCTTGGGCCAGAAAGCTGAACTGACAGAGCTGTCAAGAATCAGGCTAAACACGAACAGTAGAACCCATACTCTCTAAACTGGAATCTGCCTATCTCAGTCATCTACAATCAAGACCAAAAGCAATTAGTGGGAGTGGGAGTGCTTGAACAATATGAAACATCTGCAGGCGGGGTGGGGGGGTGGGGTGTTGGAGATGCTATTAGGAGCTATTCTGAAACTTTTGTGAGCTTAGTTCTGTACTCTTAACTTTCACTTCTGTATAATCTTTTTAAAATGTTTTTCTTCTCATCTGGCTCTTTCCAAATGTGGCTACTGTGGAGAGGGCAGAGAGGGCCTCAACACCCATGGGCTTCATGGATTCCAGAGCCTTGTTGCCGCTCAAGCTTGTTTTTGTTGGTTGGACCTCCAACTCCTCCTGCTCCAGTGGCTTGCAGGGGCTTAGTTAGCCCCACAACACCCCCTTCTTCCCCACAACCTTCTGCTCTCAACTGGGCCCACGTTCCAATCAGTGGGAAAGTACTGTCTCCATTCTGGGGCTGGAATCTAGTTCTCCGCACTGACCCCAACGAGCAAATACCTTTTAAAGAGAGCCAGTAGTGCCAGGCGAATGCAGGTCCCTGCGTCCCAAAGGTTTCTTCTACCTCTGGAGGGTCTGCCACAGGTGCACATTGCACTGTTTTCTCCATCAGTGACTCTTTTGGGTCAGGGTGGAGCCAGCGGCCTGGGACTTGGCAGGCTATCTCTATCTTTTCAAAGCAGGGCAATGGCACACCTCCCCCATATCCTCTAGGACGATGCACAGAACCAAACCCATTCCCCAGGCCAGGATCCTGCACAACCAGTAGACAATACTCCCTGAGGACAAAAGATGGGAGGAAGCTGCTCCACCTATCTGCCCTCTCTGAATCCATCAAAGGTGAGGAGTCCTCTCTCTCTCTCTTTCTCTCTGTCCTTTAAGTTTGGGTTCCACCAGTTGAACCCAGCTTCCACTATCTCCAGGTGTAGAAATTCAGTCCTTTTTTTTTCCTTCTTCCTGCCTGGATCCTTTCTTCTGCTCTGTCTACCCTCTGGACAATCTTTTGCCAGGGTCTCCATGAGGTTTTCAGGGTGTCTGTGTGGCAAACATTCAAGACAAACAGCCAATGCATTTCCCTCACACCAATATCGGGAGGAGCCGACGTCCAGTAGCCTCTGAAGGACCACCATCCACCACCTCTACCTTAAACTGATGTCACGGCTCAAACCCAACACAAGGTTACATTTTCATTTTTCACTAGATCGGGTTCAAGCAAAGAACTCCCTGCTCAGATGGGTCTTGTGCAATGACCTTCATTTTCTCATTCACGTCTGTTTCCTTTCTCTTCAATAAACTGCTTCCAGTTTAGGCCTATGAAAGTGTGTAGATTCTTCCATTGCTTAAAAGTGAGGAACGGCTCTTCAGAGGCGTAGCCAGGATTTGGAGCACCTGGAGACAAAGTTCGTTTTGGCACCCTTCCTGTCGCCCCCCCATCGCCCCCACCCAGAAACAGGGGGCCGAACCTACGGGTGTGGGGTGGGTGCATGCACACAGGCAGATTGGCGCATGTGTGCGCGCAGACCTTATACTTCTCCCACCAAGGTGAGGAGGAAGAGGAGTGTGCCATGGCCACTGCGCTCCTGCCTGCCTGCCTGGAAGTGGTGGAAGCGGTGCCGTTGCCAAGCCATAGGGGAAAGGAGGACTGCTGGGCGGTGGGAGGGTGCATGGCTTCCTCCTCCTGCTCCCCCTCCAGGCAGCCCCAGATTGCTGTGCCTGGGGCAGATGTACCCTTCTGCCTCCCCAGATACGCCCCTGCGGCTCTTAGGTTACTATAACTAGGCGGCCTAACTTTTTCATTCCTCTTCACAGAACTAATTATCAGATGTTTGGAGCCTCAGGTAGCCTGTTGCACCTTGTAGTCCAAATGGAGGGGGAGAGAACTTACAATGAAGTTTAGAAGGGGGTTCCCTCCCCTGCTTGGACCATGGATCTCCTTTGAGAGCAACCATGGGAAGGCTGGTTACTGTTCACGGAAGTGACTCAGGCTCTGAGAGGGTCGCCCAGGGTGAGTAGGCTCATTGAAACCACATGGGTGTCCTGAACATCAGACAGCCAACACTAAATTTGGAAGCTCATGCAAGTCTAAAGCACAGTGTTTTTGGCTTTCAAAGACCCCTGTGACCAGTTCAACATGTCATAACCTCAAAATCCATGCAGCAAACGTACTTGTGCTTTTTAGCCTTGCTGAACTTGTTAAATTCACACCATCTCCAATCCTAGTTCTAGCAATCTGAAAACAAGTACAGTCTACTGAGCCCAGCTTTCAAACTGGATCTGGAAGACCTGTGTCCAGATCCCACATCTGTTCTCCTTAACAGATCGAGTGACCACCAAGACATCCAGCTCCGTAAAATGGGACTATCAGTGACCCATCTTGTCAAGAGGTTATCTTGGGGGCTCATTTGATCCCATAAAACAGAGAGTTCCATAAATCTCACAGCCAATAGCAGAGCAGCTCAAGCTACAAAAACATATGCAGCATCTTTCTTTAGACACGGGACTCCGGGAGTACAGCATTCTATTTCTGCCTGCTTGCTCAAGGCTGTGGCTCTGTTTGAACAAGTACTTGCCAATTAAAGTAATTCAAACAAATCTCTTGTTCCTTTTTGAAAGTGGAGAGGGGAGGGCACATGCAAAATAAGGCTTGTACAGGATCCATCACATCAAGCAAGACAAAAGAAAACACTCCGTCTGTGAAATGGAAGAGGTTAAATAGCAGTGGGGCCACCTAGAACACTTGTGAATATGAGCAAACATTAATTTAAATGAAAGTTTTCCTTTATTTCTGAAATTTGAATTGCAACTGTGGAGTTCACTGTGGAGCAAACTGAGTCCCCTTTGATAGTGAAAATCTGCTTTCAACCAACACTACCAGGCTCCAGAGAAGAGCAGTCATCTGATTGGTGATGTACAGGGTCTCACGGAGCTGTTGAAATCAAAGGCTCCTAGTCTGGACAATTTCTTCTTTCAGTTAGAGAGCAGTTTGCTCAGGCATTTTCCTGACTATTTTCTTAATTAGGAAAGTTTTATGTTATCCCAGTGTTTAAAACTGTACTATTTTAATCTTTTTAGCTCCTGGCTTGAGTGTGTATTTGTTTTGATTGTATTCCATTATGGTTTTTAAAAAAAAAAAATTAAAAGCGCAGAAGTGTGCTAAATAAATGATAAAATAATAATAGTAAACAAATAGTGATTCAAGTAGAGATGAGAATTAGGCTCAAATTTACTTTCACACTCAAACTTATTGGACCATATGGGACAGCCTACCTAACAGGACTGTTGTGGGGCTAATAGAGAGAGGAGAAGTATAACCTGATCTCATAGAAAAGATAAGATAAAAATGTAATCCTATTACATGAGAACCACCAGCTGTCTGACATGCACAAGACACTTCTGGTTTCAAAAAGCTCTTTGACAGAACATGTTAATTTATTGCACAATGCTAGGATACAAACATAATATTAAGTTCTTTTTTTCTGAGGACAAAAGATATCATCCTAGTTGGTAATGAGTGTCAGGAAAACAACGTAAACATCTCCCACATCTTGTCCTGGGGGATTGGCACAGGAATAATCCACCAGCCAGTCACATTGACACAGCTACATGGGAGTGAGCAATGATGAATTTTAAAACAATTAAACCAGATAATCTAGGAATTAACTGAAGCACAGTTGTGAAAAACTTTGCTAATTGCAGAGGAACTATCTGCAACATAGTTGCAAGATAACTAACAGTGTTAAAAAACTGGTATGCAGAAAACACTTCATTTGCATCTAATATTTATATTCTTGTTTGAGACAATTGAATACTTTAAATCACCTCGGCTGCCATTATATAGCAGGAAATAAAAACATGTGTACTTCCTGCAGTTGTAGTTAAATAACCAGCCAGCATCCTAACACAATATTATTTTCCTCAATAATTGCATTTGGCATTCCAAAGAAAACACAGAACATTTTTACCTGGCTTTTTAAAAACAAACTTTTTAAACATATACTGTATACCTCTAGTTCCATTTTTCCAACAAAAGGCTATTTATATTTGTGCTGTGCACAGAATCGTATACTGTATATTAATATAAATTTATCACTGCACCCTTCCACAATGTATAGCACATTCCAAATTCATTGAATACTTGACTTATCATCACTGGCATAAACCACTTAGATTTACTCAGTTCAGCTCATTTTACGCTTCTGATTTCTTATTATGACATTTTTACTGGTTTATTGTGTTTTACTGTGATTTCTCTTGTTTTTAACGAGTCTTGTTTACACACTGATCTCATAGGATATAGGACTGTTTAACGATACTGTAAATTAATAAAAAAAATCAATAAATCTTCTGTAACTGGTATGCACTCGTGACAAGCATAATATGAAATTCAGTGTTTCTGCCAAAACATTGACAAGCCAAAATTGGCAGAGCAACATTTTGAATGCAAGAAATATTCTCGCACCATGACTTTAAGGACTCTATTAACTGTGGGGTAGTGAGATGCCCTAAAACAAAGAGAATCTGTTTTATTGCATAAGTGGTATGTGTCCTAACATAAGTGCCGCCCAGCACTTATAAGTAAGGAAATCTCTTACAACTTTGATCTTTTGCAACCAACAGGGCTCATTTCTTCTGATGTGGTTTAAGCTTAAAACATTCAAGCGGATCTCTTAGTTACAATGGAGATTTCGTTGAACTGGAGAGAGACCATTTTAAAAAAAAGATCAGCAAAAGGAAACTGACTCTGAAAGCACCAGTAAAAGATACAGGAATGACTTTGGGTATTAAACATTCCTCTCTTTTTCTCCGCCAATGTCACCCCTGCATGGCCGACTTCAGGTTACAAAGATGGGGCGGGGGGTTGGGAGGGGGACGGAGGCTTAACTTTTATTTATATTAGTGTGATCATTTGGATTACATTGGGGGGGGAGGTTAGGGGAAGTATTAATGTATAATCTTTTCCCCGCGCTATACAACACTGCCTGCTTTTAATTTGGTATTAAATTGAAACACTCATTTCGAGTGGCTTTGAACGGCAGCCAAAACCTCTGCTCGCATTGTGTTGGCAGCTGGGGAGCTTTTTCAGCCTTTTCTTCCTCCTCCCCCACCCCCACCCGCCCTTCATCTACCATGCCTTTTTTTTCAGACAACTGAATGCACTTGTCACAATTCCGCGGTTTTAAGCTTTGCCTTGTCTTGGAGTTGACATACCAACTGACTGACAACACAGGTGAATTGGAGGGCTGCCCTAGCTGCTGAAGTTTGCACACTCTTTATACAAATGACACACTAATTCCCAACAAAATGCCAAAGCCATGAACATCTTAGCTCCTTTTGTCAAGTAGACGGGCTCAAGAAGAAGAAACCTGAATACCTAACTAGCAGAGGCTCACTTTGGGGGTAAACGGGGGAGGGGGGACCGTGCTCTTCATCTCTCATTATATTGACAGGTTTTTACAAGCCTTAGTGTAAGTTCAGATGAGGGGAATGCAAGCCAAGAATTATATAGAACAGGCTGAACTAGTTTGTGTGGAAGGGGGAGGGGAAGCAAAAATCCATTTCAATTAACTGGTCATTCCCTTTACCTTCTGTTATGAACTTTCTCCATTGGCAATTCCTAAAGTAGTTGAGAAAGCAGGCTTATTTCAAAAGTGCCCTCTATTTTAAACCTTCAAAACGCAATTTTTTTGTGAAGCCAAGGAATCCTGTGCAACTTTGACCCTTTTAATTATAAAGATACACACACACACACACACACACACACACAAGTGAGGGAGTGGGAGCATGCAGTGTCTTTTCAACTGGGCTGTGAAGGGAGCTCTACTTATCACACCAGGTGCATGGGCCACTCAGAAAACCAGGAGCAGCCCAACAGTGAAATGCTAAGAAATGGCTTGTCCGCTTTGTCAGCTGCTCACATAAGCAGTGTAAAGCCTATTTGGAATGAGATATTGTAAAAGACAGAAGGTGGTGGTGGAGAGGTGAAAGGTCGAGGGAGGGAGGCTAGAGGAAGGCAAGGGGAAACAGACCAAATTCAACAGACAGCTCACAGAAGAAATACAGCACAAGGAAGGTGACAGTTTAAAATCTACCCTGGTAGACTAGACCACAGTAATATAAGAATATTCAAGCTTTTGAGGTACATCAACATATGCTTAGCCTGAGGTAGGTTACTGTATAATTCCAAAGCTTGCAGATACTGATGCAAATAAAGGTAACTTCTATCCAATTTATAGACTTTCTGAATAATACTGCAATACAACGAAACTATAAACTCGTGCCCTCAAAGCCACATATCAAATCATTTAACCAGACAAGCATGATTCCCCATGATCCTAATTATCTCATTGTGTAGCCTGTGCAAGCAGTTTGTTCCCAACTGAATGGAGCTCTGGGTAACATTATCAAAGGCGACAACCCCGTGTCATCAAAATGAAGGATAGAGAACCCCCTCGTCTTTTTTTGTATGTTTTTTTTAAAAAAAATCCCAAACTGACACAGACTGGTTAATATCATGCTAGGTATTATTGCTATTTTGCTATGCCACTTACTTTATATAACAACAACAAAAAAGATGAAAGCCATTGCAGTGGCTAAATGATGTTTGCAAGAAAGTGACGGGGAAGGGGCTTATGTTGACTTCATGGGCTCTGAAGACATAGCAGAGGCCCAAATGAGGAGAAAGGGGCGCTACCTCCATTCTGTCTCCCAAACCTTCAACCTAGCATTTTCCCCATGCCATCACCACTGCCATTAGTTTGCCCCACTGCAGCCACCGTCATCCACTGCTGCCTCCTTACCCATGAGTAAACGGGTAAGCCAACATATTAATGACAATACTCATTTAACCTTACTCACAAGAAAACTGTAGAGCTGAAATGGGCTGGCTCTGTGGGTCATTGAACCTTGCTCCTGTCAAAGAGGCACAGTGGCGAATCGAACTCCCAACCTCTGGCTTGGCAAACAGATACCCAAATCATTGAACTATCCAGCAGTTCTCCTGGGAGAATAAGGCTGATACTTCATGTCCATCTCATTGCTGTTCGCAGTCCTGCTGGGTACCGGTAGGAAAATATCAATTGCGGGATGAAGGGAGTTCGTCCCGACCATGCCCCCTGAACTGCGATCTAAGCGGGATGAAAGATTCCCCTCCCTTGCCTCAGGAATCTCATCTCGCTTCTCGTTCTGATACGAATGCCCGTGAGGTAAGGCTCATCACGCAACGTGCCATTCTCCATCTAGTGTCAGGAGTGCGAAGTGCCATTCACCAGTACATTCCCTATGGAGTCAGCAACACAGTGCAGAGAGATTAAAAGACAAATGCCTCAAACTCCATAAATGCATTGAAGGCAAGGCTTTGGAGAATCAAAACATCAAAAAACGGAAGGTTGGGTCAAAAAAAACAGGAGAACAAAGGCATGGAATTTCACATCTCATCACGGAACGAGGACGTGCGGGAACAGTCATCAATCACGCCCGTGCATACACGGGAACAGGGACAGAACCGCAAGAAGACCACATGACCACGACTGACATCAACATGCAACGAACTTCCTCCCAGGGCGAGAGTGGATGTGAAGAAACTGTCTAAGTCTCTTCAGGGAGAATGAATGATCCCTCAAGTGAGAGGTAAAATAGATCACACTGAGAATAAAAAACATTTTAAGTGTGAACCAAACTGCTCCAGATTCCTGTCTGGACAGGCCCTTTGTTACTTTCAAGGAATCTGGGAGCTAAAGGAAGCTAAGCTTCTATCTCAATTATTGCCTCTTTTCCGAAGAGGAATACCTAGCTATTATTAGTCTCCCCTTGCAGGAGCTTCAAGATGAGCCCTGTTATTGATGAGACCATTGTTTACTATTTTGAGCACTTGAGTGCCCTGTTATGCAGTGGAGCGCTTCATAACATCCACTGCTTGCATCATCAGAATATTTCAAGCACAATGTTGACATTGACAGTAGAGTGTCAATGAAACTGCACATTGGCTGCCCAGAAATGATTGTGTTTATGTCTCTTTATGCTTTGCTTGGAGTATTAAATCTACCACTGAGGACCTAAAGTCTGCATTATTATTTGTTAGAATGTTACCTGCCCTTGAATAATACACCATAAAAACTGATACTGGAATATATGAAAATAAAGTATAGCTTAGACATAAGAAAACATGTCATATATTGTTGTAAACATTTGAATGGATCTAATTGTCAATTGTTAGTAAAAAAAAATTGTATGCCATATTAACATGCTGTTATTCTCCAACGTTGTTCCTGATTTGTTTGACCCCAGTCATCGATACTTCATTTTACATTGTGCATGTTTAGACGCATTAAAGGATATATGTTTAATTTATACTTGTCACAAACTATGTTTCAATTTATTTTGTTCACCTGGAAACATATGCTTTGTTCAACCTTAGTCAGTATAGTATGTACATTTGAATAAGAATAGCAACATTGGAAATGGCTCTCAAGTGAGGTTCTTGAACTATAATACCCACCTCCTAATCCTTGGATCACTGCTGAGAGCTACATAAATTTTGTTCTGTCTTTACAATGTTTGCTCCAACACTACATATGCTAGATTTCATATTTTATCTTAACCAGTCATGGAATGACATCCAAATATTTCAGTCACTTAGATATTGTATCTTCTCAGCCCCATATGACAAGGATACCTGTTTTCAGAAGACTTAAATGTAAGTTTTCAGAAGGTACTACTAGAGGTTCTACTTATAGGAGCCTCATGGAACAGTGGTTAAATGCCTGTACAGCAGCTAAAACTGTGCTCACGACCTGGGGTTCAATCCCAGGTAGCAGGCTCATGGTTGACTCAGCCTTCTATCCTTCAGAGTTTGGTAGAATGAGTACCCAGCCTGCTGGGGGGCAATGTGTAGCCTGCAAAATTAAATTGTAAAATGCCCGGAGAGTGCTTGAAGCACTATGGGGCAGTATATAAGCAGAACATGTTGCTTTTTGCTTTACTATAAAAGTGAGCATCAGCAGTATCTCCTCTTCCCCACTCTACACACACACACATACACACACGCACTGAGCCATCACAGTTGGCCCAGAAATCCGGAATTTCCTTAGATCTATCAAATCTGAAGTTTGAACCATAACTCCTAGATGACCTGTGAGAAAAAGGAGTCACGTTGCCAGCCTAGAAAATGGGACAGCTGGCACTTCCTGTCACCAAGACAGTCCTCTCTTAAAGGAATGTCCATGAGAAAAGTCAGAAGGAACATTCTGAGGTAATTTCTCTATGTACTACTACATTTTCTGGACTTCTGTTCAGTGGAAGCAGAAAACATGGCAAAGAAACTGTCTGCAAGCCAAGATTTCTAGCCTATATAGACTATTTGGAGGACTCTCTGTTTTCTTAACTGTGGAGGATATACTTCAGCCTTGCAGTATAATAAAATATTTTGTAGTGTCCTCTGTCTGAAAGGACATAAGGGGAACCTTCCACTTCCCAGTACCTCCAAGTCACCCCACCACTACTGGTGCTTGCTTTTTACCTGATAAAGGGAAAATCTTCTCAATAGCTTCTGTATTTCTGCCTCCGGACACTTTTAAAACATTTTTATTGGCTGTACAGCTATTGCCTCAATATGGAATTTGGATACTGTCAATGCTCTGTTAGATATCCTTAGACCAAATCAGGAAACTAAAGTATCTAATGCTGCTTTTACATGACCCCTAAAATCTGAGGCAAAGGGCTTAAAATTGTTTTCCCACCAGCTGCGGACTTTAAATAAAATAAAGTATGACCATGCCCACCTAAGCGTGCCCTAGCACACTTTAGAAGTACCTGGTCTCCGGAGGTAAAAAAAATTCCAATGCGGATTGTAAAGCTGTGGATGCCAGGCTCTCCTCGCCTTCTGATTGTTTTTTTGTCCCCACCACCCGTTTAAGAGACAAGAATCCCTACGCTCACCTCTGTCTGCTCTGGATGGCAGATGGAGGTGAGTGGAGGTGAGCCTGCATTCTTTTCTCCCTTTTTTTCTCCCTCCCCTCACCACAGATAGGAGCAATGGAGTGCAGAAGAGTGGGAACACAGGAAGAGGAACAAACCCCACGACCTCTGGTCCGAATTTAAGTTGTCAGCGGATTTTAGAGGTCATGTAAAAGCGCCCCAAGATTCCATACAAACTTAGAAAGTCATTTATGTGGGTGGTGTGGACAGTTCTGATGGAGAAAAAGAGATAGTAGATGCTGCATTGGGGTCAGAATAACTGATTGGAAATGAAGTGAACTGCATTAAGGGTATGTCAGCCTACATCCATATTTATTAACTGCTTTTAAATCCTCTTTGAAAAAAATGAAAAGATAGATTAATCAATCCACTCTGAACCAGTATAACACACACATTTTAAACTTCAGCCATTGGCTTGCTTAACTATATTTTGATGCAAAATCTCTCATATAAGAAGATCCTAAAGTGCAGTTTGGTTTTACCACAGGTTGTATAATCTCAGGGAAATAAATGGACAGCTTTGTCGCAATCATGGATTGATCTAAAAGACATGTTTAAAATCCAATGGCCTGTATCTTTCACTGGATAATATATTTCCTAAAGTGAGACTGTCTGTTGGACAACTAAACTGCACTTTTATTGTGGTACATGAAAGGCGAAAGAAATTCATTGTTGTGTGTTCTACAGTTCTATCATGGTACAGAAACAATGCTGTAAGACCTCTGCTGCCCTCCTCTCTTTGGTTTTCAACCAGAACAATCAAGTCATAACATTTTGGTGTCTTTTTGAAGCACTTAGACCTCAGAGAAGTCCTGGAAATCACACACAGATACAACAACACAAAGTCAGTGCTACAGTTTTCACATCTAGCATTCTTTTTGCCATGTTAGGTTGTTGTTGTTGTGTTGTTACAGTCATGACTTTGTGAACCCATGTCCATGGAGTTTTCTTGGTAGGAATGCTGGCGTGGTTTGCCAGTTCCTACTCCAGGTGCCTGCTGTTCCCTGGTGGTCACCCATCCAAGTAATTGTTGTTTTAAAGCTTTCAAGTCTACACAGTCAATCTGTAAATGAATTAACTGCATATCTCCTCACTAACAGTCATCTGACAAAATCTAAGTCTCTGGCATTTTATTTATTTATTTATTTATTTATTTATTTATTTATTTATTTATTTATTTATTTACAGATGTTTGCCTTTTAACTCCAAAGGGTTTGCAATGTAATTAAGCACGAGGCTCACTGGGTAATAATGGATCAGTTACAATCTCCCAACTTCACTCACATACCAGAATTGTTGTGAGGATAAAGTTTATTAGAGGAAAGGCAGGATATAAGCATAAGTAATATTCATGCTGCAGTCAAGGTATATAACAAATATATTCTTCAACATGTGTTAATTATCACGAGGAAGATTGTCTGTTCTGAGAAGAAAGGGTTATGGCTTTTTCTAGATAGGCATCTGCTAGACGTGTCCTCCTGTTCTTTCTCCGTAGCAAATGCTGAACATAATCACATTCTAAAGCATAACCAGATGAAGGAGAAACTTCTCATGATGTCATTATTTTGATACCTCCATCCACTCCTTTCGTTGGCAGCCATAAATGGTGATCAGTCTGCCCTTGATGCGTCCCGTGTGTGCATCTTGCCCAATATGAAAAAATTCTGATGTCATCCACAGCTGTTGCGCCATATTTCAAAGAAGCCATTAACCTTCTAGAAGAATCAGTATGGTAAGGAAAACAAAGGATTTGTGCAGCCTTCTGCAGTGTTATGCATATGTGATTTTGTAAAGAACATTTCAAAAGCCCAGTTTAAAAAGTAGAAGGAGGCTCTAAGGAAGCCACATGGGTATAAATGGGTTCAGTGCTGTTGAAATCAATTAAACATTACCGCTTAAAGCAAGTATAAGCTTCCATCTCCTGGACCAGTTCAGACAGCTGGTATATCTCCACAGGGAAGAGAATCCAGGAGGTCTGTGTTCTCCATAAACAGAATGTTAACTATTAACTTAGAAATCAAAGGATTTTGTGGCAGTACAGGGGTTAACGACATATTGCTTTTAAGTGCAAAGCCATGAAAATCCATGCTTCGTTATCTTACTTTAATAATAACTTTTCATCTTTTCAGGCCTTCAGTAAGTGAGCTAGGAATGAATTTACATTTGTAGTCAAATACTCCCCTCTCCCCCTGATTTCCACTAATATGAGGATGATGAAATGTTAAATTCCATGTTGTCCAGCTAAAGTGCTAGATGTTTATCAGATCTATCCAGCTGGTTCTGCATGAACTCAGGATCTATTGTGTAGCACATGTTGATATATATAAATATTCTGGAATTTGGTTGAATGAACAGTGGGATCAGAGTTATTTAATAACTATCATAACAGGGAAGGCACTGATTAAGCACTGATGTTTTGCTGATCTGTTGCACTCTGTCGGTCGTTAGCTTATCTTTGATCTCTGATTTTTATGATTATGCTGTTTGATTTAATTATGTTTTATCATGTATTATGTTGTGATATTTTTATTCCAGTGTATATTGTATATGGGTTGTTTACATTGAAATTATTGTAAACTGCCCAGAGTGGCACTGTGCCAGATGGGCAGTATATAAGTCAAATAAATAAATAAATAAATAAATAAATAAATAAATAAATAAATAAGCTGCCATTTAAAAAAAGAATGTAGTATGCAAAATTGGCTTTGACAATGTGTCTTGTATGCTTCATGTTCTCAGTTCTACTGATGTGGTAAGGAACCATGGACTTTAACACATGTTATTGTTAAAAAGATATAACATAGGATGTGCTAATTAAAAAAAAACATTGGCGCAAAGGGGTGACCAACTAAGGTTGTGGTCACACCTGGGTTTCAATTCTGATCTTCTGAAGGTCCGGCTTTTCTGCTTCATCCCATCACGTGATTTAATATGTGGGACAAGAGTTCTCACGTCAAAAGCTTTTTTATTTAGTTATTTTATTTTAAAGTGCAGTTTGGCCCCCTTGGCCAGCAGGTGGTGCTAACATTTGAAAAAACGGACCACTTTGGTGGGGAAAATTAATGCTTGTAGGACCGAATAGAGCTTCCTGTTTCTCCATTGGCCCCAGAAATAGCCAAAAAAAAAAAAAAAGAAAGAAAAAGAAACCCGGATCATCAGCGTGGTCCCACGGCATCTTCCTCCTTAAAAGCTGGATTTTCAAAGCAAGGCAAAAAAATTCTTTACCTCGTAGGTGAGTCACAGAAACCTCACTTAAGGGATCATTACCGGGTATTCTTTTTTCTTTTTTTCAAAAAGCCCGGTGGCCATGGGGATGGCATTTTTGGACTCGGTTTATTTAGTAATTTAAACTGCTTTTAAAGGGGGTTGGGACCGAGCCCTAGCAGAATTAAAGCAAACAAATAAAGAACAAAACTTCAAAGAACACATTAGAGAGAGAAAGCTAAAATTCCTAGGTTGTATGAGGAGAAAGAAAGAAAAAATTCTGATTAAGACAGAGTTGGCATGGCGTCATAGTCAAAGTATTAGAGTAGAACTCAAGGAACCTCAGTTCAAATCCTCACTTAGCCATGAGACTCACTGTGTCCATCAGAGTCTCTCCACTTTATTTACATCCCAAACTTCTAAAGTTTGTTAGAAGAAAAGCAGGATATTAGTATGTATCACGAATAATACTGTACATAAATACAGATAGAATACCATGTAGCTAATAGCTTTTTTCATGCAAAGTGTGCTAATATCAAGGTCCATAGTAGGCCCACAAATTGATTTGTGTTTCACGGCTTGGCAGTAAGCGTACAACATTAGTCACTGAAACAATAATTGGCTACTATTGGGTGACTCCCAGAGTCTGTTGCCTAAATCAGTGACTTCACTCCATCCAATTTTAGGGCCAGCGTAACAGAGTACTGTACCACCTCTGGCAGTCCTGTGGGACTCTTAATTAGCATAGCCTACTCAGATATCTCCTATGCCACATGCCATATGAGGGCCTGACATATTTCTGCTTGGACTCAAATTTGTTTGTACAAGATTTTAAGAAACAAGAGACACGGCAAACAATCCATGGGGATTGTTTCCCTTACAAAGAGAAAATACCTGTGTTGGTTTTCTTAAAATCAGCAATACTGTTTTGATCTCATGCAATTAATTGCCTTCAGATTTGTTCTTCAGAACCTCTCGAGGGAGGTGGCAAATGATGCAAATTCTCCTCTCCCTTTGCATCATGGGCTTTTGGGACCTCCACCCGCTGCAGACTCAGCATCGCAATAATGAGTTGGTTTCTTTTGTTCAGAAATACCCCAAGTACTATCACTCAAGGGGAAGTGTGGGTTGGTGTTTGTTTGTTTGTTTTAAGTGGGGCAGGGGAGAGTGAGAAAACCAGAACAGCAAGTGCCAGAAAAAGTTGCAAAGCTAAGTTTCAACAGAAATAGATACAGAGTAAAGATGATTACCTTGCAGAATACAGTACTTCCTTTCAAGTCAGGGTGTATATGGCATCAAAGGGGACCTGTTTGCTTTCCAAATGTTTTTGAGTAATTCCCAGAAGCCCAAGCCAATTGGTTCAGTGGAAAGGTTTGTGAATGTTGTGGATCCTAACATCTGGAGGGTCAAAGGTCTCCCTCCCTGATTTATGGAAACAGAATATGGATATACTGTAGATTAATAGCACTCGGAGGACAGAGAAAAGCTATTCATTGTCTTGATAGATTGATGCACAAGAGTATATTTGACTATAGACCGACACAAAAAGGAGGCCCTCATTTGGCATCACAACTGCAGCCATTCTAGCATTATTACAAGGAATTTACTTAAGTCTTACTTCAGGTAGCCAATTTGGACATATTTATTGACCAAATCAGCCAGGACCATCTTTGACCCATGAGTCTGCAACCACATCCAGCTAAGCATGCCCATGACTGGCCAATTCTTCTCATGCCATAGCTCTGGGGTTACTACTCCTTTCGCTTAGATTAGAGCAATTTCCAAACTGTCAAGAAAGCACTGATTATGCTGCCTTTAAAATACAAATAATAATAAAACATTACTGCACTTTCTATTTTAAAAAGCTAACAAACATCTGGAGAGGGGTTAAGATGTATTATTATGTATAGCACTGGTAAATGAAAAATGTTCATGTTGTTTGCATTGTTAAGGTAGGAAAAGATCATTATTTTTCCCTTTTATAAACGGAATGATATGTCCTCACCATGAGTTCTATATGCAGTTTAAGATCACATCACCTTTAAAAAGCCTGTGGCTGGGCTGGAAAAATATGAGTAAAGTGAACAATCACTGCTAGTCTTCCATACAAAGGAAAGCTGGTATGCCAGCTTATAAATATCCAGAGATAAAATGGTACCATATAGGATTTAAGTAAAACGGCCAGTTCCATGCTTTGTTTGTTTTCCACACTGATTGTTACATAAGAGCATGGTTCAGTATTGTAGTTTGTTTGCGAAGATGCTATAGAGTGTGCATCTGTATTGTTTCTTCTTTCACTTACACAGACTAAGTTTCTAGCAATCCATTTTAGATCTTCAAAGTCTTGGCTAGTGGTTTTATCATATGCTTCCTATTAGCATCAGAAAGAAGAGGGTGGATTACATGTCATATCTTTCAACTATTTTAGAAAATGACGTCCCACTGCTGTTATTCTAAGGAAATACCACACAATAATGCAGTTTCGTAAATTCAATTTAATGTATGTAAATTAGACATTTTAGTCCCACCCTCCTCTAGCCATGCTCCTTAGACATCTGGCCCTCAAGATGGTGCTGCCCAATCTGGGAATTGGCCCTTGGCATGTCGGAGATCTCTTCCACACAGAGAGAGGGGGGGGGGCTATGCAGTAATGCATAATACATTGAACAGAGCAGTAGTGATGGGCAGAGGGCATGGTGAGGGCTGCACAGCTCCCTAGAGGCTAGGGAGGAGGGCTGTGAGACAACCTTCGGAAGCTGGAAAGGCCACTGAGGTGGGGTAAAAGGAGAAAGAGAGACTGGCTGTGTGATAGATAAATGATTGCACGTGTGCGAGTGTGCAGTTCTATATGACTATATAAGAGAGGGAGGGAAGAAGGAGGGAGGTGAAAAGAAAGTGTTGAGTTCTTATCAGTTTGCAATATGGTGTGTCAGATTCTCATACATGTGATTTAGGTCTGCTATGTTTCATTTGGGGATTGGCTTGCTTTTCTTTAAAAATGATAGGCTACTGCAGCAGAAAAATATGGGCTCATAAGTGTGAATCTTTTTTTTTCTTTTGAGTTTTGGGTCCCTTCTCTTCCATATGGTCATCTTCTTGAGAAAGTTAATTGCCATTTAGCCTCAGGTTGCTTCTTTGGGAAACAGGTATTTTTATGCCTCATTGTGCCCACAACAGCCATTCAATTAATGGGAGCCTCTGTGAATGGGCACCTCTATTATGCAATGTGAGTTCCTCAATATCATGGCCTCTTGGCACCAGGTGAATAGTACTGCTTGCTAGGAAAGCGTCCACCAGATTTGGTTTTACTTTGACTATAATTGGCTGTTCCTTGTAGTTTAACTAAATATATATACCGGTATGTGTGTGTGTGTTTTAAACCCCAATTCTGGTGTAGGCTTCTGGCTTACCTTGTTTCTCTCTAGCCAAATAGAAATTCTTTGAGTTTCAAGAGAGGACAGAAGGTGGTGCTTGGCTTCCCTTTGTTAAATACCAAAATACTAGGTGAGGAGGGGTTTGGAGCCATCCCCTCCCCACACTGGCCCCTTGTAGCCTGCAACAGTTTCGATCTAAGAATCTGAACCTGGCTTCCACATCAGCTATGAGACTTTGGGCGTTTATTACCGACCCCTAAACTCCGGGGCAAATGGCTCCCAGCTCCGGAGCTTAAAAATGTTTCCCCACCAGCTCCGGAGTTTACAGGAAATTAAGTGCGACCACGCCCACTTTAGCGCGTCCCAGTGTACCTTTCAAGTACCTGCTCGCTGGAGGTGAAAATTCCTTGATGCAGTGTAACGATAGTGAGTGCGGGGTCTCCTCGCTTCTGTTTGTTGTTGTTTTGGCTCCCGCCCCTTTAAGAGCTACTTAAGAGACTGGAATGTTGCCGCGGCAAGAGCGAGAGGCAGAACGGAGGTGAGCCACATTCTTTTGTTCCTTTTTTTTCTCCCTCCCCTCACGCAGACAGGAGCAAGGAAGTGCGGAGGCGTGGGGACACAGGAAGAGCGACAAGCCCCTAAGATCTCTGGTCTGAATTTAAGTGGCCAGCAGATCTTAGGGGTCGTGTGAAAAGGCTCTTTGGGACTTTAACAAAAGCATATAATTTTGGAAATCAAGTAGCCACCAGAACCTTGTGAACAACCTGAGGAAGGTGAATTATTGTTGAAAATTCACTTAATTCCCTCACTTAATGGCCTAATAAAGACAAGCAGTTCCTGCGTTTGTATTTTCTTCTGCAAGCCCTTTCCCCATTGATCTCACATATTCTAGATCTAGAATCTAGATTGTCTCTTGAGTAGGGAATCCCCTACTTTTGATTTATTCCATTAACAGAAGCTGTAGCTCCCCCATGTGCTCTAGAAATGAATGATAATAGTTTTCTGTGCAGGGGAGCTAGATTGCCAAATTGGGGCATAAACACTTGTGATATAATAAGTCTCTTGCAACTGCTATATGACCCTGTTAATTTGCTACAACACACTATTGCAAGTGCTGTCTTGAAAAAGACCAGGCCCTTCACGACAACAACTACAACCAGAAATTATAAACCTGTTTATCAAATGTTACACTTCAAAATCCAAGCTCTGGCAAACTAGAATGAATAATCTTTCACATCTTCCCCTCCCCATATCTTTTTTAAAAAATCCCTGGTTTTTTGGGAATAAAGATTTTGTCTAGTCTACGCCTTTTATGACTACAGGAGACCTCTGTCATATGAACTTCCAATTTCTACTTAGGGTTGCACAATCCGGGGGGGGGGGGGGAAGATCCTGTCTGGGAAACCCAGGCATGAATCAAAGGAATCTGAAGAAAAAATAAAAACTCTGCAGTAGGTTAACAGTGAAAATGTTTGTTGGTTTAATATAATGAAATTAGACCAACTGTGGTTCAATTGCAACAGATATGAACAAGAAATGTTTTTTTCAACAACATAAGATTGAAAGGGGGAAACTGAAAAAGCCTGACAGGAAGAGTTTCTGCTCCCAATGGATATGAACAATTCAGCCAGTTTGTATAGATCTATCATAAGGAAGAAGAAATGAAGTCTTAAATGAAGCTCTTGGTTAACTTAAGAAAATATGAGAAACTGGGGCAGGGGCTCTCTAATTTTACAGCAAAAGGGACTTCATGGAAATGTTCTAAAAGGCTGTGGCTTATGGACATTAAAATATGTGCCTACATTAGCCTGTTCTTGAGGGGAAATGTCACAGACACCCCACCAGTCATTTTATGCCTTTCTGTTGTGTGAAAAAAATATATAATGAGGAGGCTTCCTTGCAATCAGTAGGATGTGGTCTTGAGTCTGATTTAGCAGCCATGAAGTTAAAAGACTTAAGAGTCATTGCTTGGGGTTTGTTGTTCCTTTAAACTGCCACTTCAGAGAGCCCCAAACGGTCTGTAATTACTGCTGATTCATTCTGTAAGGTTACAGTTCAGCAGAGGCTAGTTCTGGTCTGGCTGCCAGGACTCATCCTTGAGATTTGCCAGTGAAGGCAACCAACCCTTTGATCTTTCTAATGGAGAAAATTGGAGAGCATGCAATTAACTTCACGCCATAAAGAGCTGGATCTGTCTTCAATCGATTCTGATTTGTCTGCCACCAGATTCATCTGTTTAATGAGGAAGAGCGAGGGTCACCATTCAGAACAGGGGTCATTTCAAATTTAGAATGAGGCCAAATATTAAAGTATTTCCGCTCATTGGTTTGTCCTTGCTGCCCAAAGCAGAGGAAGCAAATATCAAGGTGGGTAAATTTAATCAAAAGTTGTGAACAAAATCTTGTTGTGTAAGTTTTTCTTCTTTGCAGGACCCTGCTGTGCAGGTTATCTTTGATAGGGCTGCCATCACTGTAACTTGAAGTATCAGATGTGTAAGTTAGTTAGCAGAATCTGCATCCTGATTTTAATGTGAAAAACCACATCTTTGAGAACAAACACCCATTGGATAAATTGTTGGCATGTGTATTTCAAAAAGGTAAAGAGTACAGTACACACCAGGAGAAGAGTCGATGTATTTCTGGATAAAGATGGGAAGGTTGATGTTTTACGGATTGTAAGCATGGTTTAAGTCCTGAGTGGAAGGTGGGTTGCATGGGGTTTGTTAAGTAGATTGTTTTGTTTTGTTATGGTTAATTTCTTTTCTTTTTGTAAAAATGTCACTTGTTTTTGTTATTGTATTTTGTACAGTAGTTAAGAGAGAGAGGGAGAGACAGCCAACACACAGAAGAAAATAAACTACGGCCTCAGAAAGAAAGAAAGGAAAGAAAGGAAGGAAAGAAAAGAAGAAGAAAGAAAAAGGATGAGAAGTCAAGGAGAATGTCACTGAAAGTCATTCAAGATATTGGACCAAGTACTCTGTTATCAGGATGGCAGAAACAGTACCAAAAGCAACAGCATAGAATACACCATTTTCATATACTGTAGTCCCCCGTTGATCACGAGAGTTACGTTCTCTAGCCAGCCACAGTAAATGAAAATCCATGATATGCAGACGCCATTGTGGTGCTGGCATCTGCATATTGGGTCAGGCCCAGATGCCTCCTCTGTGGACGCATTTCTCTCCTTCGTTCGCCCTTCTAGGTCCGTTCTCAGCCACACCACCTCTGTCTCACTTTCCTCTTGCCCACCTGCTTGCTTGCTCACTTGGTCAGCATCTTCCTTCCCCTTCGTTCTTTCCCAGCCATACCAGAAAGCTGTCTAGTGAGCGAGCGGGTGAAGGGAAGAGCAGGTGGGGTGTGGCTGAGAATGGAACCCTTTTGCTTTAGCCTTAGCTGGGGCAGAAGCGGCTTCTCAGCTTCTCAGCTTCTCTGTTTTCTTTCCTTCCCTCACTCTTCAGCTTGTCTAGGTGGAGGCGGGGTGGAAGCGACGCCTTGCATGTGCTCTGTCTTTGGCTTTCAAACCCTCCACCACCTCACCAAGCTGAACTCACCGGCAGGGGCTCTTTCTGCTTGGTGAGGTGGAGAGGGCACATAAAAAATCTGCGATATGCCAAGACCACGGTATATGAACCACAATGTGGCACAGGACTACTATATAGTTTTGCCTCATCTGCAAAAGCCTTCAGTTGCCTAATTTTTGTTCCTTTGGAGTCTTCTTGTTCTGGGAGAGGTGATTTTGGATAGCTTATCACTTGAGCGACACAAACTTAGCTTGTCCTCGCTGCAGGAAAATGCAGGGATGTTTTTGTACAACGGAGGAAAACAACATTCTATAGCTGGGTCAATTTAAAAAATGACTTTGAAACTGTAGCACCAAATGTGACACAGATGTAGCAGACGGTCTGCTTTTTGTGTCAAATTTGAGGAAATTTTAAGTTTTCAAGTTACTACCGTTCACATATGTCAAAATACAGACCTGACAATTGCTTTGTGTTTGGGTGAAAAGGTATGAAAACAACCCTCCTAGGATTTTTCCTTGCTTGATGTCACTTTATGAATGGTGGTGAACACAAGAAGGTGTGCTGTAGATCATGTTGACTTCTACCATGGGCATTGTTGTCAGCATTCAGGTTGCACTTTGCTTTGTAAAGTATTGGATCCTTTTTCCTGTTGGCAGTGCACGAATGATATTAGGCCATTGCCTGACATTTTGAATGATGGATAAAGAAGTACAATAGCCCACATTCATAAACTGGAGATTTGTTTTAGAAGAATTTAATTTATCTGTCCCGTACTCCCCAGGGAGATTCAGTACATACTACAGCAATTTACTACCTGGGGTCTGCCTTTAAAGTTAAGTCAAAAATTCAGTGGGTCCAGCATGATGTCTTCCAAGAACTGATAAGGGCTGGGCAGTCAATTCATGTGGTTTTGCCTGTGTATTTCCAACACTAATTTAAAATGCTGTTTTTGATCGTTACAGCCTTAAATTGTTTGAGGCCAAGTCGCATGAAAGACTGGCTTCACATATGCTCATCTCCATTGGGGGCCCTCACATCTGCCCTACATCGAGAGCAATTGGTTTAGTGAGACAGGGCAATCTCTGCAGTGGTCCCATATTTCTGGAATATTTTCCAACTGAGGCCAATCAGGCCCCATTAGGACAGGTTTCAGGATCTGTTCCTCTTCTTGCATTTTTCTGACTTGGGCTCTGTTAGACAAATGTTGGGTGGGACTGTTTATCAGATTTCAGCATTTCTGGGGCAGGACATTCCTTTTTATTGTACTGTCTTATTGTTTTATACGGCATTTTCACCTGAGATACTGCCTTAAGAGAGTCCTTACCCTTAAAGAAGGGTTGAAAATGCTGTGCATGAATAAAATATGGTTGTTAGATACCCCAATATGATTTATAACCTTCTTCTCTGTCACAAGAGAGCTGGTTAACTTATGGCAATTCAGCTAGCAGAGAATTCCCTCTAAGAAAGAACTTGGCATTTGTGGACTAAGTAAAAAAGAAACAACATGAAAACAAATGTGAAAAAGAGAAGTCTAGAAAAGTGCCAACCATGAAACACAAATAGACTTGGAATGTACCTTGATTGTTGTTTTCTATGTGGTAAGAATAATAAATATGTGTGTTGTCAAGTCAGTTCCAACTTATGGCAAGATTTCGAAGTTCTACATGGTCAATATCTGGGTTCATAGCTCACAGTAGGAATAATATCAGCAATGGCCACAGATGGTCACAAATTTTAAAAAATCTAGGTTGGGTTTCAGGTTGCTTGTAACTTTCACACAATGAGATGAGCAACCCAAAATCAAGCGGGAGACTCTTTAAATAATATAAATCTGCCACTACTTGTAACATCACACCTGCTGCATGGGCAGAGCCAAGGGAGGAGATGCTGGTCATGTACTCATCAGGGCTTTAACATCCCCTCGCTCTGGGGGCACTCTGGGATGGTGCAGTGTCTTCAACGCTGCACACCTGGTACAGCACATGGCCCCATCAGCCACACACATTCGATGGCCCCTCTCCTGGAAGTTGCAGTAAACGCAGGCATGACCAATCTTCGGCTCTCCAGATGTTTTGGAACACAACTCCCACAGTCCTTTGACATTGGAAACACAGGCTTGGAATTCTGGGAGTCGTGGTCCAAAACATCAGGAGGGCCGAAGTTTGGACATGCCTGCCTGAGTAAAGAGTCAAACTTCTGACCTACAGCTCCACAATCACATGCCCTGATCAGCTCTTAAAGTGGCAGTTTGAAGTGCTAATGAAGCCAACATAAAAGAGACACCTTGGATTATTTATTTACAAGTGAATGGGATAGGCAGGAAAGAGGCCTTAACAGTCAGGAGCTCTTTTAGTATTTCAATAACAGTGCAGTGGTGAAACCTGTATCAATGAAACCAATTCAGAAAAGCTGGGAGGGATATGCATTTGCATCATCATTGAAATTCAGTGAATGTCATTTTGTTTGACATTATTCTTTAAGTTACATTCCTGTCAGCAAGCTGCCAAAGAATCCCCTCAAGTAGAATTTCCCTTTCTCCCCGCCACAGCACAGCAGCACAGCCAAGCCCCTTGAAATCCGAGAGAGAGAGAGAGAGAGAGAGAGAGAGAGAGAGAGAGAGAGAGAGAGAGAGAGAGAGAGATTTAAAATCAGTTTCTGTATTGAACTCCTGTGCTGAGGCTGATGCACCATGCAATTCCATGCATGATGTATGTGCAAGTAATACAACACCAGAAAGCTATTCTGTCGGTGAATGATGTCAGAAACAGCACAATGCCACTTCCTTTTAAATGTCCAGCGAGGACTGGGCTGAAGTGTTTTTATCTGTTGTACAGATCCACAGGAATCTGCTTCTCAGTTG
>JAHTLZ010000204.1:68722590-68791943 GCA_023846285.1 Phrynocephalus versicolor
TGTGTGTGTGTGTGTGTGTGTGTGTGTGTGTGTGTGTGTGTGTGTGTCTGTCTGTCTGTGTCTGTGTGTGTTGGTAGCTGCTTCTATCCCTGTTGAGGACTTTCCTTTACACAGACTTCTATTACGTTAGTTTATATAATCTTTTAAAAATAGGCTATATTATAGATTGCAATATATTATATAACCCACATGCCTTGATATCATTGAAGAAGAGATGGGGTACAAAGGCTGTGGCAGCTGCTGCCCATCTTGATGGGTGGGGCAGAAGCCAACCCAGGTCTCTAGAGTCCTACTCCATCATTCTGTCTTCTACACCACACTGTGGTCAGTTGGACCAGCTCTTAATTTATACATGTCACAAAGAAACAAAGTGTTGTTAGCATTCCAACTGGTTTGTTTATTTTATTGATATCCTAGGTTCCAGCCAAGGCTAACATCTGTAGTTAATAAACAAGCAAAACAACAACAACAACAACACAAAATATATACAACCAAAAATACAGTAAGTTTCAATATTAAAACCTATTTAAACAAACTGTCAATTTTAAAAAGAATAGCTGCATTACATTTAAAAGCACATTGGGAACAAACAGTAGAGTACTTCCCTATTAAAAGCCAATTCTTCAGCAAGCCATCGGTTGCCAAAACCATGTTTAAATAGAAGTCCAGTAGAAAACAACAGGAATTTCACAGTCTACCATACAGTGCTCTCTGATTTCCTTTTATCACACTCTACCTCAATAGTCCCCTACAGTACTCCTGCGAAGGAGATCAGTATCATTGCCCCATATTGCAAAGGAACAATCAATTATCTTCACTTTCTTTACTGCCCAGCTTTCAAATCCTTACATAGTGATTGGAAATACAATCATATTTATTATTTTGACCATGATCTCCAGTAACACATCCTTATACTTGATGATCTTCTTTGTTTCTTCATAGCTGCCCTTCCAGGTCTGAGACTTCTTCTGATTTCTTGGCTACAATCTCATTTGGATTGATAAATGAACCAATATATACAAAATCTCTAACAATTTAAATGTCTTCATTGTCTGGATTATGGTTATTACAGTTTGAACAGATAGAAGTATAAAATGCATCCTTGTCTGATATCTTTGCCTATGGGAAACTCTTTTGATCCTGTCCTTGATTTCTCTTCACATATGGGTTATATACATTAGGACAACCAAGTGTTGAGGCACACCCATTTCTTCAAGAACAACCCATAGCCTTTTAAAATCCACATGGTCAAAAGCTTTGCTATACGCCTGTAAAGCACAGACTGATTCCCTTCTGAAATTCTTTGGTACACTTTAATAGCTAGCATATGTTTGTAATATAATCTCAACTGTATTTTTATTTTTGTATCTCTCTGTCTTCATTATTTACCATTCCTTGCTCGTGTGGATTAAAATCTTTGTTGCAACACCTTGCGAATCACTTTCCTTGCATGCATGGGAAAATAATGTAATGGTTATAAAGTTACTGCCGTCCTTGGCATCTCCTTTCTTGAGAAGTGAAATAAACATGCTAGTACAGTAGTGGCTAAATTCAGCTAGGTTATGCCTCTTTTCTGCCCATGAAGTAAAAATACAATAACAAAATACAACAACCCTTGGGTATCCTTGTACAACAATGCCAAAATCTCATGGGCAAGATTAGACCTCACTGTGTTACGACACCATCGTGCCCAGAAGCCCACACAATAGCTCCTTCCCAGCCTAGCACTAAATCATGTGCAGTTAGTAATACCCTGGACTTCTCCTCTATGGGCCAGTGTTTCTTATTTTGGATCAGCTGTATGGGAAGAAGTAGATGCCTTGCATGGTCACTTGGCTCCATTTCCTCTCTGTGCATTTAGAAAATGCAACTACAATAGCCCTTCTAAGAGTCATGACTGTATTTTCAAACTCGGAAACAAGCATGTCTCTCCAAAAGAGTTAGTGGCATTAAAGCAATTGAATTCAAATAGGGAATGAAATGATGTCCTTGTAACTGTTTCCTTCCCACAATAGGCAGAAACTCCCTTCTTTCAAGGCTAATTAGGTACTAAAATTGAACATCAATGTTGTATGTAAAGTAGGCCAGGCATACATCTCACATTGAAGATGATAGTCCTCTGTTAACAAAGAACCATAAGAAGGGAGAGTAAGGGGCCTGAAGCAGCCATCAACAATAACACAGAGACTGGAAAGAAGACCAAAAGTGTGTTGGTAGGTATACAATAACAGACAACTCCCATACAGAGACCCCTCACCTGACACAGCAGATCCAACACAGAAAGCTATGTTCTTTCAATTCTGTGGTAAATACTGTGGTAGTTTTCCTCTGGATCATTCTGAGGCCAAGTGAAAGTAGATCCATCCTGTCTCCATTACTAAAAGGTCATATGTCAAGAATTTGGGTGCACATTCTTTTCTTATCCCTTGCCAGTAGTTATTACTTGACAGGGCAATGTGGTGAAAAATACTTGGGTATTTTAGGTGGCCCATTATCTGAAGTAAACAGAAGAACTGTAATTCTGTTCAGAAGACATATATAGGCTATGATAGTCGCCCAACAGCAGCACTGGATAAACAGGATTAGTCAGGTGTCTCATTTTTCCTGTTCAGTGTTGCTATCGTCACCTTATGGTGTCTCTCAGTGACAATGATCATCATTGATGGCCATGCTCTCACTGACAATACTGATGGTTTGCGTGCAGCACTGCCTTTTCTTCCCTCTGGGGACAGACTTTCAATGCACATTTTAGTGCGTGTTGAACTCCTTGCAGATGCTTAACAATAAAGGTGTTACATGAGGGTATGGTGCATTTTGAGGATGTCATGCCCCTCCCCCCAAAAAAGCTGAAGTCAAGTTGCAGACTGAAATACCTGCTACCTACAACCAACAAACTGACCCACAAACCTACCTGTGTTCCTAATCATCCTTAGACTTCAGTGTCATTCTGGTCCCTGGGAAATTACTAGTGCCTCTTATTATCCTTTGCTATTGACCCAGCTGGGCTCCTAGTCAATGATAGGCAATATCACAGTGGCTCCCATGGTGGAGAAGCATGGAAAATGTCATACCTGTGCCTCGTTAGGTTGATTTTTTTTTGTTAACTAGTTGTTCTTTGCCCTTGTGCAGTGATCAGAAATACTAGTTTTTGACACTACTACTCCACTTGCTTTCTTGGGGGTTCTAGGAATTTTCATTTCAATATACCCTTTCCAATTGTTTAACAAAACGTGCTATAAATGTCCTATATTACTGTTAGTAGTGCTAGAACTGGGGATACCAAGTGAGTTGGCTAGAGTAATAAAACAGCACTCCTGGAAGCCTGGGTTTGAACCTCCCCTCAGCCATGGAAATTCACTGGGGGTGTGGCAGTGGGCACGGGGGGAGGCGGCGATGGGCACGGGGGCGGAAGGCAGACGGCGACGAGCAGCGATGGGTGGACGGCAATGGGCGGCTGGTGGGTGGAGGGGACGGACGGCGGTGGTCAGTGGCGGGGGGCGGCAGGGATGCAGCAGGCTGGCCAGCGCCCTCTCTCCATTTTGGTGCCCTAGGCAACTGCCTAGTTCGCCTTAATAGAAGCGCTGGCCCTGCCTACATTACAATCATAACAAAAACAGGGACAGCTTTCACACCCCTGTGCACGGGGGGGGGGGTGGACATGAGCATGAGCCTGTGCCTTAGAGGGAACCTTGCCTATCAGGGTTGCTATAAGAAGGCTCTGACTAGACTGTACAGAGCAATAACTAACTCCTGACAGAGTAATGAAAACACCTTTAAAACAGGGACTGGGATTACTTCCTTCTCTAGATTATTATGGACCACAGTTCCCAGAGTCCTTTCTCAATTGCCATACTGAATGGGACTCATGGAAATTGTAGGCCAAAGCATGTGGAGGGCCAAACCTGCCCCACCCTTGCTTTAAGCACTGCCCAAGGCAGCTTATGTGAAAGAGAATGATGTGAATGGGTGAAATGTTTGCCTTGGTGATTCATCTTGCTCTTTGCGTGATGGAGATAAAACAGGAACGATGCCTGTCAAAACTTAAAAGACAACTACGGTCCTATCCCTGCACAATGTTTAAACATTTTCCGAAGATACGAAGTTAAATCTTGCTTGGAAACCTAGTAACGGCTAGTAGGATAGCGTCATCATACACCTTTGTGACATGTTTTTGTCTGCCTGACGATCAGAGCCCAACTCTGCTCAAAATGGCATGCCGGATAGACTACCCACTTCCACCTCAATGCCTAGCTGTAGGAGCTGATAACAGCCGCTTGCTCTCAGGAGAACCTAATGTATTTTTAAAGAGCACTTTAACACAGTGTAACAACATTACCACACATCTTGCTCAAGCAAAGAATTTCCCCCATCTGTATTCAAGGCCAGATAAAATGACTGCAGAAATGAGTTGGTTACTGTACCTGAGCGATGTGCTGCGCCTGCCGGTGACAGGAAGTTAATTAGACAAACTTGAGTAGCATTTTCCTGAAATCGGTTCATATTACTTGAAAGCAAGGAAATTATCTTCTTATGTAGGAGTTATGATTTCTGAAGTTAGTCACATGCAACAGAAATGTGGGAGGAAGATGAGTTCAAAAGGGACCTCAAATCAATCCCAAAAAACAGGACTAGCTTATCTTATTTTTCAGTATAACTGAGAAACAACAAAGTTCAAACATCATAGTGCATCCATGAGATATGTGTCAGATTATGACTACAGTGTTGAGTATATTAGGGGTTATTCCTTTGCACTCCCTCTCTGTATACATAGAACACCGAGGAGGAGAAGTCCTAATGCAGCACATCTCCTGAACCATCTGCAGTATCATCCATATGGCTGTGGCCCATACTAGCCAAGCCACTGCAGAAGGTATTAGTTCAGTCTTAGTGCAAAAGTGGTCCATGCACACATAGACATGTGCCTGCAAAGCCAAGACTCCATGTGAACAAGGATTCAAAGAAATTCACACGGACAAGTTCTGCACCTCAGCAAGGGCACATTTATAAGCCACTTCCACAACAGCAGTGACTAAATGTGCACCATGTGCATTTGGCATTCTTGGGTGTGGCTGATCTCAGTATTTCCAATCTCCACTGAATGAAGGCTCATGGGTGGGAACTTCAATTACAGTATGTCTGTGAAGATTCTCAGTCATCCAGGTGAGTTTATCATTACCGTGATGTGAACTGGGATTTGTAAGCTTGGGGCCTCCCTGGAAATCATGAATCTGTTAGGCAGCATTGGATAAACCCCTTCACTCCCCACAATCTTTAAAATCGAAATAACAGCGAGTGACCAATCTCACAAAAGAATCATTAGGGAGTTACAATAACAATTAGAAAGCATTGTAAAGCACTTTCTTTCTTAACACTTCTGTCCCTTTCCTTTAATCCAAGTTGTACATACATAGCTCTTTACTTAAGGCAATACAAACAGCCCTCTTCCTCACCGCTTGAACCACATATAATAAACCTGTGGAGTAGGACAGATCAAGACTTGAGAGGCACAAGTCAACCTAGCTTGTTTCAGGGACAGCTGGCAATTGAAACCCAGGTTTACTGAACCTTAGTCTAACACTTTAACTGCTGTACCATTTTGGCTCTTTATTGTCTAAAGCAGGGGTCCTCACCCTAAGGCCCCGGGGCCGGATGCGCCCCCCCAAGGTCCTGAATCCGGCCCCCAGTGCCAACTGCAACCCCCCCCCAAACCTACCCCCTGCTTTGCGAGCAAGCCAGCCTCTGCAGTTGCTTCTATTGCTGAGGCAGTTCAAAGCAGTGGGCTATGTCGCTTCTCCCACTCCCCCCAACTACCGCCCAGATGATCAGCATGCTGATCTAGCATGCTGGCTAGTGGGACATTCAAAGTGGGTGGGCTACGGCAAGGTCCCCCACTCCCTCCCCCTTTTTTCCATGTTGGCCTTGTTTTTGGACTGTGGTCCGGCCCCCAGTGCTGTCTCGGGCGTGGTGGACCGGCCCGCTGTTTGAAAACGTTGAGGACTCCTGGTCTAAAGCATTTGGAGACTTACATATACAGTAGTGGCAAGTCATAGAAGATGCTGGCTGCAGTTGCACACTCCCACTGAAAGCAGTGAGACTTACGTCTTAGTAGGCGTGTATGACGTTGCTCTGTCTAGATGCAGCTGGTGAATGCCTGATGCAGGCATCTCCTTTCATTTGTCACTGCTCTGAAAAACCAGGATTACTTAAGGATTAATAAAATACCATCCAGCAGGCCCTTCAGTCATCTGCCAGCTGACACATATCAAGGCTTTAATCCACTGAACATAATATCACTAACAGGGCAGCAACTTAGAAGAGGGGACAGCCAACCCAAAAACCTTTGACATGGTGCTACCCCTGGAGATCAGCCTCAGAGGTCAGGAAGTCTCTGCTATGCTCTAAACATGGGGGTGACTTTGAGAAAAAGACGCTTAGTGTAAAATATGTCCCTTCATTAACGCCATCCCTGACTTCATAGTCAATGAGGATGTGCCTCCCTTCAAACAAGGCAGACCAGCTTGACTGGCTAGGCTGGATAAGCCCATTAATGTTTTTGCAGTAGTGGATGAGAGCCATATAAGTACCCACACAGAGAAGTGATTACTCCTGATTGAATGTGAAAGTAGCTGCTGACATACTGTGTTTTGAAAATCTGGATTTATAGGTTACAAGAGGGGAAAGCATGCACTAACTTAAGAGTCTCCCTGTACTCATCTGACGGACCCCCCCCTCTCTCTCTCTCTCTCTCTCTCACACACACACACACACAGTTTCAAAGCCTTTTGATAAAGGGATACAATATGTTACTTCTGTATTATCCGAGGAAAAAAGATAAACACTGTAAGAGGAATGAATGGGATAATTCATTTCATTTTCTCCTCTGGGTTATATCAATTTGCCCAGCTTTCAGTTTCAGACTTTAAACCACTATTCTCTGTAGGATTGTAAGCATCAGATTTAATCTGAGGAGGCTGAACTATCTATAGAATAAAGGCCAGTAACGTTGTCCCATTCACCTACCCTTCTGAAGCCAAGGGGAAGGGAGGACATTGTTCTGCAGTCCAGTGAGTAATAAGCATGTGCTGTCAAGTCAATTCTGACTTATGTCACAAGTTTTCTATGTAGAGAATACTCAGGAGTAGTTTATCATTTCCTTCTTGGGGGGAGTCTGGGAAGTGTGTGGTTTGCCCAAGGCCACATAGGCTGCTCTGCCCCCCATCTAGCAGTAGCAGCATAATTAGGCATTTTGGCACCTGGTCCAAAGAGCAACAAAAGTGCCCCTTGCAAAATAATAATAATAATAATAATAATTGTAGTGCATAGTTTAAAAACAATGCAATCATTAATTACAGTACAGCAGGCCTGCCCAGTAGGTAGACCGGGAGCTACCAGTAGCCCGCAAAGGGTTCAAAAGTAGCCCGCAAGCCATCAATAAAAAATGTGAGGGGATAAGTTTTCCACCTCTACCTCCACCACCCCAAGGACCACCACTCCCCCAGCAAAGCTCTGGGTCTGCCAGCCCACTGTCAAACCCGAGCAGGGCAGTTTAAGGGCTGTGGCACAGTCCCCTGCTCCCCCTCCCGGCCAGATGCTCGGCCTGCCACTGTCTCGTGACCAGCGGAGTCGCTAGTGAAGAGCAGAGGGAGGGGAGGAGACAGCAAGAGGTGGGGTCGCAAGTGTGTCCACCTCCTTTGCAGGGTGATGACTCCCCTCTTCTTCTCCCCGGAGAATTCCTTGAGGAGGAACAAACTGAAACTAAACCCAGACAAGGCAGAGATGCTTCTGGTCAGTCAAAAGGGGGATCAAGGGATAGGGATGCAACCTGTCCTAGATGGGATTACCCCCCAATTGAAAAGATAGGTCCGTAGCTTGAGGGTGTTCCTGGACTCATCCTTGAGCTTAGATGCTGTGACGAGGAGTGCATTTGCACAATTAAAACTAGTACACCAGTTACCACCATTTCTTGAGAAATTTGCTCTGGCCACTGTGACACATTCCCTAGTGAACTCTCGGCTGCACTACCGTAATGCACTCTATGTGGGGCTACCAATGGAAAATCTCAGGAAACTTCACTGAATCCAAAACGCAGCAGCCAGATTGCTGACTTGGGTGGGTTACAGAGATCACATTATACCCATACTAAAGCAGTTTCACTGGCTGCCAATCACCTACCGGGCACAATTCAAGGTGCTGACCTTAACCAACAAAGCACAAAATGGCCTGGGTCCAAGTTACCTCAAAGATCGAATTTTGCAGTACGAACCAGCTCAGGTGCTAAGGTCATCAGGAGACGCCTTTCTCTCCATCCCACCATCTTCACAGGTACACCTCATAAGAACACATGATAGGGCCTTCTCTGTTGCTGCTCCCAGACTTTGGAACTCCCTCCCCCTGTATGCCAGGGCTGCCCCGTCCCTGCTGTCTTTCTGGAAGGAGGCAAAGACCTTCCTCTTCAGGCAAGCTTTCCCGGAATGAGGGACTTCCTACTATATAACTTTACAGTATATGGATTACCATACATGATTGCATTGATTGATTTCATAAGAATACCAGTGTTTTCCATGTTACTTTCCTTTTTCTTTTATTTTTATGTGCTCTTTGTAGCTCTACTGTTACCTTTTAGTGTTCTAAGATGCCTCCTCTAATTCCCTGTTTTTAACTTGAATATGTCTTATATGTTCTGGGCTGTATATTGTCCCTCATTACTGTAAGCCACCTTGGGTCCTTTTCCAAGGAGAAAGGTGGGGTAAAAATATTCAAAATAAATAAATAAATAAATGTTTGATTTGAACCAAGTTCTTTGACTCCACTATACTGCTCTTGTTGCAAGCCTCATCTTAAGACCTGGAAGAGTGAGGAGACATATGATGCTGTCTCAACATGTATGTTCCCCTTTCAATCCAACATAAATGATTAAATGAACAGTCCCAAGCCTAAGGGGGGGGACCTGTACATTTGGCACACTTCTCCTCTCAGTTTTTTAAAATTGGATTTCTATATTATACCATATACTATACTATACTCAAAAAGATGAAAGGGATGGCTTGCAGGTATAGGGCTTTTTCAGCAACTGCCCCCAGACTATGGAATGCCCTCCCAAGTGAGACCCGCCTGGCGCCGATGTTGATAAAGTTTCGGCACTAGGTAAAAACCTTCCTGTTCCAGAAGTTTTCAAACTAATGATTGTGGGTCCTGATAGCAATTTTAATGTGTTTTTAATGTATCGTATTTATTGTATTTACATGTTTTTATTGTTCAAATTTTATTGTAATTTTGATGTTTTAATTGTCTAGTTTGATTGTGAGCGGCCCAGAGACCTTTGGGTAGTGGGTGGCATACAAGCTATATAAATAAATAAATAAATAAATAAATAAATAAATAAATAATCTAGCCCAAAGGCTACTTTGTTTATAGGAGGTGGGGGAATATCTGGCTCCACCTTTACTGGGGCCCATGTTGGATGGTATTTCCTGGAAGTGAAATCCAAAATTTGAGTTTAATGTATTTATTGTTTGGTTTTAAATTATAATTTTTGTCAATGTAAACCACCCAGAGTGGCCTTTGCTGCCAGATAAATCTAATCAATAAAGTAAAATAGGCTAGAGTGCCAATAGTTTCTTTAACCATATGACATCAAATGGTACGCACAATTGATATATTTTAAAGCTACATGACAGATGTTCAGTTTTGCAGTTGCCATTGAAAAAAAGTAGAACTTTGAAAAACTTCACAGAATGCAAAAGCACCCTATAAGCAAGGTTCGTAATCCAAATGAGTGGTGCCTTTATTAAGTCAACCTTCACTCCTAGGGAAAGGGGGGAAAGACATGAAATTATGTACAAGCTTTCAGAAGCAAAAGACCCCAAAGCCAGGCACAGTGTTCTGGAAGGTGAAAGGCGGGGTTAGGGTTAGGGTTAGGGTTAGGGTTAGGGTTAGGGGAAAAAGAAGATATCCTTATCTTGTCTCAGCAGATACCCAAAGGCGGCTCTTGGGTGTTTGAATCGCTGCTGGTGTTGAATTCTAGCACCAAAAAGCCATTTTCCTGAGGGAAGGAAGTTTTGATTCTCTGTTGCTGCACACATGAAGTTCAGTTGTAAATATTAGTAAATTTGAAAACTGAGACTATTTTTTTAAGGTTAAAAACACCAACTTCTTTCTTTTGGCCTAACTTGTTGAAAACATTATGCTCAGCCGACCCTGGGCCATCAAGCTTATCATAGCTTCCACTTTAGCTTGGTGCCATGGATGAACACTCAGCTCACTCACCCTCAAATCCAACCTTATGGAAGAATCTAGGAGATAGAAAGCGAAATGCTATTTCATGGGGCCCTTGGCACACTTTGTAATTTTCTTAATGCATTCAATCTGGTGTGAGTACATGGAGAAGCACTGCTACCCATGGACTGATGTGACCCAGAAGTGGAAAATAATGTAATGCAAAGAAAGTCCTCATTTACATGGATCTAAAAATGCTTACAAGGAGCTGCCGAAAGATCTGCGAGACACTGAAATATGTATAGAACACTGTAATTAAAACTACCGGTATGCTTACAACTTTAATTTATGGAACATCTTTGCAATTGTATATGGGGACAGAATTGTTACCAGGCAGGGTTGGAGTGTGGTGTATCAGTTTTCTGTCTGCTACTGCCCTATGAAGCAAGTGAGAATGCCAAGATGAGCCACAGAAAATGTCCCTTATTGTGTTAAACTTGAATTAAACCTGCTTGCCATCTCTTTTCCCTCTGCAAATCCTTCCTGGAGTCCCCATCTAAAATTCAGCTCATCTCAAAGTGTAGCAAAGTCTCAGAGCTTGGAAAGTTACCCTTTCTTAACTACAATATCCAGAGCCCTTATTATTTGGGGGGGGGGGAGGATTTTGGAGTTTGTAGTCCATAAAAGTAACTTTCCCAAGCTTTGCATATCCTCAAACCACCATGTCTCCAGCTCTAGCGTATATCACAGTTTTTCTGGGATGTGGCTCCTTCACCTTTCCCCAGCTTGGGTCTCAGTGAGCTGGGTGATTGTCCTCAGTTCACAGATGAATACAGTTGAAGACCATCATATTGCTGTACTGAGACAGCCAGCAACCACCGACTTCAAAGAAACAGATAAAACAAGAGATGTACCAAGGAGATGTTCTGTGGCAGACTGATTTTGTCAGATCATAATCTCACTGAGTGCTATCTTCCTCTTCAGAAACCATAGTATGGTTACTCTGTTCATTAATCACTCAAAGATGGCTGTCAATGTTTGGGTTGCAGAAGAAATATATTTTAATTACAGTATTTTTCCATGTATAAGACTATATTTATGCCTAAAATTGTTAGACTAAAAATTGGGGGTCATCGTATACACGGAAGTAAGCCAAAGAGAGAACAGCACAGTTACAAAACTGTAATTTTGGGTTAGAAAGTGGGGGTTGTCTTATACATGGGGCATCTTATAGACAGAAAAATACAGTAATATGTTGGTTTCTATTCACCCATTTCTGAGATTGTCAGGAAACAGCAGTTTTATCTCTCTTTTGTACTAAAGTTTATTGGATTCTGCCAGACTGGACAGTTCAGGGAGATATTTCCAGCCAAGTAACTTTTCCGAGCTTTGAATCAAAGTGCATACATTTTAAAATCTAGTTCTACAAATGTGCCTTTCTCTCAAAAGAAACTAAAATGGAGTCAGTCAGACAGACTATATCAGCATCCCTTTCAACATACTGTTCAAAGCCACTATAGAGGTACAGCTGAAACCCATTAAATTCAATTGAGCCCAAATGGCCCATAAGTCATGTGGAAACTTGTTTTCCTCTGGGATAGTTAACTACAGAGCCTTTCTTGAGCTCCCAAGTTCTCTCTCTCTCTTTCAAATTGTTCTAATTTTCCTGAAAGCCATGAAGGCTACACAAGATAAGTGAACACCAATCTGTAACACGATCCTGAAGGATTTGAGGCACTTTTTGTTACCTTCTAAAATGTCAGCCTTTAATAACTCAGAGCAATGCTTTTCTTAAGCCTAGCTTGGAACTGCAGAAGCTTTCCTATCATAACCAAAGGTATAAATTGCTACCACTGGCCCTAGCCAAACATAAAGAAATATTAACTCTTATAAATCTGTACAGTTTATGGATCTGTGAATATACAGTATGTCTTCAGATGTTCATCTGATCTGACATTTTTCAGGATGAAAGATTGAAATACTGACAACTCTACACATACAGCCCCTGGGATAATTGTGTATTAGTTCTGTATGAGTAAGTTTAAATAGGAAAGTGAGGGAAATGGAAATTAAAAAATGATAATAGATACTGTTACTGTATAATTGTTAGAAGGATGGCAATTATAACAACAATTCGTGTAGCTACATGCAAAGTAAATAAGATACTGTATATATGAGCTGAAGTATCAAACGTCTGGATCAGATCATGAAATTATTTTGTCTAATTAGCTGTTTCTAACAGCAGCCAGAGCCATTTCCTTGGAACCTTTCCAGCAGAAGATCCACTGTCTTTCCTCGTTATTTATCCTAATACTTGGTACTCCAGAGTGATATTGTAGGCATTTGGGTATCACAATATGCCAGAATTCAACAGGAACCCTAGCTTAGTGAAGATAAGCCAGGATAGTTTGTTTATTGTGATTTTGAAACCTGGCAGGAGTTCAGCGGCGTAGCAAGGTTTTGGGGCGCCTGGGGCCAAAGTTGTTTTTTGCACCCCTCCAGCCCTCCCCAACTCCATCCCATCCACCTAGCAATCCTGTGATTTGGTGCCCCGTAATTGCTGTGCCCGGGACGCCCCGCCTCCCCTGCCCTCCCCACGCCATGTCCCTGTAGGATTTACTGCTCTAGCTTGTTTTTCTCCCAACAAATCAGAGGGGGGGGAATGGTTCTGGACTCAAGTGAATTGCATTATTGTCACAGAATATGATTCTTCCCTTTAGGTATAATCCGGGATCGTCTGCCCCCCCATGCGTTTGGCCCCCATTCCCCCGCCCCCCCCCCCACCCCCGGGGGGGGGGGGGGCTGGGATATTCTCTAAGTCCTGCTACTGATACCGATTCCCACAATATAAATTACTCTCTCCAAATCCACCCTATTTTTCAAAATGATAGGCAAGTTGTCTCAGACAGTTTGCCTATCAAAGTCAGTTCCCAGCAAGGCTAAGAAAGGGGTCCCCCCCTTTTACTTCTACAGAATTAATGCCATAAATACAATTCACTTATAATGGTGGCATATGGTTCATTATACACCATGTTAAGTGGTCGTTTTGCATGCACATCACTCATCTCTCATCACATGGTGATTCTCAGATTAATAGATAGATTGTCTGTACTGGAAAATATGCTATGTTTGATTCAATGGGGAAGATGCTTACAATGGATGATGTTTGTTACAAGTAATCCCTTCAGAGTGCTGCCACCATGGTGTGAACTGGCATCCCACAGCCAGCATCCTTACACTAGACTAGAAGGGGTGGCAGAAGATACATCTGCTCTTTGCTAATGTTTAATACTAAGACAGCAATTAGTAATAAAGCTCTAACTGTTTGTTCATTATGTAGATTACTTTTATCACACCAAATATTGTGCACTTCCCAAAATACATTGCATCATGAGACCAATAACACATTTGCAAGCAAAGAGTCGTCTATGGTAATTGCTGTGCTTTAAAGATAAAAGTGTCATAAAATGTTACAAATATGCATGGGTTGCCTGAAATGTACAGGCAACAGCTGGACTTCTGGGCATCTTAAAGATGAAAGATTGATAGGCTCTTTTCTTGAGTTACTGTATATGAAGTGATTTTAAAAGTCAACACCAAAGAGAGCTAGGACCAATGGGCAAACTCTGTTGGTTGGAGGAGGCATTTTTACTCTTCCCTGGATCAGAGCCCCACCCTGTCTGATCCCAGAAGATAATTACCTCTGTTCCCCCACAGCCAACTTGTTTGTCTGAAGACTTGCAGAAGGCTAACTTACCCATTTAAATATTGTTTGACTCTTGAAGTTATAAAAGGTGTTTCTGCAAAACCCAGTCATTTCTGGATTCTAATTAAAGACCTTTTTATATAAAATAGGCTCAGGGGAGGCTCAATTAGATTTAAAACATGTCACTCAAAGGCTTATGGGTAGTGTATAAATACTTTGGCATTTTGGAGCCATGGATGTATTTATGGATGGATGGATGGATCTATCTATCTATCTATCTATCTATCTATCTATCTATCTATCTATCTATCTATCTATCTCTTTGGAGGCCAATGTCTTGGGGGAGAGGGGCTAGGGTTGAAGTCTTTGAATGGGATTTAAGAGATCCAGGTCCTGACCTTCCTGGGTGAACACGATAAGCTTTGCATTCAATTTACCTCACATAATATTTGTGATGATAAAATGGAGAGGAAGGAAGCTATGTAGCTGTTTTGGAAAAGGTGGATTAGGCTGCTCTGGTTCCTGGGTATTGTTACTACGTTAGGTGAGCTCTAATAAACTGGTGAGGAATCCCAGCAAGACTAAGGTTCTGTGCTGTCCAATAGTTAACTTATGTCCAAGAGCTGGGCAAGTAACTTATTTTGAGTGAGTCATTACAGTTTCCCTGGTAGAACAAGTTCATGGCTTGGGGTTCATGGCTTGGGGCTCTTCCTCACTGCTAGCCAAAGTGGAGTGCCTGAAGCCACCCTCAATTCTGAATGACCATACCTGAACAAGGACAATCTAACCACAGAAGATCATGGATACTGACATACTGAGGGAGCACTTCTATGAATACTTAAACAGTTGCTGAGATATTTAAAGAGATATCTGTGAGAAATATTTCTCAGCTTGACATTCATGTTGTAGAATGTCCTCCCTTTTGAATGCCTGACTAGAACTATGTGACCCTTTTTTTTAATTATTTATTTTATTTATTTGACTTTTATGCCGCCCATATAGCCCAAGGGCTATATGGGCAGTTTACAACATAGGATAACATAACAAGTAACAAAGGAATATCTTTAAAAAAAACTAGAACCCTAACAGCTAGCATGGGGAAGAATTCAGTAATACAGGCAATTCTTACTTTTGCAATTCTCATATTCATTCATTCATTCATTCATACCATGCCTCTACCACCCCATTAGTGTATTCTCATGAAACTGTCAGTTTGTTTGGAATGCCAGAAAGGCCACGAGTCTAGATGTGCATTGCAAACCATCCTAAGTGCTCATCTTGCAAGCACACAAAGTGATTTCATAGACTAGCCATCATAGTGGCTTATTAATATATGAACTAGTACAAGTGACTGAGCCTACCAGAGAGATAGAAGAGTGATTGACCTGGACTACAAAATTATAAGGTCATATCCCTCGTGGTATCTGATTAGAACCAATGTCTGAATCACTGCAAGGGTAACAACCAAGTGAAGCAACTCTGTCAGGAGAATCAGCAAAGAGACAATTGTCCCTGAACGGGCCAGCTGCATAGACTCCACACAAGAATAACATAGCAAAATAAAAGGCAAGCAAACAGAGATCAAATTCCAAATTCACAAAATAACTGTATTGGAATCCACCCTTAGAAGCAGTACCTCAGCCATTTTAAAATGATGACTCGCCCACCAAAAGTAGGAGGGAATTGTCCAGTTCGCATCCCACTAATAAACAATCAAAACACCTCCAGTGATCAATTTGGCCCTAAGGGCTTCTAGACAAATCTCCTGCTTGTGGAAACCCTTTATCTGCCTTCCTCCTTCCTGTCAACAGGTCTCATTCCTTTGTGTAACAAATGGTTTAGGGAAATCCTTTGCAGCCACACCTGGACCCCCCCCCCACACACACACACTTAAAACCTCCTTCTACCACATTCCCCTTTCTTTTCTTTTTTCCTTTTCTCTCCCTAATCATCTACTCCTTGCAATCCTGCCCCACTTGCAAACTTGAGGGAGCCCATTTCACCTTTTCCCACAATGCCCCTCTCCACTTGGCTCACTTAGCCTAACCTGACCCCAGGAACCCCCTCTCCTTGTTCCATACTAGGGAGCACTGGTAGCCAAGCAACAAGCTAAAGGCGCCTGAGGGAACTCCGGACCCAGATAGGAATATCAGCAACTAATCTCTGCTTCAATTCTTCACATGATCCAGAGGTGCAAAATTGGATTATCCCAGACAACAGCTGGATCTTTCTTCTCTTCACCTCAGTCTGGATTCCTGATGGACTCCTTTTTGTGTTGCCAACTATGGACCTTTCATATGTGTGTGGCTCAGCAATCAAGACTTGTTTTTATCACGTTAAGACATCTGCATACCATGTACTGCTAATCAATGCTTCCTTGTTTTCTTTGTTCTCCCGCAGGAAACTTCTAGCAGCTATCCTTGCCCTGATCTTCCCCTTTTGTACACTATGCCAACCCTGTTTGCATAACCATGTAAGTACCAATTCCTTCATTGTGCGTCTGTTGTTTCTGTACATGATCAGTCTCCCCCTAAGGGTGTAAAAAATTCTTTAAAAAACCCCAGCGCCCTTTTGTTTGGCATGGTCTTTGCTCTTGCCTTAACAGAGTACAGTCCGTCAGCTCTTTATCGGATCCAATAAACAGCACAACTCAGAACTGTCTCTTGCCAGAACTTTTATTGGGTCAACAGGTCTGGCGCACACAGACAGGGACTAGCCCTGAGCTGTGTCAACAGTCCCTCCATGCCACAGCTTCACTATCAGCTTCAAGCCTTCTCTGGATTTCCCTTTTAGGCTTAGGCTTTCTTCAGAGAAAGTTTTGAGGGAATGTCATCGGCTACAAAAGAAATGGGGAATGGAAGAAAGTTCTGTTGTCATCCAACCACCCAGGAATGCAATCAGTGTCTTTTTAATTACTGGCAATTTGCTGCTGCAAATTATACCATTTCACTTATGCAAACAGAAATTGCCAATTGGATTCTGGCTGTATTACAACTGGGATAGCTTCCAGGAATACAGGATTAATAATTATGGGCCTTCAAGTCTATTTTTACTTATGATTAACCCTCCTAGGATTTTTCTAGGTATCTGCAGTAGCTTAGAAGTCCTTCTCGTGTTCTGAGACTATGCAGCTTGTCTAAGGCTGCCCAGGTGACAGGGCACAACCCTGAGAGTCTCACACGTTCTCTGAATGATTTCAGCTGGACGCTCCTGTGGGAAACACCTAATCTCTGGCTTTGAAGTCAAACACTCTTAATCTTAAGGCACACTCACATCTAGCAAATTCATATATACACAGTTAACATAGGTACACTATACACAGTATATTTATATTTTATACATTACACGTTCCATGCATTATAAAGTGGCTTAGAAAATCCCTTCCCTACCCATTCAACTCCCATGAGGACAGAAGCAAAGCTCAATGGGTACAAGGGAAACTGAGGTGGCAGGAGATGCCATCCTCCCAGTTATCCAAAAAGCCCTGCGCCTGTGAGCCTAAGAGACTAGGTGCATTGGCACCACTCTGCAATTTATTACACAGGACTTCCTTTAAAAAAGAAGGCCTTTGCTATTCTATGGAAACTTCCTATGGATCAGCCAATCTGGGAAGAAGATAATTCCAAAGTCAAGGGCCATGATCACCGAGGACACGGTATTTCTGGCTATTGTTCTGTGATTTCACATACACTAGTGGATCCTTTCATGAGCCAGAGGTCAGGAGTTCAGTTTCCCACTCTACCTCCTAGCCTAGGGCAATGGTGGCAAACCTTCGGCACTCCAGATGTTTCAGACTACAACTCCCACAGTCCTTTGTCATTGGCAACAGAGGCTTGGAATTCTGGGAGTTGTGGTCCAAAACATCTGGAGTGCTGAAGTTTCGCCACCACTATCCTAGGGGAACAGCCAGCCTGTATAGCTTTGGCATAGTCCCAGAAACAGATGGAAGAAATGAATGATAAACCACTCCTTAGTAAGTCGTGCATAGTTAGGTAGCTCTTGAAGGCGTTGCCATAGGTCAAAATTGACTTTATGACACCTAACTAATTCAACTATGTAAGAGGAACACGTGGAGATGGAGGAAACCCCAGGACGATGCACTGCTTCTGATATCCTGGTCCTGCAGCCAGTCCCAAGATATGTACCTTCCAGAGCTTGGAAAATGACTAGTGGCCATGTTGGTTGGGGACTGAGGAAGTCATAGTTCAAAAAGTAGTTCCAAAGCTTTGCTTCCACTTGCCCAAGTTAACATACAAAGTAGCCAAACCCAGCCAAGTTATCCCGAAGAGTGAGTGTGTTGTGTCGTTACAGTCGTGACCAACTCTTCGTGACCCCATGTCCATGGAGCTTTCTTGGCAGGAATACTGGAGTGGTTTGCCAGTTCCTACTCCAGGCGCCTACAGCATCTGGTATTCCCTGGTGGTCTCCCATCCAAGTACTTAACCAGGGCTGACCCTGCTTAGCTTCCGAAACTAGGCGAGATCGGATGTGCTTAGGGCATCTATCCTGACATATGAGATACCAAATCCTACTTGAATATGTTTTATCAATTGTTGTTGCTGAACACGTTTCCTTCTTTGACACTGGAAATGGAAACACCAAAGGCAACATATATAATTACTTAGCAACTTAGTGAATATACAGCTTTGCCTAGAAAGAATAAAAAAAAATCTAAGTTAAGAAACTGGGCAACAGCCAAAGTTCAGATTTCTCATTACTGAAGGCTGAATCAAGTCTCTGTTGATCATTATATTTATCTTCTGGCATGTTTTTTCCCCTTTTCATTTCCTCTCTGAGATCTAGGACATACTGCTAAATATTCTGCTCAGAGAAACATTAAGGACATTTAGAGGATTTCATTATTGCAATAATAAAGACGGAGGAAAAAATGGGGCTTAAGACAAATATTCCTCACATTTTCTGTGTTATGAATAATCCATTTTCATATTACACCTCATCCTATGCTTACCTGCCTACCTTCTATTTTATTGCATTCCTCAACCCAAGAACTAATTTCCCAGTAGTTTGATGTGCTCCCAAGTTTCATAGTTAGTGCCTTTCTCTTCTGGAAACGGAATCGATTTTCCATATACAGTATATGTGCCTATAAAAGAGACGGCAGCAATCCATGTCTGTTATTGTCAGGTCATGCCATAATAAGCTATGCATTTTTAACATGTTGGAACTGACTGGGTGGAATTCAGCTTACCATGCAAGAAGATGCATGTCTTTGAATAGGAAAGAGAGGGCCTTCTCAGGATACCTAGATCATCTTTTTCCTGTTCCACACACAGTAACCTTCCTTCAACCTTAAATTGCTGTTCTGAAGTTTGGTGATGTCACCTACTTCCTTCTCATACCTTTCCCTATACCTCCAAGGAGGAAACGTCTAGCCAGTGGTTCTCAAACCTGTGGGTCCCCAGATGTTCCTGGGCTGCAAATCCCAGAAGCGTCCACCACTCACTGTGCTGGAAGGGGTTTCTGGGAGTTGTAGTTCAGGAACATCTGGGGACCCACAGGTTGAGAACCACTGGTCTAGCCTTTGTTCCCTAGAGATGACAGAAGCAACCATGCCTCTTTGTATGTTCAGCAACATAAAAATGTGGCTCTTGTAAAAAAAATGACACAAAACAAAAAGAAAACCTTGCAAAATGTTTTGTCACCACAAGAGAGTACAAGACTAGATTTGTTTTACACTTCCTCTAGTGTGAACATTCAAGTGTGCTTAATAAAAAAATTAATTTAGTAAATTAACATTAACTAAATCTGCCTGCCAAGGTTTTTTAAAAAAAACTCTGTCAAAAGCATAAATATTGAATAAGAGCAGCTGTTTTAATCTACTACAACTATCTTTTAAAACACATGCACAAGATTTATGTAGTTTTGACAATGTTGTGCATACCTTGTTCTCTTTAATGCTTTAAAAAAAATTAACTTTAAAAAAACTTTACTTTTCACAAATTAAAGCTTAAGATACAACACCACAATGGATTCTATGTGCTAAACCTCTTTCATCTACTTGAAAAGTGGATCTTAAGCAATTTAAGGTTCAGGTTTTGATCTACAAAATTCCACAGAGCTTGGACCCAGCATATCAAAGAGATTGCTGCCTTCTTTTCTAAATTCTATTGTGGTTTCTCAGACAAATTGAGGATGCCCTCTTATAAATGCCATATGTGTATCAAGTTAAGCCTTCAAACATGTTCTTGGTGGCTGTCTTGAAGTTGCAAATATTTTAATCTTGAAATCCCTTCAAAGTTCAATTATGATTCTCTTTCAAAAGAAGCCCCCCTACTGTTTAAAGTACGCATATAAAGGTAGCAATTCATCTGGAGGGTTTCATATTTGGGGCATCCTTATATTGCTATTATAATTTTGTAATATTGGTGATATTCTACTATTTTACATATGGGTTATCCAGAACATGCAAGAATTCGTTTTTGGGAATCCCAAGCTGCCTTAGGGCCATCTTAAGAAAAACAAAGTGGGTACGAATCTTTGAAAGAAATGAATTAAATTAAATGCATTTGAACTTGAAACACAAAGATTCTTTTTTTAAAAAAGTACAGTGGCTTCTCTACTTCCTTCCTTCTTAGCAGCTGACCTTCTCTATATGTACACTTTTTACATCAGTTAATAACTTAACTGTGAATGACTTCAAACTTATTTTGGCATCATGTGGGGATAATTTGACAGGATTGCGAATAGAACCATTTCCTCTAGATGTCCACAATAGCCGGACAATATCTTATTTCATGCAGTATAAATGTAATAGATTGTGGCTGCAATCCTTTACCCCCTAAGAACGAAGTAAGATCAAATGGACACAGTAGAACAGGCATACCCAAACTTCGGCCCTCCAGATGTTTTGGACCACAACTCCCACAGTCATTTGTTATTGACAATCTAAGCTTAGAATTCTGGGAGTTGTGGACCAAAACATCAGGAGGGCTGAAGTTTGGACATGCCTGCAATAGAATGTCTACCTTATTACACACAGTGGATTGTGTGTAAGACGGGCAGTAAATAAATAAATAAATAAATAAATAAATAAATAAATAAATAAATAAATTGTTATGTTTGTCTCATTCCTTGACCACATATCACAAAGACTACATCCCTTGCCAGTCACAGATGCTCTGATTTTGCCCTATAAAATTGTTTTCTGATTAACCAAAACCCCTACTGAGGTTCCACACGGAAGGAAAGTTTTTATTTGTTCTGTTTTACTGTCCTCTTTTGTAATCTTTTTTTAAGCTGCAAGACTTAACAAAATGAAACCACCCCCACCCCCACCCCAAAAAACCCACTGAAAGTTGGGATCAATCGGGCAGGAATTTCAGAAATGACTGACTTTCTGATTGAATCAAGTATTCCTTAGAATCAAATATCTTTTAAAAATGTTTGCTCGTACTCAGTGTTGAACTAAAGGGCAGTTGTGCTTCGTGGGTGGCTCTTCCCAATCTTCAAGCTGATAGTGGCCATCATTATTTTGTGCAATTTGAGAAAAAGATACATTTCTTTCTTTGTTCCGTGATGATTCCCAGATATTACTTGGCTAGCTATCGCATTAGTTATTTTGTAAAGCATCATAGAATGATAGTAATGATGAGCGCTACAAATTGCTTGTCCTCCTGTCTGCAAATGGAAGATTACTCTCTCTGGTAAATTTTCTGAGATTTAGCCTGTCTAGCTCCCCGTGATTCAGAGGCTGATGCTCCACCTTTTCCCCTTGGGTGATTTTTCTACAATTCTTACAGGCGAGATTGTTCTTTTCCGGAGGTTCAGTTTTCCAGTGCTTACATTTTCTATTGTGTAGACTGCCGGTGTAAATGTTCGCATGCCCATATGGTACCAAAATTAATACATATATGTAATAAAAATAAAATTGCTAAGTCTGGAGAATGCAAAGAGGCAGGATAAAATAGATGTTGTAATTTGCATGTTTAGATTTGTGGCTCAGGGGTGCATTTTACAACCATCCGGTGACAAGTGAGTTTTTTATTCTTATTTTTTTATGCCTCCCTTATCTACGGTATGCCATGGTTCTTGCCTAGCTGTTTTGGGGTTTATCCTTTTTGTTTACTGAAACAATGTGCGATTATGAAAGAAAGAGACTGAGAAGATGATCTATCTTTCTCAAGATGTGTTAACCTTCATTCAAAGGATGTAGAATTTCGGGGCAGGGGAGGGGTTTTTTTTCTGCTATAAGTTCTTCCAAGTTTGTGCAGAGAATTGACCCATTTCAAATATTTTTTAAAACTTAAGCGATTTGTTACTCACTTTGGGGGCAAATCCTTCAAATATAGCAAACAGTAAGAAATGCCAGAACATTACTATAAAAATATAGAAGGATTACTAAATAGTAAAACAGAAGAAATGCGATGCTGACTCCAGAGAGGACAAATTCCAATAAAGACTTTCAGTACAAAGAGAAAAATAAAACACTGGTGACATGTAATATTAAGGTAAGAGAATGAAAAGACGTCAGTTTGAATAAGCTGGGATGGTCAAGAATTGAACAAAAACACAAATAAGCGCAGAAAACAATATAACCTAATAAATACATGAAAATTAGTTTAGATAAATTTAAAACAGCTGTTGCAAAGCCAGAAATGGTGCTCAGAAGCCACACTGCATATTTTGGGGGGTGATCCACTGAGCTGCCAGACAAGGTGATAATAGTCCCTGGGCCTCCAGAGATTGTCCAGCCTTGTTTTAAACAAAAAAGAACTAAAACCAGATTCTGTACTTTTAAATCAGCTTTCTTGGTTTTAAAAATAAATGTCTGAAAAGAAAGCCTGTGCTATCAAGGAGGCTGTCCAGTAGTCTGAGAAAATTAGCCTCTGCGTCTTCAACAAGTTACTGTCCTCAGTTTAGCTGTGTGTTGGCAATATAACACTCTCTCACCTTACACTGCTGTGTTAAGGATTTGCATAGCAAAATGTTTAATTGCTTTGTACTGGACATTCAAGGGTGAATTCTGGAATGCAGGCAGGCATTGTGACAATCTCCATAGTCATACCCTGAAGGAGAAGCCAACATTTCAGACAGTGTTGAACTATATCTACATACCAGTTCTTCTAGAAGTGTGAGAATAACAGTCAATTTCACAGAGTCTGTCCATCAAAGCTAAACTAAGATTTAGTTGCTAGTTTAATTGACATGGGGTGGGGGTGGGGGAAGGGAGAGACCATCTTGTCCTTCATCTCAGGCAGCAAAATTTATCCCTGCTGCATAGCCAGTCTAGTCCTTTCAACTCAAATATCTAAACAGTTTCTTCAGGTATGAGAAGCACCCTTTGAATTTAAAGTGAACAGGTATGTGGTGTTTAAGTAAAAAAAAAAAGAAAAGAAAAATCTTTTTAAGCTTTTCAGATATACCCGCCATGTAAAGAACGACCAGATTCTTCTGTCAGCTTTGGGTCTGAGACTGATCCATTATTCTTCTCAGTCCGGACACTGCCATGTTAAAGGCCCACTTTGGATATCCACAGACCCTAACCACTGTCTTCAGATATCTGTATTCCTTCTTGGCTTCTGTGAAGGTGAGGAAGCTCTTTGCTCTGTGGCTGAGTCCTGATGACTCCTAATTTGTGTTGTAATGGGTTGTGAGAGTCAAACAGTAGGTGCTGGTCAGAATGTGTAGGTATCCTGTAAATTTCTATTCCAGACTATGATCAAGTCCCATGATAACTACACTGTTCAGGAAAGCCAGCTGGTTGTCTTTGGTGTTTTCCTTTGTGAACTTGATATTTGGTCTACTGCATTTATGTGCTCTGTAAAGTCCTGCACTTCCTGGTTCTTGATTTTTATAGTTCATCTAGGTGAATGATAAATTGGAAGCCTTCCATCAACTTTTTCTCAAACTGAAGAAGCTACTTGAATGAGTAGGAAAATGTTTTGATCCCATAAGAGTCCAGTTGTCATGACTCAACTCCTAGATAATCTCACAATGTATGTGTGTGCGTGTGCACTACAATGATTTGTTTGTGTTGATTACTGTAATTCTCAGCTTACTTTCTAGATAAAAGCACAAGCAGAATGCAAAAGTTTGCACACATAAAATTCTTGTAAACTCAACTTTAGATAAATGCGCATTCGCTAAGGATTAGAAAAAGGTAACAATCCAGTATATTAAGTAATTTGCTCCTAAATGTCTACCAATGCTATCCAATATATTTCTGGAGAGTCTATTGAATGAACTGGGACTTAAGTGTACATACAAAAACATACAGTATACTGTAAAGGATAGCAGTCTAATTCTTTTTAATGTAAAGCATGTGGCTTTGGTCTCAGTGATTAAAAAATTTAAGCACTTTTCAAGTAAGAAAAACTTCTGCACTAGTGTAAATTGAGTACCTACAGTATTCTTAGAGTTTTGAAATGGGTTATTATTACTGTTTTTAGGATCTATTGTCTCCATTGGAAATCACAAGTGAAACTATACTGTATATGTTTGACACATCCTATCAGTCATGCATTAATTACTATCACCAGGTAGATGGGAGGCTTACAGATTAGACCATTTATTCCCACTAGAGAGCCTGATTCCACAGAAAATGTAGCCAGCATGGCTAAATTTCATCTTATGGAGATCTTTTAATGACTTTTCAGGTAGAGTCTGTTCAAAAATGACCTGAGGAAGTGAAACAACCTTAGGAGTGTCAAATTCGAATCTGCCACATCTGCATTCAAGTCTAAAATTTTCTCTTCCTTCTGGAGGACAGCTTGTGCAACTCACTTAAAACAGAAGCAGCATGAAGGAAATGCTTCCAAAAATTTATGGTATCAATTACACTATCTGTATCAGAGGATAGAAATAGTACTTAAACCCCTACAACTCCCAACATAATCATTCAAAGTGTAGTCCAACAACATTTAGCAGTACAATGCTGGCGAAAGCTGGTCTAGAAGCAATGGTAGTCCTCATTACAATCACTTCCTCATTTTATTTTATTTATCTATGAGTATCTTCATAGGACTAGAGTAATAAGACTACTGAATCTGATGGAATCTTTTGTTTCAACTCCTTCATACATTGCACTGATTCAGTGTGCCAACTACTGGAGTTCAGCCTTGAATGGATACTTGCTGTAGTCTTTGCCATTGTGACTTGCAGTTCGTCCTCAACTGCTTAGCTGGTGCATCACCATATCTGACACTCCCCCACATATCCTTATCTCCGACCTGTGCTTTGTTGCCCAATACTGCTAATTTGCCTTGCTCAGCTCTGAAGTCATCTTTTATAGCCAACTGCTTGCTATCAGTTGCCGTGTTGCCTAGAGATGTGGAAAAAGTGAGAGCCACAAGGTCTATATAATTTACTGATTAACTATAGTTAGTGAAATTAGGAATAAACCAGCCTAATAAATCAGCTAGTTATGGTGACTGACTACTGACACAGAGGTATATCTGACAAAACTTTTCTGGAAACTTTTCATCCACGAAAGCTTGCTAGTTGTTTTATTTTAAGTGATGCCATAAAAGGTTTCACCTACAGTATTCATGGATTTGTGTAATCTTTGGGACCACACTGGCCCTTTCCTTTATTGTTCTGGACTAGATAAGATACCATTGATGGCTGGACAAAGCCCTGCCTACAAGACATTGTGTATTCTCAATGCTAACCACATGAATTCTTCACATCATCCAGAGATCACCCAAGTATGAACCTGTGCTCACCAGGTGAACATCTTAATCTTTCAATTTGGCACAACTGACTGTTTTTCCCTAGTGACTGAACCAAATTGTAGGCCTTTACCTGTGGTGAACGCTTCTGTGTCTCTGTGTTGTCTTTCCCCACCCCCCACAGGTTAAGGAAACTTGGGTTCCAGCAAGCAATGTGTGTGTAAGAGATCAAATGTGCAACCACAGGGTAATTCCTTTTGGTCTCAAGAGCTAAGGTATAACATTTCCAAATCTCCTTACATAGATAGTAAGAGGCTCAGCCTTATAAGAAGAACCAACCCTCTCGGCCAGATATATAACTTCAATTTCTGAACAATCTGTTTGCATCATCCATGAAAGGAGCGTCCTTGGAGTCTAAGAAAGTGGGTGCTATTTGTTTTACTTTTAGTGGCCCAATAAAAGGTATCACCTACTCTTGCATTTCTGGAAACAGTGCAGTTGCCAGTTCTTATTGCTTTAAACCAATATCTTTTAGGAGAAGGAAAATGCAAGAATATTTGATTCAACAAATAAAACCAAATTACAGTATATAGCCTAATATAAAACCAAATTTGAGCAGCTCCACGGCTGAAGGAAACAGTCAGGCAAAAGAAATGGAGAAATATTACACAGCACTAAATTTTCATTACAAGATCAATGGCTTCAAGCATTGAGCAGTTTTTCTCTATTTTTTATCTTGCTGATTTGTGATTATTTGTATCTAATTTCACATCAACACTCTTCAGCTCCAGAAACTATCAATTGCTGAGGTTTTTAGACCAGGTGGGCAAGCCAAACAATGGTACAAGGTTAAAGCCAGAGAACTCTCTGAGAGGTATTGGACATGACATTGACTTATGTGATATTTGGATTATTGTACAGGATTACAGTGGTTTAACTGGAGGCACAGCAGTTGGTAAATCTGCTTGATGAGTTAGAGGGATTTAAGATCTTTCCTACTACAAATGCATGCCCAGCCCACTTATAAAGTGGTTACTAGAATTTTGTATATAAAACTTCTGTGGTTTGAAGGATTTTTTAAAAAGTTGACTCCCTCCCCCCACCAAAGGACTCAAGTAAAGTCTAAGACTAGAAAAGTAGTAAAAATATACCTTGAATGCTTCAAAGCTCAGTATCAAAAGAGTTGTGTAAACTATGTGCCTCTTCCTTCCTCTCTAAATTCCACCCTAAGGAAATGATTTTTTTCATGCTGCACTTTGATGACAGAAGGAAAACAGTAGAAAATCAAGCAGTAGCTGAGGCTGTTGATATTGCAGGGTGAAATGAGACATGATTATAGTACAGTGGTACCTTGCATAACGTAATTAATTGGTTCCCAATTAAATTACGTTATGCAATTTTTTCGTTAAGCAAATTATCATTTCCCATAGGAATGCATTGGAAGTGGATTTAATCCGTTCCAATGCATTCCTAAAGGCCCCGCCAGCCACCTCTCTCTCTCTCTCTCTCACACACACACACACACACACACACACACACAAACACACACACACACACACACACACACACACACACACACACACACACACACACACACACACACACACGGGCGGCGGCGGCGCTCCCAAAGGCCCCGCCGGTCCGTTCCCGCCTCTGCACGCGCTCAGAGGCCCCCTCTTCCCCCGTCGCCGCCGCCTCTTTCCCCCTCAGAAGCATCTCTCTCTCTCTCTCTCTCTCTCTCTCTCTCTCTCTCTCTCTCGCTCTCTCGGCGGCGCAGCGGACTCACCGGGACTCCAGCAGAGGAGGAGGGCGAGGGCGAGGAGCAAGGTGGCCCAGGAGAGAGGCAGCATCGTGGTGGTGGCCATGCGCCGGCAGAGCCCGTGCGTCCCGCCCGCTTGCCCGCCCGCCCGCCTGTCCTCACCTCGGCCGAGAGCGAGCGGCGCCTCCGAGGGAAAGGCGGCGGCGACCAAGCGGAGGAGGAGGAGGAGGAGGGTCCGGGTGGGGAGGAGAAAAATGGAAGCGGCGGGGCGGGGTGGGGGGAGAGGCTAGAGGAGGAAGCATCCGGGCGGGAGCCGGGGACGGGTGCCGCAGAGCAGGCGCTCCGCGGCGAGCCCGAGGGAAGCGCGCCCCTGGGTCGCGGCGAGCCCGAGGGAAGCGCGCCCCTGGGTCGCTCGCTCACCCGCTCGCTCGCCCGCTCGCCCGCCCGCCCGCTCGCTCACCCGCTCGCTCACCCGCTCGCTCGCTCGCCCGCCCGCCCGCTCGCTCACCCGCTCGCTCACTCGCCGAAGCCACGTGCACCCGGGCTTGGGATGAAGAGTTTCCAAGCGGAGGCCAACCGTTTGTGTGTCTGGCGAGCAGAAGAAGCCCTGCTTCCGAACGCTCTTAATGGAGCGCTCTTTCCAAACTTTCCACCGGGAAGACTTCCTCCAGGTTTATGGAAGGCATTTTTCATAAAAGGGAAGGAAGGAAGGGAGGGAGGGGTGCCAAGGAGAAGGATCTCGGCGTCTCCCGACCTCCGTCCTTTCCCCATTCCATCTCAAAACCAACCTGTGTTTGCACTCCACTGCCAAAAAGAGCTGGCAATGGACAATGAGCGACGGAGAGGAGCACCCCAACGTCAACCCACCGCTTCTTTAAGGAGGCGTAGGGACGCCGCCTCGCTTCCCACTGACCCCTGCAGCAGTTTCGCCACCAATGCGAGCTCTCTCAAGGGAGTCAGTGCCGTAGGTTAACTGTTTGAATAAAATTTTTGGGGGGGGAGGGGGGCTGATATTATGAAAGGAGGAAAATGAGGTTGTAACAGCCATTTGATTGCTACGGGGTTTTTACATTATGCAGACAAGGAGGGATGGGTGGATGAGAACAGGACAGCCCCAAAGAGAGGATGGAAGGAATCTTCCCGAGTTTTTCTTGGACCGCAGGAGGCAGAGAGACAAGGGGGATGGCCGAAGGGAAAATGTGACACACACACACACACACACACACACACACACACCTATCCATGCCTGGGGAGGGGAGGGGGAGGGAGAACACGGGCTGCCCCTTCCCCCCACCACACACACGCCCACTCAGCCCCATTGGGAGCGGAGGAAGAGGCAGAGAAAACAGGGAAGGGGGAAGGAGGGGGGGGCAAAAAAAAATTCCGTTGTACGGAATTTTCGTTATGCAAGTGTTACGTTGTACGAGGTATGACTGTATAGCCATTCCTGCTGCTCCATTGATCTGTAAAATGTGTGCATCTGAGGTGGAGGAGATGTGGTTCCAGCTTCAGAAGAGCACAGAATCATTCAGACAATCTGTCCCTATCATTATTTATTTATTTATTTATTTATTTATTTATTTATTTATTTGTTTGTTTGTTTGTTTGTTTGTTTATTTGTTTGTTTGTTTGTTTGTTTGTTTGTTTGTTTGTTTGTTTGTTTGTTTTTTATTAAACTTATACCCCACCCATCTGGCCACTTTGGGCGGCTTACAACAGACCTATGCAAAACACATATCAAGCAGAGCAAACTTGTAATATAATCAACTAAAATAATAAACAAATAATTACGCCATTACAATGCATCAATCATAAAATGCATTATTTATTTATTTATTTATTTATTTATTTATTTATTTATTTATTTATTTATTTATTTGTTGTACAGTAACTCCCCACTGATCGCGGGGGTTAGGGACCCACCCCACCTGCGATGCATGAAAATCCGCGATATGCGGAAGCGGGTGGGGGCGGGTTGGGGGGCAGGGGGGTGATCGTGCGCCTGTCCGAGAAGTCTTGGTGCGGTCTGACCCGCGCGGCTCTGAGGCCTTTCGGAGGGGGAGGGGGGTGGCAGGGAGCGACCCGATCGCTCCCCGCCACCCACGCGCGCGGCTCCAAGGCCTTTCGGAGGGGCCGGGGGCCAGCTCCGAGGCCTTTCGAAGGTGCCGTGGGGGCGGCGGGGAGCGACCAGATCACTCCCTGCTGCCCGTCTGCGCAGCTCTGAGGTGCAGGTACTGCGATCCCGCGATATAGCAGGACCGCAGTACCTGAACCGCAAAATGGCGGGGGCTGACTTTATTTCTCTACCGCCCATCTTCCAGACGGAACTCTGGGCGGTTTACAATTAAAACAAAACCAAAAGAATATTACAAAAAACGAGCAAGTGAGGGCTAATAAAATAAGGAGGGACAAGGCCCTCCACAAGAGGTGACGTGGACGGGGAGGAAATTAAGTAAAATGGTCGCCATATGCCTCTTTAAAAAGGAAGGTTTTCAGGGCCTTTTTAAAGGTGGGCAGGGACTGTGCTAGGCACAGCTCACTAGGGAGATGATTCCACAACGTGGGGCCCACCACAGAGAAGGCGCGGTTACATGTGAGCGATTTCCGCGCCTCCCTGGGTGTGGCCACCGTAAGTGAGCGCACCTGCGCCATTCTTGTGGGCCTGACCCCAAGTTGGCCTCTGGGAGATACGCACAGACAGGTAATCTGGTCCCAAGCCACAGAGGGTTTTGAAAATCAAAACCAGGACTTTGAACCTTATCTGGAGGACAATGGGTAGCCAATGCAGGCGAGCCAGAACTGGGGTGATGTGATCGAATCTACGAGCACCCACCACCAGTCTGGCCACTGCATACTGCACCCGCTGGAGCCTCTGGACAAGGGTCAAGGACACCCCCACGTAGAGGGCATTGCAGTAGTCGATCCTTGAGATCACGAGGGCCTGCACGACTGTCCTCAGGGAGGACTCATCGAGGTACGGTTGGATCTGGGCGATCCTGCGGAGATGGATAAAAGCGGCCCTGGAGACCGCTGTAACCTGGGCTTCCAGGGAGAGGGCTGAATCCAGGACCACACCCAAATTCCTGGCCCTGTCTGTAGGCTGGAGGGAACCCCCCCCCCAGGCTAGGGAGGGGCCATTGTACCCAGATCAGGGCGCCCCGAAGAACAGAACCTCCGTCTTCTCCGGGTTCAGCTTGAGCCCGTTGGTCCTGGTCCATTCCAGGACCACCTCCAGGCACAGGTCGAGGGAGCGTACTGCCTCCTCTGCACTGATGGCAGCGAACTCCAAATCTCCTGATGACCTCCGCCAGCGGCCTCATATAAATATTGAATAGCATGGGTGAGATTGCTGACCCTTGGGGCACCCCACAAGGGAATGTCCAAGGAGCCGACAAATCATCCCCCAACTGAACCCGCTGAGGCTGGCCGCCGAGAAAGGAACGGAGCCAGCAAAGATCAGAGCCCCCAATTCCAGCCTCAGCAAGCCGGTCCAGCAGGTTACTGTGGTCGACGATATCAAAGGCCGCTGACAGATCAAGGAGGACAAGCAGGGAGGAGCACCCCCTGTCAGCCTCCCTGAGGAGGTCATCCTGCAGAGCAACCAGGGCAGTCTTGGTCCCCCGAAGTGGCCTGAATCTGGACTGGAAGGGATCCAGGATACGATTTTCCTCTAGGTATGACTGAAGACGGACGGCGGCCACCCTCTCAACAACCTTGCCCAGGAAGGGAACAATGGTAATCGGACGATAGCTTGATAACTCATCCAACGCCATGCCGGGCTTTTTCAAAGTGGGCTTCACCACGGTCTCCTTCAAATGGGAAGGAAAAATTCCTTCCCTGAAGGAGGCTGTGGCAATAGCAGAAACCCACTCTGGCATGTTCCCTCCAGCGGATTTGATAAGCCAGGCTGGGCAAGGTTCAAAAGGGGAAGCCGCTGGCCTGCAGTAAGCCATAACCCTGGAAGCCTCCACTGGAAACACAGGCCCAAACTCAACCAGGCAAGAAGACCGAGGAGGTGAGGCCCCAGGGATGTCAGAGGATGAACTAGCGCAACTGGGGGGCAGATCGAAGCGGATGGCCTCACTTTTTGATCTAAAATAGACTGCAAATTGCTCACTAGTGAACTCACTAGGAGGAGGCCCCAGCTGACCAGAAATTATATTCAATACTTCAGTTGAACTCCCCCAATCAGCCTGGCCGAAAGATAAGCCGGGGTTTGTAGCCCTTCCAAAGTAACGGTTTGCAACTGGGGAAAGACAGTTGCACAATTACCCCAGCCAGCCCAGGTAGAAGACCTGCTGGGATTTGTAGTGCAACAAAACAAAACAAAACAAAACACACACACCCCAAAAGAAACACAATCATCCCAGGCCTGGTTCTCGACTCTTCCGCTGCTGGTTGGGAATGGATGACAAAAGGGAAGCTAGAAAGAAATAAGAAAGCTAGATAATTTTTTGCCTCTCTTAACCCCCATCCAGGCAGGAAAAAAAAACCTTGAACTGAGTAACTTCTGGGTTAATATATTGATAGCTAGCAAGAGGATTATGAATGATTAAGACAAGACAAAATCAATGTGTGTTTGTAAAACCTGGCCAAAGAATGTTATTGCAAGGGGCCGTATTAAAGTTCCGCAGCAGAACCCCAATCAAATCTTTTCGGACACACACTGTAAAAACCAGATGGCAAAACATAAGATTTCCCAAGATCCAGAGGCTTTGCGCCTTACTCTTATCCCTCTCGCACTGAAAATGTACTGGCAGAACAAGCATATTTAATGCATGATGTAATTCAAAAGGTGGTGATTCTCCTGCCCGAGTCATTAAGTTGTCTTGTTGAAATCATGCTGAATAAATCTGTACAAATAAAACGAAGTTTCTGTCTTCTATTACGTCCATTTGGTACTTCATCACATGACGACGGACAGATGGATCTTCACCAAATTTGGAAAGCAGGTTTGGGATATAGATGGGGATCCAAATGTTTATTAATCAGGAAGCATAGGTCTGGAAACCTCTGAGGGCTGCACATCTTAAGCAAGTTGAATGAACACCAAAATGAGGGAGGGAGTGCAAAAGAGGGGAAAGAGTGAATTAAAGAGACAGAGCACACAGTGAGTTTTAATGGGGTCTTATAACCAGGGGGGATTTCAGTGGCATTGGTGAATAACTAAGCAAAGCTAAATTACATATGATGGAATCTTTTATTTACCAGCTCTATATTTTATTACAAATTTAACCGCCCAGAGTTCCCTTTGGGGAAAACTGGCTGCAGTATATAAATGCAAAAATAAATAAATAAATAAATATGCATGCTGCATACATATTTTCATATATTTACTTGTTTTGACATATATTTAGCATTGTAACAGCTTTCACATATTTTAGTGATGAAATACTGTAACAGCAGCAACAAGAGGACATACCTATTTTGGTCATGCACTAAAGAGATGGGCATGAACCACTGGTTTGGCATGGTTCGTTTCCAGGCTCAATAGCTGATCACAGTTCAGCACCCTGCTCTCTCCAGCAGGCAGCCACTTGGAAGCAGCGCCCAGAGGAGGCAGGGCAGGGTGCTGGCCCTGAGGGGGCACCTGCTGCAGAGTGGGGTGCCGAACCACAGATTAGCTGTTCAGCTGGGAAATGAACTGTACCAAATCACGGAGGCAGCAGTTCATGCACGTCTCTATCACACACTGGAAATGCAGTCCCATTGCAGATGGTCAATCTGGAAAAAAAGCCCTTCAGTCCTAGTGAGGTTGCCTACCCAGCTATAGGAAGTGAGGGATGATCCAATTCCTCCTCCCCCCCCCCACCCAGAAAAAGTGAGTTTTTGAGGAGAGTCTCAAAGGAAATAAGAGAGGCACTCAGGCAGAGGAATTCTGGGAGTGACTCAAGCTAAGCACTATATGGTGGGCAATGTATGATGGCCTTCTCTGTTGCTGCACCCAGACTCTGGAACTCCCTCCCGCTGGAGGGCAGGACTGTCCCATCTCTGCTGTCTTTTCGGAAACAGGCAAAGACCTTCCTCTTCAAGCAAGCTTTCTCTGAATGATGGACAACCTATGATGTGACGTTTAGATGGATTACCATGCATGATTATGTTGACTGATCTCATAAGAACACCAGTGTTTTCCATGCTAGTTTCCATTCCTCATAGTGGATTTTTTGTGCGTTTTTGGTAGCTTTAATGTTACCTTTTAATGTTGTAAGATGCCTCTTCTAACTGCCTAGTCTTAACTTGAATATGTTTTGAATGTTTTGGGCTATGTATCGTCCCTCATTATTGTAAGCCACCTTGGGTCCTTTTCTAAGGAGAAAGGTGGGGTAAAATGTTCAAAATAAATGAATAAATAAATAAAATAAACAAGTTCATGGTAAGGAGAATATATAAGCGAGATGAGGATAAGGGCTCTCAGCCAGAGATAGGATATGCTTCCAATTATGCCAACCAATGTAGCTACTAGCCATGCTCACTGGGGCATTTGGGGATTTGTAGTCTAAAATACACAATTCAAGTCTCTGTCCTGTGTTACAGTATCACCTGGTTTACATTTAGTGTTCTCATCTCCATTCTAGTCCTAGTGGATATTCAGCCAAATGGGCTTGTAGTATATAAGTCTTCTTGATGAACAAATAGGTAATAGCAATCCCAGAAACAAAAACTGACTTGAATTTCATTTACTGAAAATTAACAATAAGATCCGCTTTGGAATTAAAAGTGTCTAGGAGACACAGAGAACTAAAATGATAGACTTTACAATGCTAGTGCAACGAAATGCAATGAGGTGCCTGTGCCCAGAACTGACTCTAGATGCTTGAAAGAGGGTTCTTGGATATATTAGAATCCATTTGTGGCAGAACTATTACATTCTGTGTCCCTTTGGCCTTTTCCATGGCATTCAGCACATTCCACCAGGTTTCTGTTATATATTACTATTTTGATGTCTGCCAAAACTCACCCTCTCTCTTTTTCTCTCTGACACACACCAGGTTGCAGTTCTACTCTGGAATTAATTATCAAGGCATGCTAATTTGTACAGTATATATATATATATTATTGTCATTGTGTGTATATACACAGTATACACATACAACGAAATTCAGACACCCAGAGACCAGATTCAACACACACACACACACAAATCTCCAAACACTCTCGCACATATAGATTCATCATGTATAATTTGGCTCTGAAAAATCTAACTTTTTGTGTGCTTCACCAAATTTGATAAAAAAAACAACAGAGTTGGGAATAGATCGAATCTGGCTACCTTAGATTTAACTTGGGCCATTAATATCCTTTTAATGCAGTTTTCAGTGAATTATTTATTAAGCTGATACTTTCATTGACGATCACAAGAAACTCCCACAGATGTCAGGGGAGGGGGGTGAGTGTAAATCAATGGCAGCATTTAAAGGTACTATAATCCTTTGATGCATTGCATGTAAATCAATTCAAAAGTAATTTAGATACTAATGACTTTAAACTTTGTGTAAAATTGGTTTTTTCCTCCAACCTTAGAAAGAAGCTCTCAGTATTTGGAGGTTGCAAGATCTAATCATGTTTGCTCACCTGTTCAAGAACAGGCTGAGGCTACATTTGTCAGTGAAGAAAACAAAGTCTCCTAATTTGAGGTTTTTAAACAATCATCCCATTTTTTGAATGGAAATTTTTATAGTTTAAGCAGGATCCTGTTCAGCTGGACTGCTTGTCAAATTATCCACTGCATTAAGGTTTCAACATTTAAGCACTTGGCATAAAGAGGCATCTAGTACCTTATTTCACAAGCAGTAGCGAAGCTGATTCAAACAGACTGTCTCTATTATTTCTGCTTGAGCAGTGGAACCTGGGAGACTCCATTCTCTGCCAACCTTAACCAGGATTTTGGCCTTAGATTTTCATTAATCCACAGAACTGAGGCATGTCTTATTATTCAGAGCAAACATGCATACTGAACTACATGTAAAGGACTTTAAATTTACGGTGTGAAACTATGTCTTAAGGTATTCAGCTCCTTTGGAAATTAATTGAGTCATTCAAATGCTGAACTATTTTCGCCATAAAAACCACATTTGGGGAAAAATGCTGCTTTTCCCTGAAGAATATGCGTATATGCGTTCGTGTACAATAGCCATTGTTCATTGTTCTTTCATGCCTGCAAATTAATTAAAGGACATGGAAACTTGCAATAGCATTGCGAGTCCTTAATACCATATTACTGCAATTAGAGAGGCCATATTGATTCAAAGAGGCTCAGCTCTTGAAAATAATATAAAAGCAATTGCAGTGATCTTCCTCAATATAACTGTTAGAAAAGGTATAAAAACATTTATTGAATAATAATAGCATACTTATAAAGAAGACAGGAGATTAATGCAAATTTGCAAACTTAACTAGCTCTGACTGCAACATTAACATTCGGTAATTAAAATGCAACATCAAAGGCAGAAACAGAGCATGATTTTATGTATGTCTCCACTGGACAACCTGAACACGCTCTTGTAAGATGAGATTTATCATATTTTACTGAAGCGGGGTGTTTCAGAAAGCCACCAGAATTTGCGAGCACTGTTAGAAGAATGATAAAATACAGCAGAAATTGCTCTAACTAATCCCTTGTAGTCCCTCCACACAAGGACACCAAGGACGCAATCCTGCACTACTTCTTGGCTGGGATTTACTTCTGAATAAGCACATAACAAATTGGACTGAAAGCTACATGTTGTAAATCAATCAGAAGTGCACGTATGCAAAAACACAAACCATGCCATATGGATGTTTTTATGCAAAGAAAAAGTATTAACTGTAATACCATACAACCTGGAAAAGGCACAATATGTTGTGGGTAAAATACAGGATAATTAGGAACAGCATGACTACATGGCCATAGCAGCCCTAGAATGGATATTGCATGACTTGACACATGCACATGTTTGGAGCCTAAGTAGGGTCCAGGGAAGACTGCTGCCTTCGATCATTCGTCTCATTAAGTTAATAAAATATTATGTCAATGCATTGTCTAAATGATAAAAAATAAGAAAACAAAGCAAAGAAGTCAATTCGTCATTTCATTTTTTGTGAGCAGGAAACCCCCTACATATAAATGCAAAATGATTGCAAGAAGTAAACTTCTCCCCATCCCTTTACGTTGCCCTAAGCACAAAGGGTTAGTTTACAAGAATAATATCAATTTTAATAGAGCATTGTGTTGTCTCATTGCACATGGTTGCAGCTTGAGATAGCCAAGTGAGGGAAAACTGAATAAAATCTCTGTCTATAGAATCTAGAAGACATATCACTACAAGGAATAAGTGTTTGTCATGTATTATTCAAGGTCATTGTTCATAACAACTTAACTGACACAAGACAGAATTTATGGAATATTGTGTGCCATGCCACCCTTGAACAAACTTGATCCGGTCTAAAAAGAATTGGTTCTGGTGGGATGGGAGGTCGCTTGGGAACACAAGCAATCTCTAGGGAGGGCTATGAAAAGAAACCTGTCTGGAAATCCAGAGAGTCACTGCTGATCAGGCCTGACAACATGGAGTCCATGGACCCATGGTCTGGTTCAGTATGGAGTAGCTTTTTATGCTCCTGTGACCTGGAAGGAAAGATAACTGTGATGTAGAGACATAATTGTTGAAGCTCTTATCTAATTTCAATAAGCTTGGGAGGCTGATAATAGTCCCCTGGGGCCAGAAGTGTATTTTCCTCTTCAAAGTGTTCCTCTTACAGTCACATGAAAAAAAAAAAGCCCTGTCTCCTCTATGGTTGAAACGATAGCCTCCAAAGGAAGGGTATGTTCCATCCCTAGCTGACTGAAACCCTTGTAAATGAAATCATGGTGTAGCTTGCAGAAAACTCTCTCTCCCCTCCTCCCTCTCCCTCTCCCTCCCTTCCTATCTGTTTTTAAGAAAAGCTCTGAGAAGTTCCAATCTGGGATTTGTGTCGCCTGATACCTCAACCGAGAAGCCTGGCTTGGTCTTCTAGTAACAGCAGCTAGTGTTTCCTAGGCCTGGTAAGACTGGTTGGTCAATGGAAGGGGAAGCCAATGTCAACATCTTGTTCTGATTTTGTCCTTGACTCTGTTGCTGATCTTTCTCGTTTCTTTATGGTCAGAGATATTTCCACGATGAAGACCATTCAGTGCCTTTAAGGTGGGAAAATATTATGAGTCTTTGCAGGGAGAGACAGCTTCCCGAGTTCCACAAAGACAAGCTAGAGGGATTTACTAAGGATGAAGTTGAGAGCCAATACAGAAATTGACTAGCTTGGAGCAACAAAGCCAGAGGCAATGCCCCATCTGCTCTACATGGCTCCCCTAGCTCTCATAAAAATTCAGTATTAACAATCTCAGTAGACTGGATGAGGCTAAGGACTGGACAGTTAGTATCACACTGTCCCGCGGTCACCTTCCAGACACTGGCTTGAAGGGATTAGTATAGTTTATTTTTTAAAGGAAAAAAAGTAAGTGGGCAAGGTGTGTGTGTGGGGGGGGGGTTCCAGATACAAAAGCAACAGTGGTTACAGGATTACAGCATACATTCTGGCCCGCTTGCATTGGTTACCCCCTCCCAAATAAGGTTCAAGGTGTTGGTTTTGACTTGCAAAACCCTCCACGGCTTGGGACCTGAATACCTGGTGGAGCGAATCTCGCTAAGGTCAGCTGCGGCTCGTACCCACCAGAGCTTTGCAAGTGTTCTCGCTACAGGCAGCTACTTTTAGGAAGGCCCAGAAAACGATAACTCGAAACTGGGCCTTCTTAGTGGTTACCCCACTCTATGGAATAAACTTCCTAGCGAGATACATCAGGCACAGTCCCTGCCTGCTTTTAAGAGAGGAGAGGAAGTGATGCTGCCCGGACAGTCGCAGGCCATGCTGCAAGGTGTAAACAAAAAGTGTACTTCCTCTCTGCTCAGACCAGCCAGTAGGCGAGAACAAAGGGAAGCCGCCCACTCTCTCTGTAGAGTTGCGGCACTCTGGCAGGGCCACATGGGGACTCTGCAGCCGGGGAAAACCCACTGCCCCGAGGGGAGGGGAGGAAGGCAGGAAGGAGGGTGGGGGTGAGGTGGGAGAAGGCTGATACAGCACAGTGTCCAGCAGTGACGGTGGTGGCAGCGGGAGCCTGGAAGGTGGCACAGGCACGCTGGGAGCCAACAGCAGCTGGCACAAGAAGGAGCCTAGGCTTGCTCACCACCTGCAGGAGGTCAAGGACGGCGTGCTAGAGCTGCCTGAAAGCGGTGCGTGGGGTGAGGGGAGGGAAGGGAGAGTGGGCTGCTACCCAGGAAACGTGGCGATGCTGGTGCTGGAGGGATGGAGAGAGGTGTGGGAAGGGGGGAATCAATGGGAAGAATAGGTTGGGGGTGGGCTTAAGAACCTGCGAGGGAAGAAGGTGCTTCACAGCCAAAGAGTCCCCAGGTGAAGGGGAGCAGCAGGAGGGCTGCATCCTTTTGAATTCCGTGCTGGATCTGTCAGTCTGGATCTGCCACAGGCTGCTTGTCCGGGCTGCAGAGAGCAGTCTTCAGCTGCCCTTGATTGAGGGGGGATGGGACAGCCTTCCCATAGGAATGCATTGAAAACGTATTAATCTGTTCCCTCCTGAACGGATTAATTGATTTACAGTGCATTCTTATGGGAAGCTTCTGCAAGCATGCATTTGGAATGGATTCAATTCATAAGTAGAGGTACCTGCATACTCTTAATCCATTTTAATCATTCTTAAATGGCTCCTTCCTAACTTTGGAATCTCTATAACCTGCCAGCAAGTGAGCATGCTGATTTCTATCATACAGATACAAACAATTAGTGAGTGCTTTGATACAAAAAGATAAAGTTTGAGGTGTTAGGTTCCAGCTTTAAAACTCTCCTGATCTCAGGCCTTCTTTGAGGTGGCATAGGACAATGCAGGAGCAGAAGACTGAGAAGAGGTACAAACAAATTTTCTCCAGATACCTGTTGTAAAAGTTCATATCCCCATTCCCTCAATGTACACAGAAAAGCCAGTTTTACTTTCATTTATTCCATGTTCCCCAAGTCCTCAGTCCCTTCACAGAAGTCATTTTTTGATAAAGCAGTTTGAATGATTCTGTGTCTTGCATTTAGACTAATTTGTTTGATGTTCACATATGTGACTTTGCACTCTTTGGATACTATACTGTTATACTGTGAGTGTAAAGCATCTAATTTACATACATTTTGTTTTCTTGTCAGTTTTCGACAGCAATTCAAGCAGCTTTTTATTGTGTGATTTGGTGACCCTTATAGACTTCCTTACCAACCCAACTGACTCACGGTTCTGGGCAGTACAGTATTGGTGAAAGTTAAGATATTAATATTAAGCCAACATCACATTTAGCTTTTACTTGGAGAAAAAACAATTATGGTAATTATGGCATAAGGTAAAATAGCATGAAAGGGGAAAAAAGATTGTCGTACCTTCAAGGTTAACAAATTTATTTTGATGTGAGCTTTTGTGGATCAAAATTAATTTCTTCAAACATCAGGTGTGCAAACTCATGTCCCCTATGTTTATTTCATGGTGCTGACAGCAAGAATACAGATAAGTGCAGTACTGATATTGCTCAATGTGGCTGAATTGCCCTGGAAACAGAAACACAAACTAAACCACATATCTTCTATTCTTTTAAAGAAGAAATCATTTGCAGGTTTCCTCTTTAAAAGGGAAGATCTATACTATGTACATTTGGCTAACCTCAGATACTGTTACCCCTCAGCCCTTTTTTGTGTGGCAATACGTCTATCTCAACAGAAGCGATGACGAGATTAATAAACGAGATGTTAACAGAGCACACTGTTGAGAGACAATGCCCATCCTCTCAATTCATACTCGGCAGATCCTGGCTTAACTTTCAGATGGGTAAAATGAGGACACTGGAGCAGTGAATTAAGACTCACACAACGAGCAGCCCTGATAGCAACTGGGGCAGCGGCAGCTTATGAGATCATCCCAGCCTGGCCAGATGCCCCATATAACATGACCTTCCTGGTCCCTGTGATACAGGAACCTCTTCTGGGCATTAAGGGGACGGGGAGGGGAGGGAATACAACAAAGATGGACAGCTTTCCCTTTGAATTATAATTGTTTCATTATAACTGTTAAACATCTTCCCTATGACAAATTAAATTGCTGCATGAAATGGTGCCAATCAGCATAAGTAAATTACATTTTCAATTATTATGCTCTGAAAGTGGTGTTACACAGAGATTGCTTACCAGGGTATTAGGTTTCCCCTTTGTTCTTTGTTGCAGCAAAGGGACCATTCCGTCAAGGTATATAAGAAGAATCATCTATTCACACAAGCCCTGGTGAAGTCTAACCCTAAAGCTCTGAAGACTGCTGTAAGGATCTGTCTGGTGAAGAATTACATAAATTATTACGGGTTCAAACCTGGTATTTGCTGGCTGGAGGAATCTGCAGTTATACTCAAGAAAGGGTGTTATTTTGCCCCAAACTCAGTGGAGATTCATAATATAGTAAAACCTTCATTTACGAGCATAATTCGTTCTATAAACATGCTTGTAAACCAAAACACTCTTCTGTCAAAGAAAATTTCCCCATAAGAAATAATGGAAACTCAGAAGACTCAGTCTGGAGCCCCATAGACCACATACAATACAAACACGATGCCAAAACTCACTAAAGAAGTTGGCTAGAAGTCCATGTCTACACCATGGTTTAGGTACCTGGCTGCAAAATCTGCTCTGCTTGGACTAACAACTAGATTTTACTCTGTGTTTTTAATGAATGTGACAATATTAAAATGCAATTTGTAGCCCTATACACACTTGACTAGCTGCCCCATGACTAGAAATATTTGTAAAAATAAGAAAGGATGTTGAAAACAAATTAAATGAAAAATATAAAGAAAAATGAAACAAACCCCTTTGCACTCCCCTTTGAAAACATTCCTGGCTGGTGAAAGGGAGACCTCCATTCCTCTCTCCTCCCGCTGCTTTGGAGGCTGCCTGAGACAGAATGTTCCAGACAATCACCCACAATCCAATGGGGAGAGGAGGAAACCACCATTGACTCACTTGTGATCATGTGACCTTCTCCATTTACTTGTATTGCAAGACACTGCTTGTTGATCAAGGCAACATTTAGAAGAAATGTTTGCTTGTCTTGCAAAATGCTCATAAACCAAGTTACTCTTGTATTACTGTTGAAGATTTGAGATGTCTTTGGAAGGAGGATTCACTGGAAGAAGAAGAAGAAATCATTTTGTTTACTGTTCCAAAGCCCACTATAATAAGAAAGGCACTTCGGAGATGATCTCAAAATATCGGAAAGCTAATGGAGAAAGAGAATCTCCTATAGTCATATATGTCAAAGGGATACAATGCATTTTATAATCCAGTATATACCCAGGATACAAGAGCAGCTGGAAAAGATGCAACAGTAAGCAAAATGTTCCATTTTATAGAGATCGATGCCAGGTGGAGACTCTGACATGTGAGATGTACTCAAATGCAGTCTTTAAAAGTATATTTACCAATTTACGAAGGTCCCTAAGGTCAGTGACTTGCCCTGTGCTACCTGCAGTGAAGCAATCTGAAGATGCTACTTCATTAATAATGACAAGGCAGAGAGCCAAGGCTCCTGCTATTTATATGAGGGCTGCCCAATCTAAAGGCTTCAAATTGTTTGCCATTTGGTGATGCGATCTTGCAAAATCTTCTGCACTGGTTCCAGTGTAGCTCATTAAACTATTTCCCAGATTCATATCCAGAAGCCCCCACTTCTTTGACTGATACCAAATTGGTGGGTTGATTCTAAACCCAAAGGGAAATAGAAGTTCCAAACTGAGAGCCTCTCCCATCTTTCTAGACATGCACTGCCAGCAAATAAGGAGAGGATAGGCATGGGCATTTTCGTTTCAGAAGTGGTCTAGTTCCAAAACAAAATGTGGGAGCCCAGCTGTCATTTAAAACTGCTCCAACCCTCTGGAACAAATTCAGTCAATCCCTTACCTTGCATTGGGCTCAAGTTAAGTTAAACTCCAACGAGGAAGGAGCCTCCAATGTCATCTTTTCTTCTCCCTGGTGCTGGCCAATCAGGAGCTATGCAAGGAAATGCATCATCCTGCCTCCCTGTCTGATTGGCCAGCGCCAGGGTGAAGGAACAATGATATCGGAGCCTTCTTTCTCCTTGGAGTTTAGCCCTGCGCAAGCCCAATGCAAGGTAAGGGATTGGCTAAATTTGTTGCGGAAGGTTGGTCCGGTTCTGAACGCCAGCTGGGCTCCCACATTTCCTTCTGGAACTGGACCACTTCCATAACAAAACACCCATGCCTAATAGAGGATAAATATTTCCTTGCATCTTCAGAGACCAAAGGAATATGTGCCCCAACTGAATTATATTCACTGGATTCCCAAAACAGAACTGTTCAACTTTTCTCAAGAATTTGAAAATCTGCAATCCCACCACTGTTTCTTTGAACAGACTGTCCTATTGTTGAACTGATTTCATTTTTAGGGAAGGAAAATCCTTCTAGATTTTTCTTCCTTTAATTTAATCCATTTTGCTCATTGGATTGGAAAAAATAAATGTCAGTCTGCCACAACATGGGTGTATATGTTGCCAGCTGCAGCCTCCTTGGGGTTCAGGTGGCTTGTTAGGGAGGAATAGCAGCAGTCTTAATGCACTAATAACACATAGCAAAACAAGCTGCAAGCATGGATCCAGTCATGGTAATACTAACAGCTGGAAGAATGGCAAGTTCCATAGCCCCTGAAATCCAGTAGTAAGTAATGAGAATGGGGTTATTGAATCAGTGGTAGAGTCTATTGAATCTACAGGATTCAATAGATCTTTTCTAGTTCCAATTTCTTCCTGGATTTCAGCCAGCAAGTTCCTCTTTTCAGTTTAGTGAAATCCCAGGTTCTGCTCTGACAACAGTATTTAGCTGATACACTCCCGGTGACCAGTCCGGTTTCAAGCAAAGGGAATTTCCAGACCCTATTCTGCTGCAGCATCATCAAATTATTAGAAATGATGATGCTACGGTTTCCTCAGCCTAGCCACACCACATACCTATGGAACCAATAGGAGTCCAGCCCTATACATTCTCCTTATATTCACCCTAGAATCACAGACCCCAGACTATCTGAAACCATGATGTATGCCTTTGGTACATTGGATTTCTGCTTGGAGAATATGGCCAAATCTTAGTACTGATGGATTTGTTATCTCCTCTAATCCTGAAATAATTCCTAACAATTCCATCATTTAGTATTACTGAGGTCTTGGGTTATTTTTATGAGAGGTCAAAATGCTATGCCATGTGTCATCTTCAGCATTTACATTATCTGCAGATAAAATCAAAATAAAAAACCTGAATTTTGGATAGAACTAGGAAAAGCTGGGTGTTTTACTGCCAAAAATTTGATCAGTTTTCCAAGCTGTAGTTCTGAAGTAACCTCAGATCATTATTCAGGCCTATTCATGCTTCCTCATTGATTCTAAAAATCTGGCAATGAAATGTCTTTGTTAGCAAATTTACAATGTGTGGGACTTTCTTTTTTCAAAGCATTATTAATCATGATTCACTTAAAAATAGTCAGGGGTAGTCATAACACCAAAGGGACCTTCTCATATATTGTATGATGGTAAAGCATTAGATTTCATTACTCTGAAGAGGGCAGGGAAAGAAAAACACTACCCACAGAATTGCAACATCACATCATCTGTATCCTGTGAAACAGCCAAAATCCCACAATGTCTCTGTTCGTGATGAGTTGCACAAAACAACATGAAAAGTCATTGAAGTGTCAGTTGGTGATTTCATCATTTGTCAGGCCTCCTACTAATAAATGATTCATCCTTTTAGTGCTGACAGTTCAAAAGGGAGGTGTGAAGCAGGGCTCTAAAAAAACTTTCAGTTGATTAGCATTGTTCTAATATCTGTGTTTTCAAAACCAAGGACAAACAGAATTAGATATAAAGGAGAAAATTTAATATTTTAATGTTATTTTGAAGTGCCACCTGTTTTTTTTTTTTTTTTGAAAAGCAGGTCTAAAAATGCTATGATACAGACATACACATGCACTGCCTCAAGAATGCACAAGTGAAATATTTTCAATTTGAAACAAAATGTTGTTATTTGAAAACATGGCAGACGGAAGCAAAACTTTAGGATTAGGTTTGGACCACAATTCCTAGACTTCCTCAGTCAGCATGAGGAATTCTGGGAGCTATAATCTGAAAAGCTCTGCCCACTGTGCATTGAATACTGAAATAAGCTCCTATCATCTCTGGATTTCCTGTTTCATCAAGCTAGCAGCATAAAAGTGTGTGTGTGTGTGTGTGTGTGTGTGTGTGTGTGTGTGTGTGTGTGTGTGTGTGTGTGTGTGTGTAGCTCTAATACTTCAGTATATAAGCTTTTGTGGACCAAGATTCAGGAAACATTGGAAACTGCTACAGCAAGAGTTTGGACTCAAGGATTCTTAGGTTCTTTCAAACTCTTGTCATCCCACCATTCTACGGAATGTGTTTAGTCCTATTAAACACGGGTCAAAATCTATTTACATCCTTGTATTAATTAATTTGGGAATCACAACACTTATCCAAAATACGTAGTAAATGACAGTAATGGACACACAATCTATTTTGTCTTTGCGGTATAGGTTGCATTTGATATAAAATAAAGCTATAGCGTTGCTCCATTTACATTCCTTAGTCTAGGAAACCACTACAAAAGGAAGAAAAATAGCTGGACAGTCAAGTCATGCCCTTTGTCTCATTTGAAAGACAGAGGGGGGTGTTAGGTTATGATAACAAATTTGCTACAGGTTTGTTCCTGTTAGTTGAAATGGCTGCTTGATCTCAGAATGGCTACACTAGAATAAAACTACACTTTCTCTAAGTATTTGGTGGTCTTCTGGGTGGTGAACAAAATACCTTACAACAGCCAATGGAAATCTAGTGGAGAACTTATTAAGCCCATTTTATTCTGTTATCTACTAGCATTAAAATTAGCATTAGAAGAGCACCAAAGGTTCTTCTATTAATTTGCTGCAGAAAACTAACCTAACATTGTAAGTAAGAGCACGTACAGACCGCTAAAACAGAATTAGAAGTTCCATTATTTCACTGTTGTTTACTCAAGTGTAAATCCTCCTGTAAAACATGAAGTTACATCCCAAGGCATAATTACAAGGAAATACGTGTAAGTCTTACTGCATTCAGTGGGGCTTACTTCTAAGTAAACATGTTTAGGGTCAGACTTGAAGATTGCACCTATGAATACATCACCTTGAAATCAGAGGGCCCTGCTTCCAAATAAATCTTTTTATTTATTTATTTAGAGTATTTTTACCCCACCTTTCTCCTTGGAAAAGGACTCAAGGTGGCTTACAGTAATGAGGGTCAATATACAGTCCAGTACAATTAAGACATATTCAAGATTGAGAACAGGAAATTGAGGGACATCTTATAGAATTAAAAGAGAACATTAAAACTACAAGAGAACACCAGCAGCTAAAGAGTAAAAATTCCATGTAGAAGTTTTGAGGGATGGGAACTAACATTGCAAACATAGTGTCAAAGCAATCACACAAGGTTATAAGTGGTTATAAACATAAAGTCTTGAGATTCAGCTGCATGTCTAACAACTTATGTGTTACAGAATTAAGTTTTCACTCCCTGATGCATACTTGTAAACCTACTAGCAGCAAAATATTTTGTATAACACAGCAGTTATAATTTGGAGCATTTGCATTGCTACCTGGGGAAAAGGAAATAAAAGATCACAAAGCAGCACACCTTAAAAAAAAACACGTGTTGTGTGTGTGTGTTGCGTCGTTACAGTCGTGACCGACCCTTCGTGACCCCATGTCCATGGAGTTTTCTTGGCAGGAGTACTGGAGTGGCTTGCCAGTTCCTACTCCAGGCAACTACAGCACCTGGTATTCCATGATGGTCTCCCATCCAAGTACTAACCAGGGCCGACCCTGGCGAGATCGGATGTGCTTAGGGCATCTAGGCAGCTAATAAAAAAGATAAAGGAATAAAAACTTTAGAACACTTCAGCCAGGAAATATTTGCTTGTTTTCTGTTTTCAAATAGTAATAGGCCTGAAATATTTTTTAAAACTTAAGGAAAAACAGACCTTACATCTAAGTTAATAGTTACATACAATAGTTAATTAGTTACATTACATATCTAATTTAATGACCATTCCCAGAATTTCTATGACCATACTGGCTGGAGGATTCTGTAGCTGTAGTACATTATAAATGCAGCTTGCCCAAACACTGTTGGTTTGACCATTACAAGTGCCATCTCTTCCCACCTTCCACAGAAACCTTCTTATCAGTGATCTCCCACTCAAGACAGTCTCCTGCCCCTGCCCCCACTGCTTGAAGCATGGGTCACTGATAAGTGAATCTGCAAATCTCAAGACAATTCACACAATAGAGTTACCAGCACATCAATATTTTGGAAACCTAGCAAAATGGGTAGCTCCTAACCATTGAGGCAGTAAACACTTTCTGTAAGTGCTACAGTTCCATTTGTTAGACAAAAAGAGTATGCTATACAATAGGGGGCTTGGGTGGTAGAGAGTAGCTCCTGAAAATCTGGAGGATTGATACAGTTAAAAACTTCAGTTGATGGACAGATTTTTGAGGATAATTCTTAGACAACCACCTGACAGATATCCTTTGATATGTAGTCCTACACTGAGCAGGGGGTTGGGTTTGATCGTCTTATTGGCTCCTTCAATAATTCATTAATTCTTTTTGATGCAGAAGGCTAGGAAGGTTGGCAGGGGATGATTCACTATCAGGGCAAGTTAGAAACACTCATTCAGGTGCCAGGATATTAAGGAAGGGTAAGTGGGAGTAGACAATTGAGACCTATGTGCCACAGATGATCCCAAAGTCCTTTTAGGAAAAGGTCTAAAAGGGAGAAGAGAACGAAAATGGCCTTAAATGGCCAATTGTGGCCCCAGATACTAGGTGTGTGTGTGTTGTGTCATTATAATCGTGACTGATTCTACGTGACCCCATGTCCATGGAGTTTTCTTGGCAGGAGTACTGGAGTGGCTTGCCAGTTCCTACTCCAGGCGCCTACAGCACCTGGTATTCCCTGGTGGTCGCCCATCCAAGTACTAACCAGGGGCGGACCTGCTTAGCTTCCGAAATCAAGTGAGATCGGATGTGCTTAGGGCATCTAGGCATTGTGGCCCTAGAAGTACTAGGGGTACCACTGGGCAATTTTCCACTAATTTGCAGGAGATTAGGTAGGCAAGAGATGGCCAAAATGTGAGCCCAAAGCAGATGTGGCCTTCCAACCCCCAACCCCCCTGAAGAGCCTATGGCTCCCAGTCTCTGGAAGCTACCTACTCCAGGTAACTGGCATAAGAGTGAATTTTAACTGCCTATTCAACATAGGAGCTTCAAAAGAAACATGTTAAAGCTTTATTTAATATAGTAAAAGAATTTGTTTTCTACAGCTGAAAGAGTGAAATACTCCAGTTTAAGAAGTCTGGGGGGTGGAGAGGAGGAAAGTATTCAGAGATGATTGACTGACTGCTTATAAAATGCATAATGGGCTGGAATTACGATAATCCCAATTAGCAAACAAGTTCATGTCTTTATCTATAATAGTGTATTAAAGTAATCAACCTTTTGGTGCAAAGGCATAACCATTTCACATGGAGTTACATACATACATATACTCAACAAATTCAGACAGCTGTAGAATCAAGTACGGTAAGTAAATTTTGGCTCGGAACTCTATTGCTAATACCACGCATTATGATTTCCCCACTTACAGTCTGAGGTGGCAGGAGCCAGATCTTCCCGTTGTGCTTGCTTACTTAAGGGAAAGACTACAAGGAAAGGAGTCACTTCATACTTGCACTTGTTTAAAATTTATTAGGGCACATGTGTATAGTGTATCATGAACTTGACACACTCAGCACCTTGGAACGGGGCCCTTAGCCAGCATGAGCAATGCATTTTGCTGTCCAACAGAAGAACAAATAAGTTAACTTTCAGACATTATTTGCCTTCTTTCAAGATCCCATGAATGGACTGCTTTTCTAGCAGCAAGTACCATGTTCTATTCCTTCTCTATACTTTGCTCATTAGAATAAACTTGCGAACTCACTTTTGAGGCCTACCACAATTAGTCTCTCTAATTGGCTTATGGAGAATGCTGCATGACTGTATCAGGCTTTTTACTTAAATTGTTTGTTTTATTAAAGTCTTCATATGGATGACTGACCACAAGAGAAATGTGTCTTTTTCCAAGTTTGCTTATTAGGAAGAGAGAAGCATAGAATACTGATCAGGTCATTCCTTCAGTGGTGCTACCATTTCCCTGTTCTGCACAGTAAAGCGGGGATCAAAAGGGCATGCATCAAGTGTGTGAAATTTAATCTTCCCCTATTGGGGAAAAAAGCCCTTTACCTATCATGTAGCCCAATCAGAGAGATTGCAATTAAATTTATGATTAACAAGAAAAACAATGTTGGCAGTCTCAAATTTGATATCCGAAGTGGCAAACGTTAAAAACAAAGCATAACTATCTCACAAAGCCAAATGGCCTGAGAAAATACAAAGGCCTCAGCCTGATAACCAAGCAAACATCAGGCAAGGCACCTACCTCAGGGTGCCACAACTCACAAGGCCCTGTTATTACCTCCAGTCAAATGGCAGAATGCTCAGAAGTGGGTTTCTGAATAGACTTCAGTACACAGGCTGGTTAATTTTTAGATGGAGCGTCCTTCAGCTGCAAATGGTTAATACATAACCACCCTCATTTTCCATTGAGCATGAAAGTAGGACAGGACTCAGTCCAGTTGGCTAGGGTGGCTAGGTTTATTCTACGATGGGAGCTGTAGCCCCAAAACATCTGGAAGACCACCCTGCCCTAAACAGTCTTAACTGATCTGTGTGTTCTGCTTATATACCGCCCCATACCACTTCAAGTAGCCGGTAAAATGAGTATCCAGCTTGCGGGGGGGGGGGCAAGGTGTAGCCTGCATACTGTAATTAAAACTGTAACTGATCTGTGTTGCAGATGGCTCCAGAATGGCCTTCTATGTGTTCAGAACTATGGCAAGATCCTCACTGGAGGCCCTGCATAGTGTGCATCTACTAAATGTATTGTGGTGGGTGGTAAAACGGGAGAAGGCCTTTGTTCGTGAGGCAAAGAAGCTGAAGAGTTCCTTCAGCATGAAATGTCCTTTGGTTTATTATTGTTGTTAAGACACCAGGTCAAAGCACTCCTTCTACACAGCTTGCCACGACCACCCTCGTCTGCTTCAGCTGCTTAGATCGATTTTACAGCTACTTAAGAGCTTATAGGAGGGTTTTAAAGATTTGGTGTGTCTAATATGATACATTGTTCTCAGTACATCTTGTTAGCCACTTCAGTGCATTTAGTAGTCAGAGGGCAGGTTATGAATATTCTAATCAATATAAATATAATAACCTTTATTGCCCCTAAATTTATCTTGTATCTCTTAAAATTCATCAGTATTAGCAGCCGACTTCCCATACTAGGACAGCACCCTGAGTTCTAGTTGTATCTAATTCTTAAAAGCATTACAACATGCACAGTTTGCTGAGGCTGGTCACAGCAATCACATAACCCCTCATTAAAGCAGCTCCATTGGCTGTTGATCTGTTTCTACACACAATACAAAATGCTGGTTCTAATGTATAAAAGCTTAACTCAAGGATCACATCTTCCTATATGAGCCTGCCCAGATGTTGCAATCCGCAAGAGAGGCCTTTCTCTTAATCCAATCAAATTAACAAGAGTGTTTGATGGGGACATGGGAGAGAGCCTTCTCTGTCATTGCTATCAGACTTTGAAACTCCCTCACACAGGAGGTCAAAGCTGGCTCCATCTTTGCTGTCCTTCTGGAAGCAAAGACCTGTCTCTTCAGACAAGCTTTCTCTTAGCGATTGGCTTGCTGAGTGGGGTTTTAAATGGACTGTTATTCCTTACCTCTTTAAATGTGCATCAATGTTGCTTTTGTGTACAATTTTAGTGTAGTATTTGTTCTTTTTGAGCATTTGCATATTTACTGTTTTAGCTTTAAATATTTTTCGTTATGTAAGCCCCGCTGCCCTTTTAAGAAGAAACATAGGGTTCTCCTTAAAATATTTCAAATTAATAAATTAATTAATACTGTAGTTTTCTTTTTCTGTGATCCTCAAGTATTGTAACTGATCTGCTATGATAAATATGCAACAGAGAAAATGTATACTTAAAGATTACCGCCTGTATAAGATGCACCTGGCTTTTTGTAGGATAAGGCAATTAATTCTCTTAGGTAATTCTCAGTTACCCTAATGATTTAATTGATAGAAGCTCCCCAGATGTTGCTGGACTTGTCAGCCACAACAGATAGTGGTGAAGGATGATGGGAGTTAGAGTTTGTTGACATTTCACTGAAAAGAGACAGACCCAGTTTTATGGCAAGTGGTCCAGGCATTTTGCAAAAGACTAAACATCTAAAGGAGCACATCCTCTAAACCAAATATAATGCTCATTCTAGTATTTAGGGGGCATTATTCTTCTTGACTTCATGCTTATTTTGAATATTTATGAGAACCCGTGTGGTGGTGAAGTAGATTCAATGCTGGGATCCAGGAGACCTAGGAGCAAATCCCTATTCATACATGGGCTTGGGTGAGGTGAGGGTTGACAATGGCAAATTTCTTCTTGAAAACTTTATTTACCTCAGAACTTCTAGGAGGGTTATCCTAAGTTTGAAGAACAATGTGCTGATCCTCCTTCATTAAAGATAAACCACAAGTCATCTCAAAGACTGCATCACCTTTTATAAGTCTGCCCAGGTGTTAACATTCCCAGGAAGGTCTTTTTCTCAGTCCCACCACTGTCAAAGGGGGGGTGTCTAATGGTGACACAGGCCTTCTCTGTCATTGCTCCTGGATTCTGGAATTCCTTCCTATGGAGGGCTAGGCTGGTCCCATCTTGGCCCTCCTCCTGCAAGCAGGTGAAGGCCTTGCTTTTCAGGCAGGCTTTTCCTTATCTAAAAGAATATTCAAAAGGAGATTTAAAATGAGATGGTTTGTATTTTTGTTGTTTTAAAATTTGCTTTGTTAATGCTTTCACCTGGAAATTTTAATATAATTATTTTAAAATATTTGAATAACCTTTTTAGTGCACCTGCATACAGTATGTGAAGACACGGGTGGCACTGTTGGTTAAACTGCTGAGCCACTGGGCTTGTCAGTCAAAACGCCAGCAGTTTATGTCCTTGCAGTATGGTGAGTGTGAGCTCCTGTTGCTTGGCCCAGCTCCTGCCATGAAAGCATGTAAAAATGTGAGTAGATACTGTAAACAGATACCTCTTTGGTGGGAAGATAATGGCATTCTGATTGGTGGAATGCTTAGTCATGCTGGCCCCATGACCATGGAAATACTGTACAGTAATGTATGTCTATGAACAAATGCCGGTTCTTCATTTTATGAACAGAGATGTGCATTGGCCTCTACTACTGAACCCACCCACTTCATGGATGGCGACCCCTTGGACAATAGCTAAAATCCAAGCTCTGTCCAATTCTGACCAAAAGTAATCAGATTGTCTTGACATTTTAATTGGTTTTTTAAAAATTTTGTCTCTATTCCAAGTGCGTCTATGATTCTGAATGGCACAACTGTGCTCTGATATGCACCTTTTTAGGAATAAGGTGGGATAAAAATATTTCAAATAAATAATTTTTTTAAAACATTATAACAGATAGTAATTATTCTCATATATATTTTGCATATTCCTCTTCAAACAATATATCAAAGCTCTTCTGATGCCCCATTGGCCTCTGTAATAGAGATTTAAAAACTGGAACAGTAAAACCAAACGATCTGAAAGTTCTCTCTCTTTTTTTTTTTTTACTAAAAATGATCTGTATAAGCAGATATGCACAAGCAAGGTGAGAACTCAGGTTTGCCCCAAATTTACTGTAGTTTAAAATGGGCTGCAACTGTTACAATCAGGAGTTTTTGTTTTCAAGGACCCTTCTGGTTTTTTTTTTCAAATCAGAGGTTGCTACTGTGTAACGTTAAACATGGCACATACCCCTCCTTGAGAATATGTAAACATGTAAACATACATCATAGTACACCCCTTTTCACTGCCAGACTGCTGCTATGCAGAGGCTAAAAAAAGTAACCTAGAAGAGACGGGTTTCCTCTAGTATTAGAGAAAGGGGGAAGGGAACGGCCTTAGAATACCTCGGAGACATGTTGAGCAAGTTTTCTACAAACCAGGCTCACTGTCCTGAGGTGACATGGGTTGGAAAGCAAAGCTTAAGGCTCCTAGCAGCTACCTAGCAACTAGCAAGAGCTATTTTCCTTTCAGTTTCTAACTCTAAAAAGTGCTCTGAATTTTCAGCTGGTTGCTTTTTAAAATCGCAGCTCATCTGAATCCTGGATTTCTGGAGGGGGGAAAATTCCTTTTGAACCCAGTCCTTTTGGTTCTTCCTCTTCCGGGACAAAGACCATCTATGTCAGACTCAGAATATCTCCCTGCTTCCAGTCAAATATAAGCAGTTGTACCCTGGGAGCCCCAATGCGATCCTGTGCCTGCTTACCCAACTGTCCGCCTTCTTGAGCTCCGTGGGTTTTCATCCCAAGTCAATGTGTACAGGGTCAGGTTTTAGAAATGCACCCAAGCCATTTCCTTATAACTCTTTACTTCCTTTGGAAAGTTTCCAAACCAGACCAAACTTCCCAGCCCTTTCCCTGTCCCCTTCCCATGTCATGAATAAATATCATGTGAGTAGCATTCATGTAAAACCCCTTGGCGATCTTCCTCTATCTCTCAAGCGGTATATAATATACACCGTACTACCCAACAAAATGAACTACACAAGGAAAAGTCTGCACACGTGTCATTTCTCCGGGTTCCTGAAAATCGCAATCTGCTTCTCTTCGTTGCCGTGCGTGACCGTGCAGTTCCCCTGAAATGTTGGGGTGAAAATGCCCACCCCCCCACCTCTCGATCTACAAGGAACTCCACCGTATCCTTCACCTTCCACTTGGACAAATTCATCTCTAAGCTAATTAAGAGGCTCTGATCTGCCCCCACCACCACCAACCCGTTTTTCCCCTCAACCATCCTCTCAAATCGCAATCGCACTAATGGAACATATTTTTAAAAAATAAGGAAGGGGGGGAAGCACGCAACGACCTTTCATCTCCCCCGCCTCCCCAAGCGAAGCGTTGAGCAATCGCTACTGCAAACGCAGGAGGGGGGGGACGATCGTCACCGAGCCGACCGCGCTTGACAAGACTGGCGCAAAAATAAAAAGCCGTCGCCGCCGCCGCTGCTTGCGCCCAGGATGTCACGGCACACCCCCCAAAGGGGGCGGGGCCGGGGAGGGGGTGAAAGAAAGGTGCCTCGAGGACAATCCCTCTCCGCGCGTCCAATCAGGCCGCCGACGCTTTCCGCCGCAGCTGCGCGCGCCGCGCACTCTGGGATTTGTAGTTCCTGCTCTCCTCATTGTAGCCATTTTGTGGCGAGGGGACTACAACTTTCCCAGAGACCAAGGGCGATTCTGAGGCGCCGCACGGAGCTGCCGCCGCTGCCGCTGCCGCTGCTTCTCTCTCTCTCTCTCTCTCTCTTCTTCCCCCCCCGCCGCCCCCCCTCCTCCTCCTCCTCCTTGCACGCGAGCCGGAGAAGTCCTAGGGATCGCTGGCGAGCCCTTTGCGCCGACCGAGCGGGAGATGTAGCAGGACGAGGCTGCGTCGGCTCGCCAGGCTAGGGGGGGAGGGCAAGGGAGGACAATTAAAGAGCTTAGCAGACACAGAAAGGAGAAGAGCTGGCGACGGAGCGTGTCGTGGACGCAGGGATTGTCTTCAAATTTCGTCGCCGGGATTTCTGGCCGGGCACCGCCAGCTGCCCTCGGCGCCCCCCCCCCCTCCAAGGTGGAGAGAGGCGACCCGAGGTGCTTGCGCGACGACTGGAGGGGTCGAGAGGAAGGCGGCCGTGAATGTGCACCAGGCTCTCCTTCGGATACAGCCGCGGGGATGCATATGGAGTGATATTTTTTTCCTGCGGCTCGTAGCACGCTACGAATTGAGGCAAAGCCCTAACCCTTCTCTCCCCTCCTTCCTTCCTTTCCTCCCCCCCCCCCCCTCAGTCTGTCTGCCTGGCTGCCTAGATCCCTAATATAATATTTTTCAGAAAAACGAAACAAAAACATCGGGCCATTTAAAGTTGCTGTTTGAACGCTGCTCTTCTTGGGTGTGTGTGTGTGTACGTGCGTGTGTGTCTCTGTGTGTCTGTGTGGGAACTGAAGAAGCGGAGACTCAATACAGTGTGTGCAGCCTTCATTGCCGCTGGAGTTGTCTGTGCTGCAGCAGTAGAAACGTGACTTCCAACATTTTTTTAAAAAAAAAACCTCTCTTTTTATTATTATTATTTTTGCAAGATGCCAACTACACCTCGGACACTACAACCCTGCGTTTCGCTTTAGTGGATTGGGAAAGAGAAACGGGGGGTCATCAAGGGTGCTTTTTGTGTGTGTGTGTTTAGGGTGTAAATTTTCTTTTATTAATGTTTCTCTAAAGTGATTTTTGGTGGTTTGCTTTCCATTTGGCTTTTTCCTTTTTGACCCCACCACCCGACATATTTTGGATTTATTGGAAGCAGAATTGTATTGTGTGCGAAGGAAGCAGGATTACAAGAAACCACTACAAACAAGAAACAAACAGAAAAAGGATATTCCCCCCCCCCAAAAAAAAAAAAATTGGTTGCGGCTTTTAATTCATGAAGCAGTTGTCCCCATTTGCAATCAAAATCTGGATATCAGAATGAGCAAAGAAAGACCCAAGAGGAATATAATTCAAAAGAAATACGTAAGTGCCTATCCTGTTATTTATTTTTTATGATTTTTAGAAATGTCCGTGAATGTCAAGTTTATACAGTATTTAGCAGAGCGTTTATATAATGCCATAAAAGATTGGGTTTTCCCTTCGGTAGAAATGGGGGCGAATCTCGAAAGGCCCTTTTAATTGAAAACCAGGTTTAGAAACCAGATTCGTGTAGCGATACCTCAAGTGAATAAATGTATTGACCTCAAATGACACAATCATAATCTAGTTTTAGAAGATGAAAGGCATGTTGCTGGGGGGGGGGCTGCTGCGATAATGCAACTAAACTGCTTTCTCAAGCGGATTTACTAATATTTCACTTTGCATGCAAATGTTCATGTTATTATAACATGCATTTAGGGGTTTGGGAAGGGACCGTGGCTGTTAATCCAAAATGTTAACTTGAAATCGAATATCTGGTTATGGCGAGCTTGCTGCTCCTTAACTCCAGCATGTGTGATCGAGTCGTTTGCTTATCTGGCTTGGAGGAGAGCCAAACCAGTTGGGGATCATGTTACGAGGAACATGATTTGGAAGGCCCAACTTCAGTATTGGCGAAAATGGCAGGGAACTTTGTTAATTTCGCGTGCGTTCATGCAGAAATACCTTGAACGTTCAGGGCGATGCTTTGAAATTTGAAGAGCCTTCGTTTGGCTAATGGTGTGTAGCTATGAATCTTAGTCAGCCGCCTAATCCCTTGTTAATGGTATAATATGTAGAAATTGCTGTGATCGTGCCATTTTTCTATTGGTCTAGTTTGCTTTTGGTTCGGATGGGGTGGGCGTTATTGGAAGTGTGCAGCAACAGAGTGGATTAGCTAAATAGCCTGTCGACTTCATAGAGATTTAAAAGCAAAACACTGAATGAAAGGATTTCTGTTTAAACAAATGTTCTTATCCCAAATAGCAGTGACACGAGATGACACCTAAATTGTATGCACTAGGGAGGGGTTTTGGGGGGGAGGGGACCATCTACGTCCTAATGGTGGGGTCGTCTGAATTTTACCCCTACATTTTTTTCAAATATCCTTCGTAAAGCCTAATAGCCTTGACATAGGTCTTTCTGTTATTTTTGTTGTCTTGAAATGTATTTTGGGTAGACGCGAAACCTGACAACAATGGGAAACTTTAACCAAATTCTCCAACCAATTTACGAATTAAAAATACAGCCGCATTGCAGAGGAACTGTGTATCTATAGCAGGCTATTTTAAGTGTTTTTGTAGGAAGCAGCGGATTGTTTATGTAGGAATCCTCCTATGAACATGTGGGTTGTGCACGCCAAAAGTGAAATGAAACAAAGCAGAAAGGGGGTGGGAAATTGGCAGTGTTGTGTGTGTGTTTCAAAATGCCAAAATCTGTTTTAAGCCATTCTACGTCTGTAGGAGTGAACAATGCAACTCTACTCATGCCCGTGCAGCTCGCTGGAAAAAATCAGAAATAGTGCCACTCCTCCCTAATCATTCCCCTTTGGAAAGGCACGCTGTTCTGGAAAGAAGAGACGTTTCATATGTTCACATAAGTTTTGGGTTCGTCAAGCTGGAAAAAAATTGCTGGGGAGAGGAGGGCAGATTGTAAGGAAGGAAGGGAGGGAGGGGAGTACAGTCTGTGGGTTATCTTGCTATTGCAGCGCCTAACGCTCACTAGCATGGCTGCTGCTTGGGATCCTCCTGCGTTTCGCTGCTACTACGTGTGTTGTTGTCTCGTCTGCATCCTCTTTAGGGCGACAGCAACAGGTTAAGTGCAATGTCAGCGCCGGGCTGTGGGGGTTCTCGGCCGCTCAGCCCAGCCGGGGCCAGATTCTTGTTGTCCTTCTGACGTCACAAAGGGATGGGCCTGGGCTCGCTGGAATCTGCGTCTCTTCAACGCTTCTACTCCCACTCCCACGCCTCCGTGACGTCAAGCACGAGGCGGGTCGTATAGACGGGGTCCGTATATAGGAGAAAAACGAGGGCCTGGCTTTTGCAAGAGTGGAAGCCACACTCCAGTGCCTGGTGCCGAGTAAGGTTTTTTTTTTTTCTGGCAGGGTGAACAGGTGTAGCAAGTATTTGCATAACTCTGATCTTCTCCACCCCATTGCACCCACACTTTCCCAGTAAATAAAGCCAGAGCCCTTTGGGCTCTCTCTCTGACCTGCTTAGGTTAATCTACTGCCTCCCTGCACTGGGTTGCATTGCGAAAGTAAGTTAACTATGGAAATACAGTAGGAAGGTCCGGTTCAGCAAGATCATACTAGACCCATGACCCTCTTAAATTATATTTGTTACTATGTGCTTTTAAGTTGGAACCCACAAATCCTGACCCCAATGGGGCTTTTATGGTAAGTGATGTATTTAATAATTGGTTTTAGCAGTTCAACATCCCCAGTGAGCTTCAAAGGCTGAGCAGGGATACAAACCCAGGCCTCTTGAGAGCTTGTCTGTCCTTCTATTCACAGCACTATACTGGGTATCCTTTTTTTCTACCAAATCAAAAATAAGTGCATTTTTAGAGCAGAGAAATGTTCATTGCAGTTAATACACCCACTGATGTTTTATAAGACCTAGTTTTGGGGCTGAGCATGATGATGCTGTTTATCAATTTGCAGTGTCTGAAACCCGTTCTTTGTGCTATATGAAGTTGTATTCCGACATCCTCCACAATTAACACTCTTCTGCCAACCGCTTAATATTTAGTTCAAAATTGCAGGGCCTCAGTTGGTTTGAGGATTTTGCATATTAATTGAAATAGAGAAAAAATTGGTATATTAGAGTACTTCAACGAGACTGCCATCTAGATGAACTCTCAGATTTGGTAGGCCCATCAATGGAAGACATAAATTAATGTTGACTAACAAGTCCCATAGCTGGTTCAGTGGTTTAGGTATCTGACTGGTGAGCCGGCAGTTGGATGTTCAGTTCTCCATGTTCAGTTTTCCATTGTATATCCCAGAAGAGCCAGTTTGTGGAGCCTTGGCCCATCTGTACAATCCAGAAGGGAATAATAAACTGCTTCTGAATACTTCACATAAAAACCCCTGGAAAGGATTTATGGCATGCAGGTATGGCTAAAAAGCCCTATTAATTTTAAAGGGTCTGCTATTGTTTTGAGTAATAGCTATCTGTAATATAAAATAATAATGAGAGCAACACTTTGCCAGCATTGAAAATGTTTGACAAGTCGTAATTCACTTGTATCTGTGGCTAGGATCTCTTGATGTTCCTGAGCAACCAGTTTATGAGTTGGCTACTTACTCTCTCAATGGAAGAATTCACAGATGAAGGACTTCTTTGTAGCTCAGGCCTATATATGTTTGCTCTGCAGTAAATCCCCTTGAGTTCAGTGGTACTTCCTCCTAGGTAATGGCTGTAGAATACCAGTTTTCTTGCATTGCTTCTGTTGTCCGCCTTAGGTACTTTACAATAAGTGTAGTGTTAAAGTTGGGTCTTGACCATATCAGTGATTAATACTACAGTAAGGTGGAGTCGGAGTGTATCTGTTTTGTCAAATAGAAACCATAATGTTTCCTGTTGATAAATTAGAAGGCAGTGGCGTGCAGAAATTAGCCAACTCATCAAGAGCTTTCTGAAAAGTTGTGTCAAGTGATTCTTTTACTTTAGCATGCATTTTAAATGGAGATATAATTGTAACTAAAGGAAGAAACAGTGGCAGTTGTCTTAATGCTTTATCGGCTGTCTTTCATCTGATGAGAATTTTCCCCCATTCCATAGATTTTTGAAGGATAAGCCACAAATCTAGTACCTGTTTGTATCTTATTCTTGTTTTTCTTTTAGACAAGCCATAGCTTAATTAGCTATTTAATTTTGTCCTAAAATATGAGGATATATTATCTTGAAAGTCTGTCTTTTAAAAAATGTGGAAGCGAATTTAATAATCATTCTCTGCCCTGCAGTCTTTTAGACTTCATAGGTTATTTTTTCTGGATTACGGTGTGAAGTTTAGCCTTTATATAATTTAGGCAAACATTTTACTTAGTCTGAACTGAGCTTGTCTGAAAGATAATTATGCTGTATTAGAGAAGGCACTTGGCTCTCATCAAAGAGACGTTGGTTCAGAGAACAGATGAGCCATGAAACTGGCTGTGTGACATTAGGCTAGTCATCATTTTTCAGTCTTACCTGTATCACTGAATTAGTGTAATAGCTATGGAACTTCTTGAAGGAAAAGCCATAGATATGAATGCTGATGAAAAATCACATAGTTACTTGATTATTATGAGCCACTGTGACAGCAGACATGTAATACCATTGTGGCTCAAAGCAGCAGGCCATTAAGAGATGGAATAGAGTACTGAACCCACTCCACCCATTTTTTCAGTAGTTGTTTTACAGCTGCCTCATTTGTTCTAGAGAGTTGGTAGCTAATCTAAAAATGATGCTTATGCAAAATTTGAATCCATATCTAAAAGCTTTTTAAAAAGCACTCGTATGACATATTCAGCAGAACTGGTTGCTGTGTCATTTGGTATTTTCCTTTATTTTTTCAGTTTGTGTATTGGGGGAAAAGTCATCCATCTCAAGAGGTAGTCTGGTCCTAAGTTGCTGAGGTTTATGATCCTATTAATTTTGAATGCCATTGTTATTATGATGGTTTATAAGCAAAATTGGTCTTGAGGTCTTGTGTTGAACCCTGCAGTGTGCTTTTGGGAAAGGTCAAGACGAAACATACTTAAATTAATACCACTACTTGGGAAAAGGGTCGTTTTATTCGCATATAAATGTTGGTGCAGTTTAGTGAACAGTGTCCTGTCCTGCTGAAATTGTTCTGTGTTGAAACTGTAGTGTATGTGATAGGTGTGATGCTTTACTCATGGATCTGTGAAATGAGGAGATGTTTTCAGAATGAGAGGTGATCCTACCAAGTTCTAGCGTAGTGTTTCTCTGTAGTGTTTCAAGGGCTTAACTGGCAATAGCAGGGCATATCTCTCTGAACAGCAGTTTGCTTTCCATTATTGATCTTGCCTTTATGAGATGAAATGCCAAGAAAGTGTTGGCTGTATTCTAGATTTCACTGGGGATTCTTCCACCACACTGGTAATGCTCAGTTTGCTTCTGTGTCACTCTGTATGAACTGAGATGTCCTGCATCTCTCATTGGGAACCCTAGGCAGCATCTGTTTAAAAACTGCCATGTAGGGAACAAGACATATTTGGGGGCCAACTTTTCAGATAAACAAATTTGCTCTCTATTTCTTTTAAAAAAGGCAACATTCCAAAGAAAAGTGTAACAAAATCAAGACTATAACAAATGGCTATACTGTACTTGTAAAGGTCTTTGCGATGTTTCCACTGTCTCCAGTCTGTACACAAATTAGGTGTACACTACTGGATTGTATATTGAATTTTGGCATTTTATTTACCACTTTTCCTTAATTCATTGTATGAATAGAAACTGGCTTTTCTGTAACTGATTTCTGAATAAGAAACTACGGATTATTTGGGGCTTTAAAAATCATAGTTACTTGTCTTTTTTACATAATGACCCACTTTTCTAAAGCTTTCTACACATTACTATTACTATTTAAATATAGCCTAGAATTTCTCTAAGCTTTACAACCAGTCCTGTGCCTGACACCACTTTGTTCTCTTGCAAAATATGGTGCACATTGTTTTGCCTGCTTATCTGAAAATAAATCAAACTGTATGCAATGAAGCTCAGTCTTAAGAAAATGCACATAAGGTACCTGACTTTAAAGAAAACAATCATATATACATACACATGCACACAAACACACAAACACATATACAGTGATCCCCCGCCTATTGCGGGGTTTTTAGGGACTCAACCCAACCCTCAATAATTGAAAATCTGCGATATGCGGATGCAGGTTGCGTGTGGCCTGGGGGGCCTAACTGGGGGCTCTTGTATTTACCCCCAGCCTGGCACTACCCTGAACAGGCCTTCCCGGGCCTTCTGGAGGCCCCAAAAGGGCCTTCCTGCGTACCAGAATTGACTTCCGGATTGCCTAAAATCATTTCTGAGGCATCTGACAGGCCTAGAAAGGCCCTCAGAGGCCTCAGAAATGATTTTTTGGCAATCTGGAAGTCACTTCCAGTTTGCTGGAAGTCACTTCCAGTTCATAGGGAGGCCCGGGAAGGCCCTCGCAGGCACCAGTCCTGGGGTAAGTACGGGAGGCCTGAAACAGGCCTTTCCCTCCTTACCTCAGGGGGCCTTTTTTCATATACACCACTGTATAGATAGATAGATAGATAGATAGATAGATAGATAGATAGATAGATAGATAGATAGATAGATAGATAGATAGATAGATAGATAGATAGATAGATAGATAATTAATATTGATCTTGGGCTGTCCAGCGCTTTAAAATATTTGGGAGGGCTGAAATTAATATTTGTGCTTGTCTTTACCTGGTGATCCAAGGTTGCCTCTGAGAAGGGAAAAAGTATGCAGCCAGCGTTCTAACTTATCTTGGTTGGGCATCTCTCAGGTGTTTCTTAACTTCCCTGGGGATTTATGAGCACCCAGTTTTGACTGACTTTATCTCTTTTTCCTCTTGTACAAATATTAATCAACCTTCTCAAGCAGTGCTGTGCTGCAAAGCTGTAGTTTTCAGCAGGAACGGAACTTGGTTTTAAATAATCTGTAACCTGTGTCTATTTTTAAGGTACTTGATGTGGTATTAAGATTTTTATGTGTTTTGGTCCCGAACTACATCATGTATTGAGTTTGGCATTGAAAGGCAGGATTTTCAGCTGGGGAGAGCATCAAGCATAACTCTCCACCTCCAGTATATGTGCCAAGACAATTAACTTTGCTGAACTACAGCTGAGGAAAAAATTTAGGACTGCTCATATTTCTGTGTCAGGCACAGAACTGAAGCCAAGTTTCAGTTTGTCAAAAAATAATCTTATTCAAATTGAGACAGTCTTTACTGGGATTGGTTTTGAGGTGGTTCAGCATAATAGCTAAACCCATAACTTTCAAGTGCTATTTTCTGCTGCCTGAACAATTGCTTTTTTCAAAAAAGTGAATGCTAATTTCGACTCTAAAGGGAAGATAGTGCAGTTATCTGAGGAGGAAATGTATTCATTTTCTTCTTTAGAAGTGATAGGCAAAATCCTGTTGTGTAAGTTATGCTTGTGTAAGGTTGATGATGTCACCAGCGGAGGGAGATTTTCAGTAATTAAAGAGTTCTTGCTTCTGTTGCTCAGTGTATCTAATTTGCATTAATCTGTCACATAAACTGAAATCCTGGTGTTGCTTAAGCTGCGTAACTTTTCACGTTGAATTGTCATACATTAGGAAATGGCCATGTTGCCTTTCACATTGTGTATCAGACAATATCTATGCCTCCAAAAGTTACTGTATCATAAGTGTACAATAGAATTTCACCCAGGAGACAAGTCCTGGAAGGAAGGAGGAATTCTTTAATTACTGGAAATCTCCTCCTATTGGTGACATCATCACTTTCCTGCAGATATTGACATCAGAAAGAATAATATAAAATGGAAGCTGTCTAGAAAGTGGACAATTTCCAGAGCTCAGGGAACTTGGGTGTCCATTCCTAGATCTTGGAGGATTACTCCTATGACTCCTACACCCATTTCAATTTAAGAAATGTGTTCCTTAAATGGAAAAAAAATCACATTGTGTTTTCTAGTGATAATTGTTTTTTTAAAATTAAGTTTTTAATTTGAGAGATTTATAGGGACTGCAGGGTTGTTGAGGTACTTCAAAACAAGGCAAAAATTTTCAAATTGCCACTTAATAAGCCAAAAAGGGAACATTTGAGGACATATTTGAAACTTTGTGAAGTGCAGGCACTGAGTAGGGAGGAGGCAGAAAGTTACTACAAGCTATATTGGGAGCAGCATATTTTTCTCTGATTGACTGTCTGTAAAACTGCACCACAGAAGGCCAGTGGCATCAGATACTGTATGCTGAATTGTTTTTTGGAGGCGGAATAAAAAATTCTGACGTAATTGCACAGAAATTAAATATTTTCTCTTGTCTCTTGTCCCCCAACTGCTTCTCCTTGACAGTGAAATTTCGTGGGAACCTTGGGAGCTTTGGGTGAGGCCATTGCTATATTCTGTTTCTGGTGATAACATTTGGCTCCATATTCACTCATTGAGATCGGCACTGCTTACTCCCAGAATGTGTGTCTAGAATATAATAGGATTAATTTTGCTTTCATCTGACATTCTAAATTTCACGGATAGATTCAGTTGTTGCTTTTTAATGTGTTGTTTGCATGTAAAAATAGACCAAAATTGTTTTCTTATTAAACCACAGTGTGAATGAACAATTTTTCCCTTCATAGGAGTGGATGAACAGGCCATGTGAGGATAGCTTAGTACAGCATCCAAATCTTGCATTTCATTTTATTATGATCACACCAGCCAATATTTTAAACTGGCTTTAAACTTGGGTTTGTTGTTACTTTAAAAATCCTGTCTTCTTTGGTTGTAGTAAACTATAATTCTAGGATTGTTCTAAACTACCCCTGTAGATTTTGTCCACCCATTTTTCTGAAGGAAGGGGCAAAATGGAATGAATGTTTAATAAGCCGCCATTTGTGGTTATTGGTCTTTGTCTGTAATAAATTGATTCATTTGTGGTTTGTCATACATTATATGATAATGTAGCCCCCATCTTGCCTGTTGTTTTCTTTGTTACAGTGATGTTTTTTACCTTCTGAGCTGTGTTTACAATCAAATGTTCTCACAGACATCTAAAACTCCTACTGGCAAAATTTATCATTTGCCCTCCAAAAGAAAGAAAGAAAGATTGGCATGTATTTTATTTTATTTTATTTTATTACATTTATATACTGCTCATCTGGCTACAAGGCCACTCTGGGTGTTTAAAGTAATGTAATGTCTCGATTTCCCTGTTTTGAAGAAATTGTAACTAGTTCTTATGGTAACTGAGCCAATTCCTCAGGTGTGTGTGTGTGTGTGTGTGTGTGTGTGTGTGTGTGTGTGTGTGTGTGTGTGTGTGTGTGTGTGTAGGTTAATATGACTTGGTAACACATTAGCATATGCCAAAAAACTAAAGGCAAATTTCTATTCATGTTTCTGTGCGTGTAAGGGCAATTTTGCTGTGGTCACGTGTCTGATTGTGCAACCATAATGAGATTGGACATGTGAAGGGGAGCCTGCTGGGCCATGTGATTTCCCTTAGACATATCTAAAGCCTATTACTTAGATGGACTAAAGTTTTTGTAGTTGCATGCAGGACTAGATAATGATTCGTATAAAGCAAAGGGTTCTGCTTATATACCGCCCTATAGCACTTCAAACATTCTCTGGGCGGTTTACAATTTAATTATGCAGGCTACACAGTGAAGAGGTGGGTGACAAAACTATTTTGTATGCTTGGCACAGATGGAATGTATACATATTTAATTTTTGAATTTGTTTCTAATCTTGTTTTTTAATCTTAATATATACTGTACTCAGTTTCCCTTAATATGATATTTATATAGTACTTTTAGAACTGTTGTCAATTTTATGATTTTATTTTTGTAAACTGCCTTAAGTCCACTGTGGGGAGAGACGGCATATGAACAAACAAACAATCTCAAAAAGTTGAAGGTGCCATCATATCTTGGTTCGCAGGACTCACATAAACTAGAGCTTGCCTGTTCAAATATGACCACTAAGTATGGGTTGTCAGAACTTAGTAAATGATTATTTAAGCAGAGTAGACGAGGATAACTGCTCAGTATCAACTATGGGTCTCTCATCATTTTACTTTTAATTTAACTTTGGGTGAAATCACAGTATAGTGACTGCTGCAAGTAAAACCTGGAAATGCTGTCACAAAACTTTCATTCTCATTTGAACATCTAAGGTTGGACATCTAAGGTTGGCCAGTTACAGAACCCTTGTAGGGTCTCCTTATCTCTTTAGAGAGCCTTTTCCTTTCCCATTCTTTGATTTGCCCTCTTACCTGTTCTTTTCCTATGTATGCTGTACAAAGCAAAGATACCAATTTTCCTTTTCTGCTGGAAGGAGAGGGAGGTTGGTTTCACTTCCAGGGAATCACAGACTGGCAGGCAGAGTGGCAATGCTTTGAGAGCTTTCAAAGGAGAAAAACAGGCCACGGGATGTTTTGACATAACCACAGACCCCAAGCGTCTCCCTGGCTGGAATTCACGTACTTAGGAGTGTGTGTCAAATCACTTAAGTATGTGCAAATCCCTCCTCACTGTTGCTCTTGAGTTACCTATATTATTACTTACAATTGCGTGTGTGTTATGCATCAAGTTGATTCTGACACACGGCAACCTTAGTGGAGTTTTTGAAGAATGTGAGAAATCAAGAGAGCGGCTTTTTAACCCTAACCCTGAGTCCTAGTGTAACACTGTTGTCACTATGCTACACTGGCTCTCATAACTGTAAACTTGCTTCAGTTTTGAAAAATCATCTGGTTTTCCTTTCTCCTACCACATAAGCCCTGTTGTTAGAGTGGGGTTGTTCAGTATCTACTCCCTGGTATTTTAAGTAACTCAGGTAATTAAGCAGCACAACTTAGAAGCCTTACCTTTTAGGGACTACACTCTAAAACGATCGGTTTCCAAAGAGTTTGACCAGCTGGGGAGTTTGTATTTTTAAGTCTCATAAAGTTGCAGATGGTTCAGTATATGCTGGGTTGTGGCATAAATTGAATGGAATGCTTGAGTTAGAAGGAACAATAGTTGATGGGTTTTCTGGCAAAGGCATTTCCTTCAGGGGAGCCTTCTGCAGCTAGAACTCGTATGTTGGGAAAACATTTCCCATCATCCCCAGCCAGTACAGTTCCTCTCTTACACATGTAGAGAGCAGTAGGCTGAGGAAGAAAGTTGTGTTTCTCTCCTGAATGATAGGTTACTGAAGCAAAACATTAACTGATTGAACTTCTAGACAGTTAGTATTCCCACAGCTTAACTGACTTGTTGGGACATACTCCTTAAGGCTTAGAGAAATGGAGAAGATAAGGAACATCCTGACAGCAGCCCCTGGTTTATCCCCTACCTTTGAAGTTACCATATTTTCTCATCTATAAAGACACCTTGATGTATAAGGCACCCCCTGCTTTTGAAACCCAAAATTACAGTTTCACAACTGTGTGGTTCTCTCTTTGGCTTAGTTCTATGTATAAGACCACACTCAATTTTTAGTCTAGACAAAATATAGTTTTATACATGGAAAAATATTGTACATCTGAATCACATAATCTGTTAGATGTGGGATTGTATTCCTTTCTTCTGGGGGGCATCCCGGGACTGTGCAGCATGCCCAAGGCCACACAAGCTTCCTCTTCTCCCAAGGCATAGTGGGGAATTGAACTCTCAACTTCTGGCTCCACAGCCCAATACCTAAATTACTGAACTATCCAGCCTGCTTGGTTGACCACTTTTTACCTGATCATATTCTGGTTTGATTTCATCTTTTAGGCAAGGTTGGCTTCTTACCAATATTCCCTCTAATTTTCAACCCCTATGGGTAGGGCTTTCTTCCTCTCACACATGACTTCACCTCTCTTTGTGGGTTCCATCACAACCGGAACAAAACGGGTGGGAGGACGGGGAAGGAGAAGCCCTGCACGGGAGGGGGCAGAGTTTTGTGCGCACCTTAGAGAGAATGTTGCCTCTAATGCAGTTTATCATTCAAATCCTCATAAATATCTGTGGAAATTCTCAGTCATCTAGATGAGGTTATCTGGGAGTTGAGTCATGGCAGCTGGACTTCTTTTCTTGTGGGATCAAAACATTTTGCTGCTCAACCAAGTAGCTTTTTCAGCCTGATGAAAGTTAATGGGAAGCTTCCAATTGATAGTTCATCTTGTTTTCACTCCACCCTGGTCTGAATAGGCTTGTTAGAAGGACAGTGACCTGGAGAGTGTGAAAGTCATACCTATGCAGCCCTTCCCAACACCCAATAAGTATGGGTCCGTCAAGCCATTCTGAGTGGCCTGTGGCTGGCTGGCCTGCCCCTCCCTCCCTCCCTCCCTTGTTCCCCACCTTCCTTCCTTCCTCTCTTTGTTTCCACCTCCCTCCCTTGGTCCCTGCCTTCCTTCCTGCGGTTGGGTTGCAAGGAGTCAGTGGGTGGGGCTTATGGGTCAATGAGTGGGGCTTGCAGTGGGGTTGCAGGGTCGGGGAGCAACCGGCCCCTGACACATTCTCAGCCACCAAATCTGGCCCTCCTTACAAAAAGTTTGGGCACCCCTGTTGTAACTGCTTCAGATTTCTAATCTTCAGACTTCTAATACTAAGTGCTCAAATATCTGCCTTGTGGGCATGTGTGTTCAATAAGGCAAAGCAATTGTGAGAAGGAATGCTGGGAGTTGAGAAGTGGAATCTGGGAGAAACGAAAGAGTATCCTTTTGGTTCAAAGTCTTCATGCATTAGAATGTACCATACTTGTTCTACCTAAGTGGTATGGTGCAGTATATAAGCAGAATATTTTGCTTTTTATTTGAACTTTAAATAGTTTGTTTAAATAGTTTAAATATTTCATTACAGCCTCTGTTTTTAAAAACAAAATACTTCTATGAGGAGAAATCTGTAAATGAGAAGCAGAACACTTGTCTGTTAATTCATGGTTACCTTCATGATTGTCCCAATATCTACACAATACTATATGATTTTCATGATAATCTCTATAGTGCGGCTAAAGAAGACGTCAAGTAATAATCTTTCAGATAATATGCTCAATATTTCTTTCAAGAGCTGAAGTCCAATAACTTGCAACTAGAGCAGACCTATTGAATGGTTGGGGATTTAGTGAATGATTAGTTCAGTAAATTCCATTGATTCAGTGGAACTACTTTCACTGCAACTTGCTCCTAGATATCAACTACTGAGTGCCAAGAATGGAAACTCCTCTCATTTTATAATTCAAAATATGAAAGTCTGCCTTGCTGAATTTTGTACTTGATTTTTTAAAAAATAGTTTTTTTCCATACAAGTAACTTATTGGCAGTAGTTCCCTGGGTTTTGCTTTCATGGCTGTAAAATCAAACGTGTGTTGTACAATATTCTGAATAACATCACAATGCATGTGGGTAAAAGTATGTTCTTTTTTTAAAAAAAACCCCTACATTTTCATTTGATGCATTTCCTTAGACAGTTTGATTTGCATTTTATGTACTTCAGATGTGACACTTGTAATTGGTCAAGGCAGTACTGGAAAAATTTAAAGTATATTAAAATGTTTTGAACTGGTAATTTTTTTAGGGTGTAGTTGTCTCTCTAAATGTCATGTGGAATATTTTGCAATAATGCTTAGGTTAACAATGATAGTCTTACTGCATTGTGGTGAAAAAAAGAAGGCTTCTGTTCAAACCCAGCTGGATTTCAGGCTTAATTCATTGCTCTATGGTGGGATAACCACAGCTGCTATGGGGGCCTTTACAAATGCAAAAAAGCTGTCAGTGTTTGCTTTATCCAATGCAAAAGCGATGAAGCCAAGTTGAAGAAACCATTCCAACGTGCAGGATACATGCTGTAGGCATTGTTGTTGTTGTTGTTGTTGTTGTTGCTGCTGCTGCTGCTGCTGCTGCTGCTGCTGCTGCTGCTGCTGATGATGATGATGATGATGATGATGATGATGTTTTCTAGTGTTACTATTATTAAAACTGTAACTTGGTATGTAACTAAGCCTTGAAACGAGAGAGGGGAAAACACTGAGAATATTGTTTGTGAATATTGTACCTGTATTTAGGATTTCTTTCTTTTGATAGTTGTAAACTGCTACAACATTACCAGAGAAGCTACTGAAAATTACCATTTGTGTCAAAATGGCAATCACTGAAAACCTGCTTCTAAGTCATGTGGATCCTCACGTTTTATGAATTTTAGACCCTTATTGAACATCTGTGTATACCTCAGGGTTAAACTGTCACAGTGTCTTTTAATTTTCTTCCAAATAATTTGGGGACTTTTGTCATTCTGTGAGCTGTTAGGTTGCCAAAATTTTTGGCTTGTTCAAAATCATTTTAAGCCCTTGGAGAAGGAGCCATGAGAGTGACACACATTTTCAGATGAGTTGAAATCTCTATATACTGGTAGGAGCTACATCCGGAGCTGCAGTGCATGAGGTCATATGAATGCTAGAGTGAGATGTGCATTGAGACTGTATTATTATTATTATTATTATTATTATTATTATTATTATTATTATTATTATTATTATTATTATTATTATT
>JAHTLZ010000204.1:68791953-68812506 GCA_023846285.1 Phrynocephalus versicolor
TTATTATTATTATTATTATTATTATTATTATTATTATTATTATTATTGATGAAACTGTAGTAAAGCAAAATGCATTTAGTTTTGATGTTCACTACGCACGATGCAACTGCATTAACATTGGAGGCTTTGTTATTCCTTAGAAATCAATCTGACTGTTGCTTTCTTTACTTTCGTTTCTGGCTGCCAGGAACTAAATAGAACTCCTTCCAGCCAATTAAAGAATAGCATTGATTCATTTCACAAGTTTCTGCTTAACAATGCAAGGCATGACATTTCGCTTGGGGGCTGAGATTTTTGTCTCTGCATGACTTCCAGTTCTTTTTTGCTTCAGAAATACTGGGACTCCTGCCTGGAGTCCTCTGTACCATGTGGCCAAACATATGTGGCCACCTTTAATGTGTCATGTAGTTACAATACAATTTCTTGCCCATTTTCCAATATTCTGGTCTTTCTCTAGCTATTAATGTGTTAGCATTTATCTTTAATTTGCCCCTGAAGTACTAACTGCAGGCCAAGCCCAGGTGTGGGCTGTCTCTTGGTATTGTTCACGTCCATCGTTTTTATCACAGTTTTGGATTTCATTGCCTGTAATCCTGTCTTTAAAACTGAATAGTAGTTCTGACATGGTATGTAGGCTGTAAAGTGAAAAATAAGCCTCCATATGTTGAAAATTATGGCCTCAGAGTGCAGTCCAGATAAAGTAAGGTACATCCAAATCTGAAACCCTGCATACAGTTAGGCTGCCTAAATCAGTGGGATTTAAGCAATGTTTATCGGTGCAAGGATTGCTGCCTGGAAAGCCACTGAAATCTATGAGGTTTAAGGGCTGAATTCTGTTCTGTCAGGTTTTATGCGTCCAGGCTTAAACTGTTTTATGTCCATACTAGTCTGCGAACAATCAGCAGTCATTCAATGCTGAGACCATTGGCTATTTTATTTTGGATGGACATTTCCTGATTAGTGTTTATAATTTAAGAAAGCATCTCCAGTCCTTGTGTTATCACAGTTATCTGAAGGGCAATTGCCTCCATAGGATTTTCTAAGAGGCTGATAAGAGAATCAGCAGCTTTTTCTGATTTAAAGGGAATAATATATCTTATTCCTGGCAAAATGATCATTGATACATAGATCACAAAATGATCCTTCTAAATATGTGACATACAGTATTTGAGGCTTATTCTGGGAGAAATAAGAGATCAAGAATCTTTATAAAGAACTGTCTTTCATGTCTACCCTAAAGGCAGATTCTGTTGGTTTTGGAGAATTCTTGCTCTTGACCTTCATTTTAATGCAGGAACGAAATACTAGAAAGGTAATACAGGTGGAACTTGAAAAATTAGAATATCGTGCAAATGTTCATTTATTTCAGAAAGTCAAATCCAAAGGAGAAACTAATATATGAGATAGACTTATTACATGCTGCAAACAAGATATATTAAGCCTTACTTTGGTATAATTGTGATGATTATGGTGTACACCTTATGAAACCCTCAAATGCACAATCTCAGAAAATTAGAATGGTACATGATATTGTGACGACACCTCCCTTTTCAACGTGTAATTATGATGAAAATGTGAAGTGTAGGGAACCAAATTACAGGATCCACTTGGTAATGCTGCCACCTTTTAAATCATCGCCTTATGAACTGGGACAGACACAGATGTATAATATAAAAATAATGATTATGTTTATTGAGAAAATAAATAAATACAACAGTTACTGAAGTTGGTATGCGTTGCCTTAAACATAAAATAGATTAAATCAAATCTTCAAGCCTCCCTATCTCTAATAAACAGTAAATAGTAAAGCCCTCACACCTAACCTGCCTGCCTGAACTCTAACAGAGCTGTGCAATCTCAGCTTTTCAGCTCTAAACTCTCAACTCCTAAAACTCTTAACTCCCTCACAGACCAGGCTCCACTCTTTTTATACCATACAATCCCCCGCCCTCCTGCTGGGATTGGCTGATGATTTACATATGTATTTCTCCTGCTTCCAGGGTGTTGTCACAGATATTAATAACACAAGGATTGGAAATAGAATAATATCGGACCTCTGAAAAGTATAAGCATGCATATGTACTTGTGGCACAGTGGTTAAATGCCTGTACTGCAGGTAAAACTGTGCTCCTGACCTGGGGTTCAATCCCAGGTAGCAGGCTTATGGTTGACTCTGCATTCCATTCTTCCCAGGTCGGTAAAATCAGTACCCAGCTTGCTGGGGGGAGGCAATGTGTAGCCTGCATACTGTAATTAAACTGAACCGCCCAGAGACTACTTGAAGTGGTATGGGGCGGTACATAAGCAGAACACTTTGCTTTTTCTTTTGCTTTTATCCAGTACCTGGTTTGGGCTCCTTTTGCATCAATTACTGCCTCAGTGCCTCAACACTTTCCCCGTCCACATAACTTTCTATTGATGTGCTTTGATACAGCACTTTGGGAACATCCCACTTCTTTTGCAATCTGTACCTTTTGGGGGCTTTCCTTCCTTATGGAGGGTGTCAGTGATGGTTTTCTGCACAACTGTCAAGTCAGCAGTCTTTCCCATGATTGTGATTCCTACTGAACCAGCCTGAGAGACCATTTAAAGGCTCAGGAATCCTTTACAGGTGTTATGGATTCATTAGCTGAATTAGAGCGGGACACTTTGAACCTAGAATATTGAATTCTTTTCACACTATTTTAATTTTCTGAGATTGTGAATTTCACGCTATACGCCATAATCATCACAATTACACCAAAGTAAGGCTTGACGTATCTCACCTTGCATGTAATGAGTCTATATCATATATTAGTTTCACCTTTTTGAGTTGGCTTACTGAAATAAATGAACCTTTGCACAATATTCTAAGTTTTCGTGTTTCATCTGTATTCTTTAGTTGTGTCTGTGCATGCTGCTGATTGTCTTGTTCTGAAGTAATATTTTCATCTCAACATACATCTATATATTGAGTGTAACTTGGTACTTGACTATGCACTTACTGTATTTTGTAAGCTGGTGATACAGTAGAAGTTGTGAAAGTTATGAGGGGAAAGCCCCATTGTTAAACTTTAGCCAGAGGGGACTTTCTGCCTGTTGCACTTGCTGGCTACGGCAACAATTTGCTTGCGTTCTTTGAATCCTGGAAATGTTTGCTTCACTTACTTAAGACCGTGTGCTTTTTGATGCTGTTGGTGGTAATCATGCTTTGAGGAGGAATTTGAGTACTTTGTGCAACCAGAAAGCTGGTGTGAATAAGCTGAGAAAAAACAGTTTTTTCAGTCTATTTGTAAAGACACGGTAGAATTTGCCCCAGCCTTGAACAACCCACTTAAGATATTAGCTTGATTGAGGATATTTCTTTTAAGAAGGGACAGTTTACTACCAGTTTTTCCACTATGTTAACAGGGCGTGTCTGAACCTGGGGCAGGCATGTTTTGGCTTTCACTTCGCACCAGCCCCATCTATCATGACTTTTCCTAAACGTTTCTAGGAAATGGAGCCTGGAGCTTTGAAAAGGTCAAACATTCTCCATTACTGGCCTAGAGGAAGATCTATCTCTGGAAGGTTTGCTGAAGCTCCTAGGCCAGCTAGGGGTGTAGTGTTAGGGCTATTGTACTGAGCAGACAAAGTTGCATTTTTACATTGTTATCATGTACCATCAAATTGCCTCCAGCTTTTAGTGACTGTATAAATCAACGACCCCCCCCCAAAAAAAAATCCTACCATTAACAGCCTTGCTCAGCGTGCAAACAGTCTTACAAACATTAGGTTGTGGCTTCTTTTATTGACTGAGTATTTTCCTATGCTCAAGTTATTTTAAAGCCAAAGCTTGGTTCTCCTTCTCCACTTACGTCCCATTATTTTATGCATTAACATAAGAACAGAACTTAATGTTGTAAATCAGTGGTCATGAGACATTGATTCATAGTTGGGAAATCCTAAACTTTTAAAGCCTTGGATTATCTCCTTTAAACAGAGCAGGCTTGCAAATAATTGCAAATAGTTAAACCTTAGAAGCGTGTGAGGGGCACAACCTTTTTCATCCGTCTCCCCAGGAGTAGATTAATTGAAATGCAGAATTTCCCTCTTCCTAGGTTCAATTTAAATCAGTAGCCATTGGGCTGCCCTCAGAATTCTGGTACGGTACTGTACAATAAAAATATAGGCATTATGTGTCTAACCCAACAGCTTGGATAGCTGGTAACATTGATGTATTCTTAATACTAAACTAGAAGAATAATGATTCTAGAGGAACATTGATGTAAAAACCCTGGGTAGTTGTTACACTTTTTTTCTGAAAATGTCTTTTTAAAAATTCCCTAATAATCCTATATTACTACAGGGTAGTAACTGTAGTTTTTAGGAATTTGCAATTTTTGCAAATCAGTCATGTAGTTTGTGCAAGATGCCCAGTTTGTACAAGGATTGGCAAGTCAATATACAGTTGCACGTTAAGGCAATTTCTGGTCTTTTACTTTTGAAGATTTCAGGTGCAAGGCTCTACCTTCCTACCACTTGCCTTTCTCATCCACCCTTATTTTCTTGTTAGAATAACTAAACACTCCTCCGGTGGTATGCCAACTTTCAAGATCACTAGATCTTTTCATCAGACAAGGTGCTAGAGATAGCAGGTTAGGTGGGGATGAGGAAGAAGAGAGGGAACCTGGCTGATTAAAATGGCATCTACATGGGCATTCTTGAGATAGAAAGCAGAAAGAGGTTCTGGGCTGAGCTGCTGTGGATTCAGTTTACATCTGGAACTGCCCATAGAATTTCTGGGAACAGAAATCAAGCACCCAATAATTGGGGTAACTAGTAAATGAAAAGATAAATTCCAGTTGTCATATGTAACTATTCCAACTTTTTAATGAAACAGGGAGGTCATTCTTTGGATATATTTCCATTAAGGCCAAAAGAACTGCCTCAAAAATAGCCTTTATATATACTGGAGGAAGAAGACAAATTTTCTTAACACCTGGATAAGAAAGGGTATGGGCACACCCTGCTTTATAGTTGCATGCATCAAGGTGTGTCAACAGATACTAGGGGTGTGTTCTATTTTGTGAGCAGGTGAAGTGCAAGAAATGAAAGGTAAGCAAGAGGGAGGAGGCAGGGTTTGGCAAAGCTTGCCTTAATCGTGTTCTGAATACAGCACTAAGCCATGTAGCGTTTGAGTTAAATGAGCAGAACATGGTGCATTTGGATAATTATGGTATTTATATCCTGAGATGAAAATCCAGAGGTATTGCGGTCTGTGCTCTATATTATAACACAACCACATTTTTCTTTCCTTTTTATGCCCACTTCCAGTAAGCCTCAAACAAGCAAAGTGAATTTACTCAGCCTCTTAATTCTGATAGTCACATGCATAGTCACCTTCCAGATGAAATTTCTCTCCTGATTTGGGGCCTGTCTTTTATTCTTTTAAAGCAGTGGGTGGGGAAAAAACTTCTTTGTTTTGTTTCATGTGGCAAATGTAGTTTGAAGTTCAGGTCAAGCATCCTGTTGGAAAACAAGAAAGCTTTTCATCTTTTAAAGAGATTATCAAAGAAGCACATTGAAAAATAATGTTATAGCTTCATCTGTTTATAAGGTAGTATTAATCATTTCTCTTGGTTGCTTTGCTCCTTTGCATTAACTTGTGAGATAACCCCTCTATTTTGTCCAGATTTATTTTTTATTTCCAGTAGGAAGTGTACTTTCCTAATCCTCTGCATTCAAAATGGCAAAGTACTTCATTGGCCAAATGTGTCTCAAGGTGCTTGTGTTTATGAAAGCTTTGCAAATATTTACTAGCAACAAGTTAGCCTGTTCTATATTTTGCCTTCCATCAGAGCCAGCTTGCTAGTTTGACCTTGGTACCACCCTCTGACCTGCAAACGCCAGTTGCCGTTTCTTTTTCTGAATGTTGGGTGCTGCTAGGAAGCTATATTTCATGGTGTTAGATCATTAAGCCATTAGCTCACAGTCATCTGCAACTGTTTCTCCTACATCAGTGGTTAGAATTTATACTTGTGAGATCCAGAGCCAAGGCTTCATTAAATCACGAACCTTACATGGGTAACCATGAGCTAATCATGGCTCCTCCTGGGATTATTATGAGGATAAAGTGGAGAGGAAGGGATCCGTGTTGACTCTTTTTTGGAAAGGCATATAAATGTACAATCCCCATCATTTGGGGTGGGATTTTCAGAACTGAAGAGCTCCCGGGCCCATAATTTGGTGGGACACCCCCATGCTGAACTGGTGGGACTGTGAGCCCCTCTAATTGACAGCTTCCTCATCTCCATGTCATTCCTCTGCTGCTCCTTCAGACCACTAGAAATGTGCACTGTGGGAGCCTCAAGGGTTGAAAAGGTACATAGGGGAACAAGCATTTCCATAGAATGTGTCCATATAGAGAGAGTATATTTTATTCAGGACAAATTGAACATTGGAGCGACTAGACTACAGAACTCCAGTATATGCTGTGACAGAGGACTTGACCCCATAGTTTTGCCAGTGCAAAGGTTTATTCTAGACTGTGTTGACCTTGAAAACAATGTTAGTACATTCATTTAACTATCTTGTAATTTCTTTTGGTCTTTATGTGTGTACCTACTCTTCCCTCCTACCTACTACTCTTCTCTCTCCCTTCCTGGCTTTCATAAATTGCCACTTTTTAATACAGGCAATCTCTGTCAGTGTTTTTAGTTGGCAGAAAATTCATTTGTATGCAGCTGCAAAAGCTCACACTCCCCCTTTTTGCAACTTTTTCGTATTCTTAAAGACATTAATAGAACTGAAATGGGAAGGTAGACACTTTCAGAACTTGGAGCCAAGTGTAATTAAAAGCCCAGGAAGTACCGGTTAAGACAGCTTCTTCTCTTTTGTGTTTTCAGAACATCCTTCTCAAACATGTAATTTCACTAAGTTTTTATTGCTGGCATGAAAAAGGCAAGCAATTGTGTGCCTGCATTAAATCTTTAATTCTGGCGTTTCACCTATGTTAGTTCTAGTGAGTAAGTCCACAGGCTGGCTTATTGAGGTCTTCTGGTCCCTTAGGGGAGGTACGAATGTACATTATATGGTGTCTCCTTTTGCTAAAAAGTGGAGAGATTATGATGACCTTATTCAGTTGCTCAATAAGTGTGAAGAGGAAGAATGGGTACACCTACTTCTTCTACCCTCAACAGAGAGGGTCAGCAGAGAAGATCTGAAGCTGACTGTATGCAGTTCCAATGTTTAGAATGATCAGAAATGCCAGGGGATTGGGGCTCCAGATCACATAGAGCCCTGTCACTCTGTTCAGCCAAGCACGATCCACAGAATATTCAGGTCAGGAGAGAGGAGGTGGAGTCAATGGAGGGCTGTGTGGCTAGTAAGCATATCTCCATATCCATATTCTATGCGTGTAGTTGTCAGTCACCTTAGAAATGTCTCATAAAGTATTCAGAAGTTCGGAGAACACAAAGAGTCTGAGCTGACTGTGGCTTATTTTGTAGCAGACTGACAGCAAATTTATACTTTGAAGAAAACGCCAGCTGATCAAAACCATACCTTACAGTTCATTCCTGCAGTGGCTCTCACATTATTGGCATCCCATATACTTTTTGATCTCTTGAGAATGCTCATACTTCCCTACTTCTCATTCATCATCATCCAACCACCTATTAACAAGCAATTCAATATGTAACAAAACTAAAGACAGGCTCAAAAGCTTAGTAAATTTTTTTTAAAATTCTTGAAATATTAAAAAAAAATCTTGAAAAATTATATTGCCAGTGTATGATTAAACTGTTCTGTCTGTCTTTCTTTGCCAAACCCAAAACAAAATGGCCCTAGGTGGAATTCGTGCTTCATTTGTACAGGTGAAACTCGAAAAATTAAAATGTTCTGCAAATGTTCATGCAAAGTGAGATATGTCAAGCCTTACTTTGGTATGATTGTGATGATTCTGGTGTATAGCTTATGAAAAACCACAAATTCGCAATCTCAGAAAATTAGTATAGTGTGAAAAGGTACAATATTCCAGGCTCAAAGTGTCCCACTCTAATCAGCTAATGAATCCATAACACCTACAGAGGGTTCCTAGCCTTATAGAGAATCTATGGGGCATTGCCAAGAGAAAGATGAGGGACATGAGACCGAACAATGCAATGGAGCTGTAGGCCACTATTGAAGCATCCTGGTTTTCCACATAACACCTCAGCAGTGCCACAGGCTGATAGCATCCATGCCATGCCTCATTGAGGCAGTAATTGATCCGAAAGGAGCCCAAACTAAGTACTGAGAATAGATACATATACTTTTCAGAGGCCTGATATTGTTGTATTTCCAATCTTTGTGTTATTCATGTCATGTAATACTCTAATTTTCTGAGATTGTGAATTTGGGGTTTTCATAAAGTGTATGCCATAATCATCACAATTATACCAAAGTAAGGCTTGACATATCTTGTTTTGCATGTAATGAATCTATCTCATATATTAGTTTTCCATTTTGAGTTGACTTACTGAAATAAATGAACATATGCACAATATTCTAATTTCGAGTTTCACCTGTACACGGACTTGTTTCATCCTTAGCATTATTTGTGGGAAACTCATACATTGCATATTCTCTCACCCTTTATCCCCAAAGCTTGTATTTATTTTACTTTATTTCATTTTATCCCTTCTGTAAAAATGTTCATACAAGATCATTTTGAAGTCAGTTACCACAAGTTTCTGTCCCTTTTACTGTAGAAGGAATTAAGAAGATGACATCATGAAAAAACACAAATGTTTAAATTAAGAAAGATGGCTGTCGGTAACAGATATTTCAAGGCAGGGTAAAGTCTTAGTAAAGGAAATAAAAACTCTTAAAAGGTAGCGTTCAGTGGCACTGGAGTGATAAGGGTGGCAGAAAGTGGATGGTTTACAGGGGATAGACACATTTGGTAGATTGCAATCTAAAGCAAGTGGATATTTTTGTGGCCCTGCTATGCTTCCATTGAGCCATATTTTGCTTAGATTATATGAACTCTTTTCTTTTAACAACTTCTCCCATGATCTAAGCAGTGCCATTTTCGTTTCTTTCAGTTTGGAGTCTGCAATATGTAATTATTAAAGAATAGTCAAGGAGCTTGTTTCCCCTGCCTTTTCCTTTTCAAAAGTGTTTCCCCAGCATGTTGGCTTGTGCTCTTCTTTGTTCTTTTTGTTAATAGAATGTGTCCTTTTTCTGTATCTTGTAGTAATGTGCTACTGGGAATGTAATTCACAAGCTAATTATATGAATAGTTTCCCATATGTATATATATATATATATATATATATATATATATATATATATATGTATGTATTTGAAAAAAGCATAATCATAATCTTTGCTGTTTTATTGCTTAGGCAATCTTGCCAGCATGGTGTCATTCGAAGCCCATGATATCCAAGTTCTATTGAAGTGGGGTAATTTCATGGATGTTTGAATTTCAATTCTAAGGCTGTGCTGAGTGCTCTTAGCAGTCAGCTGTGTGGCTCTGGGCAGGCTGGGTCACACTATGGCAACTGCAGGATCAGAGCAAGAAAGGACACAGCAGTTAACGATTAAAAGTTGTGCTACAGTATTGGGGGGAAGGGAAGGGGCAATTATACCAATATGGGGTGGGGTGGGGTGGGGGTGGGGTGGGTTTTATAAACAGGGAAGGCTGAAGCTGGTTTGTTTTGTTACGAGAGTAAATAGGTCAGAGGAATAAGGAGGAAATTCAGACTATTCTATTGAGTCTTGGCTTAGCTGAGTCTTTACCAAATACCAGTCATATCTATGATGTCGTATAGTCATTAGGCTGTTTTTAAATAGAAGGTGTCTGGGGTCAGTTCAACTGATTCAGTCATCTGTTAGGCATGCCAGTTTCAGAATCAAACATTGTCTAAATGTGTAATTTCGGTCTGTATCTTCCCCACCCCTTCTGCAACCCCAATCTCAATAGAGTCAGATGACCACCTGCATTTTTCTCTTCATCTGAGATCAGTCAAGTACTTTATTGAGCAATAACCTATTTTTGACTTTTGGCTTGTGTGAGCTGATGTGAATGTGATGTTTTTGCATAGTCCGTTTCATTGTGCCATTCTAGGAGGGACGGTTATTCTATATTTACTAGCTCTCTGGTGCAGTCATTACCAGACATGTGGGACAGAGGCCAAACATAGTGGGTTTTTTAAAAGAATCAAATGCGCCAAATTATGACTTGCTCCGTCTACCTTCTAGAAGTCAGATTATCATTGCAAACTGATTTAATCAACCACAGCAGATGCCCTGAAAGCAAATAATATCGGAGCTGCAGAGCTAGACCCCATGGATTATCGAACCCTGACCTGTCAAAGGGTCAAACCCAGACTCCAGCCAGAATCAAACCCAGACTCCAGCCAGATACAGTGGTATCTCGTAAGAGGCATTTAATTTGTTCTATGGTGCAGTTCATTTTAAAAAATCATCTTGCAAAACACAGTTTTCCATAGGATTTCATTCCCAGAGGGAACGGATTAATAGGTTTCAATGCATTCCTACTGGAAGGCTGTCCCACCCACCTCTTAATCACCAGACAGCAGAAGGCTGTTTCCCTTGCAGCCGACAGACAGCTAATTTTGACAGCTCCAAGCTGTCAGTCAGCTGTGCAGGAGCAGTCTTCCACTACCTGTGAACCCAGCAAAGCAGGGAAGCTTTTCCTCTTCTTTGCTGGGTTGGGGCAAGGGAAAAGCTTCCCTTGCAAACAGCCCGGGCTGTTTACGAGGGAAGTGGCAGTGGCAGCTGGGGCTGGGCGAGGATCACTGAGTCCCTGCTTCACCCACCAGGTTTGCCTACCAAGGGACACAGTGAGCCTCGCCTAGTCCTGCCACTGCTGCTGCCGCTTCCCTCGGAAAGCCCCACCCCCCACATGCCAGGCATTGGGTGGTCCAGACTGCTTGGTCTGCAGCAGCCAATCTGCAATGGTACCTTTTAAGACAAATTTAACCCATAGGGAAAACTTGTCTTACAAAACATTCCTTTTCCCAGAAATTTCATTCGTCTTACAATTTTTTTCTCTTACGGGTCATTCGTCTTACGAGGTACCATTGTACTAAATCTAAATGACTGGGCTATGTTTAGAAGAAAATGTTTAGAAGCGCATTTTTTTTAACCATGCTAAAAGTGTAATTGCCCCTTCTGGCATTTCATGTTGGTAATCTGGAGGGATAGGGTGAATTACTACTCTGCAGTGTGCGAGGGTTTTAGAAACCACTAACATAATGCAGTTGATTTCTATATTTTGTATCTCAGCTTCAGAGGAGGAAAGGTAAATATATTTGCATATATAAAATTGTGTGAGTTTAGTTTCATCTCACTCTTGGACGTGATGAATTAACTTAAAGACAGTGCCATGCCAACTTTCTGACATTGGTATATTTAATATTACCAATGAAAAAATATGTGAAAGAAGGGCATTTCTCATAACAGAGAAGATACAGGTATTGAAGTGCATAATAGTATGTGCAAATAATGTAGAATATTGCAAGCCGTACAAAAGAAGGAAAGGGGCATAAGGGATTTCATTTTTCCCCCTTACTGTGATATGCACCAGTCTGTAAAAAAGAGTACAGTGCCTTGATATTTACTACTAACGAAACTCAGCTACACTCAGATAAAGCATATTTCCATCATAGCAGCCAGACTTCTCAAAAGTACAGCTCTTAGTGGCTGTTGATTGAGTGACTGTTGACATGGCTGTATTCCCAGGTGAATTCAGTGCTGCATAAGCCAATGAAGAGTGAATGACTCATCTGCTTTATTTTCCACTTCATCAAAAAAAAAAAAAAAAAACCACTTATACTTCAGCATTGTTCCATATTTCTGATCTAATATGTGAGCATACCTGTGACTTGAGTTTCATTTTAGTGTCTGGAGGAGCATATCTGATAATTCTCGAGCACATCTAGTTATTCATGTCGTGCTGATTCATGAGGTTACATTTTGAGCTGTGGATTTAGAAAAACCACAGTAGATTTCTGCATACAGCGTGTTTGTATTTGCACAAGTAAGCTTGCTGCCGTACAATCGATTAAAGGGACTCTATATGTTGAAAGGGTGTGCAGTGCATTAATAAAGGACAGTGCAGTTCTGTCAAAAGCGAGAATGATTTCTTTGGGCAGCAATTGTTTTCAAAAGCTAGCTTTTGTATTTCTTTTTGGTGTTTCGCCTCCCTTTTGTAAGAACATTCTGCGTCCCTCACAATGGTGTAGCAGTTTTTTTGTTTACACTCATGGGCATTTGTCCAGCCCATGGATTTGGGGGAGGATTTAGTGAGCTGATGACTGATTTTTTGCCCTATCTCTGATAAAGTATGGCGGGTTTTTACTTCATTTGTTAGTTTACCTTACTCTTTCTCAGCACCCCTTTACCTTTATGTCTTTCCCTTATGGACCTGCCAGAACAGACATTGAGAGCTTGTTCAGGTGTTGCAGGCTGCACTGGAAATTTGCTAAGAGACAAGAACTAATGTGTTGAATCCAGGAGTGAAGGCCATGACAAACTTTAGTATCATGAATGTGTATATCACTTGTAACATTAATAAATGTGTGCTAAGATTATCATGGGCTGCTGAAAATGTTACAGTGACACATTCTCAGTTTGATTCAGTAACCTCAGATATGGAACATTTGAGTCAATCGTGAGTTGAACAGTCTTGCAAATTAAAGGATGCTTCTTCCTATCTCTTCAAATACAGTACTGTACTTTTTTTTGGCTGGGTGGTGCTGGAGGTAACATAGGATGGCATTCCATTTGTCTGGCAGCCAGATTGGCAATAATCAGCAGGAAGAGAAATCCAAAATATGTAGTTCTAAATATGAACCGCTGCCTAGATGCCCTAAGTACATCCGATCTCGCTTGATTTCGGAACCTAAGCAGGGTCGGCCCTGGTTAGTACTTGGATGGGCGACCACCAGGGAATACCAGTTGCTGTAGGCGCCTGGAGTAGGAACTGGCAAGCCACTCCAGTACTCCTGCCAAGAAAACTCCATGGACATGGAGTCACATAGAGTCGGTCATGACTGCAATGACACAACACACACACACAAATATGAACCTGGGCATTACTAATTGTTCTGTCCCCCAACTTGTTTACTTGATATATTGTCAATGTTCTAATCCCCAAACCAGTTAGACCTTTGAACTAATGCCAGTAGACGTACGTTGGGATTCCCACTTAGTCATGGTGCTTCCGGGTTGCCAGGTTGCCAACATACTTTACAAGATTGTTGGGAGGAAAAAAAATTGAAGTGGAGGGAGAGGAGGAAGAACCATTTAAATTACCTTGTCTCCTTAAGAAAGTGTTTCTAATACAGAATTGTGATAGATTTTTTTACCATAACTTGTGCTTCATGAAAGAAAAGTACAAAGTCTTGGCTGTGACCTCTTTAAAATATGCAGCCTTTTACTGACCCTCTAGTTTTTAATTCATAGCCTGTTTGTTTATTTATTTATTTATTTATTTATTTATTTATTTATTTATTTATTTATTTATTTATTTATTTAGCTTGTATGCCGCCCACTACCCAAATGTCTCTGGGCGGCTCACAATCATAATAGAATAATTTGCTCTTATCCTTCTTGCACTTGAGCTGCATCTGAGGTATATTTGATTTAAATCACTAGTCAGCAAGCATTTTTTTTAAAATCTGGTTTTTATAAAATTAAAAATCTGTTTAAAAATTTAAATCAGATTTTTAAAAATAAAATGCTTACTGACTAGTGATTTAAACAATGACTCTTAAATCCACTCTGGCTGTAACAAAAAGAGGGCAAAAATCAATGGCTGGAGTATGAACTTGAAGAATTAGTATTACCATCATACAGTATTGACAGTGATCATGCAGCTATTTTTGAGATTTGTTATCCCCACTAATTCCAGTTTCAGTTCTTTTCTCTCATGCTTTTGAGTTCAAAGAGCCTGGGATAGTCTAGCCTGGTGGAAAGCTCTAAGACACTTTGGGGTACTCTTGGGGAGGGGGCCGATAGCGAGGTTCTGCATCCTGTGCTTTGGTGGTAGAAGGTGATGGCGTTGATTAAGCCCAGGAATGTTTCAGCTTGCACTCCTGCACTGGTTTTGAGTGGTTTTCAGAGACAGGCAAAATAGCCTGAGGCTCCCTTGGTGGGAAGAATATGGCTGGCCATCTGTGGTTGGTTAATTCTCTGCTGTCTGACATATGGATTTGTTTCAGGATTTGTAGACATGATTTTGAAATGGATTGGATTTGTGTCTAGGACAGGGCTACATTAAATTGGACCGTTCAGAAAACTTTAATGGGGTAAGGGATCTGAAACTTGAATTAGTAAGCATGCATGTAGACAAAAGCATATGTTTGGGTGGGAATAAAATGTCACTTCCCTAAATAAATTAGATCATGCACACTAACAGTGGTCTCAGTGCCGGTCTTTTAGTATAGGGCAAAAGAACACCAGCCTGAGTAAGAGGATGGTATCAGTATCAGTGGCTTTTGAACCTGGAAGCTCTCTCTGAGAAGTACAGAAATACTGTACCATCTTTACACAGAGGGGCATCTTTCACAAGCAGCCTCTCTCCCTGACCCAATGAGCACCAAACATGCGTTGCCACTGTGGAATATTTAGTGCAGAGGAAATTGAAACCTGTGCAGAGCTTTGAACGTTTGCTTTTTCTTGGATCACAACTCCCAGACGCCCCAGCCAGCAAGGACTTGTGTCTCGAGGGGTTCTGCAAAGTGTGGTACGAAAAGGAACCTTTCAAACCTTTTAATCTAAGGCGAAGAAGAGGAACGGGACAGAGTATCCTGGATGTAGGCACTGCTAAGGAGGACCAAAAACTTCAAAATATTGTTGGCTGTCTCCATTTGTATTATAGTAATTCTAGAGGCCAGACGAGCTTGGAAGAAGCCTGTTTGGCGCTGTAAACCTATAAACCTGGCAGAGATGAAGGGGGCATGTAGTAACTAAGGCTTCTGTTGTAGCTGTGCGCAATGTCTAGTTTTTCTTCTTCTCAGTACTCTGCTTGTGGTTGATTCATTTGGCTTTTTCCTCTCTCAGATGCGTCCTGGGAGGACAAACACGATAATAGTCCCTTATCTTGTGATGCAAAAAAGGAAGGGCTGTTAATTTATTTAAAATGTGCACTGTTTCTTCAGACTGATAAAAAGTGTTTGAGTTGTAAGGCTCTATAATCATCAAGGCAGACAGCTTTCCCCCCTTGTGGTTTGCACGCCGTCATCAAGAATTGCTCCGTCTCTTCAGAGCCTAGAAATGTTTGCACAGCCTTCTCTTGCAGGTATCTTTCTCTCACATAGCCCTGTTTCTTAAGTGGCTTTTTCTGTAGTTCCTGTAGGAAGATACTTTCTAGTTTCTTGAATTAGGGTCTGTGTAGATGACTCTCTGCATTCATTTGGGCTGTTCACATTGTTCTTAACTACCACAACAATGTGCCTTCAAGTTGATTCTGTCTTGCCAGATTTTTCTAGGTGCAGAGTCCTCAGAAATAGTTTACCAGACCCATCTTCTGGGGCCTGATAGCAGCAAATGGCCTTCCTCAATACAAGGAGTACTCTTACAGTTGCTTGTGGGACGGAAGCTACCCACCTTTTCCACTGCTTGCCTATGGCATTTTCACAGAACGCAACATTGGCAAACCATCCAAGCTAATCCTGAAAAAGGCTATAATTGAGGGCAAGCAACCTTGCCCTTTACCATGTTCTCTGCACATTTAAGAGATGCAGGTTTTGGATGGTTTAGTGATCTAGGTGTTTTGTTTGTTCTCCTGTATTGTTATTTCTGCCAGCCATCCTTTTCTTCTCAAATCACCATCTAAGTTACTGCTGCTCACCCCCATGTTCCAGATGTGTGAGCAGAAAGAGAAATGAAGAGTTAAGCAGCAGCACTTGTCCAGTCATAAGGGCAGCCTCCATAAGGGCAGCCTCCTGCTTTTCGATTAAAAAAAAAAAGGCCTTCCAGAAATTAATATTATGGCACAACTAACGCTTTCCATTAAGTTTTCAATAATATATTTTATTGGAAAAGGAAAGTTCCTTATGTTGATACATTTCAAAAAACCCAAAATACATTAAACATTAAATAAGCATTAAATACATTAAATACGTGTTCTTAACTTATTTAAAGTTTCAGTCTGTGAGACCAATTTTTCTTCTTCACTGCTGCCATAAAGGCGACTGTTTTTTCAAGGTATGTTGAGTCTGGTGTTGGTGTTTGGTGGGATCCTTATGTTCCACTCCTTTCATGCCTATCCCGTGTTCTTAACTGTTTTTATTTTACTCTTTGTGGGTAGACTTGTTAGTCTCAACTGCGGTAAATGGTCTATGGCATTTGAGAAGCAAGCATCTGTCTGTTAGGCAGTGACATGATAGTATTTGGCTGCAGAGCCAGAGGCTGGGAGTTCAGTTCCCTACTGTGGCTCCAGTGAGTAAACCCTGGGTGCCCACAGACGAAGACAATAGTAAACCTCTTCGGAACATAAGAACATAAGAAGAGCCATGCTGGATCAGGCCATAGGCCCATCTACTCCAGCTTCCTTTATTCTCTACTGCCACTTCGAGTAACTCTGACCGACACAGCTGGAGGCAAAGGCTTCTGGAAATTGCAGTCCAAGAAAACCTGGGTTAGCCAAAGTTGGGAACCTCTGCTCTATTCTGAAATCCCTAGAGGGTTGCTGTAAGTCAGAATTGGCTTGATATCAAATGGTTTGTATTGCAGTATTATTAACAAAGCTTGGAAAAGGCTTCTTTTTTAAAAAATTCTAAGAGGATAGTGTTTTCCAGGAACACTCTCTGTGTGTGTGTGTGTGTGTGTGTGTCTAAGAAAACATAAGACCTTTCAACCTTTTTAATATCAGCAAAACGTGAATGAGTAACTGAGAATTGAGGGAAGGTCAGGTTTGGTACTTCCTCTTCAATCCTGTTGGCAGAGTAACTGCCTGTAAATGTGTAAATGCATCTTAAATTTTACGAACCTTCTTGCATAAAAGCAGTGTACCTTGTTCTATAAAGACTTGGCAGTTAAATGAAGGTGGTGTGGTCTAGAGGAAGTGGCTGAAGGAAGAATGTGCCTGGTGGAGGGTGAGAACCTGACAAAGGTTATCCAGCTGTATTGTTATTTTCAGCTAATTTGATGCATTTATTTGGAGTCTGCATTCTAGTTAAAGGGGAAAGATATATTTAGTGATCATCCAGTGTCCCTGTAAAAAGCGTGTTTCTGTGCTTAAGCAATAGGAGTAGTGGTTAAAAGAAAATGAGAGAAAGGGTGGCGGCGGCCACCTAATTCTTTATTTTAGCCAGAATGTGCAGGATATTTTGTGACTTTGTTCTTTTGAGAATTTGCACCTTTAGTGTATTATTACAATCCACCTGCCTCATTTTTTCTGACTTCTGAGCTCCACAATAGGCGGTGGTAGCCTGGCAGAGTCTTCGATTATATGTAGAGAGATAGAAGAGTTGTACAGGAGTCACAAGGGCTGCTCTTAGAGGCGTCATATGTTGTATAATAGCCTGATAAGTGAGCTAAAATAATCTTGCCACAAATGTTCACCATCTTACAGGCTGCAAGTGGTGGGAGAAGGGGTATTTTGGCACTTCAGTGGGTCACCAAAATTGATGGCAGGATGCCGCCTCTTTTTTTCAGCAGGAAAGAGGATGGCCTTTCCAGGTGAAAAACAGCGATAGCGGTCACAATTTGTCATTTGTCTTCTTTTCTTTTTGTTTTTTTACCCATAAAGAGCAAAGGCAAGTGGTTTGTCACCATTTTGGCCCGATCTTCAGCCAGCATCACCAGGTAGCAAAATCTCAGGGCTGTGTTTTGATCTTTGCTGCCATTGGTGAGAGCAAGCGGTGCTTCTGCTGGTATCCTTGCAGTTTGTGGGATAGGAAAAGAGAAAGCGGTGAGCAGCAGCAGTTGGCAGCATGAGCAGTCTTGTTGCTAGGACCATGAAGAGGCGGCGGCGGCGGCAGCAAAGAAGACGGAGGATCCAAGAGAGCTTGGGAAGTTTTATCAGCCTTGATACATACTCTTGAATCAACAACAAGAAATACGAGGGATAGCATTTGCTGCAATTTAAAATGGACCATGCTACTGGCCAGGAACCACAGCACTAAATGGCAAGCAGAACTGGGGGAAATGTGAGTGGCCTGTAGCATTTGATTAGATTAGTGGTTGCCAGAGTATGTTGTCTCCAAATCTGGTGTTACGTGAGAAATGACTGGCTTCTGTATGAAGATAGTTAATGGCTAGCTAGATGGCTCTGAAACACAGTTTGGCAGCCACTCGGCAATCTTCTCCTGCAACTGTTTGGGTGTGTTATGGGACACACACTCATCTTGTTAAGCTGAACACAGGTGGCGAGAGTTTGTAAAGGGACAGTCCTTTAAAAAAATTTCATTACTGTTGTGTTTCTGACCTCCACCAAGGTACTACTGTGCTTCAAGATGACCGTGGCTCAACTCTTGTCCACCACCTCCTCCTCCTCCTCCTCCTCATGTTATTGTGAGGCAGCCACAGAAACCAACTCCTGAGCCACGGCTCCTCCACCATCAAGGAAGGCCATCTCCCTCCATTATAACATGAGCTAAAAATTAGTGAGAGGGCGAAAGCACAGTTATCCCTTGTTAAATTACAATTTGAGTGAAAGTATCTGGACAAGGACCTAATTACAAACCACTGGATTATTCATTACTAATTACAGTACTTGCAAAGTCTGAAACTTGGCCAGTCTTGTGTATGGACTACATTAGGCTCTAACATGCCTCAAGAGTTTTCTGCGCCATGGAAGGATTCCTCAGCAGATGAGACACTGTGGGAAAGAGACAGAAGGAACTTTGAAATTACTAAATTAGAACATGCAGATATGCTTCTAAAGGAGCTGGGAAAACGTAGACTTTTTAAAATAGCTAGTAAATACTCTCTGAATGTCCTCTTCATTATTGTACTTTGTACCCACTGATTGTCCTCATTAGATTACAACCACCTTTTTTGTAAGCCACTCCAGTATTCCTGCCAAGAAAACTCCATGGACATGGGGTCAGGAAGAGTCGGTCATGACTGTAATGACACAACACACACACACACGCACGCACGCACGCACGCACGCACGCACGCACGCACGCATGCACGCACGCATGCACGCACGCACGGCAAACATTCTTATGTTCCCTAACATGAGGATACATAGCTCAGAGCATACAGAGCAAGAGTGTTAAAATCTTTTTAAACAGCAGTTTTTTAAAAATATATGTGAACAGCTTCCGCAAATAAATGCGTAGCTCATCTGGCTGGCTAGCAGACAAAGCTATTCATAGAATCCTAATCCTCCCTAATTAAGTAATATACTTTCAATAATGTCCTCATAAGGCTCCTTTTCTCTGAGGAACCAAATACCACTGGTCTCTGAGGGAATGAAATGAAAAGCAAGAAAAATTCAATATTGGAAAGGGGACTAATGAGAATAAAACTGGATTCCTTTGTGTAAAATGAAACATAGATTGATGTTTACTTACTTGAAATTATAGCTAAGTGACTAGAATAGTATGTAGATAAATATTTGCTTTTGTGGTGATATATGTTTTTGATCTGCATTTGCACAGAGGAAATTCTAGGTATTGGTTCAGTGGCCTACTGAATGTTTTAATTCCAAAAAGGTACGCATTTTGGGAGATATTTGAAAGTCAGCAGTGAATTGTGGGAAGACTGTTTGCCTGAACCATCTGCACTTTATACTATTGACCTCTGTCCATATGGTACCTGAAACAAGGCCTAATGGATTTCCTGGAGAAATTTCTAGTCCTACCATTTTTAAAAGGCTGCTTTCAGATGCTAGCTGGGGGCTAACCAGATGTTTACCTCCTGGCACAATAGGTTACTTTAAAAAAAAAATCCCAAACGTCTAGGTATTTTCAGCAACAGGGAAACCATTTCAGTGCTGTTCATGAAGATTACATTTGCTTCTGGTGGAGGAAATCTCACTCTTCTCTGCATGATCAAGGCAGGCTTGGCACAGCAAGAGAGCCTGGCGAAGATTCTCCAGTGGCCGCAAGAAGTTTTGTCTCAAACACAACAGTGCAACACTCAGCATTTGCTTTTTGTGCAAGTTCATACCACCTCTGTGCACAACTTGTACAAAATTGGTGCTTTTTCTGAAATAAAAAATGTACAAACACAGGAGGATTGCTCCAGAAAGATAAAAAAATAAAGCATCAAATATTGCTACTTTTTAAAAGTCCAGTCAATTGTAGTTTTTCATATTTCTGCACAGTTGTGCAAAGATACTTGTCAGGGAGCCAATTCTCACTCATGGGTATTGGATTTCTTTATTTATTTGTTTGCTTCTGTGTCCAACATCCATTGTGCAATGAGACAAACCCGCAATCAAAGCAGGAAACCTTTGGATTAGTGGCAATCCGCCACTGCTGGTGATACTGTATACTGTATACTGTGCCCATGAAGCTGTGCAACAAGACCGCTGCCAATAGGACAAAACATATCCAGCCTTCTTTGGCGTTTCCTTCCTTCCTTCCTTCCTTCCTTCCTTCCTTCCTTCCTTCCTTC
>JAHTLZ010000204.1:68819667-68848556 GCA_023846285.1 Phrynocephalus versicolor
AATAATAATAATAATAATAATAATAATAATAATAATAATAATAATAATAATAATAATAATAATAATAATAAATATTTAGCACCTGCATTTACCATGCATTTGCTGCATGGCATGGGGTTCGACTGGATGGCCCTTGAGATCTCTTCCAACTCTATGATTCTATGATTCTTAGAGAATAGTAACCATGCTGGCATGATCCTTCCTTCCTTCCTTCCCAGTTTTCTCTAAAACAAATGTCAAGAGTAAACCCACAAGGAATAAAATGAAATAATAAAACAATAAAGACATAAAGTTGCCTCTAATCTAGATTATTGTAGAGAACCATAGGGGGCTGCCATTGATGAAACTATGGAAATTTCTGTTTATTCAGAACATGGCACATGAATTTATCAGTTTCAGTGAAGTGAAGGCAGATTATAATACGTGTGCTCTCACAGATATGCAGAGGCATACATCTTGTTTCTTTGTAAAGTTTATTCAGTTTTAAAATTTAAAGCCATAAATTGCATTGGGCCATGTTACCACAAAGATCAGCTTCTAGGGCTATAATAAACAATACTACTTCTCTGTATCACTCTGCTACACCCAGACCACCTCTAAGATCTTGCCCTCATTTCTTTCTTGTTGAGGGCTAGGTATCATGATCTTTTGGTACTAGGGGCACATTTGAGATAATCCCATTTTACTCATACATAATGGATACCATTTTGTCCTAATGTTGGAACAATGAAGAAAAGAGGCCCCCATAGTCTTCTCTACTAGTTATATTTAGACTTAGGGTGCTTTTACATGACCCCAAAAATCCGAGGCAAAGGGCTCCCAAATCCGGAGCTTAAAAATGTTTTCCCACCAGCTTTGGACTTTAAAAAAAATTAAGTATGACCACGCCTGCCTAAGCGCGTCCCAGTGCACTTTTCAAGTACCTGGCCTACAAGAGGTAAAAAATCTTCTGATGCGGATTGTAAAGCTGTGAATGCCGGGCTCCCTCGCCTTCTGTTTGCTTTTTTGGCCCCACCGCCCCTTTAAGAGACAGGAACCCCTATGGGGTGCTCAGGGCTCCTTGGACCGGCAGACGAGGTGAGCCTGCATTTTTCTCCCTTTTTTTCTCCCTCCCCTCACCACAGACAGGAACAATGGAGTGCGGAGGGGTGGGAACACAGGAAGAGGGACGAACCCCCACGATCTCTGGTCCGAATTTAAGTTGCCACCAGATTTTAGAGGTTGTGTAAAAGTGCCCTAAGAGGTTGAAGAAACCTTGAAGAACACCTTGCATTCCAACAGACTTGCGTGGGAGATAAGGCTTTATTGACTAAATAGCCTATATTTATTTAAAACATTTACAGTATATCATGCTCTTCATTGGAGAAAGTGTCCCAAGTGATTTCCTGGAGATGAATAAAGAGCTAGACACTCCCTGATTGCAGGTTTGCACACTTAAAGGCATGACACAAAAGGAAGAATACACGAGGAAGGGAGATAAAAACATATTCAGGCTACCATTCTAACACACTAACATAATGGAAGGGGAGCTCTTATGCTCTTCTTAATGCTGACCAGGAATCACCTTACTTCGTACCTCTCTCTTTGCTTGCATAAGCATATCAGCAGAGTGTAGCAGAAACTGTACTTCATTGCAAAGTCTTGTTCTTCAGGTGAGCATCAAGTGTATCTTCTGCTGGACTTGCAAATGTGCCTTAATATTTCAGAGTTCAGAACAATAATGCTTCTTAATGCAGCAGTAGCTGTTCTGCCTGGCAAGTCTTTTTAAGCTTTCTTGTTCTCCTTTTCTCTACAGAGCAGGAGGGAAATGTAAATTTGCCTTTGTTATCTCTGTCTGTTGTGTCATCTAAACTCCCATTTTGCGTTTCTGGCAGTCTGACATTTTGAGCCAGCAGCATCATATCTGGCCTAATTTTTTTGCCTTTACCCAAGCTTTGCTTGAAGAATTCAAGAGCTCAGTTTATTTGTAATTCTTTAGTGAGTCAGTAAAGGTGTTGCCCAGCCTTGAACTTTGTTCCCATTCATGGATCATACTGGGTCAGGCTGGACTTCTCCACAGTTGTTCTGTAGTTGCATTCAAGAATATTGTGGGGCTGCCCATCTTGTATGCCACAGTGCCATTCTTAGTAACACCACTAAGATTCTGATGTTTCAAGAACATGGTTGTTCATTTTGTATCAAATCTCTCTTATTGTACTTGTGAATCTTAACTAAATAATCAAATCATCCCATAGCATTGCTAACATTAGCAAATTTATTTTGACACAAACTTCTCTCAGCCAGAGCACAGCTAAATGCGAGTCTTACTGCTAAAGCTAGAGTGTTCTGTTCTTGTGGTACCTATGTGGGTCACTGTGCCTTTTAAGTCAGACAGTGGCCTAGCACACCCCTTCAAAGCCATGATACTCTGATTGCTCAGTAGGTGAGAAGTGTAGTTGCAGCCTATCGTTACATAAAGATTTCACAGTTAACAAACAACCTGTGATAAAGCTAGCTTCTCTTGAGAGCACAGCCCTCAAGAGAAGCTAGATTCTGAGAAAAATACTATAGCACAGACAAAGTTCGATGTTTCCTTTTAAGCCAGGCATGTCCAAACTTTGGCCTTCCTGATGTTTTGGACCACAACTCTCAGAATTCTAAGCTTAGATTGCCTAAGGCAAAGGACTGTGGGAGTTGCTGTCCAAAGCATCTGGAGGGCCAAAGTTTCGACACGTCTGTTTTAAGCTATCTGGAGCAATAACCGCCAATTCAGAGTGGTAACAATGGCGGTGCTGGTCTTGAGCAACCTCACCATTCATCAGTCTCTCCTGAATATCTGAAAGTTGGGTGACATTTCTCTTGCAATTTTTCCATAAATAGTGGTTTGATTTTTGATGCTAGGCTTTGTAAACCAAATCCCTCCTAAAACAGCAACAGCAGCAACAGTAGCAGCAACCAGGAAGTCTACGTTGTGTCTCTTTTAAAGGCCTTCTCAAGTTTATTGAGTTTCCCAGGGCCAGGGAAACTGTTGTTGTTGTTCCCCTGCTTTGCAGACATTAATAGCCCCTTGATAAGGTCAGTGCAGAATAAATTGGCTGTTTTTCTGTTTGTTTTTCTGAGCTTCAGAATGAGCCCAGTGTCAAAAGGTCACATGGAACAAACAAAAGTATTCCCTAGCGAAATGAGGGAGTTGTGTAACCCCATTTAACACCCTTCTGAAAATGTTTCCCTTAGGTTTTCCTAACATCAGATATTTACTACTTTTGAGCAAATGTTGGTTGGTCCAGACAGAGTATACCCTTTGCAAACATCTCTGCCGGTTTTAAGGATATGTGCAATCAGGATATGGTGCCATCTCTAAATGCTTCCAGTCTGTCTGGCTTTGTAGAGAAGGGCTTGTGGAGTGAAGTGTTCCTTGTTTCTATGTTTGGTGAAGTTTCTTCTGTTCAAAGCCAGTCATATAATTTTGAAGTAAAGGGTAGCCGTGTGGTCCAAACAAAATAGCAGAAATCCTTGTTTCGATTGGAAATTTGTTAGGTCTGCTGAGTAGCAGCACCATGGCTGAAAACTTGTTGCATTTCTCTGCCTGAACAACAGATATCATGTCAGCAGCAGCAAATTGCACACATCCTAAATACCCCAAATAAAATTTTTAATTAGTTGCTCTTGTCACTACCAATATAGAACACACAGAGCTGCATTTCAAGCTTTCAGCCAATATGTTTTGGTCTGATGGTTCATCAGTTAATTGGTATAAGTAAAGGGAAGTAGTACCATGGTAAGCAGTGCAAATTTTAGTATTTTGTAGCAAATGCTGAAGGAAGTAGAAACTAGATGATCATGTTTAAATGGTTGTTAAATCATTTACCTTTTTCATATAAAGCTTTGGGCAGATAGTCACGACAGTTTTAAAGGCAGGATTTTTACACTGGGGTTTCTCTTTTGTCACAGGAACCCTTCTCAAAGTCAAGGAAACAAATGGTTTCAGTCCCCTCTTCCTCTTCATTGTTTGTTCTACCTATTCCATCTGCCACAATTGTGAGGTCAAGTAACCACAGAACCTTACTAGGAAAAAAAAGAGAGAGCTTTGATTAGAAAGAAGAACATGCACTGAATTATCCAATAATAACAATTGTTGCACTGACTGGCAGAAGTAAGCCCTGCAACTGGTAAATGTGTTTAAATTATGCTGCTTATATACTTTCACACACTGTCTGGACTGCCTAAAATTTTACTAATGCATGCCACATGTCCCCCTTGCCCCAGCGAGCTAGATACTCAATTCACCAACCTCAGAAAGATGGAAGGCTGAATCACTTTCGAATCAGGTACTGCTGGGTTGGAACTCAGGCCATGAGCCAGACGCTTGACTGCAGTACTGTGAAGCTCAGAGTGGAGAGAGGAAAGTCGTACAGTAACCCCCTGCCGGTCGTGGGGGTTAGGGACCCACCCCACCTGCGACCCATGAAAATCCGCGATATGCGGAAGCGGGGTGGGGGGTGGGGGGGCTGATCGCGCGCCTGTCCGAGAAGTCTTGGGGCGGCGCATGCCGGCAGCGGCAGGGGTATCTGACCTCCCGCCGCCGCCCACCCCCGCCGCCCGAGACTTCTTGTCCGGGCCATCCCCATTGAAATGCATTGCCAATGCATTTCAATGGAGAAAATTTTCCTCATTGGAAAACATTGGCTCAATGCTTTCCAATGGGGAAAATTTCTCCATTGAAATCCATTAACTCAATGCATTTCAATGGAGATTGCGCCCCCCCCTCCGACTTCTCGGAGGGGCCCAAGGGGCGGCACGGACGGACCCGATTGCCCCCGCCGCCCTCCCACGCACCCCCCTCGGAGGAGGCCGGGAGGGTGGCGGGGAGCGATGCGATCGCCCCTGCTGCCCCCCTGCGCGGCTCCAAGGCTTCTCGGAGGGGCCCGGGGGGCGGTGTGGAGCGACCTGATCGCGGCCCCCCCCGCCGTCCCCGTGGCTCTGAGGCTTCTCGGAGGTGCTGGGGGAGGTGCGGAGCAACCCGATCACCCACACACACACGGTGCAGGTACTGCAATCCCGTGATGTAGTGGGACCACAGTACCTGAAGCGCGAAATGGCGGGGGGTGACTGTACTTCAGTCTTTCGATTCTTGACCTCTGAGAGGCAAAATAATACTTGCAAAAGTTTTAATATTTTCAATCACAGTAGGGCCCCCGTATCCACTGATTCAGTTATCTACGCTTGGCACAGGAAAAATAAATAAATAATTCAGCAGCAGCAAAGCAAGCTACTGTCACAAAGAGCAGCTGTAAAGCAAGCTACTGCCGTAAAACAGCAGCCGTAAAGCAAGCTACTGTTGCAAAACAGCAGCTGTAAAGCAAATTACTATTACAAAACAGCAGTTTTGGGGACATTTTTGGCGTTCTCTCTTATCCACGGTTTTTGTTATCCACGGTAGGGCTTGGAACCAATCCCCAGTGGGTACTGGGGTCCTACTGTACTTTTTTAATGTTGCTTGGAGAGTGAGAACACACATTACCATTGATTGCATCAATTGTTCTAATTTACATGTAATGGTGAATCATGCAACTCTGAGCTCTGCCTCATCCCTCAGTTGATCTAAAACCATAAGATATCTTATCTGTGAGAAACTTCCCTGACTCCTTGTTTCACTCTGAACATTGTGTCATAAATATACGGCTTGTAAGTTAGATAAAATTCTATATACAGAATATTTCACACCCTAATACTGTACTAACACTGTTTTGGTCTTGATGGAATGTCTGGTTTATTTTAATTGTGAAAATGTGCAAGTCCTTCTTTCTAATAATGGTGAGGGGAGGAGGGAGAGTAATAGGTTCCAGCTGCTTGGTCTCCATGTCAGATGACTCATAGAACGAGCTGAAAGATCATTCTCATATTCCTCCATTTTTAAATGGCTTCACCATAGGAACGAAAGATTTAGTAATGTGTAGGGGAGGGCCTTCCCCATAAACTCTGCAAAGGAGCTGCTGGAATCATCTTGAGAGTGCAGGGCATATATTATGAAACGTGCTTCGTCTTCCATTCCTTGCTAAAATTATTCTTGCTTACTGAAATTGCTCAACAGATCATGCTTCTCTTTTCGAATACATTCTTGAATGCTGCACTGCATAAAAAGTCATAAGTCTTCTTAAACAAATCTCCTCCTCAGTGTAAACGTTTGAAATGTCATTAAGTATTTAATGCACGAGGCAGAGAAGTTTCTTTCTTCTTAAAAATATAATGTGGCAGGACTCTGAGGAACAATAAACTGAGTTTCATTACAGTTTGGCAGATATTCTGACAAGGTCTACCTAACCCCCTTTCCCTTCATTGAGCATGATTTGTGTGTGTTTGTGTGTGTGTGTGTGTGTGTGTGTGTGTGTGTGTGTGTGTGTGTGTGTTTTAATTAATGCTTCTGAACATGAATTGATTGCCTTCAGAAGAAACATTTTGTCTCTGCTGTTTTGATTTCCTCCAAAAATATTGATACTACTCTGGCTCAAGTAAATATACCATAGAGATTGATCAAGTGTATGAGAGAAAATATGTCCTGCATCATAGGCATGCTAAATAGTAAGCATAAATGAAAAGCTAGGGAGGAAGAACATAAATTTGCAGTACTTATACCCAGAAAGGATCTATTTGCTTTCTTCATGTAAATATTTCCCAAAAATGGAGATGAAAAGTATGTATTATGTGGTTTTATTTATTTATTTATTTATTTATTTATTTATTTATTTATTTATTTATTTATTTATTTATTTATCACACCGATTTTAAAATCTTGTGTGGCATGTTGAGTTGCTACTTTTCTTAAAAGTCAACCTCCTCTGCATTTTAACAGGAGCTTGAATTGGGGCAGTCAATCAGGAAACTCTTCCCTGAAATGTCATTGAAGGACATGTTCTATTTATGTACTTGTGCTAATGGAAGGCTGCTCCTGTAAGAGGCATTCTTCTCTAGCCCCTGGCATCTCTCAATAGCTGTTCTGCTATTGAGAGATGCCAGGGGTTTATCATTTCATTTTCAGTTTCTCGGTTGTCTGGCTTTCAAAATGCATAAAAGCAGCAATAACAGAAAATCTGGCTCTCATAATATAGTGTGCACAGCTTCATGTTCCACAGTGGTATGTCCCGTTATCAAGGGATGCATGCTAGGGATGAGATTTTCGTAAGTCTACGATCTCCGGTCTCAACAGTTGCCGAGCGTTCCCTAGGCAGGATTCTGGAACTGGGAGAGGAGAAACAAGAAGGCAAAAGAGGTGTCTTTTAACCTCCATGTTCTGCTTCTCTCCATGGGTATCAGATGGGAAGCAAAGGGAAACTTGTTCTTGGTCACACTGCTTCCTGGGAATTGCCCTGTTGTCTATGGGTACAGTAGGCTCACCATCCATTAGATTAGACTCTACAGGGTCTAATGCTGCTGGTCTTTATTTGCACTGCTTTTTTCCTTTGGTATGGGTGCTAGTCTATGTTCCAGAGTGGGTAGTAGTCATGCACCAGTCTGATTTACATGAATAAACATGGAAAAAAATTCAGTCCATGCCATCTCTGAACCACCTTGAAGTGCATTACTTCTGATCTGGATAGCAAATATCCAGGCCCTAATTGGATCAATGGTACTCATGAATGAACAGTATTGGCTACTACGTTAAGAAATGTATGAGAAAATCTGCTCCTGTAGTTCTTATACAAGAAGGTATCGTTAAACATGGAAGAACAATTAATAAGAAAATTGGCTTGTTTTCTCCATTTCTCCCCTGGTCTATGGAATTGTTTGAGTGTTACAAAAAATGTCCCAAAATACTGTCCTTAGAAAGAATTAGTGAAGTGTTTTGAAGTAGGAGCAAATTTTCACATATTAGTATTCCACATACAGTATTAGTAAACATCTACCTGGGCAGGGAGCACAGCGAGATTCTTAACAATCTTTTTTTTTAAAAAAATCTGTCATTTTCATGACGAAAGAATATGGTTTAGGAAGATTTTTTTAAAGGCTGAAATCCTTCCTTTTTCTTCACACAGTACACACCATGAGTGCTGTTTGCAGAATGTATACTGGTTTTTAATAAAATTCTTGGCAGGCAGCAGTCCATATAGAATGACGAACACTGTTATAAATAAGCTATTCCCCCCTTCCCTTTCCTGCTCTTTCTGTATGTAAAAGGGAAGGTGTTAGATAAATGGTTTGTTCTGGACGCACTTCACTGTGTGACATAATGTGCAAATGCTCACATGGCATAGGTGCTTATTAAGGTAAGAAAATAGTGTTTTCTCCAATCCAAAAATGATTATTTCTGAGGTATGCCTTGACGAAAAAGGCCTCTCCATTACAAAAGTAATGAAAAATTGCACATCTCCATTGTTGTCTGGCATTTCCCCCTACTGTTTCCATGTAACGTTCATGTGCTTTTGCAAAGAACAGAATTCTCTCTTCTTTAAAAAAAAAAACCTTAAGAAATCCTGGTCAGAACCAAAATGAAGAATGCTATTCAGACTCCAGCCCTACCACAAAACTATTTAAGTAACAATGACCTATATACGTTGCCCTCGGTGTGTGGTCTGTGGAATTAGAGTAGCTTTTGTTTAATTTATGCTTGCACACACTGAACAGAGCACCCTTTTAAAAAATGCCCTGTTGAAAGTGGATTGGAAGCAAAGCTGACAGACTGTTTATTACAGTGTTTGCAATGTACTCAAATGGCTTCATTTTTTTTTTTAGCTCTGTGGTTGTGACTTGTCATTTCTGTTTGGTAAATCGTAATAATGACAAGACAGAAAGCAGTTATTATTGGCTTTAAAAAAGCTGGATCAATTGTTGCATAAATTAGTTGTCAGATCTTTATTTTGTCACTGCAAATCAGTTTTTCCTTTATTAGGATCTGGCTGCCCTGGTCTGCCTTCAGTTGTGTTGGAAACCGGTATCCACTTTATCCATTGGAATAATTTTGGCATAATGTGGTTAGTAATGATTTGGTAAGTTTTCTTTTATGCGCCTCAGAGTGACTGAACCAAATACATATTTTATTTCCTTCATACTTAAAAGCCACAGTCACTTTATTACTTTATTTTACACCGGAATATGAGTTTAAAACTGTGTAGGCTAGATTGAGTTTATGAGGCTTCTTGTTCTAACCCACAAAGGTCTCTTTTTTGGACAGTTATCTTTTTGTCTATTGTATCCCTTGTTCTGAATGGACTGCAACATTCCTTTGATGGTCAGATTTTGTAACTTGTACTTCATGCAATAGGCATGTTTCTTCCTGCCCTATCCAGAGCATGTCCTTCCTATCCTCCAACCTTATTGAGCGCTTCAGTGCTATTTGGCTACCCAAGGGAGCCTTGTACCTCCTTGGGGCTCTTCGTTAGATTCTGGACCTGCTTCCATTTGATAGTGTCCCACTTGATTGTGGCTAGAGCTTCTGGGTACTTCATTCTTTGCTGAGAATCCTATTGGGCAATGCCTAAAGTTAAGTAACATTCCATGATTCCTATTACAGAAAATTGAATTTGGTTTGTTTTGTGTGTGGGGTGGGGTGGGGGGGGTGGAGTGGGGAAAGATGTTCTTGCAGAAATTGTAACAATTTGGTTGTGTTCTGTTGGCTTCGATATCAGGAAGATTTTTCACACTCTTGCGTTGGTTGAACATTGCATGTGTGGAAGCTCAAAAGGTTGTATCCACATGCATATACTGTACAGTACTTACTTGTGTGATCCATTGAATTGTGGCTTACTGTTTACTAGTCCTGCCTAGGATGGTGCTGTAGGTTGATTGTGAAGAAGATTCTTGTTTTCTGTGCTTCACAAGAACCCATGCCTTTCAGCTGTGTGATGAACCATATCTTAGCCTTTCTTTTGGCCCCCCTCACTGCTGCAATGCATATCAGACTTGTTCTACTCTAGAACTTTAGATGAAATTTCCCAATCCTTGCCAAAGATGCCCTCAAATCAGGAAATGCATGTAAATGTAAAATAAGATAATTGTTGTACCAGATCTTGGAAATATTATTTAACTGGTTCTGAAAATCTGCCTGTTGGCTAAGGGACTCAATTGGAACTACAGTCCCAGAAAAGTAGTAGTCTGAACAATAATGTATACATACAAGTTTAAAAGCAGATATGGCACTGCAAACGTGCAGCTGAATCCCCAAGCCACTAACAAGATCAGAAATCCCTTCTGAAATAACTACAGTAACCCACCGCCCTTTCATGGTTCATATACTGCGGTCCCAGTATATCGCGGGAGCTCAGTATATGAAAAAAAGCCCCCCTGGGTAAACTGGAAAGGCCTGTTTCAGGCCTCCTGTGCTTATCCCAGGCCTGGTGCTGGCCCAAACGGGCCTCCGACAGCCTTCCCAGGCCCGTTGGAGACCCCAAAAGTTCTTCCTGGCAATCCAGAGGTCACTTCCGGTTTTCTGGAAGTCACTTCCTGGTTCCCAGGAAGACCATCAGAGGCATGTTCGGGACAGTGCCACGCCTGGGGTAAGTACAAGAGCCCCCAAATAGGCCCCTCAGTCACAACCTGACCCTATAGCCGCATATCATGGATTTTTAATTATCCCAGGTCGGGACAGATCCCTAACCCCCACAATAGGTGTGAGGGGTAATAAGGCCAGGCAAATCTTGGGTGACAGTGTTCCATCTATGTGATACTAGAACAAAAGGATCCATCACTGGAATCTGCATGTTACATCTCTGTTGTCATTGAAAGGCAGGACAGGATCTCTGGCATTGATCTGAATGCAAGTTTATACCCTTATTTGTAAGGCATTCTCCAACTTCATTTATTCCAGAACCAGGAAGCACTTACTGCCTACATGGTACCAACCTCTAATATGGTGTTGGACTGCAGTGAGTGTGATGGTACCCCCTGTTCAGACATTCAGAAATACTAAGCATTGAAGGAAAGCATCCCCCCTTTTGATTTAGAATGCCCAGACAGAGCGAAAGGACATATTTGATCCTCAGACTAGAAGGATTTGGTGTCTGGAAAGTTGTGACACCAAAAATAGAATATGTGGCCGTTCCTGACCCAGGGAAACCCTATCTTTTCCTTGCTGCCATAACATTTTTATGACTTCCATCTCAGATTTCACTGCACTAGGGGTAATGTTCAGTAGGGAAGGAACTAATTTACAGAGAGGTTCAAAGACCTGCTCTTTGCATATGGATAAAGATTAAATAGGAAACAAATGTAGGTCTCTATGTTGAGAGGCATTTGTCCTGGTCATTATTTTATACTGCACAGTAATTGTACCAGTGCGATCAAATGCAGGTTAAACGGTCACTCTTTGTCTCTTCTTTGGAAACTGCAGTTATAAAGTAGTTTCACAGGAAAAAACATTCCTGGACACTAAGCTGGATAATGGAGCCTTGATGATTTTACAAGGGCCAGCAAAACTGTTTTAAGTTTCTTGGAGAGAGTTTCTTTGGTAATCTTTTTGTTAAGTGTGTTTTTTCATGGTCTTTAACATGGCAATTGATATCCTTCCCTTAAAGTTGTCTTCACTTTCCATTATTTCTGTTTCCACACAAATACCTGGAATGAAATATAGTACAGTGGACCCTTGTATAACAAACAGTTTGTATAACATAAAATCTGTACAACATAAAAAAATTCCAGAGATAGGGGAAATTTGCTTAACATAATCACCTTTGGGGAGAATCTGTACAACATAAAAATGGGATTGCTCCATTTTCAATGCATTCCTATGGGAATTTGTATAAAGGAAAATTTGCTTAACATAATTTCATTTGGAACAAATTAATTCCTTTATACAAGGTACCACTGTATATATTCTTCATTCTAGAAAGGTGACTCAGTTTAAGTTTTATACACCTGAGAACGGAAAAACATTATTGGTTGCCATAACACTAAAGTTTTCAGCAAAATGTTTTCTGCCTAGAAAAATAGAAAGTCTATCAGCTGGTCTCTGTACTGACTTGATTCATTCTGAAGATTTCAAAGTATGTACAGGTATCTTGGTAAGAAGCAGGGCATAGCTGCATGTACAACATGTACAAAACTATCTCTGTAAATATTGTTTTCCTGCTGAGTGGTTAAAATCGGAGTACTTCCCTGAGCCAACACTATCTATCTATCTATCTATCTATCTATCTATCTATCTATCTATCTATTCCCCAAAATACCCAAAGCGGCTTACATGATCTAAAACAGTCTTTACAAGCTAAAAACAGTAGGCATGCAAAATTTTGAATTAAAATTATAATTAAGATTAATATTAAATCACATTTAAAACAACAGAGCACAACAGTCCATTTAAAATCTCTCTCAAATCTCCAAAAGCCTGCCTGAAGAGAAAGCTGAGATGAGGCCAGCCTAGCTTCCCAAGGGAAGGAGTTCCACAGCCTGGGAGAAGCAACAGAGAAGGCCCTCTGCCTTGTTCCCAGCAAGCCCACTTTTGCGGGTGGTGGGACTGAGATAAACGTCTTCCCTGATGGTCTTAATACCCAGGCAGGCCCATAGAGGGACATGTAGTCTTTCAGATAGCTGGCCCATCAGAGTTTAAACAGAACCTAAGACCTTAGATTGAAGTTGATGATACTCAGAATTGCAGTAAATAGTCCCCCCCCCCCAAGATGGACAATTTAATGACTAGGTCAACTTTTTTGAACACAGTACAATCAACAACGAGCTTCGGTGTGGTGTGCTGAGCCTGTACAACTGGACTTTCTTTTCCCTCCTTTCCCTATCAGCCTTCTTGGTTGCTTCCTTCGTTTGACCAGCATATTTGGATGGCTCTGGGAAAACATTCCCTCCTTTCCCCTGCCAGTAGAGGTTTCGTTGAAGGGAGGTGCCAGATAAGATGCAACCACAGGAGATTGAAAAAAAAATGTAGATTCTTTTCAGTTGTATGTGTGGACATGCACTGGATGAAATCCTGCTTGTGTAGACGAAAACACAGTTAACGCCCATGTAAATTTCCCAGGTGTTAACATCAAGTCAGCTGGGGAATGTGCAATTGGATTGTGACTATTGCATAACACCGACAGCAGAAGAGTTTCATGAAGAGCTTTTCTACCTACCTTTGAGCTGATGTAGCTGCTGTGGATTTAATGTCGATTTATCCCTTTATAACTATGCAACAGGATTTAATCCAGTATTGTGAAATGTGACAGATGTGCTGATGAGTAGAATTCATATAGAATTGTGGCAGGGAACTTCTAACTGCCCACTTGTGGAAAGACTGTCCGTCAGCCTTAGCCAGCACAGCCAGTGGCAAAAGATAATGGGAGCTGCAGTTCAGCCACATCTGGAAGGCCACATGGTCCTTATCCGTGATCCAGGACAGCAAGAGACAAAACATGAAAATTGCAGACCAGTGCTCTCTCTCTTTTCCTTTACCCTTTCCCTTCTCATTCTCTTAACTTCCTGGGGGACTGTGTGGTACAGTGTCTGGCACAACACTTCAGAGTGAATGGGAAGCCGTGCAGGGGAGGATTTGTTTGTGTCTAATTTATTGAGTTTATAATCAGTCTGCTTTTAAGAAGGGGTTTGGGTCAACAAAGGTCAAATTTGTTGGTTTCCCAGTAAGTTGCCTGAGGTCATCATTTTGCTGCTGAGCTCAAGCTGCAATAGGGATGTCTCTCATATGTGTTTTGTAGCACTGAATGCCTGAGAAGATATAAATATTTTGGTAAATGTGGTACTTCTTTGGGCTGAATTTGTGGTCAATTTGTGACATTTAATTTTTTTAGTTTAAAATGCATTTTGATATCAACAATGACCCCAAAATTATATTTGTTACATTTGCTAAATAATATAAATTCATTCATATAGGTGTTAACTAGTGTCATATTGATCACATTGCCAGGGAACCACAAATATTGCTTCTGCTGGGAGAGACTTTACAATTATGCTTAACACTATCCTCCTGACATTATTGAGATTTAAGAGTGTTTAATTTTGGCTGAAGTAAGCTTAGAGTGTGATTTGTTTTGATAGTTATCTGATCCCTGCACTGCTTTTATAAGACTCAGAAATGTAGCCTCTGTGAAGAGACTACAATTCTAGTCCAAAACAGGAGAAAAGAAAAGAACAATGGTTCCTATGACAACAAGAAGTCTGGATCACAATAATTTTGATTCAAATCTGTAGATTGTGCTGGTTGTTGATTTACCTTTACCCAGTGTCACGACTCTAAAGTTAGCAAGGCAGGTGTTGTGGGGAAAGTATCTTTCTCTGTTTGAAATAAAAAACTTATTTTGCCAGTCACTTGATTTGACAATTTTTTTTTTTGTTCAGGAAGCTGATGAAAAGTAGAAATGTATTGGAAACGCAACCCAACTTAGCCATTTTTTAAAAAATGTTCTGTTGTTATTCAGTCTCTGGAAATAAAAATTGGATTAGAGTGAATTATAAAAACCAAGTTTTCCGCTCTTAAGTCAAATTGCTCTTAAGTCGAGCTGCTCTTAAGTTGGGGCACCATTGTATATAGGTGAGTATTTTTCTAGTGGGGAGAAGCCTTATTCAGACATTAAACAAGCAGAATTTTAAAACATGAGCAAGGGGAGTTTTAGCCCCATCTTCCTAGAGCAGTGGTGGTGAACTTTCGGCACTCCAGGTATTTTGGACCACAACACCCACAGTCCTTTGTCATTGGCAATACAGACTTGGAATTCTGGGAGTTGTGGTCCAAAACATCTGGAGAGCTAAACACTGTTCTAGAGCTTCCACATGTTCTTCAACTCTCAGACATCCCGGCCAGTACAGTTGGCGGCGAGGGCTTCCAGGAGTTGTAGTCCAAGAACATCTGGGGACCGGAGGTTGTCCTAGACTAGCCACAGGTCAGTCTGCAGTGGATGGTTTCTGTTGCACTGACTGGAGAAAGGGAGCGAGAGCAAGAGAATGTTGCAAGTAAGATTCTTATATTTGTGCTCACGGGGATACAACAGAGATTGACTGATGGGTTTAAAATATTTCTCTCCCGCCTTTCTACCAAACGGACCCAGGGCGGATTCCGTCATAAAATACCGGTAGTATTTAGAAACTAAAAGCAGGAGCTGTACAAATATTTTAAAAGAATTAAACAAGTATTATATTGAAATACTCACTCAGGTCAGTATTAAGACACATTTAAAACAACACAGCACAACAATCCCATTTTAAAACCCCTCTCGGACGACCTGTCATTAAGGAAAAGCCTGCTTGAGGAGAAAGGTCTTTGCCGGACAGGAATCCTTCTGCAGGCAGGCAAAGGATGCTCAAGCCATTTAGGTAGTAATAGATGGAAGTCATTTAGTATATTTTAGCAGATCTTAGTACAGTACATGGGTGGAAAGCTTTGCTTAATGGCTTTGCAATCAGTCAGTCTGTGTACATCAAAGCATATTTATGGTTTCAAACTGTTGTAGGAAAACTGCTGTTTTCTGCTGTACTCAGATGAGAAGTATTGGTTCAGAATGGAAGCAGAACTGAAATTGAATGGCCTATTCATTTTTTGTTCTGCATTCTGCTAATGTTTCTATTTGAAATGGTAATATGTGTATGGAATTACCATATGTGTGGGGATGGTTTTTCATGATGTTTCCAATACCATTCCCAAAGGAACCCAAGAACGTGGAGTTTGGAACTCAGGTATTTTGCCAAGTGGCTGCAATGCCACTATTAATATTCCAGTGATAGCTGGGCTGAGCTGAGCTGACACAGCAATCGGTATGCTTATCTTATCCATTTATTTACCAGAGCAGCTGTAGAAGGAAGAAGCTTTTAGTATATTGAATTTCAGTGTGCTTTTTGTATATGCATCCCTACTGCTTTGGTGATAGCTCGAAGTTTTAATTGTCAGAAGAAATGAAACCACATAAATGTTTGTAAATATAAATAGGTTTATGTAAGAAATGAGTGACACAAACCAGAGCAACAAAGAGATTTGGGGAAAATAGACACTTGCACATCTCAAGTTTAAATGTTCATCAAGCCAATCTAAATAAAATTGCCTTACTGTTTTGACTTTTGTTTTCCTCTATGGGATGAGATGGTTAGGATTAATAATAATTTTTGAACTGCAGAACTAGAAGAGGCCCTAAATAAATAAAAGTATATGTTTATCAATCAAACAGTCATAAAAACACAGACACCCATTCAGAAGAAAAACTCAAAAGAGCAATTAAACAGCTGTGTACTAGTTCTAAAATGATGATTACTATGAAAACAACTCCTATTAAACACTGTACTCCATGGATTGAATCTCTGAGCATTTTGCCTCTAATCGAGTACAGTACTCAACTGTATTTGAAATTTTTGCTCTGCGTGCTCTGAAAACTTTCTTTCATGGCCAGCATTACATTTTCCAGCCATTTGAACTACAGTAGCTCTTCTAGAATTATAGAATCATAGAGTTGGAAGAGACCTCAAGGGTCATCCAGTCCAGCTCCCTGCCATGGGGAACGCCCCGCCCCAAATCAAAGTACTCCCAACAGATGGCCATCCAGTCATTCTATGTGATTGGAACAGATGGGCTGTAATCGAGTACTGTATTTGAAATTTGCTTCCCACATGCATCAATGAGCCTTGGGCACTGGGGGTGTTTTGAAAGCACCTTTCCATCCATATAAAGGGCATAAGTGACTAAGGTTCTATTTTGTTATGCTAGTTGCTTGTGTTTGCCATAAATACAAAGTCTTGAGGCACTTTAGATAGACAAATGCATTTATTTTGTCTCAAGGTTTGTGCAGCTTATTGATGCTTGGGTTTATTTTTGGTACTGCATTTTGAATGATCATTATAACGATTATAATGATTTTAGCATTAACGTGACTTTTTAAGTTGACTCTTGGCATTTCATTTCTTGCTTACAATCTTTGTCCATCTATGTGTGCATTCTTGCCAACAAATGACAAAACTTGTGCCTCAATAGATGTGCTAGCCTTCAGGGTGCCATAAGATAGTTTGACTAAATCAGGCTATTAAGGATAATGTATTGCCACAGTGGAGATTGCTATAAATACAGTATTTTTTAACAACCATGGGAACAGCTTTATTGCCCTTTCTTCAACTGAATGCAAAGTAAAACCTGTTGAGCTTGTGACCTAAATGAAAGTGACTATAAATGTCAGTCAATGTTTGTAGGAGATGAGATCAAAATACAAGACAGGTTCTTGGAACATCCTTTGTACTTGGCAGACACATGTGTTCTGAGTCTTTAATTGATGTCAGACGTGAATACTGTACCTGCGATCAGGAACTTTGATCCACTCAGGATATTGTTGGGAAGTGGATGTTGGGTTGTAGAAACCACAGCCTTGTGCATTTTGTTGTGGTTCTCATTTTAAAACCAAGCTTCCTTTTCAACACCAGGCTTTTTGGAGAAATAGTTGAACAGTGTGGGGAAGGCGGAAGCCCTTGGTCCCTTTCTTCCTTTTAAATCCCCTGCTGCAGCGAAGCTGACTCATGGTGATTATAAACTCATAAACTTGTAGTAGCTTCATTAGATGCAGAACCCTTTAAAAAGGGGAGACAGGGAGGAAGCAGTGTCTGCAGGGATTCCTAAATTGCTCAGGATGTTGTAAACACAAGTGCCTTTGTTTGATCTTGTGCTGCGTTATGGAGTGACAGATGCAGTCTTTTGACTAGGGGATGTTAAGAGGCAAGTAGCTAAGACCACTAAGCCTCTGTCTCCTTCTCCATTTCCTAGTCCACATCTTTCCTTCCACCAACAGACTCCGAGTTCCACATTCTTGCCTGCAGCTGGCCTCATTAACAAGGTGTAAGGAGGCAGCCTAGACAGGGCTTCCCTTTTAGCCTTTATTAGTCAAATGAGCGGAAAGGTTCTGTAGTTTGTTTGGTTTTTAAATCTAGTTTTTTTTAAAAATTCATTTTTGTCACATCATATTGGGCAACCACCTTCCTCTTGGAAATATTGAACGTATTTACATAAGAAAGAAAACATCCGGTAGGGATTCTGATACTACACAAAAATAGCTGTTCTTTTAAATACTCTATGTGCATTTTGGAAATACAGTGGACCCTTGTATAACAAACAGTTTGTATAACATAAAATCTGTACAACATAAAAAATTCCGGAGATAGGGGAAATTTGCTTAACAGAATCGCCTATGGGCCAAATCTGTACAACATAAAAATGGGATTACTCTGTTTTCAATGCATTCCTATGGGAAATTTGTATAAAGGAAAATTTGCTTAACATAATTTAATTTGAAATGGATTAGTTCCTTTATACAAGGTACCACTGTAGCACCTTTTCCTACCCATGATATTTCATGATGAATGTGCAATTGGGCAATATATGTACATTTATACTATAAAAACTGTGATGGCATCAATATTTGAACCTAGGGAAAGGTAGGATGCAGTTCTGTACATACTTACTTTGAAGGACAGTTGATCAAATTTGCAAGTTTAAGACTGCATTGTAGAGAAGGCCTTCGTAAAGGCCCTCTTCTCCCATCTCCTCTCCTCCTGCTAGGTTTCTGCACCTCTTCACCTGATCTTCCAGTTGTGACAACAGCTCAGGCTTCTCTGCCCCACAGGTCTTGGCTGGTTTCCCACTCAGACATAGAGGCAGGGCAGAGAAGCCTGTGCTCCTGCTTATGACTGGGAGATTAGCTGAGGAGATGGAAAAGGCAAGCAAGCTGGGCCTGGTAAGTGGCTGATCAGTTGAGGAAGTGAGGAGGGGAGCAACTGCACCTGTGCTGCCACCTTTACAAGTTAGAACAAGCTGGGATAAACCGGCTTGTGCCCATGTTGTCTATTTCAAGATCGCGTTGGGGCATGATAGTCTTTCTCTTTCCTCGGGACACAGTGCTGAACTGTTAAAATAGGAATTCACATCATAAACTGTTTAGACTGCAGCAATGTAAACCAACTGAAATGTATTGAACTTCAGTTATATTTACAGTACTTGTATTCAGAGATAGCTCTTGGTTCCATGTGTGAGAGGCAGAAATTGTTATATAAACCATAGGAAAACCAGGTTTGTCTTTTCACTGCCCAGAGTTCCCTTTGGGAAGTGCAGTCAATCAATCAATCAATCAATCAATCAATCAATCAATCAATCAATCAATCAATCATACTTACTTACTTACTTACTTACTTACTTACTTACTTACTTACTTACTTACTTAATTAATTAATTAATTAATTATTACCTCAAGTAAGGGTTGTTAACCAAGAGGTTGAATCCAGCCTTTCGAGAAATCTTATTTGAGTCTTTGGGGCATGGTGGCTCAGTGGGCTAGAGTGCTGAAACTGTTGGCTGCAAAGTCAGCAGCTCAGTAGTTCAAATCCCGGGTGCCACGCAGTGGAGTGAGCTCCAGTTGTTAACCCCAGCTCCTGCCAACCTAGCAATTCAAAAGCATGCAAATGCAAGTAGGTAAATAGATACAACCATCATAAAAAGGGGGTAGTTAAATGGTGTTCCATGCACAGAAATGTGTTTAGCCATGCTGGCCACATGGCCATGGACTTGCACAACACTGGCTCTTTGGCTTAGAAATGGAGATGAGCACTGCCTCTAGAGTCAGACATGACTAGTATGCACGTGCGGGGAAAACCTTTATTTGCGTCTTTGGCATGTATACTCCTTCTGTCTTTCACAGACTTGCAATAGATAAGGCCACTGTCAATAAAGGAAGGGGAAGAGGTGGGATATATGAGAGTGCACGACACCTTAGAGCCCCCTGCATCCTACCATTAAATCACTGGGATTTACTGAGTCAGCTGTGTAAGAGCCATTCATTCTATGGCCCCATGAGAATTCCAGAAAAATTGGGGGTTAGTAGTAGAGCTAAGGTTGTACATAGCTATAGAGTTTAATATACATAATGGGCAAAATCCTTGTTCTTATTGTAGTAGATCAAACTACACTAAACCCTCTGAATCACTGGGGATTTGGTGAGTCAACTCCTCCATAAGATCCATTGATTCAAATGGGCCTACATTAACTGCAACTGGGATGATGAAAATGGCATTAATTTCTTGGGACAGGTTTTGTCTGGAATGTTTGTGTATGGATTAAAAATAGTATATGGACAGTGGCTGAAACCAAAAGGCACTACAGCTTTTCAGATTAGAGTGGTATCTCTATTTACGAGTTTAATCCGTTCTGAATGCATGCTCATAAGTTGAACAACTGGCAAGTAGATCACCCGTATCTAAAAAATAAAAAAATTAAAAATGTGAAAAAAATAAAATAAAAATGTAAGTAGAGCAGACTGCATCTAAAAATGGTAAGGCAGCAGTTAAAACACCAATGGTTTTCCACTTTTATGTCAAATTGTTAGAGCCGCTCATAAGTAGAGGTACCACTGTACTCTACTGTACATTGCTTGCCTTGTCAGTCTACAGTACTTCTCTGTAGATTCTTCAACAGAATGTGACTCTGGGGGGTGGAAATGTCCCCATCTGGTTTATGATGGCTAAACTAAAATGATAGGAATGTTCCTGTGATACGGATAGTACTCAAATAGGAAATCTGTAACAGTTCAGCTGCCTTGTGATAAATGGAGATCCAAATGCTACATTTGATTGTTTTTTGTGCAGAAGAAAAGGCTGCAGGGATAGCTGATGCTTATTTTGAAATAAAGGACAGTGATGCTCTGAAGGACTTTTCTGGCAAGGCAGTCTGATGGACTTCCTTTCTGAACATCAAGGTCAGATATGGAGTTAAGGCTTCTTTAGGAGCAAAGTGCAGCATGTTTGTTTGTTTTCCTATCGCTTCTGCTCTTTGTTCCCATAACTTATGTTTGACTGTGCTGGAATTCCAACAGGAGATGGAAGAGGGATTCAGCCAACCACCTGCCATTGTGGCTCCTGCATACTCTGCATCAGTACCTCCAATATGCTCCCACTCACCTTTCCCTGCTTCTCCCTTCCTGCCGTTATCTGGCTCCGATCTCTAATTATATGCCTGGCTGCTTCATCTTGCTGTGGCAAGGGCATATCAGTTGGCAGTGACCATGCACAGTGCAGTACACAACCCCCCGGTGGCAGCCATTCAGAGCTCCGTGACACCAGCAGCTCTGTTTGAGACCTTAGAGGGGACAGCATGCTTGGCCCAGTTTTTTCTTTAAATTATTGAAGATGATATGCTAAATTTGCTTCTGTTTGGATACTGTCAGCACAATCCTGATGGACTTACTTGCCACAGGGATGTCTATGTATCCATATACTGTATGTTTATTCTCCCCGCCCCCCTCCTCCTTTTGTATAAGCAGATCAGTTAATCGCTGCTTTTTCCTGAGTTGGAGACTTTTCATCCTCTTAAACACCAGGGCTAAACTGAATTTAAGCTGTCCATATTCTGTGAAGGTCAGGCTATATAATTTTAACATGCAATCACATTCTGAAAATCTGCCTGACCTTGTTGGGGGTAGCATCGTGGCTGGGATCATCTTTTATAGAGGACTACATCCCCCCTTTTATCCCCCCCCCACACCAAATAGGTTCATTGTGCTGCATGTAGCATTGTAGTTCAGGCTTGCTTCCCCCTCCTCCTCCTCCTCCTCCTCCACACCCCCTTCCATTTGATGATATTACTGCTTTTATGTGCCTCATTAAATATTCAAGTTTGGAAGCGGCAACGTGGAAGGGAAGTTGGATACATGCACTTTCTGTTCCCAGTTAAGATACCGTGGAGTGACTTAAATGGACAATAAAATCCTTCTCTTGTCAGACCCTGCTGAACTGGGAGGTAATGAAATTTAATCACGGGACTCTCTTTCTTCCACAACTGATGCTATAAAGACGAATTTGAGCATGAATTTCCCTCCTCTTGTCTCAAGTATTAAACTAATTTTATTACAAATTAGATAATTCTCCCCTTCTTGCTTTAGCACTTTGCAGCTTTCCCCTCAAAACATACAGACAGCAGTGCTCCCTATTCATACTGACTATACTGAACTCTTGGCTGGTTTTTTTTGTTTTCAATTTAAAGTTACCATCTGGTTTTGAACCCAATTGAGAATGGAGTGTTTTTTCAATTATTTTCCACTTGTGTGGTCAGAAGGTAATTTGGTCTAGTTAGAGGTACATTTTGAAAGGGTTTCTGAATGCCACTTTGTCCAAAATGGGCACGAGGGCTAGAATAGTACATTGATCCACTTGTGTGGCCCTCTGTTGATAAGGCTCCATGGCCAGAATAAAGATTATTGAGCAGCAGTCGATGCATGAGTCTTGAGTTATACGTCAGTCTTCCAGTAATGATGTTTTACATATTTTTGGCAATGGCTGAAAACTATAACATTCTGGGTATCTATTAAATGCAATTATGTTCCCTACATTTTCTTCACTGCATACAGCTTTTTTTTAAAAAAAAAAAAAACCAGAAAATAAATACACAGCATTTTGCTTTTAAATGTCTGAACCAGGATGCATGGTTCTGTGCTTTTAAATATGGCTTACGCAGTATATCAAGATTTGCCTTAAATGTGGCTTTCTTCTTTCACAGTGTATGAAGATTCATCTTAAGAGTCTTTGTATTCAGACTGATAATATGGGGTATTTGACAGGGCAAAGAAAAATGTTTTGAGGATGAGTGGGATCTGGGCACAGAATGTCATCAGACTCTTGGAGGATGACAATTCCTGGTCTGAAACACCTGCTCTTTTCCTGAAATTTCCTCCCCACCCCACCCCCATTTTGGGCTTTATCATCTCAAGATCCAGATCTTGTGTCCTCCTCTTTCTTTAGGGCAGGTATGCTGAATGGCTCAGTGGCTTAGATCTCCGGATGCAGAGTAAGTAGGAGTTTGGGAGTTCACTTCCCCGCTGTGACTCCTTGAGATGATCCAGAGGGTCCCTTCCAACCAGTTCAGTTAAAGGGTTATTATTATGATGTGAAGTAGAATCTTCTAAAGTAGCAACCCTGTCCTATCTTTCTTTGCCCTTTTAATTGTTGGTTTGCGGAGTCGTTAACTTTCCCTCTGAATGTGCACATTTTGGTATATAAAGCAAAAGCAAAAAGCAAAGTGTTCTGCTTATATACCGCCCCATACCACTTTAAGTAGTCTCTGGGCGGTTTACAATTTTTTTTAATTACAGTGTGCAGGCTACACATTGCCCCCCCCCAGCAAACTGGGTACTCATTTTACCGACCTCGGAAGGATGGAAGGCTGAGTGAACCTTGAGCCTGCTACCGGGGATTGAACCCCAGGTCATGAGCACAGTTTCACCTGCAGTACAGGCATTTAACCACTGTGCCATGAGGCTCTATATTCTCTATATTAGCTCTTTATTCAGATCTAATCATGTGACACCATCTCCCATGCATATATTATCCACTCTTCACCTTTTGGATGCTGAGAATAACATGGATCAGGGATTCCTGGGTACCGCATACAAGAAACTGCTTGGGAGAGGGAGAGAAAGCGCCAAATTAAATCAAACCCCACTGTTTAGAAGCAGCCATAACTACCTTAATTGCAGAAAAGTGGCAATGGCAGGTTTAATAGTGAGTTCCCTGGATCCAGTTTCTTAGGCAGGGATAGTGAACCTTTGGCCATCGTGCAATCTAAGAAGGGCAGTGCAGTAAACAGGGGCGGGCAATACTTTTCTCTGTTGGGCCAATTTCTATTATAAACTGCTAAACTTTCACACCCAGAAGTACCATGGGGTAGACCAGGCATTGCAGATCTTGAGGGTAGGAGAAGGAACTGAAAAGTCCAAAAATCGTTAGGGTTAGACATTGATGTTTCAGAATCTATAATTAAACTGAAGAAGACCAACTGAAATAATCAGTTTGATGTGTGCTGGTTGTGTCAGGTTTCATGGGGTCGGGAAGATGTAAGGCCAGTTGTCTATGCCTTGCTTTGTAAACAAAGGAAGGTTACTTAGTTAATCCTCTATATTCTACTTTGAAGCACATGCTTCTTGCTTTGGCCTGAAATACAAGCAGCCAGAAACTCACTGTTCTCACATTAGGACTAGAGATAAATAAGGTGCCACTAAATTTAATTTTTAAGCAGCAGATTATATGAGGCCAATGAAGTAGAGCAGCCGCACAGCAAGAAAGGTTTATAAAGAAGATTTGTGTACTTTGGTGCTTCTCTTATTCATGTGTATATTAAAAAAAGAGTTTCGCTTCACACAGCAAGGTGTCCAAAAACAAAAGGAACAACTTTTAAGTCTTCACCACTCGTGGGATTCTTTGACTGAGAATTCAAGTTTGGATAGACCATCAGTGGAGTTGCTTGCCCTGAACCTGAAAGCTATTGTGGTTTACGGCAGGTAATTACAGAAATTTTCTCAGGCGTTGTCAAGAGTAGCTGTCCCCTCTTCCCTGCAGAAAAGATTCCACTCTGTTGGATGGCAAGGCTATGGCACAAAGGTTGTTCTTGCCCCCATTCCACTTGCTTGCTATCTCACATGAAGATGCTGCTGTTTTGACTTCTATACCACCTCCTAGTGCTAAAGTACCCTCTGGTTTAAAGTTTGACTCTTTACAGTACTCTATGTGTTCTATAAAAAATATCTCCAGGACCTCTCATTGATGTTAAGGTTTTATCTGAGTGGGAGCTGACTCTGCAACTTTGTTTAATGATCCAGCTGTTGAAGGCTTGATAGCTACATATGGCTTTAGAAGGCCAAGTTGCGTTACTAGCTTGATCAGTTTAAGGAACTAGTCAAATTTCAGGAGAATTGCAGATGAAGTGTGTGTGGGTGATGTAACTTAAAGCTTTCCCTCCACCCACTCTTGTTTGTCCATTAGGTAGCAGATGTTTCTCAGTGCTGCTGTTGGTTTTCATTGTCTTTGACAGGAGCAAAATCTGCTTAACGTCAAAGGTTTAGATTAATGTACATTGATCTTGGCAGGAACAGTGTAAACTCTTTGCACTTCTTAATGCAATAACAAAACTGCAAATTGTTGTATTAACAAAGCAATTAATTAATAAATCAGAACTTAGTGTAACCCCGAGGCAATTCACAGTAATGTTATAGTCTTGTGTGTGTGTGTGTGTGTGTGTGTGTGTGTGTGTGTGTGTGTGTGTGTGTGTCTGTCTGTCTGTCTGTCTGTCTGTCTGTGTATGTGTACGCGCGTGCACACAGAAAGAGTCTTGCTTTTGCCGTTCACACAAAGGTACGTTGCCTTTGGAAATTAAGAATTCTCCATGTTTCATCTTCAAGCATCTGTTCTAACATGGCAGGTGTCAGTAATGAAGGTAGAGAAACTCCTTCTGACTTTTTGTCTGTGGTAATGATACCTCTTCCATAAGCAGTGAGTGCATGATTTTCAGGAGTGGTTTGAGGGTTGCCTTGCACTATAAGGCTAGTGCAGGCTTCTGCTAAGTTGAAGCAGAGTTTGATATCTGTTTAACCGAAATGCTGCACCGTGAAGCTGTCTGGGTATCAATTGTCATAGGTTGGTTAGGAATCAAGCTTGACACATTTGGAAGGAAAGCTTGCTTTCTGGAGCATTTCACAGTGCCAGAGTGTGGGCAGATGCTAGAGATGCACTGTTAGCTGTGAGCTTCAGACATTATGTTTTTTCCTTTGGGCCAAGCCCAGGCAATTTTTGTGCATTCTTGTTTTATCTGCTGTATACATCCATTCTTCCCAGCACACATATAGGTGTATGAGTATTTATTAATCCACTTTTAATAAGAGCAACAAATAGCAATCTGTGTCATTGCAAAAGGAGTCTGTTATGTTATCTGAAAATACAAACATCTGCATTTCTCTGTGGAGAAGTAGAGAACAAAATAATCCAGGAAGGCATTTGAGAAACTGTCTGCAAGGTAGCAGGGCATAACCTTTAAAGATATGAGGATGGTGTACAAAATCAGCAGCAAGTGAGTCATGATATTAATGCATGATATTAATAAGAAAAAAAACGCAGTGGCTACAGAAGTGCACATAGCTTAAATCTTGGCGAAAACCTTTGTGTTTTAAACAATATGATGCTAATTTGCTTCTACTAAAAGTCCATGCTTTAAAAACAAGAGCCCATTGTAACTGCTGTTTCTTAAAGCGATGTTAGAGGATGTCTTGTCCTCCAAAAGTTAATCCACAACCCCAACTAGCTCTGGTGAGGAATAGTGCAGTCAGGTAACATCTGGAGGGCCACACATTTGCTATCCTGGATTAAAAAATTAAAACAGATAGGTAACATTTCCTTTAGGAGAAAAAGAATGTCTATAGAGAAAGGAGTTGCAAAGCTAGAGGAATGTAGTTATTCTTTCTATGTCTTGCTTTCTGGCGATCAAGGCCATACATCTGTTAGTTGAAAGGTGTTGCATTTTGACCTTGCTCATTTTCATCATGGTAGGGGAGCTCACCGTTAACATTAATCAGATTGCTTCTTAGAACTTACCTTCTCCCCTTTTCTTCTTGACCTCATTTTCAGTTTCATTGTCTTGTTCCCTTGACGGCAAACCATTCTGACGTATGCAGAAACCTATTTTGAGAACGGAAGTCTTGAATTGGCTTTACTTTTTTTAATATAAAAATGTTAGAATGAGGTCAGAAAAGAAGAATATGTCCATCATATACCTCTTCTTTCAGACTAGAAGCAGACGTGTGCATAAGTAAGAAATACGGCTTAATAAAAATATTCAGCCCTGTTGGCTGTTTGCTGAGTAAATTCCTGCATGCTGCTTTTCCTTGCACATACCACTGCCCTTGCTCCAAAATCCAATTTATGTCACCGATTAATGATTTTTCTCAGAACATGAATGGGTGATTTACTTAGATCTAAATTCAGTTGCTTAAACCAGGGCACACCTTTTCAAATCAATTGGAAGTCAATTTGAAGGAAATCCCATTATTTCAATGGGTCTTATCTCATTGGGACTAACAATTAGATTTGCACACACATCCCATAACAGTGTTTTGATATTGAATCTCCTCCCATAGTCCCTATATGGTATTTTTTTCAGTTGAGGGAAATTGGGAGAAAATATAGATCTGCTAGGAGTCTCCCAAGCAAGTATGGGTAATACCTTGATTGGGCTACTAAAATAATAAATACAAGTGAGTTTTTCAGCAGTCCAGTGAAGTTATTCATTCATTTATTTATTTACGGCCAGTGGCCAAAATAGGCATATGTAACAACAAAATACATAGCGTCAATGTGTATTCCATAATAGTATTTCATTTGGTACATAAAATTGGTAGATAAAATTGGTAGATAAAAAGTACAGGTTAAAATTTTGATTAATGCATAAAATTGGTAAATAAAATTGGTAGATAAAGTACGGGTTAAAATTTAACAGCCATTAAAACATGGGTACTATATTTCTTTATCTCCATTTATAATTTGATTTCAAACCCTTAGTGCTACTGCACAGAATTTGGCAACCTGCTTGGTTATTTGGTAACATTTATCAGAAAGGAGCAGACGTAAGTAAAAATCTGTTGACCTCCCAGGGAATTTACCTATAATAGGGGAAATAAGTTCTCTGTGTAGGTCTTGATAATACGTACAGAATAAGAGAACATGTTCTACAGTTTCCGGCTGATCATTGGTACATGGACAATTACGGTCTGTTAATGGTAAACCTTGATATCTCCCCTCCAAAAACTTGGAGGGAAGGACATTAAACCGCGCCAAGGTAAAAGCTCTCCTGGAGGAGGAGGATACAATCCTGTCCAGGTAAGGAGACACAGTGAATGCAGATTTCTTTAGGAAATCGGGTTCCTGAACCAGAGCAATATGATTCTGTAAAGCTATGTCTCTAATTCGCATCTTCACCTCGTTAATGGCTTTATAATAACCCATTGCTTGGAGGGCACAGGGGGAATATCCTATATTATTTATCACTTTTATTATTAGTATTTTCCATTGTGATTGGAATTTATCTAACAAGATCAGAGGAGTTAAGCCATCCGAAAGGAAGGTAAGTTTGAGCCAGTGTTTGACCATCAAAAAGTTAGTTAATGCTGCAATAGGAATAAGTCCAGCCTCTAGGCGGAGCAAAAAATTGGGCACACATAAGGGAACCCCCAAAATAGCTCTTACAAAACTGGTTTGAATGATCTCCAGGGGTTTCAGGTTAGCATAACCAAACACCTGTGAACCGTAGAGCATTTGGGTGATGATTTTTGCCCTAAAAACTTGTATAGAAGAAGGGACATGTTTTCCTCCAGTCGTATTGTGAAACTTTCTTATGACTTTAGCATTCCCTTGTGCTCTTGTTGCTACATAATTGATGTGTGCAGACCAAGCACCGGACGACTGAAATGTTATGCCTAGGTACTTATACTGCTGAACTTGTTCAATCTGATAACCATTAAGAGACCATGTGAAGTTATTTTTGTGGCCTTGGAATTTGCACAAGGACCCATTTTAATGTTATATTTTTAAATTTTATTTTTGCTAGTGTTGCCCGCACTCTTTAGCCCATTTAACTAGCTGTGATATCTCCCTTAATCCCCTTAAATATTAGAAAATAACTTGCATCCTTTGTAAGACCCTTTATTTACAACAGGGTTGAGCAAAGTATAGTCTTTGGGCCATATGCAAAATGGCACTGTTTTTCTAGCCTCCACTGATGATCTGGATTTTTTTTTTTTTGGACTCTAAATCCCTGTATTTTCCAGTCTGGAAGTTCCAGCTCCCAGAAACAGACTTTAAATGTGCTAATCTGGAGGAAGCCAGGGCAGGAAGACTTCATCACCTAGGGCAGACTGAGTTCTGGCCTAGCTTCATGTTAAAAAGGCAAGCTGCTCCAGTGCTGAAACAAGAAGCTAGTTTAGGGTTAAGCCTATCCCAACCCATATTAAGCCTTCCAATCTGATCTTTCTCCAGGTGAGCACATTTTCAGTGTGGGGCTGGCAACTGAATCTCCAAGAACTGTGAACTTAGCTGGCCAGAGAAGAAGTGCATAGCCTACTCCTTCTCTGGACAAATAATTTTGCAGCAGTTCACCTATAACTAGGTTGTGTGTGTGTGTGTGTGTGTGTGTGTGTGTGTGTGTGTGTGTGTGT
>JAHTLZ010000204.1:68848566-68859355 GCA_023846285.1 Phrynocephalus versicolor
TGTGTGTGTGTGTGTGTGTGTGTGTGTGTGTGTGTGTGTGTGTGTGTTGTGTTTTTACAGTCATGACTGACTCCTCGTGACTCCATGTCCATGGAGATTTCTTGGCAGGAATACTGGAGTGGTTTGCCAGTTCCTACTCCAGGCACCTGCAGCACCTGGTATTCCCTGGTGGTCTCCCATCCAAGTACTGACCAGGGCCGACCCCGCTTAGCTTCTGAAATCAGTCGAGATTGGATGTGTTTAGGGCATCTAAACACATACATCCTAATATTTAGTACCAAAAATACAGTTTTTGAAAACCAGGTATGGCTCTACCTCTCAAGTTCCATGTGTGTGCGTGTATGTTGTTTTGGAGAGGTTGTGCTGGTGGTGGTTTAGGGTTTTTTTTTGGGGGGGGGGGAGAGAAATTGAAGTCTCCCACACTGACTTAGTTCTGGAAAGAATTTGGGATCATTTTTATAACATCTGGGCTGCATACAGAAATGGGAAAAAGAGTTGTTTGAACATTGTTGAATGTTAATACTATTTTACAATTATGATTCCAGATACCTACAGACTTCAGAAAATTTGATACTGCACTTCCTGCATTCTAGGAATAGAGAAAGGGTTCTCAAAAAGGATAATGAGAGAGGTAGTTGGGGGAACAAAAAAGAGAAAAAAGAGTTGGGGGGACAAAAAAGTTACCTTGTCTTGTTATGTCCTCCTCAGAATAATTGTGCCAACTCCTTATACCAGCGAATTATTTGTTGTCTATAAGTGCAAACTTGTAGTAGCTGCTGTCCTATAATTGGATCTCCTTCTCTAGATTGGGTCTGTCTCTTAGCTTTTTCACCTTTTAAATCATAGTGAGCTGCCATTTTGATAGTAACAGAAAGAACCATAGAACAAGCTACTAATGAGCAGTAGGAATGAGGAAAAACTGTTGGCTTCTGCATTCAAAATGTATAAACTTCAAGTTCTTTTTGTCCTTAATATGAAAAAAAAATGCAACAGGTACCATTCTTCACAGCATGAAGAGATCTGTGTTGTACTTTTCTACTGTACAGGTATTAAAGATGAGGAGCCTATTAGAAAGAAAGAGGTGGCACCTTTAATTCAACACTAATATGGTTTGACATGTTAAGAATTAAATGCCCTAAATTCTGGAAGTGTCTGGCTGAATCTTGGATCCAATTTCTCAGACACCGTTTAAATCTTAAATCTCAGCTTCTTTCTGTCTTGAAAATGAAGTGATTTGTAAATTCTAGCGAATTCTGGAACAAAAATTGAACTCAAATGTAATTCTCTCCCTTCCCTAATAAAGGAGGAAATAGCTTACAATTACTGTACCTGATTTTGGGGGCTCCTTGCCATAAATACTGGAACACAGGGAGTGCTTTGTTGAGTAACAAGCACATATCTGTAGCCAGCTATTTCTATCTGGCAGAGCAGAAGGGATTATTCAATATCCTGCATCTGTCTAGACTGCTTAACCACCGAGTTGGAAGTGAGTCTTTTAGTGGTAACTAAATAGGACTTAACACTCTATGGACTTAATTACCCATACAGAAGTGGGTACATTTCGCCAGTAAGAGTATTTCCATCAGAGAAGAGTTTATCATTGTGTAGTGTAGTGCTTGTTGAGCTTTCAGAGTCATCAATGTAACACCATTCAGTAGTCAGAGATAATTCCGAATAAACTGGCAGTAGAGTGGTAGTGGAACGAGTACTTGTGTTTCAGAATACAGTATAGAAAATAGGAATACCAAGCCTTAAGAGTAAACATATAGTGTAGTTGCTTTCTCCTCTTATCCTTTGAAGACGTAGGTGTTCTCATGGGAACCTTAACTTTTAAGGCCTTTTCAGCATTAGGATGTGATAAAAATGCATTAAAAACTGAGAAGGAGAATGTGAAGGAAATTATGTAGAACTTTTAAGAGGAAATCTTGTTGTTACTAAGCCATAGTTCGAGGATGTGTTCAAGAGGCTGAATATTTCACTGTTTGCTGCCTGTTACAAATATTTTGAATTGTCACAGTTATAAAAATAGGCTCACAATGTGAAGTTTGTGCATGGCCCTTCTTAAGGCAAAGGTAAGGTTAACTGGCCAGTTCTAAATTCAAAAAGGAACAGGTGTTTTCCAGCTACAAAAATAGGCCATCTTCAGTTTTTCAAATTTACTGAAGACGTTCTGTAAAATTTCTGTATTTTTGCAGCCTACATTTTCTCTAAGGAGTTCAAAGCACTATGCATAATTCTCTTCTCTGGGTCCATTTTATTCTTACATCAACCCTGGGAGAGTGATTTCCCAAGGTCAGCGAATAAAATGTATGACTTGTGGGGTGGGGTGGGAGTTGAATCTCGGTCTCCATAGTCCTTCGCCCTGGTTGCTGTACTGGAAATTTCTTGAAAAGAACAAACAATTTTTATTCAAATTTATTAGCTTCAGCACCCTGTAAGAACATAACTCTGATAACCATAAATATATTCCAATGTTAACACAGATGTCCAAGTAGCAATTAAATACAGCAGCATGACTGTGGGAGCTGACTCACCAAATAGGCAGCTAAGCACTATAACGTTTGACTTATAGTGATAAAATGTTTGACTTCTGCATTGAAGATACTTTATTCTAATTTCTGCTCCATTATTTTTCAAATGAGTAGTGGAAGGTCATTAAATCATGCTTCGTGCTGCTTTGTTGTAAGTGCTTGCATCACTTTGCTCTTTGTAGCTTTCAGAATCTGGTTCCAATTAGAGTGGTGATGTGGTTCATGGTGTGGCAAGCAGATTAACGTGCTTTTGATTGTATTCTCCCTCCCCCACTTTGCTCTCTGGCTGCTCTTCCCGGCATCCCCCCCCCGCCCTCCCGCTACTACCGCACCTGCGTAGGGCATGGGGTGAAAGCCCTTAAACTCTGCTTCTGCAATTTTGAATTTAAGTCAGATTGAATTTAAACATTGCACGAGAGCGAGAAGGAAACAAATGGAAGTCTGTCTCTCTGCTTCTGAAGAATACTCACATAAATGAAGGTGGAACTGAGGTAATAGTGCGCTTATTTGGATTTTCAAATAATCCGGAACTGCATTTATGCATCGGGATACTTACTCTAGTTCGCTTCATTATTAGTGGTTCTTGCTATTGTAATTACAGTATTATGATTATTAGCTATTTTCTCACAAGAAGAATCAGCCTCGATGGAATCATGTTGGGATAATTCAGAGACATTTTCTGTTAGTTTTGCAGCAAACTGAAAGAGAACAATCCTTTTTCTTTATAAGTGTATTTTGCCCCATTTTCTATTGAAAGGCATGATTTTTGTGGGGTCCCCTTGTAATGTAGTGTTTGTATTGTTGGCCTCCTCAGTCAAAAAAGGATGGCAGGATAATGCCTGTGATAGTTGGTGTGTCTGTCCTTGTGTGTCCATAGTAGGAAATGCCAGGATTTTAGAATCTCAGAGGAAAAGCAAAAATGGCTTTGCCAGACATTCACAAACATTTGAATTTTAAGCAACTCAGTGAAAGGGAAGCCTCGTGGTGCAGTGGTTAATGCCTGTACTGCAGCTAAATCTGTGCTGACAACCTGGAGTTCAATCCCAGGTAGCCGGCTCATGGTTGACTCAGCCTTCCATCCTTCCAAAGTCGATAAAATAGCTTGTGTGGGGAGCAGTGTGTAGCCTGCACAATTAAAATTGCAAACCGCCCAGGGAGTGCTTGAAGTGCTATGGGGCAGTATATATAAGCAGAACATTTATTTCAGAGTCTGCTTGCCTATGCAGTTTCTCCTTGATAAGATCTGCCCCAGCTTTAACATTCCCATTGTTGCAGTGCGCCTTCAGGTCAGAGACAATGTACAGGGAACTCAACAGGGCTTTACGGTGATGTATTTAAGGAGTTGTATTATCAGTTCTACAACCCCCAGTCAGTTTCCATGACTGAGTAGGGATTTGAACACAGGCCTTCTGAGTCCTAGACCATTACTGTATCTGATACAGCACACTCATCTTCTGGAAAAAGTCTTCTGGAAATGTGTTCAAGGCAAGAGAAGGAGGGAAGAACTGAACCTCTGTGTCAGCATTTTTAGTCATGTTTGTGAGCCTTAGAAAGGAAGTGATCAAATGGACAGGACTTGTTCTATAAACAGCATGACTTAAAAAAGCAGAAGCCTTAATGTCTTTAATAATAGTCATTATGTATCATCAAGACAGTTCCAGCTGAAGGCCACCAGGCTTTGGGGTGTAAAGGCCCCAAAAGTGGTTTACCGGTCCCTCCTTCTGGTAGCGGTCTGATACTGTAGAGCTTACCCAAGACCGTTCATGTGGCAGGCTTGTAACCCCATCAGCCACATATGTTCCAGTTGGTCTTGGCTTCACTGGAGAAGCACAGTGGGGATTTTAACTCCTGCCCCTGTGTCCACTGGCAGGCATTCTAGCCTACTAAGAAGTATCATCAGTACCGCTTTTAGGGAATGAGATTTCCTAAAATCCCATTCGATAGATAGGATGTGCTTCTTAGAAAACATGTATAGTGCTATGAGAGCTAAAGATCCTTAAAGGCAAACTGCAATCAGCCTTTGCCTTGGAGTCTTCCTAGGGTCCCCATCTAATTCTACTGTTCTGTGGTTGTCTGGCAGCTGAGTGAGCATTCAAGCTCTTTGCGACTTGCTGAATTGTTGGTATAATCGTTGAGAATGACCTACAATTAATACGTACCTGTCCTAGGTCTTTCTTTAACCATGGCATGTCATGGCTAACGAGCTCCTGATTTACACTGTTTCCTTCTCAGCTTCTTGTAGAAATGCCTGTGATAATGGCTTGGATCCAGTGAATTAAATGCTGCGCATCTTAAAACATTCCTCCTGTGGCAGCCTGTTGTATTTCCTACTACAGTACAGAGGATTGGGACACCCTCCGTGTTGGGATATACCGTAACAGTGTGGGCTATGGGATAAAATGGTGTTGTTGCAGTTTGAGGAGGGAATTGTTCAAAATTGTGCTAGCCAAAGCAGGTCCTGTTCATGCAGCAGACTCTCATGATTTTTTCAATGGTTCAGGCTTATGACGTTCTAGGCCCACTCACCCATGCATTGAGTAAAGTCTGCTTGTTGTTAAACAAGTTAGATATTTTCGCCGTGTTAATGCAGAAGCTCTTCTAAAAGTGAGTTTGGAGAAAATGCTATTCAAGTAATATACTGCAGCCTGCTTAAGCGGATCGGCATTTTCCAGTGATCTTGCTTTTTTTAGAAACTGGGATCATAAACAAACACCTGATACAGCAGAACAATGGGAGGAAATTCAACAGAAGGGAATGCGTATTCTCCCACTGGAATGATTCTGTTAGTTTCAAAGGTGTTGCAAATCCCGTCTCCTTTTTGTTTTTGTTGTTGTATTGAAAGAAACTTACTGTTTGATCTCTTTGAGTAGTGCATGTATGTGTGGACCACAGGTCTTTTCTTTATTTGTATGAGAGCATTGCAGTTCAAAATCATGGACGTACATAAAATATAGGAAAAATTAAAAATCAATTAAAATGTCGACATTGGGACTATTTTTGACCCAAAGTAGTCAGAGCTTGAGATATGTGTAGAGGCTTTCCTTGAGTCATTCATTGGCCAGCTCGTCAAAGTCCATGAAGTGAGTAGGTTCATGAGGGACTATTTACTGTGTGACTTCTATATGGATTAGCATACATGATTGCATTGACTGATTTTATAAGAACAAAAGTGAATTCCATGTTAGTTTTCACTTCTCATCATGGATTTTCTTTTTGTGTGCTCTTTGTAGCTTTAATGTTACATTTTAATGTTAAGATGCCTCTCCTAATTCCCTGTTCTTAATTTGAATATGTGTAAATATTCTGGGCTGTATATTGTCCCTCATTATTGTAAGGCACCTTGGGTCCTTTTCCAAGGAGAAAGGTGGGGTAAAAAATATTCAAAATAAATAAATAAATAGGTTTGGTGCTGTTCCAGTTCAGCGCTTCAGGAAATGAAGGGTTTCGCTGGTTGCATGCAATAGCCCCGGGAACGCCCAAGTGGACTCACGAGGGTTTTCCACGTGGACTCTCTTTCTTGTGTCCCCTAGACCATAGGTTGTGGACATGGGTATTTTTGACCAGTACTCAGACGGATTGTTACAGAGGAATGGTTCAAATAATTTCTGCCATGTAATAATAATAATGCCACTCATATGTTGGCAGTCTATACAGCAACTGCAAGCAAAAGTGGAATCAAACTTGTACAAACTGATGTAACTTCTCTGGAGAATATTTGTCTCCACCTTAATGATCATATACTTGATAGTGGAATTTTTACGTGGCTATATTTTTTTTTAAAAAAATATCCTGGTAAGGACTGTATGTTTTCAGTTAATAATTGTTTATTGTTCTGTAGCACATCTGATCTCGCCTGATTTCAGAAGCTAAGCAGGGTCGGCCCTGGTTAGTACTTGGATGGGAGACCACCAGGGAATACCAGGTGCTGTAGGCGCCTGGAGTAGGAAATGGCAAACCACCCCAGTATTCCTGCCAAGAAAACTCCATGGACATGGGGTCACAAAGAGTCGGTCACGACTGTAATGACACAACACACAATGATATACTAGGGTCTCTTTTGCATGCAGAAATGAGAAATTATGCTGTCAGTTTACTGGAGGCTTGGGATGGAAGCCTGTTTTCACTTGGCCTCTTGAAAACCATTACAGATATGAATAATATTATCACTTAATTTGCCAAAATTATTTATTTGTTTCCAAATCAAATTCCAACATGCTAATTCTTATGGCAGTGCTGCACACACAACTTTCCTAGCACTGAAGGGTTGGATTGGCAGCTTGCCAGGAGCCTCAGGCTTTCACCGAATTTACATATAAATTTACGCATGATTTTAATTGGAGATAAATGTACCTCTTTTTATTTATAGAGCACATAAGTGTGTGTAGTTCCATACATTTGGGATGGAGGGGGAAGAGGCCAACCCCTGCTTTTTTAAATATGGTTGGGTTAATGTTAAATGAGCCCCTAACTAGTACAATTTTATCTATGCAAGGAACCTTTTTACAAAGCAACGATTTTCCATTTGTGAAATGGGATCGTTTTGATTCTGCCTAGCCTGTGCTTTACTATTCAGACAGTAGTCAGTAAGCTAAAGCTGTACGCTGGGAATTATCTGAGCAGAGAAATTCTTGTCTCACATTCTTCGGGTGAAAGGGGCCTATTCTGGTGTAGTTTTTATCTATCAGCCTCAATAGAGGCCGTTAGTTACCATTTCCCTCCCTGTCTGCTTGCTGCTTTCATTATGATATTTGTATATTTTCATTTCCAAGCCACCTTTCTTCTGATTAAGGGACCCAAGGTGGATCATGTGTAACTAAAACAAAATTGTCAGAAGCCACAATAAACAGTGACAGTAAAGAGCAATTAAACAAACAACCACATTAAAAATTCTTTATAACTGTTGAAGACGAACAGTGGGTTGTTCTCAACATAAAATAGCCAAGAATATAAGAGAATAGTTAAAATATCTATCTATTCTGAAATTTACATAGTAATAATGTTTCAGATTTGGGGAAAATCAAGATGGGGCATTTTTAAAAGGCAGTATCAGCTAGTCTGTAATTCTTTTCCAACTAAGTGATCTGTAAATCTTTTTACAGTCATCTGAAAAGCTTCTGCCCTTGTGTTTCCTAGGAAAGTACTTGCAACTGTTTCTCCTTTTCTTAGTGATAGGCATCTACCGGGGTCTCAGCAGCTCTGGAATTGAAATGTTTACTGAATTTCTCTCAGTATTCTTCTCAATGGTAAAGCAGTCATGTTATCTAATTGTTGCATTTGTATCCTTCCATTTTTTATTATTATGTTAAGCACTGCAACAATATGGCAACCCTCTTTGACCCATATAATGGGTTTTTAGAATATTTGCATTTTAAGCTAATTTCATAGAGAGCGAAACGGCATCTTCACAGTTGTGCATCTTTTCCACACTTGTATTATCCCAACATCTGATGTTCATAACTTGGTCCTGCTAGCAAATATTGCAACTGGAAGAACGCATTCGCATTGTCGAACTGAAATTTGAAAGGCTTGAGTAGGAGCGACCAGAGGCAGGCTTGTGCTGGGTCGATATCCCATTGTATTGCACCTAACTTGTCAGACACAGCCTGGGAAATGTACTTCTTGTCTTTCATCCTCTCCGAGTGGCAGAAGAGGAGTTGTTTCTAATCTTAGAGCACTGTCCTGAATGTTTGTATTGTATGAACCTTTTGGAGATTAGCTCTGTGTGGTTGAAAGGTACTGCACAGTGATTTCTATTGGAACCAATTTACGATGGTGTGAGTGTTGGGGTGCGGGTTACTTCTAGGAAGAAAAGATGCTTGCTCTCCTCCCTTCTACCTACATGGAATCTTTCCTAGCACTGAAAATGCTTTGCATTGCCAATGCTGTTCAGATGCATGTACAGTATTTTGCTAGAGCTTGTTTTGTTCGGGCAAAATGTTTCCTGAACACCTAGTGCTCAGCATTTTATTGTGTATATGCTTTCCAGTATTTTGTTTATTCTACTTTAGCTGGCACAGTCTTCATCTTTGCAAAGATGCCTCAACAGCCTCAGGGAGGCTGCCTTTTTCTTTTCCTCTTGACTTCACTTGAAAGTGTGTGTGTTTTCCGTAATGTTTCCATTTATTAAACAATTTTATGTACAGTTCAGAGATGTGTACTGCATGTTTGTGTAAAAAAATTTAATTCACTCCAGAAGTGGAAAGAAATAGCTACAAATGCATTAAAGTGTTCTTTCCCTGAGGGGTTTTAATAGCTGTTGATCTAATTATTTTTCTATTTTGCCTCTGTATTACATGCCTCTTTTGTCAAAAGGCAGATTGCTTCTATTATGTACCAGATTTCTGAAACATTTTTGTCTCTTCTATGGTAAATGAGCCAATGTTTTTACAAACTTACACCCAGTTTGTGTTTTTGAAGCGACTATTTTTAGCTTCCCATTATTTGACCTCACCAGTTTCTTCTAGCCTTATTGTGGTAGATTAGTAAAGGGCATTGTACATTTTCCAATTAAGCCAGAGAGAGACGGGGAATGTGTTTGAGGGTTAAACCTCCGAGAGACGTAGTAGTAGTAGTAAGCCACTCATTAGAAAGAGTGCTATAGAAAATATTTTATTTATTTATTTATTTATTTAGCTTGTATGCCGCCCACTACCCAAAGGTCTCTGGGCGGATAATGTAAGGCTTAGAGTGGAGAAGAGGAGAAACTTTTCAAATATCTCTCTTGATGGAAATAAATTCTCAACCTCTTCAAATCTTACAGGATTCTGAAGAAATTGCAGCTGCATAAAGATGAGAAACAGCTGTTGGTGGAGGGAAAAAGAGACTTGAAAGTCTAAAGTAATTAATCAGTTTGCTTTCCATATTCTGAATTTCACTTTCAGTAAATTACCCTCTCATACTCCCTCCCCTTTCAGCTTGACTACGTAGTAATATAAATACGGTACGAATAACTGTCAAAGTATAGATTTTGTCAAACAGAACATAAGTAAGTAAGTAAGTAAGTCAGTCAGTCAGTCAGTCAGTCAGTCAGTCAGTCAGTCAGTCAGTCAGTAAGTTACAATAGCGCTCCCGCATCTGCCGATTCACCATCTGCGTATTCAGTTATCCATGGTTGGCAAGCGGCGGTGCGAGGGGCTGGGCTGCGCAGTGTCCAGGTAGTGCAGTGGCTGCAGAGTTGCCTGCTCACGATATCAGCAGTGGCGAGGAAGGCTGCATGGCCATAGGAGAAACTCTGCAAAAGGGAGGGAAGAAGGTGGCGGCGGGAGGGAGAGAACCTGATGTGTGCAGCCCAGAAGCTCACACAACGCCCAAAATCCAGCGTAGGCGCAGGCGGACTCACTGGCATTGCCATCATCGTCTTCTGGCCAAACTCCCTAGATATCAGAGGAGGACCTTTTCATCCTCCTCTTCCTCCTCAGGGATGCTGGGGACTCCATGCGCACGGCGGGTTCGTGACCACCTCCTTCCCATACATGCAAGTTGTGGGAATGTCATACAAGGCTGAAGAACCAGGGAGCCTAGTAGAAGCTCAAGCTGGCACCTATTGGATATGGCCCCACTCCCTTTCCAACCAGAGATTTGGGTGGGGTAGGGTGACAGAAGTCATGCTGGCGCCACCGCCCTCCCGCCCTCCCTCCCTCCCCACTGGCACCACCCATTGGCAAACATGCTGAATCCCCTCCCGCACTCCTTGTTTATCACTATTCATGCCAGTTCTGGCGCTCGCCTCTCTTCCTCTAAAGCCCCTGAGGCCAGCCACTATACCGCTCTGACTCCTTATCAAGCTCCCCAAGACTCCCCAGCTGGCGGCACAGGCTGGCAGCAAAGGGGCATGTGCCATAGCAGGGGTTGTTGGGATGCCTCTAACTGCCCAGGTGCTGGTGGTGGGTGGTGAGGCAGACCTCCCCTGCCAGGTGGAAGGGCACCTAGGGACTGCCGCTTCTTCCTCTGCTGCCTCCTCCTGCCAGCTGGCCCATCTGCACCCTTCACAACTTCTCCAGGCGCAGCTCACTGGCAGGGCGCCCACCCTGTGTTCTAGCAAGCATAACGAGGAATAGGAGGAATAGGCATTGTGAAGGGTGCAAAGGGCAGTGGCACAGTGCCACCACTTTTACCTCAGGCCCACCTCTGCTGTCACCACTGTCACATAATTTCATTATCCGCGGGGTGGCCTGGAACCAATCTCCTGCGGATACAGCAGTCCTACTGTAGTTAGTTAGTTAGTTAGTTAGTTAGTTAGTTAGTTAGTTAGTTAGTTA
>JAHTLZ010000204.1:68859365-68873125 GCA_023846285.1 Phrynocephalus versicolor
TTAGTTAGTTAGTTAGTTAGTTAGTTAGTTAGTTAGTTAGTTAGTTACAGTAGAGCCACCATGGTTTATAAAATTTCCTTATGAAAGAACTAATGAACCATTTTCTAGTTTTATTGTGTGAAACTAATGTCAGACTAGAGCCCTAACCACTAGGGAAAAAATACATTATTTCCTTCTGCTCCAGAGCACTTTCTCAGCTATTTGAAGGTATTTTTGGAGGTTCATGGATGAAAGTGGTTCCAGCAGCAACATGTTCTGTGTTACTGCCCTGTGTGTTCCTACCATGCACACTCATCCAGAACAAAAATCTACTTCTCTGCCCTGACAGTTTTTGCCCCTTTCCTGATCCTAGGAAATCCTTACCTCTTGGCTTCAGATGACTTGTTTCTTTAACCCTACCTAAATTTCATCACCAACTTTGCTGATAACAAGAGTGCCATGTTACTCTGTGACTCTGCCCTAAGCTTACCCAGGAGCCCAAGTGCTTCAGACCAAGACAAAGGACAGTCACCCAGCCTTTCTTAGCTTCAGAGCGACCATTAACTGTTCCTCTCAGTAAGCCCTAACAAGTGTAGAGACCTCCCTTTGTCCTAACTCATCTCCACATAGGCAGCAATCTTTTAAATGCCAGGCCACATATTTGGACTTATAGCTTCTTTCCCCATCTGCTTAATTTTTTTAACAAATTGATGTATTGTGAAGAATTTAGAAGCACACATATTTTGGTTCAGCCTATTAAAAATAATGTATTACCATTTTTTTATTTTTATTATTAATTAATTATTGGATTAATTAATTATTATTAATTCATGGATTGCATTGCTTCGTATTGTCTGTGAAGATTCTCAGTGATCCAGGTGAGGTTACCTGAAAGTTGAGTCATGGCAACTGGACTTATTTTCATGTGAGATGGAAAGATTTCACTGCTCATCCGGTGATGAAGCAGCTTGGATGAGCAGTGAAATATTTTGATCTCACAAGAAAAGAAGTCCAGTCGCTCTGACTCAACTTTCAGATTGCTACTTATTATTTCTCAGTCTCCCCAGTTCTGGGTGCTCAAGCTTCAGACATAGATGACAACGTAGAGATATCTAATAACATATTTCATAACAACACAAGTTTGAAGCAGCATATGTTCATTTTTACATGTGGTCATCTCATGTTTCCTGTTAATGCCAGCCTTACCTTTGTATTGGAGGCCACTATGTTACTTGTTGGAACAGACAAAAGAAAGTAATCAGTGTGGTTAATGACTTAATATGGGTTTCATTTTGAATGAGGTTTGGGTCAGCAGCATTGGTTCTACATAGGGATTCACAAGACAGGACCAAAGCTGCTTGTTACTCTTGGGCCAGTGTAAAGGAATATGAGAAATTTGTGGCAACTTTTCTTACTATTATAATTCCTTCCAAAATACAGTGATAGATAAAAAAGAGTACAGTGTAGGGTTTCTCTTCTGATAATAATTTTGTGGAAGAAGGAATTTCAGCATGTGTAGCTTTTCATGAAGATTTCCACACAATACTTATCCACACAATGCTTACCAATATTGCAAAATTGGACTACTGAGCAACAAACCTACAATCAAAACATCCCCACATTTACCTGATTATGGGTTGGGGGATTGTCACAGTTTTTATTTTGTATAAATAAAGTATTAAATGTATAAGGGGTATAAGAAATGTTACCCTTGAAATGTAATTATAGCATGGAGATTAGAAGATTAACAAACTGCTTGATTGAGGTTACTTTAGGACAGACAGATATAACCTTGAATTTTTTTTTAAAAAAGAACAAAACAAAATACCGTTTTATGTAGCAACATACTTAATGTCCATTAGAGGCCATTGCAGACAAATTACAAACTTCTCATTCATTTCCATCTGCGTGAATAGCAGAACCTATGGAAAAATCTGTGGAGTCAATCGCTGTAGTAGAAAACTAAATGGTAAATTCCTGAGGCTTTCCCTGTGTCTCATCAAACTTTGAGGTCAGGGAGATAAATGGACAGTGCCATCTGTGCAGCCTGCATGCTATCCAATATGGACTTGCCCATCTTCATTGGCAAGAGAGATCAATGTTGAGCCTATTTGTAAAGCAGGCAAGGGCCAAGCTAATTTTTTAGGACGTATTATAATTTATAACACAAAGTTGAGAGGAATTCCGCTATAGATCACTGTGGCATCAATCATACTACTGTTCCTGCTTCTGAGCAGTTATTGTAAATGTACCCCATTGGACATGCATGATAGACGTCCTTCAATAAAAGGGACAATTAACTTGAAATAGACTACCAATGTCCAGCTTGCCTTTCTCATAGTTTCAAAATAAATACCCCACTCATTCAGCATTAGGAAAGAAGGACATCATGGCAGGCAAGAGGCTTGCAGAGTTCGTGTTGGTTTTGCTGAAATTTGAAGGCTAACCCACTGAAGCCTCAGTGCAACACCCATTCTTTGAATTAAGGAACATTGTTTCCTCTGAGCATATATTCTTGTCAAAGAATTAGTTTTCAGAACCAAAACTAACCTCATTTGTAAAATATTGTTGTTTTTATTTCTGCTTTCTTCCCCTTAGCAATTTAATTTCAGAGGCAGAAGAAATGAAGCCCTTTTTGCTGAACCTTTTAAATGTTTAGGAGTCAGAAATCTTTGCTTTTCTTCTATAATCACTGGGAGATCCTTCCACCTGAGAAACTGTCCTTTTGGACCCAAACTCCCAGGATCTCCTGTGGCGAAGGCATCCACTGGGATTTGATCAGCAAGTCACTTTTCCAAGTTCTGGGGATCTCTTGATCAGCCTTCTGCTCACGAGGGTTCTGTACCAGGTCGCTGGTGCCAGGCAAGGGATAAATTGCAAGGCCAAGAAAGTTCTCTGTGCTCAGCAGAACCATGCAACAGAGGGGAGCGTATGGCTCTGTCATTACCTACTAGCTAATGGTAAAGTCAAGACCAAGCAGAAACTCAGTACCTTCAAACAATTGTTCAAACACATAACTGTTCTCTACTTAACCTTCATTCCCCAGAGAATAGTCTTTATCATTTGGTGGCACTTTAAAGTTAAGATATCAATCTAGGTAAAAAATATATAGATAAAATGGGTACATTATAGTTCATTTGTCCCTGCTGAAGAGATGATTAAATATTGTTAATCTGATGAAATCATCTAGATATGGGAGTGTAACCAAGGTATAGATTCTATTTCCTGTTTGCTTAATAGCATCTATTTAATTTCCTGCTGGAGTTAAACTGCCTCCACACAAGGCTTTCCTGCTTCTTCCTTCTGCCATCCTCCTGCTTCCTTTTGTTATTTTTAGAGTGAGATTGTTGAGTCTACGGGAAGGATTTTAGTTTGCTACGTGCTAGGTCAAGATTTTGCATGTGGCCAGTTTCATGATGTGATTTTTTGATGCAAGTGAACAGAGAGCTCAGTGAAATGTGATTTGGTGGTTAGGTTTTTCTGTGCAGAAAGATGCTTTTATGTTAGTCTGCTGTTAATCACATGCCCAGTAAAGTTGGTGCTTTCTGTTTCTGGTTACTTTTTTCGAAAGTGCACAGTTGGATGGAAACTGCAGATTTAAAGCTGAAACATTTTAGAGACTGACGAGGTTATAACTGATAGAAAAAAATAGTTATTTCTGTTTCTAGCAAAGTAAGCAAGGATGAGATTTGGCATTATCAGCTGTATAGTTTGCCAGAAGTTTCATATATTTCTTTTGGCATCCATTTCTGAGAACAGAATAAGTGGACGCACACCATGAAGGGAAATTGAATCCAGCCCACCCCCTTGTCCCATGAAACACACAAAGGAACAAAAGAAACTAAATGGCTTAAAGAGTTTTCAAATTCCACTCTGGTTTTAATCTCTACCTTCCACCCCCTTTCCTGGGCCCCTGCATTATTTAATATGTTAATATGTCAACAGATACAAGTTTTATGAACTATACTAAAATAGGTATAATCACATGAACTATGACTATCAATAAGATGTCATTTCCATTTACAAATACATTTTTAAGAATCCGTGTGTGTGTGTGGGGGGGAATCTTTCATTTGTAGTCAGTCAGTTCTAGCTCTAAAAACATCTAATGTTACGTTGAATAGAGTCATATGGAGTATATGTAATTGTATGAAACACAGTGGCAGGTTTGACTTGGTGATCAGACATTTAGAATAATGCAGTGAGTCTTCCTTTGGTAATAAATGTGCTATAATGCCTTTCTTATGCTAGAATTCTCAGTTAACACATAATTAAGGTTGTGTGTGCCATTTGTGTGTGGCCATTTAATTTTGCCAGAAGCCAGGAATTCTTTCAGAAGCAAGTCAGTAGAGTAGGAAATTGGTTAGTATTGAGATTGATTATGTAAAGAGTGGAGGAATTTGTGGATGTTTATATAATATTTCTTGTGTAGAACTAAGGGGCAGGAAGCTATATATACTATGGCAGTGGTTCTGATACTGTTGACTGATGAAAGGATGCTAGGAAAAAGTGGTGTGGGTGGGAAAGACCTAGTGCTTCTGGAAACATGCATTATGAGCAATGTGATTGTTTTTCAGATCTCATGTGTCTGTACTCTTGCCTCAGCCAGGCATGTTTGGTGCTCAGCGTATTCAGGCAGCATTCTCTCCACCTCCCTCCCCTCTTAGGGATTTCCTGCTGAGTACATTTCTTTTCCTTCCAATTTAAAAACCTGGCCTGCTGTCCAGAACAGAATAAGAGGACAGCCAGAAAGATCTCACGAGGTCTGATCCACTTAGACTGCCAGAGCATTCAGATTTAAAACACTGTAGCTGGAGCCCTTTCCCCCTGCAGATATAACAAAAAAGAGTAATGATTATTATGCAAGGGGCTGGACATCAAAACCAACAAATTATATTACACTATTGTTGCAAAATGCTATTGCTGTTTCATGAAAGAGCAGAAGGTGCCACCAAACTATCAGCCACCTATATAATTTTACCTTTTAAAAAACAGGACCACCTCGCACTCTTCTTGATCAGCTAGGACCTAAGAGAGTGAGTTGGCTACCTCTGGCAATAGATGTTAAAAGAAAGGGACAGTGGTGGGCTATTGGAGGGCAGATCATTTTACCTCCTGCACTAGCTTAATAAGACTGTTCACTGATAAGATTGAACATTACATATACGATGAGCACCAAAAGAAATTCAAAAAGGACTTTGACACTGAGTGGTGACTCACTACTGGAGCCCTGAGGTGCAGTACTGCAGTCAAGACTCTGCTAGTCACTCCCTGAATTTGATCCCATCAGGCTCAGGCAGCCAGCTCGAGGTTGACTCAGCCTTCCATTCCTCTGAGGTTGGTGGGTTGAGTACCCAACTTGCTGGGGTGGGTGGGGCAGTATGCCACCTCCACCATTAAATTGTATATCTCCCACAAAATGGTTATAAGCAGCACACTTTGCTTTGAACCTCTGGTTGAATTTTGTAAGCTCAGTGGGGGAAAGGTGAACCATCTTGATCTTAAATCTCAGACCTTCCCTACTCCTTTAAATGGTATCTGAAAGGTTCTTATTCAATAGTTTTAGTATGTAGTGTATTTAATTACATTTTTCTTTTTCTTTTTAAAATATGATTTCAATACATCCAGTATTGGTCTGGTTTGCAGCTCAAGAGTTACTGCTCTGTAAAGTGGAACAGGACAGGTGATATACCTTTAGGCTACTAGAAAATTGACAAAAACGTTGCTAATATTTCAAAGGCGAAACCCTCTTCCTCAGAGCTGTACCAATAGGTTATAACATGGCAAAAGATGGATTTGCCAGGCGTTATTTCTTAGATGTAAGGTGCTTGGCAAGATGGGGGAAAAGCCAGGCAGTTTCTTAGCTGAGGCACAGAACTTGGACGTTCTCAGGCCCTCGAAATATTAGCAACATTTTTGTTAATTTTCTAGTAGCCTAAAGGTATCACCTGTTCCACTTTCGTATTTGTTTTTTTGTCATGGCTGTACGGCTCCTCAACTTGTTTTGCTCCGTAAAGTTAATTGAAAATGCTGTGACCCAATTGGCATGTGGTCAACATGTTCACCCACGTGACCTCAATCTTATCTCACAGGCATTTTAGGCATCAAGTGACAGGTCAGTGGGTAAGATTATTGGGCTTCAGCCAAGGGTTTTGACTCCCAGGCTAGTAGGGGTGACTCTTATGCACAGAGTTAGAATGAAATGATAATGAGGGGGGCATTTCTCAGAAGAGAAACAAGGTAAAGAGAGTGACACAGTATGAATATAGTTCAGTGACACAAAACAGGCATAGCCTCACTATTGTCAGAAAGCAGAATGTGGAGCTGGTTTGTGTTTTCCTTCAGCATCTTTTTTTTTTACAAAATTGGAGCCTCCTGTTTATTATGGGGTGCGGCTTTTTTTAAGAGGAAAAGAGAGAAAATTGGCTCAAAGTCTCCTTGTTCCTTCTGGAGGCATCAGGGCAAAGCTGCCATCCATGCCTTTGGGGTTTTGCCAACCATCTCTGGGGTTTCACATCCTGCAAAAAGCATTTTAAATTTTTGAAACAAATTCAGGGGGGTACTGAGGGGCTTTCTTTATCAGTTAACCCCCACTGCATTTTTGTCATGATTGGGGGGGGTTGTCCCAGGAGTGGTTGGACCTTTCCGAATCTGGGGAGATGTGTGGGCTGTCCTTAGACCTTTGGAAGAGTGGTCTGCCCACAATATGGCTTCTACTGAACCTCCTGGGACAATAGTCTGATTCAGTACATAGCAGCTTCATGTTTGTTATGTTTGTTAGCAGCCCAGAGAGGGCCAGGGTATAACATTTCTCCCTGCCCAAACTTTCTCCTACCAAAACTAATATCAGAATTTGAGGACTCAGTCTCCTTGTGCCTCTTTAATAGGTGGTACAAGCGATTTGAAGGTGCTTAAAGACTTGAGTGGTGGTCAGATTTGAAATAAGAGAGGAGTGCTCAGTAGTAATGTTTAAATTTGACATTAAAAACAGCCTCACGACATGAGACTGGTGTACAGTCTTGGTATCACATGCTGCAGTTTAAGTAACAATCTGGCAAACCTCCTGTAAACATGAAATGCAGTGAACTCCCATTTATTGGTTTGCATTTGCTCTCAGCTCACGTAGGAACCAGACAATTGATGGCATGCTTCCAGATGGCAAGGCTCTTTAAAGGAAGTATACACCTCCATCTCCATTCGTTTATTTTCAAACATGATTGTGTAAGTCTAACTAAATTCAGTAGAGAGTAAATATTCTCTCACTGTACAAATTCAGAGAAACCTGGCAAGTGAAATTTTATGAATAATGTGTATTATCCTACAGTGTCTTTTTAAGTAATTATTTGCTGAGATCTTGGAAGACAAAACTCTTCATAAACTGAAACAATCAACGCCCAGATAGTAGCAGCCTGTGTCTCTGAGAGCTATGATGTGGTTTCTTTGCAACCACTGAAAGACCTAGCCCAGTGTTGGCGAACCTATGGCATGGGTGCCAAAGGTGGTACCCAGAGCACTTTCTGTGGGCATCCGACATCTCCCCTTCACAGCCACCTGTATTAAGGTTAAATGGCTATATTGGCACGTTGCGAAAAACTAGTGGGTTTTGAATTTCAGTTTGGGCACTCGGTCTCTAAAAGGTTTGCCATCACTGATCTAGACTGTTGGGGACCCACATGTTTAGGTTTGCTTGGATAGCCAGTCAGCTATTATCTGTAGGCAGCACTACCTAGCATAGAGATTTTGGGTCCTTCTGAGTGCAACTGAAGTGCATCCTAAAATCAAGAGAGCCACACTGCCCAATTATACCAGTTGCTACCTATACTGTGGACGAGTCTGAAGACTAGACATTCTAGCTTGTGTGTGCCAGGAACCCTAGATAGCCATTTTCCTGTAAGAGTTTTCAGGAAACTGGTTTCTGTTGATCCAATAATGCACTGATCTTTCTTACATTGATCTGTTAATCGGATACTAAGCAGGAGTCTTGTATTTGTGATTCACACACAAAGATTCTTGACAGCCAAACAAGTAATTATTATCGATCGAAAGTGTTAAATTTAAATTTGGTGCAAAAATAAGCACTGCTACACCTTGATGTCTGGAGCATGTAAAACTTTATTATACAAAGAGGAAGCAAAGAGAATACAAAGATAGTAAAGCACTTGACAAGACAAGCACACACAAGAACTAAATGCATTTAGGTGACACTAACAGTGGTCATAGAGATTCTGGACCCCCTAATGGTCCAGGACATTTCCTTAAATACATTTTAGCCTGCCACACCCAGAGTCCAGAATCTTTCACAGCAGTTCCGCTTTTATGGGATCTAACTCGAACCAGCTGGCTGTTACACTAATAGTTGTTGCTTTTTCTTTACCAGATATGACCTAGTGTTCCTCTGTTCATGTCTAAAGTTATACTTCTAAAGTGACACTTCTTTGCTGATTCAACATCAGCATTTCACATTAGCTCTAACATTTATATAATTTCACAATTTTGCAGTTTTGCATCCTGGAAGATATTTCAGTCTTAGAGAATGCAGAAGTTGTCAGCAAGCCACTTCTGCTGGTTAACCCATAATGCTCTGATGGTTAACCCATTTAGAAAATACCTAAAATTTCAGACTATCAATAGGCAAACATTTCTTTCACATTAGTCTATAGACCACTTAGAGAAAAAGAAAACATACACCTAAATATGTATTCATGACAAAATAAGGACAGCATATTTTTAAGTTACCAAATTCAGATATCATCCCTTGCAAGCATCTTTAGTCTGACTTCAAAGACTCTACAGCAGTGGTGTCCAAACTTTGGCCCTCCAGATGTTTTGGACCTCAACTCCCAGAATGCCAAACTGGTACTGCCAATGAGAAAGGACTGGGGGAGTTGTGGTCCAAAACATCTGGGTGGCCGAAGTTTGGACACCACTGCTCTACATTTTAAAACACGACTTTCTTGCTGTTCAATTTTGAATCCTGTTGATGTCCATGAAAAGACTGCATAACTTGCCATGCCTAATGGTCAAGATGTTGGGCTTCTGTTGTTTGCATGCCTAGTCCTGCACCTGGCACATTCCTTGGTACCTCGTCCATTAGTTGCAGTTATCTGTAACAAGCTATGAAGTCTCTCCACTGACACCAGTAAGAGTCTGACCCATTTTTAGGTCAGTCTAGATCGATGGCTCCCTGGGCCCCCCAGATACTTTAACATAAACATTTGAAAGCCTTCCTCATTTGCTGTGCTGGCCAAGATTTCTGGGAATTGTAATCTAAGAACAACTGGGGACCCAAGGTTGGGGAACACTGGATGAAGTAACATAAATAAAGTGTGGCAATTCCCCTGTATATCTTCTTTTTTCTCCCTAATAATGCAAGCATCTGTATCTGCAAATCTAATATAAGGATGTGGTCTTTTCTTTTTGTTTATATGCACGAAACTCAGTTTGAGAAGCATAGTATCACCTTCCACATTATGGATCTGTTAATTGAGAAATGATGTGCCCTCACCCCAATGTCTCCACAGTCTTAGCAGAGAAAGTAAAAACGGCCATTCCACTAATATAATAGCATTGACAATAAATACCGCATTACAATGTGTACAATTAAACCCATCATTGTTTGCACTGGACATATCTTATCCAGCTACTTATTAAATACCTGGAAGTTGATAGTGCATTTTCTCTATGGGATTTCTTATTTTACCATCTGCTTATTTATATTTCAACAATAAACATGCTTTCCCCTCTTTTTCTCTTGGCAAGACCATTTCCCCGGGACCATTTCCTTAAATCAGTAGTACAGCACTTCCCAGAAAACTCACGCTGGTACAGCTGAATCTTGATACCAAAACAAGCCATAGAAATAGAACAGAAATCGTAGGAAGAGCTGCACTGGATTCCTGTGTTATAATTGCTGAATTTAGCAGTTAAGTGCATTTGGTAGTAATCCAATTTTCTTTCTTCCTAAGTTTATTAGCCGCTTCCTGTACCTGGAATCTTCATAAACTTGTGTCATGTTGCAATGTTATGGAAGGCCTGAAAGCAGTGTTGTCAAAATGTTATTCTGCTGCCCCTTACACTTGGAATAAGGCCATCATTTTTTTTTCAGAAGAGTAGCCAATTTTTTTTTATGGACTTGAGATTTTTATTTAATATTTTAGCCATCCTGCAGGTTTTTTTGTTCAGAGGAACAGCCAAATCTTCATGAAACAGACATGACTTGACAAATTCAAGACTGGCATTCAGTCAAAAATTGCATCTGGTTCCGAAACACTAAAGAAAAAGCTAGGCACTGGTTTTGGTTTACAGAATCCTCCATGGCTTGGGCCCTGATTATCTGGTGGAGCGTATGTCCTTCAGATCAGCTGTCGCCCGACCCACCATAGTTTCTCAGGCTCTAGCACTACGGGCAGCCACTTTTAGAGAGTCACTCAGAACTGACCCTTTTCTGTGGCTGGCCCATTGTTGTGGAACACCATCCCCAGCAAGATTCACCTGATGCAGGCCCTGCCTGCCTTCAGGAGAGCTTTGAAGACTTGGCTTTTCTGGGAGGCATTTGTTGATCAGTGATGCCACTGTTTTGTATTGTTTTGCTCTCTCTCTCTCTCTCTCTCTCTCTCTCTCTCTCTCTCTCTCTCTCTCTCTCTCTCTGTGTGTGTGTGTGTGTGAGAGAGAGAGATCTTGCCGATTATCCTTTGTCATTGTTGTTGTGTTTTATCTCTTTTCACTTGTGCACTGCTTTGAGTTGCCTCTGTGCAAGCAGGCGGTACTGTATATAAATTTCAACTAAACTAAACTAAACTAGTGTTAGATCTATACCCCACCCCACCCCACCCCACCCCTGTTGATTAGGGGCTTTTAGAGCTTGAATTTACTCTTACTGTTGTTCAGCAAAGAGCATCAGTATTGACATAATCTTAAGATTATTTGTGGTGATCATTTGTGGTGATTGGCACCCATGCAACAGCTGGAAATGTAAGATAGCTTTTTACAACCCAATCTGGATTTTCTCAGTTTATGGCAACCAAAACTGGGGTCTGTATGGGAAGAAAGCTCAGTAGGTTAACTGGATGAAAAGCCATCTTGTTATGTCTGCTGACCTGATTTGTTTCTTTATTTGTGTTTTGCCACTTGGGACACCTGACATGGGTAGCAGAACAAAACCACACCACCAAAAGACCAACATGTCATGGCACCTTAAGATTTGCTTATTTATTTTTATATGAACTTGAAAATGAGGTAAATTGGGGTCCAGAAGGGGTTGCATTAGAATAAATTTTCTAGTGTTAAAGGTGCTGCAAGTCCTTTGTTGTTTTGTTGCTTCACTTCATTTTTTAAAATACTGTACACAATGAAACAAAATTAACACAGCTATAGGCTTGGAGAGTAATTTGGCATCTTGCCAAATTGTTGATAAAATGGTGTTTTCCATGGTTATGCAAACTTTACAGATGTTATAATAATAATAGTTACATGTAAATGAAATGGAATGTGATCTTTTTGGCTTAATGACATATTCATTGCTTCCATCTGGGCTAACCAAGGGTAGCAGTACCAGAGGGAGGTGAGAGCAGCTTAAAAGAGTTGTGTTTTTAAAAATGTGAAGTTTCCCAATTCCCATTTGGATGTAAATGGACCCATGGATAAATAGGGCTATCAAAACAACTCCCTCTTTAATATTTGAATTTATCTCCCACTCCCCCCCCAATCCTTTGTAGTAAAAAAAATCTTGGCTTTCCTCATTGTAATGAAAGCTTTTCAGTTGTTGCCAGCTGAATGAAGTTGAACCTCTCTGTTTTTGGCTCTACATTTTAGTATGAGCATGGAGTGTCACATGGCACATGTGACTGCATTGACTGTTGTCTCAGATGTTTGAGATGCTCCTTTCTTAGAGAGCTGACTTGGCAGCTGCTCAGTAGATCTCTGTAAAACTGTTGTCAGGGTCTAGCTACCTGGACTGTCAGAACTCAGCCACGCAGTATGCGCTTCCCATCTAGTTGCGGCTGTCACGCAAAAGAAATAAAGCATGTTGGTCAAAGGTGATTTAGCATTTGATGAACTAGTTTGCTATGCAGAAATCTATTTTGTGCATATAGTTCAGACATGCCAGGCTAATTTTAATCACGGGTCAGATGGCAGACATTAAGACATTAGGTCAGATGTTGGCTTAGCTTAGGTGTGATATCTTTGAGAGATTTCGAGGAAAGCTGTCTTGGCTGCGAAGAACCCTGGGTCTTCCCGGCTGCTGTAATCAATTTAGTGCTGCTTTAGTCAAGAGAAAGGGTTACCTGCAAGTGCCCTTACTCTGAACTGAATCCAGACTTAATCATATTTAGGGTAGGTGTGCTGAAGCTAATAGGGCTTAAGTTCAGACTCTCTTAAGTATCAATGTCCATAGGTCAAATATATGAAGACACTGACCCACCTTACAGGTCTATTGTTCGTTTGACCAAATAGGTGTGTATTAAGTGCTCTAAATACTGTAACAGGCTTTCTAAATTCTAAACATCATTATTCTTTTGAGCCATAGTGGAGACAGGTAGTGTTAGGGGATATCCCAGTGGCCACGAACAAGTCCTAAAGCAGCACTTGTTGGCTTCAGCCTCTAAGTAAGTTGGCTATACTTTTCTTTTATAGAAGACAGTCCTCCGTTTGAAGTGCTACCAAAAAAAGTCCTCCTTTTCATGGTTCTGCATTTGAAAGGATGTCCATTCCAATTCCAATTTGTAGAAGCTACAGGAGAGACAGCAGGAATCTTGGAAGTTTCAAGTCCATAGTGGGCAGCATATTCAGGAGGCATACAGAGGTCCCTTGGTCCTAGTATTTCTGACATGGATGGATGCTGCAATTCCGCTTGTGTTAAAAAAAATCATAATACGATTTTGCATGTGTACATATAAACATGCATGTGCGCTATTATGCAAACCAGAGTCCTTTTCTCTCTTTTTAGTGAGATGTGTTCTCCATTTAGCAATGTATATGTGGCCATTCTAACCCTGAATATTTCCATCTATCTACGGGAAGGAAGTCCATATTAAAAATTATGGATTTATCAGTAATCACGTCATTTGAGAGAAAGTGAGACTTACCTTCTCCACTTTGCTGTGGATTTACTCTCCCTAAAAGCAACAAGAAGGATCTTCATCTGCTGTAACCTTCTTATTCTAGAGCCTCAACGGTGTATCACAAACATCTGAAGGGTTGAGAGACCTCCTGGAGCTGATGCTCAGTCAAGGGAGAGAAGAAGAGAAGAAGATTCCATCATGTTGGTGCTATGGCACAGTTTGCATTTGGGTCAGAGTCTTTGAGGATACAGTATTTAATAGTGTTCCCTAGAGGTGGTGGGACGCGAAAGAAGTCAGCCCTTTTCATCTGCTTTATATTCAGAAATTAGCATATGCCCACATCTACCTACCTACTTGTTCATCTGTCTGTCCTCTATCTGTCACATGCTATTCAGTCTCCCAGTGTCTTCGTTTCAGAGGTTATATTGCTGGAGGATAGAAGTACCTTTTCTTTCAGGATGACATATGGGAATAACCATTTTAGTTTACATTTTTAAAAAACACATTTAGACTACGGATAGCATAGCAGAGAGCTGCAATGAGTGTTGGTGTGTTTTCTTGAATTCTTTTGGGGAGGGCCAGGGCTGCAGTCTTGTAAGTACCTAGCATGAGAAATGGGGTCAGGAAATGTTTGCTTGGGAAGACTCCAGGAATAGAACTGGAGATGTGCCAGACACACACACACACACACACACACACACACACACACACACACACACA
>JAHTLZ010000204.1:68873135-68903931 GCA_023846285.1 Phrynocephalus versicolor
CACACACACACACACACACACACACACACACACACACACACACACACTACAGACTCAAAGCTATCCTCGTACCTCATGAACTCCTTCTTCAAATAAAATAATCACTGCTGTCAAACTGTATACATTCAGTAAAATAAATAGCCTAGCCTTGCTTCTTCTCTAGAGGCTCTTTGCTGCATTGGACCTGGTCTTTTGTTTGCCAGAGGCTGGCTTTAACAACTTGAAATCTGCTGATTTGCTAACAGGAGGAAACTGGTAGAGAGATACCTATGGTCTTTTTAGTGAAGTGTACTACAACATCATGGAGCCAGGAAAATGTTAAGAAAATAGAACTCCAGTTTTTCTCGACTAAAGCTCCACTTTTAGATTAGCATCATGCGGATTTTGACCCTGCAGTCCAGAGTGGATAAAAATCAATGATTTACGTATTTTAAAAATCTCCCAAATTTGGGTTTTTATTTAATGTGTTTTTTTAAAATTTAAATCAGTATTTTTTAAATTTCAATGCTTTTTTCTAGTTAAGAGATATTATAGTCCAAAGGTTATTCATCATGAAATTAGTTTTTATTTATGTAATATAAGGCTGTATTAATCCATTCACAGTGGCATGCTCTCCCAGAGGTTTCTGATTATTTGGGCCAGTTTTTCTATCTAGAAGATATTCTCAAAGATGCTTGGTTTTGCTATTTTCAAAACTCTGCATTTGGGTCTGGAATGATAACATGCCTCCTTCACAGCAAAAATGTTACAAAATAAACATCAGAATTGAGAAAAAGACCTTAATCCCTAAGTTTTTAAAGATATTTTAACCACATCAGTTAACAAACATGGATGTTTAAGCAAATACAAGCACACAATGCTATATAATGTTATTGTTTTGGTTAAATAAAACTATTTAAATTGTTATTAGTAAGGTAATGATTATTTTTCTCCTTCCTGTAAAGTACAACAGAACAGTTGTCCAAATATGAATTATTAACCTATTAAACTGGAGATAGTTCACCTTGCAATAATTTCACAATTATCTGTCTATGTATTTCTAATGGTATATAACCACCAAATCAGTAATTTTAAGGTATAACTGCAAAACTAATTGGAAAAGTTATTATTTTAAAAAGTAAACCTTCATCTGGCAGGAAATATTAAGATTAAAACAACTCCAGCAAAAATGAGTCTTTATGTAGAAAATCAAGATTTAAATCGAGCCTTACTGATTAGTGATTTAAGTCCCAGAAGATTGATTGTCCCTTTCGTAGGTCACTAGCTGCTGCTTGGTATATGCTAGGGATAATTTAAAAATTAATCCCATCAGCAGATTTTACTGTACTTGTGGAACAACACCCTTGGTTGTGTATTCTCTTTTCACATCTTCAATTAATTAGATTTTCTGCTAGCTAATTAGATTGTAAGGTTGTTGTTTACTGTTAAAAGGTTACTTTGACTGCACCTTGGGTGACCACATCCCCCACCCGAGGTACTAAAATGTAATTTAACTGATTTTTAGTTGTGAATCTAAATGTTCATAATAGAAGTAGTCATTACAGCACTGCTTCTCCCAGTTTCTCCTTTCTTGTGATTGGATGATATTTAAATGGCACACCTTTGAGCACTGGCTTGTTACTTAGCTTGATTTTATATGCAGTACTTTTTTAATGATGATGCTATGCATTTGGCCCACCCATTTTTGTGATTTTGGCCTGCTCCTGAATCTCCCCTGGGGAAGGGGTCAAAAAAGGAGAATGGAAGCTTCCAGGAACGGCAGTTCTCCATTTAAATAGAGTGCCACCTCTATCTACTTTATTTGGCCACATCCTTCCTGAAGGGTTGTCCATAATGAAGAGTGGCTACTTTTAATTTCATGGGAGGAGGGAACAGATATCAGGACCCCAGGGGTAAAAGATTGGCCATTGAACCCTTGAAGGTTGCTCACTCTGCTTTAACATTGTTGTTGTGTCATCACAGTTGTGACCGACTCTTCATGACCCCATGTCCATGGAGCTTTCTTGGCAGGGATACTGGAGTGGCTTGCCAGTTCCTACTCCAGGTGCCTACAGCACCTGGTATTCTCTGGTGGTCACTCATCCAAGTACTAGCCAGGCCCGACCCTGCTTAGCTTCCGAGATCAGGCAAGATCGGATGTGCTCAGGACATTTAGGCATCTAGCCTTCTGCCTTAACATATGGCATCCTTTTTAAAGAGAAATGTCTTGGTGGTGGGACAACCTGTTGGAGTGTTTATATGGAAAAAGCAATGAAAGCTCTGTTCTGGTGTTATGAGTGTTAAATTGGTGATTGGGATGGCATTGTGTACAAACGCCCTATCTTCACCCTTACCCACCTCTGCTCTCATTGTCTCCACCCCATCCAGACGTCAGCAAGACTTTTGCATATCTGCAAAAGAATCTGTAACCTCTGAATGTTAGAAATGTGATGAGCAAGTGTTCGCTAAGGTCCTCCCAGCTTCCAGTTGGGATGGGGACGTAGAGGACAAGGCTTAGGTGAATTTTCACATTCCTGTTGCCTGTTGGTTCTTCACCATTGCAGGCATGACTCTGAACATTCTTGGCTTTCCCTGATCTGCTGTGATACAAGTACAGTATTTGGAAATCCAGCCTGTTTTTCCCTACTCTACTTCTCCCTTAGACAAGTGTGTGAGGCTAACTGTAATTGGGTGGCGTAGTACAGTAGTCACATCTGAGATCCTGATTTGTTGCCACCAGAGATATTGGCCTTTGGAAATCGGTAGAGATGTGGCATTATTTTCTTTCTTTTTTGTTTTCTCCAAGACTCAAAATGTCAGAATTATTCGAGAATTCCCCAGGCAAAATTCTGGGAATTGCAGCCCAGAAACGGTCACTTACAGATACCTTCATTTGACTCACTTGGAGAAAGGCTGGGGCTTCTTATCTTTCTCCTAGGACAGTGCTGGCGAACCTTTGGCACTCTAGATGTTTTAGACCACAACTCCCACAGTTCTTTGTCAATGGCAATACAGGCTTGGAATTCTGAGAGTTGTGGTCCAAAACATCTGGAGTGCCGAAGGTTCACCACCACTGCCTTAGGACTTATTTCTTGCACCATTGCTTTCTGGGAAGAAGATGCTGCAGTGCTTCTGTGGGATGATGGCCTCATTGTCCTTTATAGAGAGGCACCTTCTGAAGAACCACCACCCCTAGAAAAGCACTACTGCAGCTTCCTCCCAGGAAGGATGGTGGTAGGACATAAGGCCTAGAAGAGTGGGGTGAGTGAGATGAAGATGTTTGTTTGTGGACTGTAACTCCCAGGATTTTTCTTAGTGTATTCTGCGATTTGGAAACCCATCCACCCCCTAAATATGATGACAAGATTATTCTGACTTAATCGGCCTTTCCAGGGTTTCCTGGGTATAAAAGTACTCAGAAGTGGTTTGCCATTTCTTTTTGATTGGAGCAGTCTTGAACTGTCCAGCTTACCCAAGGCTATATACATTGGCTCTTTTACAAAACACAGTGGGGAATTGAACTCCAGGCCCTTGGTTCCATGGCCAGTTCTCAGACCTATGGCATTATTCAGACTACCAGAATGTGGGGCCAAGTCCAGTTGCTAGTTCCAAAAAGTTCTGAAAATCCAGGGTTTGACAGTGACGTTGGTTTCTCGACACAGAAGCAAGTAGATGTCACCCCTTCCCATGCACACCTTCTTCCCAGGACTGACAGTGATGCTGTGAAAAGCTGTAACATGAGGTCTTTCTCCTGTGTGGGTTCAACGTCTTCGGCATTACCAGCACTCCAAGAGAGCAGGGCCTTTTGCGTTTGAGCAGGAGAATGCATTTGATTTGTCATTTTAGCCATCTGTCATTTTGTCCTATCCCTTCTTCCATGATTAATTGACTGGCTGGGACTGGTTTTATATAGCAAAACAGGAATCATTACATTTTCACAGGGCAGCCCTGTCTTGAGGAAGTTTCTACCAATGCTGTCATTTTTGGCTCAAATGTACATATGCTTCATGTTCAAAGCATTTGGGACATAATTTTCTGCTCTTGCAATGCCACAGTGTTTCCCAGGGCGTAATGATCATCTCCTGCCAAATTGCTAACTTGCTTTGCTATCACTGCTATTTTGCTCCCTGTTTTCTTTTTCCTGTAGTCAAGTAACCTGTCATAGAACTGAAAGCAAACATTTGTTGTTTTACTGCTCAGTGGCTTGTTTTCATCTTCAAATAACAAGAATGTCTGTGGCTTGCCCAAATATATGTATCATATAACATCTTTATATACGTGTGTGTGTGCGCGTGTGTGCGCGTGCATGTGTGTGTGTGTACATGCACATGCACACACATGCACACACACACACGCACACACACACGCACACGCACGCACGCGCGCGCGCACACACACACACACACACACACAGATGTTATAATTTTATTGACCATATTTGCCATGTAATGTGCAAATGCTTTTACCCTCTGGAACGGATCATTGCTGCTGGTATTTTGGTTTCTTACTGAACTATGACAGTGAGTTGGGTTGTGCTTTCCAAAAGGAAGGTCATCCAGAAAACTCTAATCTTTTCACTTGGCAGTGTTGCAGCCCTTGAGAAACTCGAGGGCATGGAACTGTTTTCCAAACAGAGTCAGCAAAACAGGGGGACCAGAACGTAAGAAACAGTAGAGAAAAATGTCAGTATTTTAGGATTATAATTTTTCTTTGGTTGAGGGCCGCTTCCCACATGGTTTTATACTTGCTGCTCTAACATTCTTCTGTGCCTGTGAGGAAGCATCTGCCAGTTCTGTTTGGGAGGGCGTCAGATAGCATCAGGCAGCGATGTCTAGAGTTGTCCAAGAAAGATTTGGCAAAAAGAATGGGTTTTAGGAGGACAGGTTGAGAGATTGCTCATTTGAAAGAGAATAGCTATATCTCCTTGTGCCTGACGTGTGAAAGACATTATAATGGTAGGAGTGGAGTGAAAATGTAAAGAAGAAAAGGCAGTTTGAAGTGACAGAGAAAGTGGATAAAAGAGCCAAAGGGATACAGTCTGACATCTAAAGAATAGCTATCTAAAGCCAGTGGAGAAAGCAACCATTTATGTGCAACCTGATGTGTCTTCTCAAGCCATCTTTCCTCCTGGAAACTTCACAGTGATATTTTAACTTCACAACAAATATAAGAGATCTTTGTTTAAAACAGACACACACACACACACAATAAAAACCCATTCTTTGGCAAATAACATGATGTGTTTGTGCTTGTGTGCATTTAAAATGTCTCGATACTTAACTAAGTTCCTCCTGTCTTTTCTCTTGTCCTTATAGGATGATAGTGATGGAATTCCATGGTCGGAGGAGAGGGTGGTACGGAAGGTCCTTTACTTATCCCTTAAGGAATTCAAGAATGCGCAAAAGAGGCAACATGGTGACGGTATTAATGGGAGTCTCAAAGGTGTGAATGGTAAGTTTCTCCTTGCCAAATGGAATTGTTGGCCATGTCAGAAGGCTGTGTTTGGGAGTTTGAATGGGATTGTTTTGTTTCTTCTTTTTCCTGTGTCCCTGTCCGCATCAGCAGAGAGTGTGGGGAGAGGGAAGACAATGAGTTGTGTGTTTAGCAACATAAACCCACCCACCCCATTTTACTAGGTAGATTTTTTTTTCTTCCTGAGGAAGATCAGGTCCACTTAGTCCAGCATCGCTGACTTTCTTCACAATCAAAAGTTTGATTAAGAATCGGTGTGTCAGTTTCACGGAACACATGGCAAGGGGAATTTTGCCACATATGTGCATCCAGTTGGAAATCCGTTAGGCAGTGGAGTGGCAGAATTCTTTTCATTGCAAAGGGAAATGATACAGATGACTGGTTTTCTATGCAACTGTGTGGCCATCACAATAACTTACTGCTCCTTAAATGGCTCTCTGCATTTGCTTACATTGTATATTGTGTGTGCAGCGTTAACCCATTTTGTCCTCTTAAATTATGTGAATCTAGCATAGAATATTCAACAGTGTTCTCCCCCCTCCCGCGCCAGAAGTAGTGTCACTTTTAGTCATTGGGAAGATGTCACCTTATAAATGACTGCTGATTTTGAACCACTTCATGTGCTTTTAAATTTGATGATGACAGCACTTGCTTTGGACACAGCTAGGTCATTTCGCTGTAACTCCATGTTTAATAATAATAACTGCATCTTGTCGAGTCAGCGCTGACTTACAGTGACCCTTTCTAGGGTTTTCTAGAGACAGTTAGAGCTGTTTGGCAGTGGAATATGCTGCCAAGGAGGGTAACGACGTCTCCTTCTTTGGAAGTTTTTAAGCAGAAGCTGGATGGCCATCTGTCAAGTATACTTTGATGGGGATTCCTGCATAGCAGGGGGTTGGACTCGATGGTCCCTGAGGTCTCCCAGCTCTATGATTCTATGACTACACAGAAGTAGTCTACTAGTCTACTTAGGCGGCGGTGTCTTGGAACTGTGCGACTTCCTCAGGGCTAGGCAGGCTGACTCTTCTCCCTGGAGGCACAGTGAGGAATCAAAGTCCCAACCTTGGTTCTGCAATGAGATACATAAGCCGCCGTATTATCGAGCCGGCATAGATGCTATTACAGCAGCTGGTTGTGGTTTAGAATGTGTGCCTTTCTGTTATTTCACTTGTGAGGCATCATACTCTATTGCTTACACATTAAGAAGTACTTTGCTTACTAATGAAGGTACAGATATGGGGGAATTTGTAGAGTATTGCACTACACAGTCACTTTATCATTGGTGATAAAGAAAGATTCTGATTTTTTTTGAGCTCAGTAATACTATGAAATATTGTCTGAGAGGCATTTATAACATCGTGTCTTTCAGATCTGTCACAAGAAGTACACAAAATAGCTGTTGTTTTCTTGTTTTGTGCAGTGCCCGCACTTAGGTGATGTTCTGTCAGTTTCTTTAGGCATGTTGTGCCCACCCTGCCATGCTCTAAAGGGAGTGGGGGGGGGGAGCCATCAAGGCGCAATGCAAAGCGACTATGTGTTGGAAAGCATTGAGAAGTACCAGGTTACAGTGCATGGCTGAGATTTCATAGTGTCTGGTTTCTCCCAAAGTAGACTTGATGAAAAGTGGGTTAACACAGTTTTCAGTCTCAGAATGGCTCGCACACAAGACCAGCTCTCAAAAAGTCTACATTCCAGACCGCGCAACAAAATCTGTCTAGCTTCCCAATGTCTCTAGCCTTCATACATTTTTGGCAGAACTTGGTTAATTTTGCATGAGTTGGGTGTATGTGTTTCAGGTTGCATGCATAGGAATGCACAGTCAGTCTGCTTGCCAAAAATTGATTACTGAGCTGCTGTATTGATGATGATCTGACTGGGAGATTTTAATCAGAGGCCGCAAACAGTCAGATAACAAACAACATCATTCTGTGTTTACATGTTTTTGCAGTCAGTAACCTACCAGTAGCCAATTAAACATTCTGTGCCAGTTTGTGCTTTGATCTGACATTACATGAGGAAATCTTTTACTTGTATTCACTCCCCTTGTGTGCTCAAGTGTAGCAAAAGTCCTGTGTTGTACAAGCTATCAGTTGCACAAGCATAAGCACGGGAAACTTAAGGTTTATATTGGCTTTTCCAAATCAAAGAGTACAAATGCTTCAGCATTTAGCTTGTGGTACAAGCTTGCAAGAAAACTCCATGGACGTGGAGTCACGAAGAGTCGGTCACGACTATAACGACACAACATACACACACAAGCTTGCAAGAGGCAAGTTCTAAAGCCATTAATTGCCACCTTGGATATCATAAAGATACTTTGTTTAAAGAACATGTAGGAGACTGGAAGAGGGACAAGGAGAAGATAGTACATAAGCACAGGTTTTCTCTTCTGATGACAAACCTTGTTTAGCATGGATTCTGAGGCTATCCCTTGTCATCTTTCCAGCTGTAGCATGTTAGAAAGGCTTTAGTAAAAAGATGAATGAATGTACTGGCATATTTCCTTTGTTGCTTCTTGGTATTCACAAAGTATAGAATGACCACTGTCCTGTTCCTATAATGTGCCTTTGTCTTTCTTCTGCCACACGAGAACATTAAAATAAAAATGGCATACAGTATATTCCTGTGCAATATCAGGAAATCCTTTGTAACATTCCGTGTGGGTCTTCTAACTCTGGGAAACAGGATAAAATATTGGCAAGCCCAAGGGAATCTGTGCTATAATTTTGAATGTTACTGCCTGCTATTTCAGCTACAATTTCAGTAAGCCCAGGTTTTGGGACAGTAATAATCAGTTTTTCAGAAGTCTTTCTGTAAGAGAGAATCTCATTCTCATGGGAGACAGGTTTCTATCTAATGTTGCTTTAGACATGAAATAGATGGCTGTAAAATTGAAGTATAGAATGAACTATCTCTGGCTTTTATTCATGAGGTTGTATTTTGTATTCCCCTCATATAGATCTTGTAAGAAAGCATGGTTCTGTCTGTTCTTTAAAAATATGTTAGCACTTTTGAATAAACAACAAATATGTCTTTAGATCTCTCCTGCTGGTATTTTTAAACTATGCAGATTAATTATTTCACACTTTCACTTTCCTTCTTTGGAAGGACATTGGCTCAGTGTAAACACAGTGGTTTTGGCTAGTTGCAGTTTAACATGTAGAACACATGACTTCAATAGACAGACAAATTTTTGAGTTATTTCTCTGCCTGGATCTCTTTTGTAAGTCCAGTGCCATATGTCTGTAAAGATTCCCAGTGATCCTGGTGAGTTTATCTGGAAGTTGAGTGAGTCTTGAGAGATTTAAATGTTTTGCTGCTCATCCAAACAGCTTTTTGGATGAGCAGCAAAATGTTTCAACCTCTCTCTCAAAAAAGAGGTCAAATCAACTTCCAGATTAAGTGCCATATATAGGTGGAATATTGCCCTTAGATGTGCTTTGTTAATTCAAATACTGTGTCATGCTAAAATCATAACACAAATCCATGATTTTTAAATCATTTCAAACTACATATGATTTCTGGGCAGAAATCTTTTCTGGCATCCCCTGTGTAGGTTTGTGTGCAGTGCATGATTTAACCTTCGAGAACTATTGAAATCTACCCCATCCTTCCCTAAACATTTTGCAAGGGGACACTTGCATCTTTGTGACATACCATTGGCTAATGAAGGCCTTGGTTCTGTGTTCTGTTCAACGTGTCACTGTTAGTTTTTTGGTCCCATGAGTTAGCTCTAGTATCATTTGGTTGCAGTATTAAAGTTGTGTTCTGTTCCCATCATTAGCAACTAATGTTGGTTGAGTAAGGCACTTTTAACAATGAGGGGTAATAGTGATAAAATACAATTTTATTTCTGCAGGTAAGTAGTCTGACATAGTAGAGTAGTAGTGGCCAGCCAGATTCTCATTAACCTTGAAGCCTTGAAGTATTCTCTAGGATTGGGGAATATTATTTTGCAGTCTGCAGTTCTCAGAATACTTTGGCCATTTTGGCCAATAACTATGCTGGCTGGGGGATTCTGGGAGTTGTAGTCCAAGATTCTTAATTTTTTCACATTTGGGTCCTGCCATCAAGAACCTCTGCTCCATCCCAGTTCATCCTCCAGAAAGACATAACACTACATTTCCTTTAAAATGGCACCAGCAGAAATGGTAAAATGTAATGTGAAGTAAATAATCGGAAGTACAATGTGTCAGGCATGGTTGGCTGAGCACTATATGTGGGTGGTCACCACACTAATGATTAAAAGATTGCAGGTAAAATTGATTGATTGTGTGCAAACATTCTGTAGAGTGAGGAAGAACCATCTGTGTTGTGTTGGAAACATCCAGTTAAACGTGATCTGTATTTTTATACCAATATTCATTCAGAGGAACTTTGTTCCTGAAAGGTTATTAAAAATATAGTTGTTTATTGAGCGTTTCATTTATTTTTAAGATGCTTTAGTGGTGTGTAAAAATACCTGAAGGCTTAAGCAATAAGGCTGCCCTCTTTTCAAACTTGCGAGCTCAAATTTATAAGCTAAAACCGGGTGTAAAAGTTTTAGCACAAGTATTCGCTTTTCATTAAATGAAACAAATAACGTTGCCTCGTGGCGCAGTGGTTAAATGCCTGTACTGCAGGTAAAACTGTGTTCACGACCTGGGTTCAATCCCAGGTAGCAGGCTCAAGGTTCACTCAGCCTTCCATCCTTCCGAGGTCGGTAAAATGAGTACCCAGCTTGCTGGGGGGGGCAATGTGTAGCCTGCACACTGTAATTAAAAAATTGTAAACCGCCCAGAGACTGCTTGTGGTGGTATGGGGCGGTATATAAGCAGAACACTTTAAGCAGAACACTTTTGAAAAACAAGATCACAAATATGTGCAGTTGAATCAGAAGAGTCCTTTATCTTTAGCAACATGTACATCCAGGAATAGTAAGGCTTGCCATCTAAATCTGGGGAAGCTGTCTCAGCTCTGGATAGTATCTAGTAATGGAGGATGAATAAACTGAAACATAATCCAGATTAGACAGAGGGGTTCATGGTCATCTGAAAGGCAGATCAAGTTACAGGGATGCAGTCTATGGTGGATCGGGTTACACTCCCCCTGAAAACCCAGACACTCAGTCTGAGGGTACCTCTGGATTCATCTCTGACTCTGAATGCCCAGGTTTTGGCTGTGCCCAGCTACACCTCTTCCTGTAGAGGTGTGATCTAGCCACAGTGACCCATGCCTTACTTACATCCCAGCTGGATTACTGTAATGCACTCTATGTTGGGGCGTCTATGAAAAATATCAGGAAACCTCAGTAGGCCTGAAATACTGCTGCCAGATTGTTAACTGGGGTTGTCACAGGGATCACGTACCACCCTGTTACAGCAGTTCCACTGGCTGCCATTCCATTTCTGAGCACAATTCAAAGTGATAGTTTTAACCTATAAAGCCCTAAATGTATCCGAGCTATCTCAAGGACCATATCTCCCTGTATGAGCCAGCTGGATTGTTTAGAAGATCATGAGGAAAAGCCTTACTCTTGGTCCCACCACCTTCGCAGGTCGTTTTTCTTGAGTGATAACAGGAGAGAGTTTTCTCTGTCACTGTTCCCAGACTCTGGAACTCCATCCCACAGGAGGCTATTTTGGCCCCATCTTTACCGTCCTTCCGCAAGCAGATGAATACTTTTTCTCTTCAGGCAAGCTGAGTGATTGGCTGCCAAGTAATGTTTTTAACTGGACTGTTGTGCCTTACTGCCTTGAATGTGTTTTGGTGTTGCTTATGTATTTTAGTATTGCATTTGTTTGATCCTTCTCGTATATTCTCTGTTGCCAGTTTAATTACTGTCTTTAAATTGTTGTAAGCTACTTTGGGTTCTTTGTAAGGAGAAAGGGAAGCTATATAAGCAAACAAACAAAAATGTGGGTTGTGTAGCAGGCTCTAAAGGCATATTACTCCAGATTTTTTTGTTTCTGATCTATTTTTGTTTTAGATTTTAAAAGAAAGTTCCAGGGCAGAGGTGGGCTAAATGCAGATTTCAGATCCTTTTTAGACCACTGCTTTAGTATACTGTATTGAAGAATAACAAAATGTGATGGTGGGAGAGAGGAAGACTTTAAATAGGGCTCCTTAACAGAGGAAACGACATTCTAAGTAACAGGGCTGTGGAGTCGGTAGATAAATGTTCCGACTCCTAAGTTTTTTTGTACTTCCAACTCCGACTCCGACTCCCCGACTCCGACTCCTCTGTATTAATATGCGAATGTATTTAATACATTCCTTGAAGGTGCTTTCTTCTCCTTTTTGTGTGCTGATCTGCTGCTGAAGATAGGGCAGTGGGAGGATCCAGGAAGGGGCATTTATTATAAAACATGATTTCCCTAGTAGAATCCCATAATCATTTTTAAAATTTAAGCTAACAATCAGAGTTTACAAGTTTTTATAGCCTTAGCTGAATGACAGCAGTTTTTCCAATGGTTTACAGCTTCAGTCTTGAACTATTGACCCTCCATTCCCTTCACTTATACAAGTGTCTCTAGTCCTGCAAAAAACATATTTACTTAATCCCTTATCAGTGAGAGGCTAGGTTACCCATGGGTGCTGCGTAACAGCAGAACACAACACTATGGAAAGTATAAACATTGCCGCTCCTAATTGTGCGTTGCGTGCCATATAGTGAAGCACATGAAAAGCATGCTTCTTCACGGTCACTTAATGTGTTCGTTTTGCAGTTACGTGAGGCACTGCATGCATTGGTCTTTATTCTTACAGCAGAGAAGTCATTAATTATAACTTTTTGTGAATTGGGACATTTAAACTTGCTTTTTAAAAAATTCCAATCTAAATTTAGTAGGAGTCGGAGTCGGAGTCGGTGCATTGTTTGCCGACTCCGACTCCGACTCCAGGTACCCAAAATTTCCTCCGACTCCGACTCCTCGACTCCGACTCCGACTCCACGGCCCTGCTAAGTAAAGACTGAGGGGGAGGTTTACTGAGGTTTACTGAAGTAGATGTGTTTTTGGCCCAGACTAGAGCAGGATACAGCAGAAGGGAAAATAGCATACTGTATATTCTGCACAATCACACCCTTCTAGTCTTGAAATAACTTTTTGTTGAAGTTTTAGCAGGCCTTTTTTAAAAGAGAAGCTTGTGTTATGTTCTCATACCAGAAAAAAAGTGACATTTATCTTTGTGCGACCAGCTGTAACCTTTTCCCTGTCACCTTTATAGTGCATCTACCTATGCACTTCGATTCTGAGTGTCTCTAAATTTCTGTCTGGTCCAGTCAGAGGAATGTTTGCATCTCTTTATTGAAGTATAGGGTATGCATTTTTATCCTCCCACTTTTTTAAATTGATTCTCTGTAATAGTCTGGAAGAGTTTAACACTGAGAGTTCTGGCGTACTGGATGCTCATGTGTTCCTTTCTAATGGGACCCTGTGGGTATCTGAGGGGAAAATTAGGCAAGTCTATTTTCCATGTTCATGCTGCCTGTGTTTGCAGACTGACTTCAAACTGTAGCTAAGAAGGCATTCTCGGTTAGCATTAATCATGATTAGTGCAAGAGCATATACACTATAGCAAAATATACCACCGTTAAAGCAAACTGCTGGGAGGGAGGAAAAGAAAGGAAAAGGCTGCTCATGATGGGGAACATTAGTCAGAATCCTGTTGCTGATTTACATTTGTGTAAAGGAAAATGTGTAAGTCTTTGCAGCCAATCAGTGCTCATTAACTAAGTGCTAGTAGCATTCCTGAGGACATGCCAGGAAGATGCTTGAGGTCTAGCATATCGCAGCACTTATGATTTGATTTTCTAGTGTCTCTAATGTTCTTCCAGCAACCCAGATATTTGGTGTGTTTGATGCAATGAATGATAATGTATATTTGTAATAGATTAAATTTTTAGATTTTGACTGTCTAAAAATATGCAATGCGAAAGAATTAAATATAGTTTTATGGATTCAAGGGCAAATATACTGATTTCCCTTCTGACCATGTTCTGTTTAGACACTGTGTCTTATCAGTTAGTGATGACTTCCTATTAATGAATATTGCATATTAACCACAAGAGTGCAAACCTTTAACAAAAATATCCAATAGCACTAATTTCAGCTAATTTTCTTTGGTTTGCTTCCTGTGTCTAAATAACATATGATGTGAGTATATCATGCAAAAGCTTAGAAATATAGCTTTAGCCTGATCTTCACATATTGAAAGGACCAACTCACTCTGAAATCAGTCCCGTGTACATCTATCATAGAACATTCCAGTGGCTTTAGTGGGAAATCATTTCATGTCTGGCTGCAGCTTTAATTAAATTTACAATCTAAGATTCAGGAAATTGTCAAAGAATTTATGAAGTCTAGCAAGCCTGAAAAGAAGATTTTGTGACCATGTTCTTCTGTTTCTGTTGTAGATTTTAATAGCTTAAATCCAGTGGTGTTCTCCTTAAGTGCAACGTAGATAAAGATAGTCCTTGGTTTAATGTACAGTGGTACCTTGTATAAAGGAATTAATTCATTCCAAATGAAATTATGTTAAGCAAATTTTTCTTTATGCAAATTTCCTGTAGGAATGCATTGAAAATGGAGTACAGTGGACCCTTGTATAACAAACAGCTTGTATAACATAAAATCTGTACAACATAAAAAATTCTGGAGATGGGGGAAATTTGCTTAACAGAATCGCCTATGGGGAAAGTCCGTACAACATAAAAATGGGATTACTCCATTTTCAATGCATTCCTATGGGAATTTGTATAAAGGAAAATTTGCTTAACATAATTTTATGTGGAACGAATTAATTCCTTTATACAAGGTACCACTGTAATCCCATTTTTATGTTGTACGGATTCGCCCCATAGGCAATTCTGCTAAGCAAATTTCCCCTATCTCCAGATTTTTTTATATTGTACAGATTTTGTATTATACAAAACATTTGTTATACAAGGGCCCACTGTATTTACCTCCTGCTTCCACATGTTAATTCTATGAAAATTTAAAATAAAAGATGGTCACATGGTTTGATCCTAAACCAAGGGGATGCAGTATGCATGTATGCGTGCATAAACACAGACAGTCTGTTCACTGTGAGAATCCAGAGTCCTTGCTAAATCTCCTCTCTTCCTCTACACGTCTTTCATGTCAAATCTCCTTGTGACTATGTTTGGCTTTTCTGAAGTTTAGCATTTTAGTAAATAAGAGATAGGTGCAGGGTTAAACAGTTAACAGCCATTGGTACAAATAGACATGAATATTTCTTTTTGATTGTAAGTTATGTCCTTTAAGAATTCTATCAGCCGCTTATTCTTCTGAAGTAATTGTACTGATTTACCACAATCATGTGGATGATTTACACATGCATAAGGTAATCTGCATACTCACTGTGACAAATTGCAACCAATGAATAAGCCATCACAGGGGGGCATGCTTGTTGTGTCATCAGTGGAGGGTACATTGTAGTACTCTGTAATTAACAACACCTCACCACAATTTCATTTATGCTTATAGTATGTAAAGAGCCAGCAGCATTCAGTCAGTGAGTCAGATGCTTCCAATCACATCTCCTACAGCCAAACCTCCGACCACCCCAACATCTTTCTAAATCAGTTGTCTTTAAAATTACCTGAAACCTTTTAAATATGACACAACTTACTCTTAATTTAATCTCTGTTTTGTTTTGATAGCAGGGTTCTTTTACAAACACTGTGCATTGAAAGGATCTACTTAAAAAGTCTTAGAAAATGGGGCACAGTACACAGGAGTTCTAACCTTGGGCTATTTCAGTGATAAGTAAATAAAAAATCTGTGGGAGCAGTTGGTAAAATATTTTCTATATACTGTAGTAGGATTTGTATTATTTTGTAGAGTTTAATTTTATTTTCATTTTCACTGTAGCTGAGTTCTCCTACCCACCACAGTTTCACAGATCCATCCACCCATACTTAAACAAACAAACAATTGTAGTTTTTCATTCATGCAACATATTCACTATGCCAAAAACAAGATGTGATGTAGCTGCTAGTAAGACTATTTAGCCTTAAATACAAATGAAATAACTGCCCCTGAACTTTTTGCAGCCATGTTCTAGGAGTTACTAGTAGGGAAGGGACAAATTGCTAAATGATGGCTTGGTGTATATATATTATCTTTGCATACAGGAAAACCACAAAAGTTTAAATGCAAACAAGTTGTAGCATAATTGGTTTTGCTATAACACATTAAGTTACCACCACCACCACCACTCCTGGATAAAGGTCCAAATTGATACCTCTAATCTGGACCAATTTCTTAATGCGAACCAACATTTCTAGCCTTTTTTGCATAGTTCTTGCTTCTCTATGTTATTCACATTCACGTTACATTCATGAGCTCATTGTATATACCAAGAATTTTGAGAATTATTAGGATTCCTAAAATTATGTGTCCGGCCCCTACATAATACAGAATGACTAAACCGTTCCTTGAACTGCGAGCAAACTTGTACAGAGTAATATTACATGCGTATATCAACCAGCGGACAGAGAATCTTGATCAGTTCCTTAGGCTATTGGGGATTTGTCATCACATCCCAAGTGTGTATTGGGTGGGACTGTGACTACGGACAAATGACCAGAAGTGAGTATAAGATGTGAGCTGTGACAGGCTTCACTCTGAAAATGCAGCCTGCCACAATTCATGTCTTACATCAGTTTGTTTTGAAATAAACCATCCTTTATTTAGTTAAAATTCTTCATCATGAGGGGGAATCCTCTTTAACTGTAAAGTAGTAATTACAGATTAATTGTTGTTTCTTGATTTGGGGGAGGGGATCTTTTTGTTGACTAATTTTATTCATTTCAGTTATTTTATTCCGAACTACTGATATTCCATGTCTTCTGCCTTAAATGATTATAAGACATTGTTATATGAAGTATTATGTCATCTTTAACACTAACAGGTTTATTTTATTATGGGCTTTCATGGATTACAGTTGTTTTGCTTGGGGAGCTAGAGCACAATGCTTAGGCTACTTTTTAATGCACAGTATGCATGGTTGTGGGGGTGGGTACCAAATGACTCGCATTAATAGCATTATAATGTTGTAGTCACTTTTATTATCTGTGTCAATAATGCTGTTGTTACCTTCTGTGATCCAGCTCAATAAATACCCCCCCCTGAGGAATTGAGACATTCTAACATTAAATATACAGTATATACAGTAATAAAACGATGATACAGTAAAAGCAAATAACTCCCAACTTCTTTGTTCTTGGATTCATTTTACTGATGATGATGATGATGATGATGATGATTGACTGACTGGTAGAACCTCTTCAGGTTACACTGAAAAAGTCTGTTTTGTTGGAATTGTTTTATTTTATCTTCATATATTTGAATCTTTGAGACTGCTATTATTTGCTGTTTGACAATTTCTAGAGCTTCTTTGATTTTCCTTTTGTCCAGATGGTATTTCTTGATCAAGTAGTTTTTGGTCTTGTTGTTATTCAGCTTCTTTTCTTTCATTTCTTTAAGTTTACTAGTATCTGATCGAAATGTACCAATTTCAATTTGGTGCCTTATCTTCCATTTTGGTACTGCAGGCATTCTACCCTTCTTTCTTATTCTTTCTGGCATTAGGTCTTCTGTTGCCTTGCTATTATTATTATTATTAATCATTATTATTAAGAATCTGTTTTCTGGTCTTTAGTGTAAAGGTCATATTTTTTGTTTCTTGCACCATGTGCAGGTATGCACTTAAATATTTAGATAGGATGGGAGTAGAAGAGAATACATATACCGTGGTACCTTGTATAAAGGAATTAATTCGTTCCAAATGAAATTCTTCTGTTAAGCAAATTTTCCTTTATACAAATTCCCATAGGAATGCATTGAAAACCGAGTAATCCCGTTTTTATGTTGTACGGATTCTCCCCATAGGCGATTATGTCAAGCAAATTTCCCCTATCTCCAGAATTTTTTATGTTATACACATTTTATGTTACACGAGCTGTTTGTTGTACAAGTGTCCACTGTACATTTTTGCTTATTTTTTTTTAAACTGGGCTTTTGATACATTGCTTCAGTTTGCTACATGGAATAATCTTGAAATAATTTGTGAGCTGGAAGTTTTGTAACCTTGCCAGCAGATTGTTCCATTGTGATACAGGCATACTGTATTTTCCCTTCCAAAATGTTCATATGTTGGAATAAAACTAATTAGGCCAGATGCAACTTCCACAGGCATTTACTAAGGTCCTTTTGCAAAAGCCAAGACGAGCTTCTGTAGAAATGGAATTTAACTAGCTTTGCCTGAGATGATCGGTGGTGGGAGGGGGGGTGGAAGGGGTTTCAGTTTTTTGTTTTGAATCGCTGTTCTTAGAAGAGGATTAAATCTATTGTCAGATAATGCTTGCACTGGAGGGTCAGCACCCCATTCCTGGATCGTGTGTTACCACCGTAAGAGGCCTCTTCAGAACATGTGTCACATTGGGGAAAAAAATAATTCTCGAGTCTGTCTGGAGGGTTGCCCGTGCTTACGGCAAAAGCCATGAAGGACTGTTCTGAATGACATGTATTACAATATCAAATGAGGTTGCACAGTTGGAAATACGCCACAGCTTTTTGCTTCTCCAAGTCAGATATTTGAGCTGTCTCTGTCTGCACGCACTCAGCTATGCTCATGCACAACAGCAGGCTGCAGGCTGCAAAACGGAGAGGAAGCAGTTCTCTCTGCCATTCCTCTTGGTTTAAAACACTGATCCTCAGCTAAACTTCCCTTAACATTACCATCTTGATTCTAGAATTCTTCCTTTGCTAACTTTCAGAAATGCATTGCTGTTTTTTCTTTTCTTTTGTACAGTACTGCATCCCTCAGATCATTTATTCCAGAACAACCTCTTTTTATTTTGGTGAAATACTCACCAACTTATTTTATATCATATTTTATTCTCAAAACTGTAAGAAATAGCTGGTGTTCTTTTTAAAAAATAAATGGTCCATGCTACCTGCTTCTGTTTGCAGCATATTCCTCTTGCCCGTTTAATAGCTGTGTGTGTTTTCTTGAGCTGGCACTTCCTGCTTTGCCTGCTGTGCTAAATCAGCCCTTCCTAGCACTTCCTAGTATTCTGCACAGCCTTAAAAATATTGTATACCACAACATGCTTATTCCCTGCTGTGATCCACCTCAGAAGCTTTCAGTCTCTCTTCCAGTGGGCTCTTTGCTTATATTTGTGACTTGCTTTAGAGAAGATCTGTGGATATGATAATAATAAGCCTTAGTGAAGAATTGTTTTATTAAGGTGCTGCCCATAGTGCATATCTGTCACCTTGTCTTCAGCCATAAGCACAAGGACGTATGTTGCCACTGATACTAGCAAAGTTTCCTAGAATGCTCCTGCTGCTTTGAAGTCCAGTAAGGAATGATTATTCACATGCTTTGCTGTTTTCCAATCAGTGCTGCTTCTTATGCCTCCCATCTGATAAAATATTGACCTCTCTAGCTCTCCATGAAACGTATTTTTTATTTTGTAGTATTTATTCTAAATATTTTAGGAATAATTGATCATCATTTCATTCCTTCTTCTTGCGGGGAACTCAGATTGGTGCTAGAACCACCACTCTGTTTTCCCTCCTGTGCTGCTGTTGTAACGTGGATAAAGGAGAAACACCTCATGGAAACAGCTTTTGTGCCGTGGAAATGTTTGAAATAATGTGTACACTTCTAGTTACTGTACTTCATATATATGTATGTACATCCATCCATTCATCCATTTAGATAGATAGATTGATTGATTGATTGATTGATTGATTGATTGATTGATGAAGAATATGCAAAAAAGTTGGCCAGCATTATTTATTTATTTATTTATTGAATTTTTACCCCGCCCATCTTCCGAGACGGAACTCTGGGCGGCTTCCAAATAGCTGAGTGAGTCAGCGAGCAATACAATATAAAATATAAAACTAACAAAGAACAACAATACATGACATGCGATGATGTCTATCAGGTTGAAGAGTTTTCAAAATGGATTAGGCTGTTGATGGCTAATAGCCACAGTGACTCAGTGCTTACATTCAGGATCAGAAGTTCAGTGCCTTTGAATACCAGCGGGTGTAAGATAACAGCAAGGGATAACTTGTTGCTTGGCGTTTCTCACTATTTGTGGTTGGCCACTGTGAGAAGTTGGATATTGGGAAGTTGGGAATCTCTCATTTTGTTTAATGGAGGCTAACTCAGTTCCATGTCCCATGCCACCCTTCTTCCTCTAGTGTTGTACCTTCTTTAGGGTAAATGCTATCACACAAAATCACTGCCCAGTTGTCTGCATCCACGATCCTTAGGGATGCGATTTAGTTATGTAATATTCCTTGTTATGAAAGAGTGGACACTATTTTCTCTGTACAAAGATATATGCAAGAACATACTTTTCTTTGATACGTCCAATCTTTTGAAATGGCTTATGTGTACAAAATGGCCCCCTGAAATGGTTGTCTCCATGGCAAGTTGCTCCATGTGATAAGCTGTTCATGTGTGGCAGCCTGCCATGTGACTCAGCCCCTGTGGTGTGGCTCACATTCATGCCTCTGCTCATATTTCTCTTAGCATTTGTAGCAGAACAGAGAAAACTGCATGGCAACCGCTAAGCCATATCTTAAACCAGTACATGTGGGGGGGAAAGCACAGCAGGAAGTAGCCAAGCTGTGACAGCCATTTCAAGTGAAGTGGGGCCTCAAGCAAACAGTAATCTTTTACCCCGGTTGCAAAAGCAGTAAGGCTGTTCAATGCACTTGTCCATTTTCACTGGATATTTCTATGCCAAAATAACATAGAGCAGATTTTTTTTGTGGTTGCTAGTCCTCCTGCCCCCTTGGATTCTGGACCAGTATGTAATTCGTAAAACAGAGGGGCTTTCCAGACATTGCATGATTAAGCCAATTCTCTTTTCGTGATCTCTTTCTTTTGACAGCCTAACAAAAGCCGCCTATGTTCTAATGTCATGCATGCTTACTTTTCATAGTAATGATGTGTATCTACAGATATATAAAATCAGTTTTCTGTTCATTTACACACTGTAAAAGCTCTGTGGGCTAATACATTCTCGTGTGACAGCCTCAGCAGAGCTTATGTGTGTTCTACCATGATCAACTTAATGCCAGATGGCTTGCTGTACAGAATTTATTTATGTATTTATTTACAATATTTCTGTACTGCCTTCATTCCAAAATGGCCCAAGGTAGAAAGGCCAGTACTGTAGTTACTTATGTGGTAATGTCAAGAGCCAAAGCTAACAGCACATCATTTCCCCGCAGCTTTTTAAAAATACTCACTCTTACCTTTAGAATCAAGAAGACCTAAAGTCTATTCTTCCATATCTTAAAACTATGGCTTCATGCCATCTAAATAAAGATCTCCTGTACAAGAAATCACTGTGAGATAAAGTAAACACAATTTCCCTGAAGAACCAAAAGATTTGTCTCCTTTGAAATGTCTAGCCCAGGCCTGCCCAAAGTTCAGCCTGGGGGCCAAATCTGGCCCATCAGGCCATTCTGAGTGGCCCACGGCTGGCTGGCCCGCCCCTTCCTCCCCCTCCTTCGCCCCATGCTTTAAAAAAAAAATCTTCTGCCAATACTGACACTGCTGGGAAGCTTGGGCGGATGGGTGGTCTGCTGCCACTGGCACCGCAGGGAAGCGGGCCTCTGCCATGCCACCGCCAAGGAGCTTTGGCGTGGGCTGGTGGGTGAGCTGTCGCCACCGCTGGGGAGCTTGGTGGGGTGCAAGGTCGCACAGATCACCTCTTCCAAGGGGCAACCTGTGGCCACGCCTCCCTGTGCTTCCTTTGGTCCCCACCTTCCTTCATTCCTCCCTCCCTTGGTCCCCGCCTTCCTTCCTGTGGGTGGGGTTGCAAGGGGTCAGTGGGTGGGGCTTATGGGTCAGTGGGTGGGGCTTGCAGTGGGGTGGCAGGGCCAGGGAGCAACCGGCCCCTGACACATTCTCAGCCACGAAATCTGGCCCTCTTTACAAAAAGTTTGGGCATCCCTGGTCTAGCCCAAATAGGGAGTATGGCAGCAGTAGGAAGCAGGCTGGATAACAGGTGATTGCTTTTCAAGAAATAAATCAAATCCATTTTAATGTTTATACATTGCAGATGCATTCCTTTCTCTTAAGCAGTGTTAATATTAAATCATTTGGATATTAAATGGCCACCTTTTAATAAGTTTATAAAGAGAAGAAATGCTGCAACCAGAAGCTTTAAGTGAAAAAAAGAGGATTCTAAGTATTAATGCAGAATCCATTTCATCTTTCACATATCAAAAATAGGTGTTCTATTTTCACCTGATGAAAATAAATTATTATACAGTAGTCTGTCCAATAGGTCCTGGCATCTACCTGTCATTCACTGGTGGTTCATTATTGTTCAGTCCTCTCATTTTTTGCAGAGGGTAGGTCTCTGGGTCAAGGCAGAGTGAATCAGAAAAGAACAACAGTTTGAAAGAAGTCAGATGGGCCAGCGTGCTGGTTTGTCTGTGACCATTATTGACTGCACATGCGCTACCTTTGGTGCTGTCTTCAGAATAATTATATATGGCAAAAACTTTCCAATACTATACGTTTGTCCCATTGGGGAAAATAAATGTACTGTAAAAGCATGAAAAATGTATATAGTACCTCAGAGAGACGTAAAACTCTGTTGTAAAAATGGAACAGCGGGTAAATAATGCTACATTTAGCTGTAAATTAACATGTTTTAGTGGTAAGGCACGCACCATTGTTTAGACTTTTGATTGGTGATTTAAATCATCATGTTAATCGGACTACCCAGTTGGGAAAACATTTTTAGTGCTTGGAAGTTCATCTGTTTTGTGTGTACATCCATGTTCTATACATGGAGGGAATTACCGAGAACTGAAAAAAGTTGTTTGAATATTAATCAACTATTTTTAATCATTTCTTGGTCAATAACCCTGTGGCAAAATGCTAATTTAATTTATGAGTATGTATAAAGGAGTGGCACTGAACCAATCAGAATAGCCTATGGGTGAGGCTAAGGTGTATAAAAGCGAGTGAGTGATCTCGTGACAGATAGGGGACCAGTTAGGGAATGGCTGGTAGAAACTGTTAGAGAGATAGGGCACTGACGTCTGTTAAGATAGGGGAATAGGCTAGAAGTAAGGTAAAAGTAAAGGTTTCCTCCGCACATGCGTGCTAGTCGTGTCCGACTAGGGGTAGTGCTCATCTCTGTATTCAAGCCAAAGAGCCAGTGTTGTACAAGTCCTTGGCCATGTGGCTGGCATGGCTGCAAGGAAGCACTGTTTTTTACCTTCCCGCTTTTTTATGGCGGTACCTATTTATCTACTTGTATTTACATGCTTTCAAACTGCTAGATTGGCAGGAACTGGTTAATGTCTGGTAAAGTGTACAACAGTGAGAGTTGAAAGTATAAGCTGGGACCTTGATTTAATTGTGTTTAAATGAAATGTTTTCAATGAATGTTTATCCAAATCTATGTACACAATAAACTAATTCTTTTGTTTGAATATTTAAACCCATGTCAGACTCCATTCATATTACATACAGGTGTAATGTATTTCAGTGGTGGCAGCGTTTCAACCCAGGTTTGCCACAATCTCTGACATAAGAAGGTTTTTTTTAATTTCAGTATTTTTAAATAAAACATATCTTACTCTTCCTTCTGGGAGTCAAAGCTTAAATTATGTGTCCCAACCCCCACCCCTATTTTATTCAAGGAAACATTGACATAGCTGAGAGGTCAAAGTGGGAAAATGAAAAACTCAATCTTCTTTTTTTTTAATCAGAGTGTTTAGGATTTCCATTTGACTTTGTTTTGAAAGTTAACCCTGTTCAGTTCTTTCAAGCATCCAAGAAAAAGACTGACCTTTGCTTTAAGTACAGGCAGTTGGAATTGTATACGTTGTTTAATTTTATGCTTGAGGTCAGCAACTTAGTAGCACTTGATCAGATTCAGATCATGAGCATCTTTCCTCTTTTCTTACCCTGGCAAGCTAGAGAGCACAGAGGACCACCCAAAACAAAACAATATCATTTGTAACATAATATTTGTCGGCCAACAGTGGTTGGGATTTTGACACAGTCCTGTCTTAAAGAACTTTTCCTGCAAAATGTCCAACTAATCATGAGTGTAGGGTAGGGATGTCCAAAGTCAAGCCCGGGGGCCAAATGCAGCCCGTTTTCAAATTCTCAGCGGCCCACGGCTTCTTCTCCCCACTGGCTCAGCATTTTACACATCCCGGCCAGCTGGCCCCTCCCCATACCGGATGGAGGCATTAGCCTTGCAGTTTTATGGTTTGTCTACCCTTCCTGCCTCTGTACATCCCCCCAGCCACCTGTCCAGCCTACACACGCCCAGCTCCATTGCTGCTGCAGCCTCCCCGCCTCCTTGTATGTTATAGAGACTCGTCCAAAGTCCGCCCGGGGGCCAATTGCAGCTGAACGACCGGCCCTTGCACATTTTCAACTCACCAAATCTGGCCCTCCTTGCAAAAAGTTTGAACACCCTTGGTGTAGGGGGTTGTTTTGTAGTTACTTTGACCTTTTGTTTTAAAAGGCTCTTAAGATCGATAACCATTGCATTCTACAGTACAGTAATACATTGGTACCTCTTAAGACAAATACCTCATAAGACAAAAATGCATAGGACAAAAAAATTCCCTATGGGATGCCTCGCAAGACAAAAAAAGTCTTCCGCATATACCCAGCCCCCCCCCAATTATTTTTGTCTTTATTCTAGCCTCCGGAACGGATTAATCCATTCCCAGTATATTCCTATGGGAAACTGTGTTTAATGAGACAAAATTTTCATAAAACGAAGCGACACATAGCCTCTGGAACAGATTGATCCAATTTCAATGCATTCCTATGGCATAACACATTTCATAGACAAAATTTTCTTAAAACAAATTGACCCATAGAAAGAATTAAATTTGTTTTAAAAGATACCACCGTATCTCGTAAGATGAATACCCTTCAAGACAAAAAAATTGTAAGACAATTTTTTCATAAGACAAATTGACCCATAGAACAAATTAAATTTGTCTTACAAGGTACCACTGTACTGTACTTTGATCAGGAATATGTACTTGTTGTGAAGACTTCATACATATGTGTTATGTTGAGTTATGTTGCATGTGACTTGTAATAACCCTAATAGAGTTTTCAAAGAGTGAAATGTTTAAGGAGTTATTTTACCATTTCCACACACATTCTGTGAATTTTGGTGGTTGAAGATGGTTTCAAACCTGGGCCTTCTGGCCCAGGTCCATCACTCGTTGCACTGTACAGCACTGGGTGCTTTGTATAGTAAGCACTGGAAATTTGCTGGGTTCACCCTGGACATTGACATCTACATTGTAACAAACTACTGCTGCCGTGTTGAAATGTATTAACATTATTATGGGTGTGATATTGCATGTTTGATTAGGTATCTGGGCTGCTCAGTATTAATACTACACAGTAGTGGTTTTTGCTTTTGTTCCTTTTAGAACAAGTTAACAGAATTAAAATAGCAGGTTCCCGTTCTTTCTAAGAGAACGGGGGTGGGGTGGGGACAACACCCCTAAACTAGTTGAACTCATTAGACTGAAACCAGATTGTAAGAGGAAAGCAGATGCACCAGCATTCCTTGGGCAATGGGATAAAATAAATGCACCGACTTTTTGTAATTATATTATAGTGGCTCAACATGCTCAAAGACAATTACAGTAAGACAAGCAAACATTTCTTCTAAATTTTGCTTTGATCAACAAGCAGTGTTTTGCAGTACAAGTAACTGGAGCAGATCACACAACTGCATGTGAGCCAATGGTCTCTCTTTCTCCCCCCTACTGGATTGTGGGCGACTGTCTGGAATGCTCCATCTCAGGCAGTCTCCAAAGTAGGGGGAGGAGAGAGGAATGGAGGTTTCTCTTGCACCAGCCAGGAATATTTTCAAAGGGGAGTGCAAGTTAGTTAGTTTTCAACATCCTTTCTTATTTTTCAAACCATTTTTATTTATGGGACAGCTAGTCAGGTGTGTAAAGGGCTACAAATTGCATTTTGTTATTGTGACATGAAAAACACAGAGCAAAATCCAGTTGTTAGTCCCAAGCAGAGCAGATTCCACAGCCAGGAACATAAACCATGATGTGGACATGGACTTCTAGCCAACTTCTTTTGTGAGTTTTGGCATTTTGGGCGTACAGTATGTGGTCTATGGGACCTCAGAACAAATAATCTGCATTTCCATTTTTTTTTAATGGGGAAATTTGCTTTCATATAAGAGTGTTTTGGTTTACAAGCATGTTTCCAGAACAAATTGTGCTCGTAAACCAAGGTATTACTGTATTTCAGTTTTCATAATGATTTTTCATTGTATTTCCTTCTCCTGTTGCTTCACTTACAGAGTTCCCCTGGGTTAGCTTTTACATATAAGACTGCATTCTTTCCCCCTTTCTATGGTGCCTTATACTGTAGTTTCCTTATGAGTCTAGACATAGCTGTGAATAACTGTTACTCTTTTGATAGCATTACAGTAACTGTAAAATCTGCTCTTTATATATATTTGTAATATATATTTTTATTGGGTCTACATTCATTCACTCTGTATATTTGTGTGCATGGGAGAGAGCACAAGATCACGAGATATCACATCAATATTTAAAATATTGTTCAAATGGTATTTTAATGTGTTTAAATTCTTAAGCTCTTTAGAGTTTAATCTGTTTGTGTATATATTGATCAAAATGAAGGGATAAAGATGCTCTTGCAAAATCAAGATGACAACATGAGAGTTTCCCCCCATGTGACTTTGCAGGGTCATTACACTCAGCACCTCTGCATTGCAACAGCAAGCTCGATTTTAGATGTCCCCACAGCAGTTCAAATTCATATCAAAATCCCTCTTTTAATCTGATGTTAGTACTGTGAACCAATTACACCATTTTGTTCTTAGTGACAACCTAAATTAATGAAGAGGCCAATCTTGTACTATTTGTGTGTTCTTGGGTGGGGAGATGTTTGTTATTATTTTTTACTTATTTATTGGATTTCTATCCCAACCAACTAGCTACAAGGCTACTCTGGGTGGTTTACAACAAAGTGCACAAGGTGAAGAAGTTTACCAAAATGCAAATGCTTGTGCTGTGTACAGTAAAAGAGATAAGCAGAAAATGAGATGGAATGAGTTTAGAGATGGAATGCATGAGAAACTGACGCAAAGATCTGTCAGTTTCTGTGCGTATTCAATATTATGCACTTTTGTGTGCTACTTGCTGGGTGGATAAATGCCCCACTCCCAGCTAGATTTTATTTTTGCTGATTGGTGTCTCATTCTTCATAGCCACTGAAAAAGTTTCCTTGTGGAGTAGGGGCGTGGCATGGGGAGGGCAAGGGGGTGGGGTGCCCCGGGTGCAGCAATTAGGGGGCGCCAAATCACCTACCGCCCCCCCCAGCATTTCCAACTCAGCCTGGCGCACTCGGGCCGCCCCTCCTCACCGCCACCGCCGCCACGTCAGTCTCGCCACCTCCCTGGACCTTGCTGCTGCCTTGGCCGCGGGGGTGCCCCAGCCCGGCCCCCCGCCTGACCGGCGGCATGTGAATGGCCCTGAGGTTGCCAGAGCCACTGCTGCTGCCGTTGTTGCTGCTGTGCTGGGCCATGGAGGGGGAGCAGGGGGCACGCCAGCCAAAGCAGCCGCTGCTGCAACTGGAAGCAGAGGGCGCCACCGAGGTGGAGTTGCCAGGGGCTGGCCGGACATGAGGGGGCAGCTGTAGCCCTCCTCCTACCAGGCCCTGCACAGCACCCTCTCCACCCTGGCGTTCCTCAACTTCTACTGGTGAGGCGGCGTGGTGGTGGTGGTGGGTCATCTTGGTGGGGCCGGACGTTGCAGCAAGAGGGCGGGGGGGGAATCACCCTCCCTGGCTTGGAGCTGCCTGGAGTGGGTGGGTGAGCTTGGCGGGGCAGCCTGGCTGAGCCCAGGGCCCTGCTGGCGGGGGGGGGGGCACCGTGCCCGGCTCTGTCTGGGGGGAGGGGCAGGCTGGCGCCGTGGAGGGGAGGGGATGTCATCCGAGCGACTTGGGCGGGCTGAGGGGCAGTGGTGGTGGGAGGGTGGGGGGGCCCTCTCTTGTGAGTTGGGGGGGCATAAAAACTGACTTTTGCCCTGGGCTATGTAAGCTCTAGTTACACCTCTGTTCTTGAGAGGGAGGTTTTAAAAATTAGATGAAGTCCACTCAGAAGGACCAGTAGTTTACCAATAACCTGGAAATAGATGGCAAAAATAACAAAGACAGAGCAAGCACCATTGCACTTTATATGAACTTTTCATATATTAGAAGCATGGGCTTTGATTTATGCAGCACTTTCAAGCTTGGATGGTCAGAGGAAACAATAAAAAAAAGATGCTTTCCTGCACAGCCATGTTCTGGTGTCACTATGTTAATTAAATTATGGGTAAACAATGCTGAGAGATTTGAATTACAAAGTTCATCTGGAGACAATTCTCTCCCCCCCCTCCCCCAAAGTCTGTGTTGCCCGTGGCAAGCCAAGGATGGAAATGGTACAATATTTTCTATGCTTGTGGTACCATTTGGGGCTCACAGGAACCCAGGAGTGTCTCTAGGACAAAACAGAGTAATGATAATAGCTCCCTTCTTGGAAAGGGAAATGCACCTTCAGCTGTTTCTAAACGAACATGGTAGGAATGTGAACTTGGAGCAGGGAAATAATTGTTTTCCAAGCGTAAGTGAATGGATTGCCAACAGGACTCCTTTCTTGATTACACTTATGGTACATATGGCAAGGTCTGCAACATGGCATTTCTCCAGGTCAAAATTACTTCTGAGAAGAAATACAAATAAAATAAGTGCAGCTCTGTCAAAATGGTTACCTAAATAACTAGAAGGCCCTAATTATATGTTGGATTCAGACTACCCTAGTGTTTGCAAACTGTAAATTTTACCAACAACATTTTTTTAAACGCTGCAGTGAAAAAGGAAATAAGTTAACATCAAGTTTTGTATGTTGGGTCACAAGGCAGAAACAACTTTTTTCAGGATCACTGAAGCTATTTCTAAATATTATTTTAGTACATGAAAATTTGTCATAATGTATGGCTCTGAAAAATATCTTTTTGATTATGTCATTTAAAAAGTTCTCACCAAGAAAAGCTGTGGCGAAAGGGAAAAGGTCTTGCAATATGCTAATTCAATTTATTTGTATGTTGAATCCACTTCATAGTCCAGTTAATATGGACAAATCAAAAGAGTGACATGCATATCATCATCATCATCATCATCATTCTTCCTTTATTTTCCTTATTAGGGAAATTTATACTTCTCTTTATCAAAGTGTTTGTTTTACATTTGTTAAAAATGAAACAAATACTGTAGTCTGATCCCCCTAAACTTCCTCTTCTTACATACTAGCTGGGAACTTCCTTTCTGAATAGAAAGCTAAGATAAGTGAAGTGCTTGGGTTTTGTAACCACCCCCAACACCAAATGTGTTGTACAGTACTGTATGTGAAACATGGATGAAAAACTCAGGTCTACATCCATCCATCTGCATGATCTATTTATTTATTTATCTGCTTGATAAGGTTATCCTGAACAGACAGAGCATCGGCTGGCATTATGATAGTCTAGTTGCAAAAAATTTTTATAAATGGTGATCCCCTTGAGCCCTCTACCACACAGTACACTGTGGATATGTAGAAAAAGGCAGACCTCCTATCATTTCTGTTAACTCACTGTGTTTCAACAGAGACGTAACTACTTTGACTGATGATAGCACCCAAACATGTTGAAGGCGGTATTTTCACTGCTGGGGTAGAGAGCCTCACATCCAGTCTGTGGGCTTTCTGTAGGTTAGCCATTACAGTATTAGAGTAGGATTAAGTAGGATGCTGAACTGAATCCATGATCTGATTGAGAAGTACTCTTATAGAGTACTTTTATTTTGATTTTATGTTCTCCCTGCAAGGTTGTGAAAGATAGGTGGGTGGCAAAAGGAGTTGAAGATTTTAATAAATGCATACTGTGTAATGTGCTAATGGTTTCCCTTCATTATCTACATAATGAAGGTCTGACCATAAACACTTGCTAGGGACTGTTGGTTTCAATATAGGCCTGACAAGGATTTCTTGATTGAACCCACTGAAAGCATCACTTTGGCCGCATGTGGGAGGATTTTCTGGTTCACGTTCTTTCATTTCTGATCACATTGTGGCTGAAAATGTGTGATAAAATCCACCTTGCTTGGGTGTGTCCTTACCTGATGTTGACCAGCTAGGAATCTCTTTGCTCTTTTAGCAGGTTTAATTTACAGCTCTAGGAAAACAAAGGATAAATGTGGATTCAACAGGATTAATAAGGAAAGGTGATGTGTGGTGTTTTTCCAGAAGTTAGAAGTTTTACAGCCCAGAGAGGCTGTTTTCTCTCTGTGCCCCCCACCTGCTCACTAAACCTCAAAGTGCATCCGAATTCAAGTAATATAGCTAATAAATCAGAGCATGCTCCTGTCACTGAAGATTTAAATTAATGACATCTTTTCATATTATGGGCGAATAAAAGAGGGAAGATTGAAAGAGAGAAAAATCAGGACGCTTAGTATGTCCAAGTGACAGATCATTCATCCCCATCTCCTATTTCTTCTGCTTAAAAATGTGGGTTAAAAATGCCAGAATTAGGGGACATCCACTCAAACTGAGGGTTGGGAGAGAAAGAACAGACAAAAGAAAATACTTGTTTAACCAGTGTGCTGCTAGTCTTTGGAACTCCCTGCCACATGGTGTGGTGATGGCATCTGTCCTGGATGCCTTCAAAAGGGGATTGGACAGAGTCCTGGAGGAAAAGTCCATCACAGGTTACAGACCATGATGGGAATGTGTAATCTCCAGGCTTAAAAACAGGCCAGATGCAGGGGAGTGGTATCAGGAGTCAGATACCTAGTCTTGTGCACTCCCAGAGGCATTTGGTGGGGCCACTGTGAAATACAGGCAGCTGGACTAGATGGGCCTTAGGCCTGATCCACCATGGATTTTCTTATATTCTTATGTTCTAAGTGTTAATAGTATATATCTATGGGAAATTAATTTGAATCATGTTATATTTCATCATAGAGAGCTTAGATGCCTTAAAAACATCCGATCTCACCTGATTTCGGAAGCTAAGCAGGGTCGGCCCTGGTTAGTACTTGGGTGGGAGACCACCAGGGAATACCAGGTGCTGTAGGCACCTGGAGTAGGAACTGGCAAACCACTCCAGTATTCCTTCCAAGAAAACTCCATGGTCATGGGGTCACAAAGAGTCGGTCACGACTGTAATGAGACAACACACACACACACACACACACACACACACACACACACACACACACA
>JAHTLZ010000204.1:68903941-68968520 GCA_023846285.1 Phrynocephalus versicolor
ACACACACACACACACACACACACACACACACACACACACACACACACATTTCATCATGCTTATTTTAACCTAGTAAGTATAGCTATAAGTACACATACACGAAGAATAAAGCTTGGTAAAATGACAGAACTAGAAAGAGAAAAATTCAGTGAAATGAAAGGGGAGGAGAAATGTATTTAATGTTAAAGGAGGTGAAGGAGAAGAGTGCACTTTAGTAAATGTTTATGCACTGAAGGAGACACAAGAGGAATTCTATGTTACATTATTAGGCCAATTAGACAAATTAAAGAAAGATTTGTAATAATGGTTGGGGACTTTAATATTATTATAAATAAAAAAGAAGATAAATCATACCAGCAAAACGTGGAAAAGATAATGAGTTGATGAAAAAGAGACTAGTGAGATGTGTGGAGAGAAATGAAAGGAAAGGGAAGGAAATTTACATATTATTCAGCAGTTCACAACTCATATCCAGTAACAGATTATTTGTTTGTTTCTAAGGATACTTGGCCAAGGATAAATAATATGCAGATGGAAGTAATACAAATATCAGACCATGCAGATGGATTTGTCACCATGATGGTTGCAGAAAAAATTACTGAGATGAGGGATGTGAATTGCTTTATGCAATGAGATTAATCTATTACTGCATTCAGTTCATTGTGCTGTGTTTTCTATAGATACTGCTTTGATGGTAATGACAAAATAGTCTTGGTATTCCTGTGAGCAGATGTGAGTGCATGTAATATTTGAATGTACACACACATACTTTTGCTGGATTTTGGAATGAATTTCCTGCTCAATATCTGTTGCTTTATTGCTTTTTTGCTTATAAATATTATCTTTTTTAATTTCAGGACTTCTTAGTAATGGGCAGTCTAAAGGATTACGACCGGGGTCTGAACAGCTAGAGAATGAGAAAGATGATGCATCACAGGTGTCCTCAACAAGCAATGACATTAGTTCTTCAGATTTTGAAGAAGGGCCATCAAGAAAAAGGTCAGATTCTCCTAAAATTCAATAATCCTATGGAATGTACCTTAATAAAGCTAATAATGGTACCATTAATGTCAAAATGCCTAGATACATCCAGTAGACGTCTAGTGAATAAGGTGTGTGAAAATGTAAACCTATCAGATGTGAGGACTTCGTTGTGGGCTTATTATGAAGCCCTGAAAATGTCATGGTTTCTCAGTCTTGCTTTCCTGGCTGTGGGATATTCTAGCTGAAAGAGTTAGCAAAACAAACCCACACAATTACACCTGTTAATGTTAATAATAATAAAAATTTGTCATTTTACTGTGAAAATTCAGAATTACATTTTATAAAAATCCATTTCTGTTTCAATACTGTAAAAACAGTGCTTATTTTGTTTGGATATGAAACTGTTTCAATGGCCTAGGTTTGTTTTAAGCAAACAGCCCCTTTAAGGCTTTCCATGAGTCTTCTGTTCATTTTTCAAATTATTTTATTTTTGTGGTAACTAACATGTTAAACAAAATATGTAGTCACACTCAGTATTCAGATCCCTTGAAGACAGTTGTCCTTGTCATTGTATAGCTTAAGTACAAATAATGTAATTTTACAAGAGAGAACTGTTAGTGTCATTACATTTCATTTACTTGGAATGGAACCAAAAGACAAGAGTTTCAAAGACATAGATAATCACTGAGTGTTTCCTGTACAGGGGGCCTCATTATGAAGATTTTGGCTATTTTCAGTAGGAGGTTACTCTGAGATAATAATGTGACAATTATCCTCCTGTCTGTCAGCTTTAGAAATCCAGTAATAAAATCCTTGTTGACCCTCATCACCAGCTTCTTCCTAAATGCGCAGAATGTCAGCTAAGATGGAAGGGCCCTGACAATTTCGTACAGAAAATATGCCAAAAGTACAGGACAATGTACTTTTAGCATATTTACTTAATAAAAGGGTATTTCTTGTATTAAGGTAAGAAGAAAATTGGATGCTTGAGAAAAGTTGGCTTACTAAAATGGTGTGTAATGTAGCCCTCAGAGCAAAATGTACTTTATAAAGATTACTCGGAGCTCAAAGTGCTCTCCTGAAGGATTATGTTTTCAGGCACAGAGTGGAGGGAATACCCATATTAGTTAAGGAAAATGAAATCTATTTGTTGTTGTGCATGTCCCATTCCTCTGTGTGTGTGTGCAAAAGACAGATGGAGAAATTACTTAACATTGCCTGTACATAAGCTTCAAAAATAACAAAGGGAGCTCAGCACTTTGACACTTCAAATAACATAAACTCATATAAGAAAGCTCTAAACCCCAAAATATTCATTAAAATGGCAAAGTGTGAGAGGCTGTGTTGCAAGAGAATATTCTGGAATTTACTGTCAGTATTTCTCTTTTCTCATTTCCTTACCACTTTATGGGTTGTTGTTGTTGTTGTTGTTGTTGTTGTTGTTGTTGTTTGTTCTTTATTGCACATTTATTCTGAGCTTTCTGCTCTCCTTGGGACTTCTTAGCTGAAGAGGAAGATGCAATAGTGGCTAACTTGGTTTCCCTCAGTTATGGCATCCCCAGCTGAAAGTATAAACAAAAAATGAGGAAAACTGAAAGGGAGGAGAAGACTCCCAGTTTAATTACAGGCTCTTGCTTTGTTATTGTTGTTGTAAAAGTAACTGATGAGTTTTAATTAAAAATATGGTTGGCCAGTTGGCTGTCCTTGGGCTAGTTAGGGACTGCCAGATAATTTTCTCTCTCCCTAGTAGACCTATTAATTAATTATTAATTATGCACTGTCAAGTTGATTGTAACTTATCGTAACAGAGCCTGGATTTTCTAGGTATAAAGTGCTTGGGCTTGAAATAGAGTACACCCCAAAAATGTATACATTATAAACAACAAAACTTCTCAGATTAATTAAATAAACATGCAAAATTCATGGGCGTATTTTAACTTTTCAAATTCTGTTCTAGGATGGGTTTTAATCTTTTCTTGCTGTAACTGTGAGGTAATTTTGTTGCTTGAAGAAACATCAAGTAATACAATAATAATTGTAAAGCATTATTTATTTAGATTTTGTGCATGGTGCCTTGGCATGCCTGACAGTAAATGCTTCAATATTATGAAACCTGTACTGACAGGCTTTATGGTTGATGTCTGAGAATTCATGTACCGGTTTGCTCTTACCAAAGCCTGAAAGTGGAATTACCTACAGTAGTATAAAAGTGGTCTACTTGTGACTTAATAATAACTAGTGCAGTGTGCTAAAACAACAATTATAGTAACATTCCTTCACAAATCTGAAAATTCTGGTCTAGTCCTTAATTACCAACTAGTAGATTTAATAATCAGCCATATGAGATTCTGTTTTTCTATACCCTTCCTTCCTTCCTTCTTTCCTTTTTTGTTATCGTCTCCTCAATTTCTTTGGTGCTTATATGTATAATAAAATATCCTCAATAGGCTTTGCAATGTAATGTGCAAGCAATCATGGTTCTTTCCTCTGATTTCTATCTACTTTACATTTGGTAAGCTTTGCCGCCTAGTGGATGAAATGTTCCTGTGCAGTTTGGAGCTAGGCATGCTGCCAATTGAAATATGCATTTAATCAAGGAGCATGCCAAGCCTAGGCTATCAAGTGATTTTCTCACTCCTAGAACTAGCATATGTGTTGCTCTTGGTTTTCTAGTACCGCCACATGTGCTGTATGTCTTGTTGCTACTATGCACACTGGAGTATGTCTTAGGGTTCGCAGAGATAATGAAGTAAAGATTTTTGAGATCCATGTTGAATAAGCAAATCAGACTTAAAAGAATCCCAATTAATTGACCATTGAAGGGGCTTCTGCGTTAGCCTGTTCTCTGTGCACTCAGGAATTGCACATGGATGTGAGGCACGTTGAGTTGTTATAAAAATACTTGCAGCTCTTGTTTTAAAGATTGCTAAGACTACATGTGTGAATAGATTTTGAGCCCTTAGAAGTTCTAAATACATACTCAGCCGTGTTTAAAAATGCTATAGGGAACAAAGCATTTTATTTGCTTTCTACATTAAGTAGGCCATTTTAAGGGTCTTTGTATTGGAAGAATTTTAGAATGGCTACCCTTCTGTAGAAGCTGCCTAGATGCCCTAAGCACATCCGATCTCGCTTGATTTTGGAAGCTAAGCAGGGTCGGCCCTGGTTAGTACTTGGATGGGCAACCACCAGGGAATACCAGGTGTTGTAGGCACCTGGAGTAGGAACTGGCAAACCATTCCAGTATTCCTGCAAAGAAAACTCCATGGACATGGAGTCACGGAGAGTCCATCACGACTGTAACGACATAACACACACACACCCTTCTGTAGAGCAGGTATGTACTGTAGTTCTTTCCGTCTGTCAAGTAAAGGGAAACCAGAAATTCTGTCAAATGGCTTGGAGTTTTTAGTTGATTGATGAGTCACTTATTTATTTATTTATTTATTTATTTATTTATTTATTTATTTATTTATTTATTTATTTATTTATTTATTTATTGCCCGGCCACTTCTCTACGGGCATACTCAAGATGAGATGCCAGTTTCTTTAATACATGTGTTCCTACTATGATGTTTTCAGATCTTGTCTAACGCAAATGAGCTTGTGCTTGTTCAGTGATTTGGTCAGCCCAAGATAAGCACAGGATTCATTTGTGAGTTGGTTGAACAGTTGTAAATATTTTGAAGCTGTTTTTATGTGTAGGGGTAATATTTTGCTACCATTATCCATTGCAGTTTCTGCCCCCCCCCCAACACCTTTCTGTTTTTAACAACAAAAAGATGTTCTTGAAAATGTTTCCTTTGCATGCTAACTCACACTTGCTGAGGCTGTACACAAAGATGAGGATGTACACATATTAGACAGAGAAGATAGGTGGTTTGAGAGAGGGGTCAGTAAAGCGATTCATGTGAGCATTGCAAACCCCTCTCAAGAGAGGTGGGGGGCTCAGGCACAGTCTATTTGCTACTTATCAGGCAGTGATTTCAACAATCCCCAGGGGAAAAAAACAGACTGTAAGATGGAGGACTCACACTAGCTGTCCTCAGACTGACGAAGCTGTTTGGATGAGCAGTGAAACGTTTCACTCTCGCAAAAAAACAAGTCCAGTTGCCATGACTCAACTTCCAGATAAACTCACCTGGGTGACTGAGAATCTTCACAGACTTTGCTGAGGCTCTGGAGTCACTGCCACCCTCTCTTGGAGCAACTGAGATTTAAAAAAGAGAGGGGGGGGAGGTAAGGGTCATTTCCAGTTCCATTGAAAAAAACGCTCTTGAAAAGCTGTTGCTGTTCAAGCCTGAGGCAGGCCTGAGATCCTTGAAGGAGCCTGTATAAATTACAAATTGCTGCTTTCCCAGGCTTCAGGGGTGGTGAGTTATTTCTGCCCCATGGGGTAGGCAGTGCAAGCCCCATCTGGATATGTCACATCAGCAACTTGTTGGGAGGATGATATAAGTCAGGCCTGCCCAACAGGTAGACCGGGGGCTACCAGTAGCCTGCAAAGGGTTCAAAAGTAGCCCGCCAGCCATCAATAAAAAAAATGTGAGGGGATAAGTTTTCCACCTCTACCTCCCCCACCCCAAGGGCCACCACTGCCCCAGCAAAGCTCAGGGTCTGCCAGCCCACTGTCTCAGCCGAGCGGGGCAGTTTAAGGACCATGGCACACTCCCCTGCTCTCCCTACCGGCCAGATCATCGGCGTGCCACTGTCTCGTGACCAAATGAGTTGTTGGTGCAGAACGGAGAAAGTGGAGTGGAGGGGACAGCAAGGGGCAGGGTGACATCCCCCTCTTCTCCCCCCTGGAGAATTCCTTCCTCCCATCCTCATCCTCCTCCTCCCATCCCACAGCTGCCTCACAGAGACTGTGACCTGCTGCTCCTCCTGCTCCCCTTCTGAGCCATTCCCTCCTCCTTGCGCAACCATGGTGATGTTGGCCCATCCCAGCTGCACAGAGAACATGGCAGAAGTGAGGGAGAGCTATGGGCGACAGCAGCAGTGGCAGCGAAGGGTGCTTGGGTCAGTGGCTCAAAGACATTTTAAACGACCCACTGCTTCTACCCCCTATGCACCATCGTTAGTCGGGCAAAACCCTATTTTGCTCGTAAGGTGGGGGGGACAATGGAATTGTGCTCGGAAGTCGGGATTCTCAGTTGACAGGCTCATCGGAAGTTCAGGTACCACTGTATCTTGTTGCACTTTGCCTGCAAGAACCTATTAGTGAACTTGGTTGAATGAGTAAGCCAGGTACAGAAGCGAGAGAGTGTCACTCTTAGAGTGCTTGATTTCTTCATTTCCTTGTGGCTTAATGTTGTCCACTAGTAGAACATCTTTCTATTCCACACATCAAAGTACTTTATGAGCTGTTAAGACTCACAAAAAAACCCTGTAGGGGATTAGATCTATAACAGAGGGATTGTCCTATCAAATCTTCAAATGTCATCATCCACAGCAGTACCGGGCATGATACTTAGAAAATGCTCAAATTCGAAAGACTTTCCTATAGTCAAAATAATGATTATGAGTCTTCCACAGGGACAATTTATCTTTGTAGTTTTACAAAGAACTCTCTAAGCACCTACTGTATAAACTATAAAGTGCCTTAATCCTCTTCAAGTGTGTGTATGGAATTGTTGACTTGTAATGAGTGTTTAAATAATAGAATTCATTCATTGGAGAGTACAATGTGGATAAAGCTGTGTAACACACTCAAGTTACATTTGAGACCCATCACTGATTCTCCCCCCATCTCTCTCTGTGTGAGCACACGCATACATGAGAAGGCATAGAAAGTGAGAGAGTGAGTGAGTGAATGAGTGAGTGAGAGAGAGAGAGAGAGAGAGAGAGAGAGAGAGAGAGAGGAGAGCACTTTCCCAAAAGTAGGAAATTGGACTTGAGATATGGTGTTCAGTTTGGTGTTGAAAAGCCACATCTTAGGTTCACAATGATCTAGCAAAACATGGAAAGAATATTAATGCAAACCTATCTAGGCATCACACAGAATTCTTCGCTAAATATATTTTGGCTTTATTTCAGCCGATCCTGTCAAGGACCAGTCTTGTGCCCATCCTGGCATGGAGTCCTTGGCTCCAGAATCTGTCTCAATACAGGCCATACTTTGGTCAACTTTGATAGTGGTGGTCTCATAGGCAGCACATTCACCTGTCACTTTTGCCATCTCCCGGGCCACCACTTCGCCGGCCGTGTCTGTTTCCATGGGTGATACTCACTTTCAACCTGTATCCCCGTTGGTTGCCTTTGCCCAGAAGGCTAAGAAACAGCATAAAGAGAAGAAACGAGACCATAAGCGTGTTTGTCTTTCGGATTTGACCAAGCCTTCACCAGCAGGTTTGGTCCCAACTTCGGCACCTGCTTCCACCTCGACCACACAGATTTCGGTCTCTGCTGCACCTTTGATCCCACTTGTAAAGCAGGTGTCAATTCCTGTCTCGATACTGAAGATGCTGTTGGTATCGACATCTACCACTGCTGGTCTCCACCCTCCAGTACCAAGTATGAAGCACAAGCTTTTGGGTTCATCTGTTGTTGCCCGTTCTTCTAAGCGGTCTCCACCTTCTGTACTGATGCCTCCACTCCCATAGTTTTTGCTTCGCTTCAGTGGGAAGCAGTGGATGATTCAACTGTCAGATTTGTCTGCGACTGAGCAGCTTTCACAGCCTTCCACTTAGAATCTGCCTTTGGATTCAGAGGCTTCTTCTACATCCAGTGATGATTCCGAGGGACATTTAGCTCACCTTGTTACTACTCTGGAGTCTTGATAGCGAGGAGCGTTCTATTCCATCTTCTCCTGAAGCCTTGCGAAACTATTGACTTTGTTCTGAGGATGGCTAAATCAATCGATCTTCCTGCACATTACCCAAAACTGAGGCATATTAACCATATATTTTGGGAAGATCTTGACAGAGGGTGCAGCTCCTGTTCATTTAGCCATGATCCCATCACTTTTGTCCATGGCTGAGGAATGTTTTTGAAAGATTTCATTGTTCTCTGTCTAAAGGAAGATTGAGGGACTAGATAAGGTGCATGATGATAAGGCATCTTACCTTTCCAAACATCCACACCCGAATTCTGTGGTAGTGGTGGCTTTGCAAGTGCAGTCTCACACTAAACAAGACCCTATTCCTCACTCCAACGAGGGTAGGTAGCTGGACATGGTGGCTGACAACATATACAACTTCTCTTCAAGATTGCAAATTATCAGGGAGCCATGGGGGCATACCAGAGGGAGCTAGTCTCTCATCTTCAACCATTCCTGGACCATATCCCTGATGATAAGAAGCCAGAGACATCCACCATTTTCATGGAAGCAATGGCTCTAGCAGCACAGCATATGAGATCATCTAAACATGCATTTGACTGCACATCTAAGGTCCTTGGAGCTACCATTGGTCTACACAGACATGCATGGCTGCATGCTACCATCTTGTCAGAAGAGCATAAAACACAGATCGAGCAGTTACCCTTTGAGGCTGAGGGTCTTTTTAACCCTAATACTGATGACTTGATGGAGGACTATCATAAAAAGCAAAAAACTGCTAAACAACTGAACATCCTGCCTCAACTCCAGCAGCGCCCTTTTCGTTTTCAGTTGAAGCACACTAGATTTTACTCCAGCTTTCAGTCCTTCTCCAACTCTCAGTCTTCCTATAATAGACAACCATCCCGTGACCACTCCTCTCATTCCAGCTCCTTTCCTACTTATGCCACATCAAAGACGAAGAAGACAAAGTCAGATTCATCCTGCTCTTCAAAATCCAGAGATAGGAGGCAGAAGGATGATTTCTGATGCCTCTTTCCAAATCCGCCTGGCACCCTTCCTTCCAGCATGGCAGGCCATCACTACGGACAAGTGGGTTCTATCTATCATCACTCAAGGTTATCACATAGAGTTTGAATTCCTTCCACCTCTGGGGAACTTCGTTTCAATCGCCCCCCTCGGAGTACCTGCTTCAGGAAGCATCCTCACTTCTTCGCAAACATGCCATCCTACCGGTCTATCATTCTCCTGTTCTTCACGGTCACTATTCCAGATACTTTACTGTTCCAAAAAAGGACGGTGGACTCTGTCCTATCTTAGATCTCAGGATTCTCAACATGTTTCTTGTAACAGTAAAATTCAGAATGGTAACCCTGGAAAAGATTATCCCCCTTCTATGATGGGGAGATTGGTTTGGCGTTGTGGATTTAAAGGATGCCTACTTTCACATCTCTATCCACCCATCTCACTGTCAATATCTGAGGTTTGCCATAGATGACAACATCTTCGAATAGTCCGCTCTGCCATTTGGTTCGTCTATGGCTCCAAATGCATGGCTCCCATAGCTGCATACCTCAGGACTCAAGGTATTATCATCTTCCCATACCTCAACGATTAGCTGGTTGTCTTTGAATCTGAGGATCAAGCCAACAAAGATATCTGCTTTGTCATTCATACCCTTGCCAGATTGGGTCTTCAAGTGAACAAGAAGTCGGTACTAACTCCTACACAGGTCGTATCTTACATCGGAGTGACTCTGGATTCCACATGAGCTTTGGCCTTCCCTCCCTCCCTCCCAACGACTGCATTCAGGACATCTGTCGCTCCTACCTCATGCTCAGTTGGAAGTTCTCATGGTCCAAAGGTTCCTAGGCCTTATGGCTTCCATGACTTCAGTACTGCCCCACGCCAGGCTGAAACTCCAGATGCTTCACCTTTGGCACCTGTCTCATTTTGACCCATTGACAGACCCACCATCCAAGCTTCTTACAGTTCCCCCAACCTTCCACAACATCTTACCTGGTGGATGAAACACTCCAATCTTTCCATCGCCTGTCCATTCTAGTTCTTCACCAGCTCATGAAACCACCCTTTAACCTTTGGCCACATGTGACCTTCATCTGCTTATGTTGAAGACTGTCTTTCTCCTGGCCATCATGTCGGCTAGACGCTCTAGCAAACTCTGTGTGCTTTATTGTGAACAGCCTATTCTAAGATGGGTGGTATAAAAATATAATAAATAAATAAAATAAATAAATATAAATATTGTTTTACCTACCTTTTTTCCTGTGCTGTCCACACCTTTCAAAAGACACCTCCATACGTTGGATGTTAGGAGGTCTCTCGCTTTTTATACCTCCAGAACTGCTCCTATAAGATCAACAAAGATCAACACAAAAACTGTTCATTTGTTACAACCCAAATTCCAAGGGGTCTTCTGTTTCTTCACAGCGATTTTCACGCAGGATTGTTTCTACTATTCATTTGGCTTACCAGTTGTCTAAATTGCCACTGCCACATTCTGTGAAAGTTCATTCCACAAGGGCTATTTCTGCTTCTGTGGCCTTTCTCAGGGGTGTGCCTCTCGAGGACATTTGTAATGCTGCTACATGGTCCCAGCCTCTGACTTTTGTCAGACATTGCAGGATGGATGCTCTCATGAGGTCTGCTGCCACCTTTGATAGGGCTGTCCTCTCTTTTGTGATGGCGTGACTTCTGTCCATCCTGTTAGATTGCTTTAATCAGCCATCTGTGTGGCTTCACGAAGGCCACGATGGAGCAGAACCGGTTACTTGCCTGTAAAGGTGGTTCTTCTACTGGACCTTTGTGAAGCCATACAACATCCACCCTCCTCCCCTCAGATCGTCACAGTATGTCTGGTAGTTACCTGTCATGCTTGCGGCTGTGAGGGAATTGAGGTGTTTGGGTGGGAAGCCTCTCACACATGCTCAATGTGAGGGGGCGGAGTTTAACGAACTTTCCTATTGCTAGGGAAGTCCGATCTTTGCGCGTGCATGCTGGGAAACCCATCTGTGTGGCTTCACAAAGGTCCAATCAAAGAACCACCTTTACGGGTAAGTAACCGGTTATTTTGTAGCTACACAATCCCTGGAAAAAGACTGTGGCAAACCTGTTGTAGTACTTTGTACCTAGAATATCCTGGAAAAGGTCGCCCCTGTGATAATTTAGAATAATGCAAGCTGCTATGTAAATTTTGTGTTTTATTAATAGCTTGGTATCTCCAGTTTGCTGCCTGCCCTCCTGCCTAACATTTCTACCTTCTCTAGAGAAACAGCAGCCAAAGTTCTAACAGAAGAGTAATTCAGAACACAGGCTTCATTAGCAGAAGCAGAATATCAGTACTGTAGATTTTAGAGACAGATAAAGGTGGAACAAGCAAGAAGGAACATCACTAAGTTTATGGAACAGAAATAAAAGAATGTCAGAATGCATTTCAGTTGAATGTATTTTTGTTAAACTGTCTCAGTGCTACTGTAGTATTGGTCTTTTGATTTTAAATTAACCCAGACCCACTGAAAGAGGAGGCAAACCTATAGTTGAAGACAAAGGCCCTTTCTGCTTTTCTGCAACATAGCTTGGTTGTGATTTAATAGGCTCTGTTCCTGTGGAACCCTGGCTTATCAGGACATTCAAAACCCAGCAATGTGGTATGATAACTGAGCTGCTTCAGAAAGCAGTCAGGTGGAAATTAGTCCACATGTGAATGAGATCTGTGTGAGAAACTGCTTTCTGAAATGGTTTTAGCTCTATTCACAGGATATTTCAAAAACTGCAAGTGGCCAAAAGCATTGCAGGGGGCTGCTTTGTTCAGCATGTTTACTCAGTAGACTTGCCATACATACAGTATATGTACAGTGGACCCTCGTATAAGAAACATAAAATCTCTACAACATAAACAATTCCGGAGATAGGAATAACATAATTTCATTTAGAACAAATTAATTCCTTTATACAAGGTACCACTGTACTTGCATTTTTCAAGTGGCTACTGCACCATCCTCAAGGTAAAGTATATTATCTCTACTAGGCATAAGCATAGTTTGTGTGAGTGCCGATTGCATAAAGTAATGACTGTTAAAGATCCTGTAAGTGACTATTTCCTTACGTGGATTTCCAAAGAACATCCTGAACAGAGATGGACAATATACAATAGTCAGAATCCAGGGGTATGCTTCCCAAATGGAAGCACCTGTCACGAACGGCCCACTTTCCCACCTGTAAACCACCACCACCCATGTACCTTAACAGCCTGCTCAGTGAGTTTGAATCTTTTGTTACTGAAAACTAACTGGAAGGCAGAAAAAAATCCTGACGGTATTTTGAAAATAATGTTGACTTTTAGACCCTAAACTGCAAGTAGAATCCACCCTATTGTTGCATTTCAAAGTTGGTGTCCTCCTTGATGAGTCATGATCCCCTAAATGAAGAACTCAGAATCAAAGAAGGATAAATATCAGTACCTGATCCCAAGCTGCACCATTTGAGACTCAGTAAGCTCTGGATATCTTGCCAGGGATATCCACAGAAGGCTTGAAAAGCCTCTTGTTTTGGCTGCCTGCCAAACAGGACAACAAGACACAGGGCTGAGATGTGTCAGGTACCTGGTAGGATGCGATGTAAGGCTAGTTGTCTCCTTTCATGGCTTGGTGGGTCACAGTTTTATTGCACAGCAGGCCACATTTAATCTTGTTTGAGTCATTGAACCAAAATACATTAATAGGCTTCTGACCCACCTCCACCCTGAAAGTGAGAACAACTGTGACTTCCACCTCAAATGCAGGTGAATTCTACAATATGAAACAAAGTATGCCACAAGAATAGAGTAGAATAGGAGAGAGTGCCCCAGTGTCAAACTTGTGTTGTGTTTCCAAACGTAATGTGGGTTCTGAAATGCTGTTTCTTCTCAGGATCAAGGTGATTTTGACTTTCAGAGTGTAGTACGGCTAGTAGTATTTGTGCAGTGACTTTGTAATGTCATGAAGCTGTTCGTTATGCTTTACGATTTGCAGCAGCCTGAGTACTAGATACTAAACTAAATAGAAGCAGAAGGGGCTTTGAGCAACAGCACTGTAAGTTGGTTCACAAACTGGGTCATGAAGGACTCCGACTGGGAAGGGGATGCAAGAATGTGAGGTTTTCATTAAGCTCCTTAAAATAAGTTTTAAGGAAATGTCTGATGCTGTTTCTGGAATTCAGGATTTTGCAAGAAAAATATTTTTGTTTATTTTTCATTTGACATAATTTTATTATGTTTTTGTGGTCCGTGTGGTTAAATGTATGAATTGATTTTTATATTGTTAAAAATGTTGGATTATGGTGATGGGAAAGTAACAAGAGACACAAAAGTTTCTAAAAAATCAGAAGGGGTAGAGAGGCTGAAAAAGTTTTTGGAACTCCCAAAGTAGCACTTTCAGACAAACTAAACCTCTGTTCACAAATAATGTACTTCTTCAATTGCCATGTCCTCGTAGATCATTGGCAATCAGTACCTTGAACTGGTTTCTATCTAAAGCTATTCTAAATGGAGCAGCTGTGCTCACTACGGACCATTTGCTTAAGTTCTTATACCAGAATGTTCTACACCCCAGGCCGTGCTTTCCAACTGTTTTTTCTTGAAGGATAAAATACTGCAATTTATTGAAAATTTCTAGCTTTTTATTTATGTGTTGAAAAGTAAAATATGGTCTTTCACATTCTCATCTAGCTGAGTCACCTTGGCAGAGGAATCATTTGTTGTATATGTTGTGGTCAGATTGCGCAGCTCCGTTCATCAGTCAAATTTTACTTACTGTTGTCTACAACATGATTAACAGGCAGACTATTTGACCCTATATATAAGGCCCATCTCTTGTTTCTAATTTACAGTATGATTACATACTGCCAACAGCTCTTGAAACTATGTTTATATAACCAGAGCTGGATTCCCTTGAAAATAGAAAGAATTGCTATTGTATTGTGCTTGGTGACTAATCCATGTATCGTCCAAAGTGTTGACTACTGGTGCTTCCAGTGGCAATTCAGAGCAGTCTTTAAACCCAATTCTAGAGAGTTGAATTTGACTCATGAATGTGGAAGTCCAGTTCAGAATCAAGCTAAGAGCCATAAAAGGTGTTTTGAATACTTTTTCAGGTTCTTCAAATGGTAATTTCAAGGAAAGCAGGGTATTAGGAGTAAGGTAAGACCTAGATTTGAAACATAGGTAGTACTATTGCACTTTTATGTGTGAGGTTATTAGAATCTTAGAGTCAATAATTTGTGTTAAAACCTTTTAGGAAAAAAATGAACTGGCACTTAAATGCTAACAAAAAGTCAGTGGTCAAAATCCTATTGTGTTTTTACAGTGGTTTAACCTCACCAGTTGTTGTTATCTCAGTCCACAACACCAAAGAGGCATACCAAATGTCACTAATACAATTTGGGCCACCATTTAATCAAATGATTTTAAAGAATTGTTCTAGACTCATTGGCCCAAATCCTGTAAGGCGAGGTCTTCCAATGCAGTTAGAATGGTATCATCAGGAACAGCAGAGTGCTGCTGTCTAAGCAGCGGACCTCAAAGTTATCAAACAGCGTGCTGGTCCACCCCCCCCCCAAGACACCACTGGGGGCTAGACCACAGTAAAAAAAAAGGCCAACATGGAAAAAAGGGGGGAGGGAGGGGCAATTGGGTGGAGCCCCCCACAATTGGCCCCATGATCATTGTATCTCCAGGGCCCCAGCAATGCCTCCTGCTCCAGATCACTACCCTGAGGTGCCACCGCTGGGATCCCTCTGATGTGCCTCTTTCTCCTCCTCCTCCTCCTACAGTGGCAGTGGCTGGAGCGGCTCTCCTTCCTTCCTTCCTTCCTTCCTTCCTTCCTTCCTTCCTTCCTTCCTTCCTTCCTTCCTTCCTTCCTTCCTTCCTTCCTTCCTTCCTTCCTTCATTGCGTCGGGAAGTAGGTGGCAGCCCAGGCAAACTCAGGCCCCTCATCACCTTCTGGGCAGCCACTCAGGATGAGGAGCAGCAGCCGCAGCAAGGGCAGCAAGGCTGGTGCCACTGCACGCAGATCCAGCCATGTGCCCTGGCCATCACGTCCTCATTGTGCCCTGGAAGGAAAGTTGACTCCTCTCTTGGCCTGGCCCAGCCCGCCATGACTTGCTGCGCTGCAAATGAGGGAGGGAGGGAGGGAGCAAGGGCTGGGAAGGAGGGAGGGGAGGCAGGAAGGCATGCCCAAAGCCACCTGCAGCCCGCTCACTGGCCGAGTCTAGCCAGGCTGCGGTTCTCTCTTGGCTCGCCGGCTTGCCCATCACCAACCGGGGACAAATGAAGCCCTGCCAGCCTCCCAGGAACCAGGCCCAGGCTACCGTTGGCCTTCTCTCCCCTTCTCTTCTTTCTCCACCACCTCCTCCTCACTGGTCTCTAACCCGGTGATGGTGGTAGCAGCTTCAGCCTCCGGCCATGGCTGTACTCCCTCCTCCCCTCCCTCACTCCACCGAGCAAGGCAGCAGCTCAGAGGGGGCTGGGTGGGCGGGAAGTAGCTCCGTTTCCCCCTTGGTCACCCGCCATCCATCCCTCCGTCGGTCCACTGACGTGGCTGCTCCAGCTCAGAAGGCTGGCTGGTGCTGCTTCCGCCTGCCCCCTTCCTTCCTCACAACTACAATAGCACAGGTGGCAGCCACACAAGGAAGGCAGGTGGGCAAGGTGGAGGAGAAGCAGGGGTGGGTCCTCAGGGCCATGGAGCGACTGGGAGACCTTGCTGCAGCCTTCCTGTTTTAAATTGCTCCACTCGGCTGCACCGGCGCCCTGACCATCTGGGCAGTGAGTGGGGGGAGTGGGGGACCTTGCCATAGCCCTCCTACTTTGAATGCCCCACTAGCCAGCATGCTGATCATCTGGGCAGTAGTTGTGGGGAGTGGGAGACGTGACAGCCCACTGCTTTGAACTGCCTCAGCAATAGAAGCAGCTGCTCACAAAGCAGGGGGTAGGTGGGGGGGTTGCAATAGGTCTTGGGGGGCTGCATCCGGCCCTGGGGCCTTAGGTTGAGGACCCCTGGTCTAATGGCTCCCCTTTGTGATTTTGGGGTGCATTGTGTATGAACCATGAAGCCTTTGAACAGTGGAAGCCTTTAGTGATAGTCCACAATTGTTTGCCGAGACATAGCTGCACAACAGGAGTTCAGCCACTCCTCACATGTATTTGAAAGTAACACCACTTAATGGTAAGTACAATTTGCTAAGACAGCAGAGTTTTAATGTCGCACATTTATCAATAAAAATAGCTATTAAACAAGTCCAAACAGAATCTGATGATAGAATGGCAGCAAAGCTTGCTGAGCCCAATCTGCATGTGGTTAAGAACTTGCTTCTTCCAGAATTTAGTGGATAACCTGAGCTTTCACACTGAATAGAGAGGGCACTTGCTAATGCTGAGCCATGAAATGTGAAGAGCATTTCAGTAATGTTTTTGTGAGTATTTTATTATCAACATCTGAGTGCCAATGTCTTGGAGGCTTTTGACAGAAGAGTTTGTTTCACCCTGGAGCGACATTAATGCAAGAGTGGGGGTACTGATGGTTATCTAGATTGCGAATTTCAGGCTGGCCTGTAGCAACGACTTTTGGAATAGTTGTATGTCAAAATTAGCTTCAAAACCCACACATCATACTTTAAATTCCAGGTTGCTAGTCTACTATTAGCAGAACTGTAATGGGAATCATTCAAGGTGAATGGCTGAGCCACTGAGTATATACTTCTCCTATTTACAATTCTTTGGAAAAGATTGGTCTGCTTGATGGCTTAGAAAATAGCACTCTTTCTGCATTGGAGTTTTTCCATGAAATGTTTTCAGTCCGCCCTCTGACCACATACACGCACACCTATGAACTCTCTTATTTTCTCTATTAATTGTTTTGCCAATACCTGGTGTGCATACCTTAAGTGACTGATGACTTATACAGCCTTGGCTCTGTGTATTGTTACTTAATTAATGTTAACCTTTCCCACTGGATCTTTTTAATGACTACAAAAGGTGAGACTTTGTGGCTCATTGATCTGATGACCACCTGTTTACAATTGACTGCCACGCCACAGGTCAATAGACATTGGTAGCCTCTCTGTTTCTATCTCATTTTCCTTGTCAAGTCAGTCCTTGGCAGGTTTTGCTTGTTTTCTGGTGTTAGAAGTAGTGGTGAAGCAATTTTGCTCATTCTTGTAAGTGTTGACTCTTGTTACCAACTGCTTCAATGATCAAAAAAGAATGAGATGGCTAGGCTATTACATCTTGAATAAGAAGGGGGTTGTTTAATTCCCCCAAAACTGTTTATTTAAAAAAAGGACATGAAAAGATCTGAATCTGAAGAGTGTACTGCATTTCAGCTCAGAGATTACTCTGGCTTTTTATTTCACTTGCTTGATGATAGTTCCATTCATCTGATGACAGTTTATCGTTTAACTCAATCATTAGCAAAAGAAGCCAAACTAAATACTCATTGCCAAAATCGAAACCTGACAGTGTTTTGCTAAAAGTGGTGTCAGTGAAGTGGCTCCTGAGGATGTCTACGCAAATATACTTGTATTCTATGGAAGTAATTGAGGACTTGTGTTAGACCTGTATTTAGATTTTATCTGTTCATTTTTATTCTCCATACATGGAGGAATACTCTGTCCCATCCCCAGTTTCTTTGTTTGCCTTCACAAGCAAAGAAACCGGTGACGAATCTGAAGAGAGGCCATATATCCATGACAGTCTGTGCACATTGAGTTGGAATCATTGTTTTCCAGGGTCCCAGCTCACAAGGAGAGCCTCCACAGGCACCACAGTGATTTCTCTTTAGGCTTGTTTGTGTAGGCTAAAGCTGTTCTCGCATGAGGCTGCACTCTTTATGGACCCTATCAAACAAATACTTCACTTTCAATTTTGCTATCCTGCACGAACAAGGTGCTGTCACAAGAGAATCCTAATACAGTGGTACCTTGTATAAAGGAATTAATTCGTTCCAAATGAAATTATGTTAAGCAAATTTTCCTTTATACAAATTCCCACAGGAATGCATTGATATGGAGTAATCCCATTTTTATGTTGTACGGATTCTCCACATAGGCGATTATGTTAAGCAAATTTCCCCTATCTCCAGAATTGTTTATGTTGTACAGATTTTATGTTATACAAGCTGTCTGTTATACAAGGGTCCACTGTAATAGAAGATGAAGTATTATAGTAAAGCTTTAATAGACAAAATAGCTCAACTTTTTCCATATCTGCAAGAATGTGAATACAAGTGGAAAGTTTCTGTTCAGACCAGAGCAATTGCTATCATTTGCTGTTGACCTATCTCCACTGCCTTGGTCCCTCTGTGAGTACAGGCATCTGTGAACATTTGTGCTTTAATTGGTATGGGTAAGTTTGTCCGGTTTGTTGCTCCACTCTAAAGGAAGTGTGGGTTGGTTTCCCAACATTAATTCTGCATCTGTTTTCTTCTAGTTAAGCCTTGTTGCTCATGTTTGACCTTTCAGGTTTCAAAAGCAAATTTAGAAACTGGTTTCAGATGCAAGTTAACAAACAAGCAGAACAAGAATATTTTGATTCAGGATGTTCTGAATCAATTTGTTTCACTTCGAGTTAAACATTACCCCTGAATGGCAAGTTTTGTTTTATCACTTCCAGGGAAGGCACAACATTCAAAGCAAGCATAATGGCATTTATTGCTCATTCCAATAACAAAGGACAAAATAAATCAAGAGATGGTGGTTATAGTGAGTATGAAAGAAAAGAAAGCACTCCAACAGAAACTCTAAACTCTCTTATATTAATTGAGCTGTACTTATGAAAAGTTGAATACTTCCTTCACACATTCATTGTTGTTCATCTCCATCCACTGCCACATTTGCAGAGGATATTTATAACTTCATGTTTGCTGCCAATTTTATTCAGATCTGAACTAACACCAGCTTTTAATTTGCTTATCTGAAAGGATGGGACGATAAATCAAATATATCTACAAAGCTCCTAAAATCATAAATTCTTGCTTCCCCCTTTCTCCTGTTCTAACAACTGTGTTGGCAAAAGTAAACATAAGACTTTGTAGATGTATAGATATTTTTGAATGAATGGAATATGATTAGATTTCCCAGTGTTAGTCCCCAGATAGAGGAAATGAGTGGGCTAGGTACTTAAAATTAGATTATAAAATTGACTGAGTTAGTACAAGTAATTTTCCAGGAGCAATTTTAGACAATATGTGAAATGGTAGTTAAATTAGTCTTCCCCATCTTAGCATTCCAGATGTATTAGAATACAAATCCCATCAGTTTAACCATGCTGCTCAGTGATAATGGGAATTTTAATTACTAGCCACTATTAATCTTGCTGTTAATATTTTTGAGACAAATTATTTAGTTGTCCAATTACATTGCTCCTTTTTGATAAACACAGTGTTCTAGGACATGCCTCTAAATTCAACATAGTTATTTTGTTTATTTCTTTTAAAAGTAATGTTCAAAATTCCATATATTCTCACATTCCCACCATGTATGAAAATAAGGACCTATTTGCTAACATCTTCTCCAACTGATCTTGGAGCAGTTAGTGTTTAAGTGATTTTATTTCACCAGAGTTGAATACCATCTTCAGACTAAATGTATTGAAGCCACCATAAGCAGTGATCAAGATCAGGGATTCCTTCAGCATCAGCACCAAGGCCCAGACACTTACACCATTACCATTACAGCTAGTCAGTTAGCAGAGCTAGCCACTGCCCTAAAATGGAATTGCTTTTGTGGGATAGTGTGGTTACTTACCCCAATACCTGACTGGTTCAATGCCCCCAAAGATTATAAGAGCTTTCACTTTAGCTAGATTGAATGTGCTCTCTTCCAAGCTTTTGGACAGGAAATTTCAGAATATTCCCTTCCTAAATTGCTTGTGCCCGTGCAAAATGAATCAGGCAGAAACGGTCACTCATGTCCTTCTCTATTGTTCTTTTTATCATGACCTATGTAAGGAACTTACTCTACCTGTTATTAATAAATTTCCTGGGAGTCCTGCCAAATTCTATGTGAAGTTACTTCTTTCCGACAGGTCCCAGCAGCTTTCAAATTGTGTCGCCAGATTTTGTACCGCTGCAGTAGTTGTATGTAGGCTTATGACTGCCAGTAATTATAGCTCCTAATGATCATATAGAGTGTGTTCTCTACTTAGGGGTTTGATGTTGGCTTGACCCTTGATATATTATTTTATCTATCTTTCTGATATTGACTGTTTATATAACAGTCCTGTTTGTATTTTGTGGCTTTTATAAAAAGTTTTACAATGTTTTAAAAAAGTTTTATTCTGGCAAATTGATATTTTGGAATTTCCTGATTTGGTTAACAACTGTAAATAAAGATTCATTCATTTTGTGGGATAGTGTAGAATAGATGCTCCTTGTAAATAATCACACACAGTCTGAAATAATGGCAACCGAGGAGTAATAGGGCCCAAGTCTTATTTTGAAGTGGCATTTCTCACTGAATCTTGTTATGTATTCAGAAGTAAAGCATAAATGAGATGTCCTTTCTCAGCAACAAACGTACAAGCTTTTAATTGTTCTTGTGTGTTGTCAAGTCTCCTCAGATGTTTGGTGGCTTTTATAAGATTTTCAAGGTATGTGAGGTGTTTAAGGAGCGGTTTGCCTCTGCCATCTCCCAGTGTGTTCCATGTTCAAGCATGGATTCGAACCCAGTCTCCTGGGTTCTGGTCCAACACGCTGTCTGCAAGTCCTCCCTTGGATTTCAGCCGTTCTATGTTTTCTACTAATCATTATGTTACAATATGTGATCCCTTGTGCTTTTGCATTATTTTCTACTTTGAATGCATGGGGTTGAACGTTAACATAGGTATTAAGCTTCTTTGTTAATAAGAAATCAAAAGGGAAGTAGTCTTTTAGCTGCACTACAATGAATATCATATTCATTTGTACATTGTGACAGCTGAAAGCAGATTTCATTTTCTGCTGGAATGCAGAGAAATTACTAGGACCCAGATGGTGGGAATCTATTAAAAGACCTAGTGAGCTGCTGAAAGATATCTGGTTTCTACAAAGCTCAGACTGCAGACAGTAACCTTCATGAAAGGTTAAGCTGCCCTGAAGCAAACTGACCTTGTGACTTTTATCACTTCCTGTTGGCAGACAGGGAAAATTTACTCCAACGGATAGAAATTAATGAAGGAATTAATTGAACAGGAAGTCTTTCAGACCCGGTGAGGATAGATGAAATAGCCCATACAGCATTGCTATTATTGTTTATCTCGGCCAAGTCTGACATGTGTATGCACTTTAGTTGGGTGCAGGGAGGGCCGGGTAAATGGCCAGGTTTATGTCTACTTCTTGAAATTGAAGTCAAGCACAAGGGGAAGGAGTGGAGGACATCCTTGTGTCAAGATCAAGTCACTGTATTTTGAAATGTGCTTTTGATGGCCTTGACTTCTTAGAACCAGAACTAAGAGCTACAGTATTTCTTTAAAAAACCACAACACCAGGGGGGTTGGAGTTCTGAGAATCTTTCAGGCATTATGGCCAGTGATCAGACTGACTAATTCTGGGAGTTCTAGTTTGACCCCAAGTAACATTTCAAAGCTCTGTTTGGAACACTGGGCTAACCTGTTTGAGAGTGGTGGTGGTTATTATGGCTGGGATTGTATTAGGGCTTGTTCCACACATGAGGGCAATCATGCAGACAGGTCTTGCTGTTGGCAGCCTGTCTGCTGCACACTTGATAACACAGTTGATTGTACACTCAGGGTGCCATAGCATGTGACAGACAGCCTACAAAATGATACACAATGCCCTCCCGCACTCTGCAGTTCCAACAGGGTATAGGCCAGAGTATTTTATTCCATCTTCTACAATCAAGACACAAAGCAACTCACAACAGACTAGTAAGGACAAAGTCACTATGAAAGCATTTACAGAGACTGTGAAAGAGAAGCTGATGAGAATAATGCAGAGCAAGGAGAAGATTCTAAATAGCAGTATTTTTAACTTTTAACAGTGACAATAGGAACAAAACTGACTCAAGTGTCAAAAGGACCTGTCAGGAAATTATTCCATAATTTGGGTGACATTATTGAAATGCTTCTGTCTCTCTTGCTTCTGACAACCAAACCTTGTTGTTTTTCAATTGCAGTTTTGGTGGTTCTTCATCATTGGCTGTGCCATATGTTCCCTTTCCCTAAATTATAGTATTAAACACTGTGAAATTTGTGCCTTTAACTTAATTTGTGCCTTTACTTTAACCTGTGAAATTTGTGCCTTTAACTTAATCTGGAAACAAACTGGTATCTATCTAGCCCAAAACCAGCAGAGTGTGTTCTATCCTCTTGTTCCATGGCAGCCTCGTACAGGATGGATTTGCAGTCCACCCTCAAGGTGATGAGAGCATAAATTACTGATCAGACCTACCATGAATCTGTTGTGATGTATGAACACACACACATGAGAAGCTAATATTTTGACAAAATTCACTCGTTTGCTGATGGCCTTAATGTGGACTTTGGTTTCTCAGCACATGGCATACTGTATAGTTTAGCCTTGTTTTCAGAGCAATTTGGTTAGTTGTTTGGCAGGTTTATTATTTGAGAACTGCACATAGTATGTGCAAATATGTAATAAGTACATGGTCTTTGGATGTATAGCAGACCTTAGGAAAACAGCAAACGATCGATCTACCTTCTTGGATGGGATTGCGTTCCATCTGAAGGGTAAGGTATGCAACCTGTTGTGCAGTGGTGGTGAACCTTCAGCACACCAGATGTTTTGAACCACAATTCCCACTGCCCCTTGTCATTGGCAGTACAGGCTCAGAATGCTGGGAGTTGTGGTCCAAAACAGCTGGAGGTCTGAAGGTTCGCCACCACTGCTGTAGTGCTTGTGGATCCATTTTTGTCACTGGAAGTCCTGGTGACTTCAGTGCCTTCTTCATCTTTGGCTGGTATGTCATTGCAGCCATTGTTTGATGGGAACACTTTGGCTGTGGTAGTCTAGGCAGTGGATCATATCAGAGCTAGATTTTACAGTGTGCTTTATATAGATCTGCCCTTAAGGTTGATCTGGAAACAGAAGATGCACTAGACTTCTGAATGGGACAGCCTACTGGAAATATAGGCTGTCTCTGAGGTGAAGAAGTTGAGAAGACCAGTCATAGGATGTGAGGTTAGGTTTAAAGATTTGTCATTAGTTTATAAAGCCCTGAGTATAATGTGGTACTATATCTAGTTATCTGAGAGACATCCTTCAGTCAAGATCATCTAGGTCAGGCATGTCCTAACGTTGGCCCTCCAGATGTTTTGGACTACAGCTCCCACAGCCCTTTGTCATTGGCAGTCTAAGCTTAGAATTCTGGGAATTGTGGTCCAAAACATCAGGAGGGCCGAAGTTTGGACATGCCTGATCTAGGTGGTGGGTGCTCTTTGAGACTGCTTTGTAGTTGCTAAAAGCAATGCCTTTCTTTTGAGATAACAGAGATGTTCTACAACCTCTAGACTTGGAATGTGTGTTGAAGGCATGCATGTAAGCGTTCCCTGTATACTGCAGCATATTATCTGTCTCAAGGGTTTGTTTGAATGACTGGGGTGTGAAACCCAGTCCTAGGTTTCAGACTCAATTTTAAGGAGCCTTGCTGCTTCCTGCCTTGTCTAAGACAGATGTGCCTAGCAAAAATCATCTTGCCAAGAACTTTATATCAAAGAATAATATCCTGACAAACCACATTATTGCCATGTGCCATGTTGAACCTTTGGTACTTGCTTTGAAGAAGTGGGTATTGTCCACAAAAGCTTGCAGTGATTTTTTAAATTTTTTTATTAGTGGACTGTAAAGGTATCACCTATAGCCTAGTCTTGCGTTTGTATTTTGTAATGGGCACACGGCTCCCTCTTGTTATTTTTATCACATAAATATTGTATGCTAATTTATCTATTGTGTATATTTTGTTGTATAACTTAGAAATTTTCATATGTAAGCTATTAAAAATAGTCAGTCAATCAGTATTTTAGAAAATTATCGTCTGCCTTAGGTCCCTGCGCCAAACTGGAATGTTTTCATGAAGCTTTGCATGGAAACCATATAATATAATTGCCCTGTTTAATGACACCGTAATTACTGGGGCCCTAGTTAGGGAAAATGCCAACTCCAACACTTGTATCTCATTGCTAAATCTTCATTACTAACTGCTTGTTTCTTGAATATTTTCACCTTATTACTAAAGCAATACCACTTTTCTCAGTTGAGATTTTGCATGTGTGGTGGTCAGACTTTGGACTGTTGTCAGCAGAAGCTGAATGCTGCTCCAAGTTGATTGGTGTCCATTAGTGACTAAATCATTTATGCTGGTATGTTATAAATATCTCCATCGTATGAGAGCAGAACTCATCCTGCAGCCTGATATAATTTCATCGTCTGAAGGCCACCAGAGAGGCCATTTTAATCATCTAAGCTAACCTCCTGTGCAGTACATACTTGAGCTGAATTAGATCTTCTATTTTAAATCATATTGTCTTGATGATTGCAGGCTATTGCAAAGGCTGTGTGTATTTCCTTTATGCAGTGGATCTGGACAGTAGCATTGAATTTGCCTGCTTGAGAACGTTGGCATACATTTTCAGCATGTTTCTAAACTTCATTACTGAAGATGCTGTACTTTGTAGCTGTCCAGAAGGGCAGATGGGCTACTGAAGGAGCTTTCTCTTATCATAGATTCATAGTTCTATATCTGTTTTATTTTGAAGGTACTGTATATAATTTGCAATTTTTGTGGGCTAAAATCATATGGGTATTTTACTCCAGAGTTACTGTGTACATTGCAACACAAAACTGTAACAAATTAAAAAGGTGCTGATCACATGCCAGGTTGCATTCTTATCACACAACCAGGCATGGAACTACGGTAATTGTTTGTTAATTAGCTGTAGTTCAGTGCTATGACGTAAGTGATTTCACTTACTTTGAAGTAAAATTCCAGTAGGATTCTGACCATTTTTTTTAAACAGATATTTTGACAGATTTGTTTTCTTCTGGAAATATAGTCAATGCCATTGATGTTGTTTTGTATTATGATCAGTGGGGATTTCAGACTTCAGTTTGTATGGAGAATGCTTCAAGCCTAATGAGGTTTATAAACTTGGTCTTTTCAGTCATATATAGTAACAAATGTGGATTTAGAAAATATTTAGAAATATTTAGCTGGGGTTGTTTGTTTATGTATTGGATTCTTTTTAGCATGTCTAATGAACATATTCAGTGAAAAATGTTGGAAATTGACTCCTCGTCTATATCGAAATTTATTTATTTATTTATTTATTATTTCAATTTATTTATTATTTATATCAATATCTATATCTATCTGAACATATTCTGAATACCATTTTGAGGCTTTCATACCACATTCCTGCAATGTTTTTCTAGTATTTTCACTTATTTATGTGCACATTTTGACACCATCTTTTGGGGGCTGATGACAATTCTCCAGAGCAATTTTACATTTAAACAGAAAAGCATTAGAAGCCAGATTAGCTCAGCTAAGATAGAAACCATAGCCTGCAAAATAAACACACCTAAAAGAAGAACGCCTTATCTGGCTGCATAAAGAACAACTTTGCCATGGAAGAAAGTTCCACAGTCCGGGTCCTGCTCCTTAAAAAAGCCCTGGCTTGTGGCACAACCTTCTGTGCCTTTCCTTGATAGTGCATCAGTGTGCATCAATGTGTTTTAAGAACTCTTCTGATCTTCCCCACCTTCTCTTGCCCCCCTTTTTTCCCTTTTATACCAAGGGAGCAGATGTCCTTGTAATACTTTTTCTTTTTGTTGTAGAGACTGCATTTGGTGCTTGATAGAAGGTTGTGTTTTATGGAAGGAAAAAAATTGAATAAACAAGTGGAGATTCTTACTAAGGCTGTGTAAAGGGGGAGTTTGGTAGTGTTTATGCAAATAGCAATCGTTTGGAGGGAAACCAGTCATTTGTGCCCCCCCCTTTCCTGGCTACTGAAGTGACATGAATTTGGCACTGGTTTCAGTGGTGCTGCAGCTGTGTCACAGTCAACAGCACGAACTAGTTAAGGATTGTAGACTCTTAGATATCTAATAACTAAGCAAGATCTCTGATTAAAAAATGTGCAATTAGACTGAGCTGGCTGATCTCTGAAGGAAATCTAATTTGAGCAAAGGTCTCCTGCAGGCCAGAGGCGGCACAAAGGACATTACTAGATTATCTAAATTTCTGCTCAGTCATATTAATCATATTTTAGGTTGACTCAAGCACATGGTAGTATTTATCTAGAATGAATAATCATCTTGAAAATTCCATATGATATTACCACTGCATAATCTTGTATCTTTTTTTAATGGTAGAAATAGCTCATTCATTACTTGAGTGACAGCATACCTACTTCTGTGTGGACATTTTCTGTATTTTCCTGATAATGTTCTAGTATGCAGACTTTGTGGTAGGATCAGGTCATGGATCAAGTGCTAATATGGTTAGCATCCAGAGAGGTTCAAGTGTTGCAGTGGAGAGAAACAATGGGAATGGCTTAATGGGTGTTTTATCCTGCTGTTTGATTCACTGCAAGGATGGGCTGGTTTGCTTATTTTGCTAATGGCCAGGCAAGACAATATACATGCCCATGTGAACCATCCTACCCCAGAGCATTCCTACCTGAAGCCTCCTGGCGTTGTCTTAGAAGCTACTCCTTTTTAAGGGCAAATAGGATTGTTTTGGTTCATTTCCAACATGTGTCAATGCTGAGATGAAGCCAAAGCAGAACTTCCTGCTTTAAATTTCCCACCAGGTTTCAATTTTCCAATACAGTATTGTGAAGTTTAGTTACTTAGTGGCCTTTGGTAAAGAAAGATGTAAACTTCCTCTGCTCTTCCATAGAGCAGAGGAAGGAAGCAAAAATGTAAAACCTGTTAGGGTTTAAAGGACTGATGTGATATACCTTTTAGGCGGAGGGAAATAAAAAAATATTGAAGCCTTCTCCCAGGAAGAGGAAATGATGAGAATACTGGAAAGGAGAGTTCCCTCCCTTTCCTTTCTTAAGGTAGGCAGGGAAGCAGGCCAAATGGGATCACCTGAGGTCTCATCAAATGGCATACCAGATCTCTATGTGACCTTCTTTAGCCCAATCCAGCCTACTTCAGTTTGGGTCATCCAGCCAAGCCCTGAGTCATAAAGGTAAAGGTTCCCCACACACATGCGTGCAAGTCATGTCCAACTCTAGGGGTGATGCTCATCTCCGTTTTTAAGCCAGAGAGCCAGTGTTGTATAAGTCTGCGGCCATGTGGCCGGCATGGCTGAGTCATACAGCCCTCCAAAGACGTTTCTTCGTTTCATGTGACACCATACTGGGAAAGAATCCAGCCACATGCTATGCAACCATGTAGCATCTTGTCTCTTTATGCTAGGTGTTATTTTTGCTCTGATATTGCCGAGGTAGACTTTAAAGTGATGGGAAGCTGAAAATATACCAGTTAATCAAATATGATGTGCAGCAGATATATTTATTCCTGGTCTTGTATCAGAATGCAAGGGAGGAGGGCCAGCTAGATGGAAGCAGTCGTTCAGAGGATTGAAAAACAGAGCACTCTTCCATATTAAAAAAAGATGCAAAAACCCTTTTGCTACTAAAAGGTGTGTTTTTTTTCACCCGCCATCGCAACCTGTCTGGACTTACCATTCGTTTAGTTTAGTTATTGAGGTGCCACAAGGTTTTAACTTTTTGATTTTGTTATTATTATTTTTGTCATGTTTCGTGTACTTATTGTAATCTGTGTGGCTACTGTAGCCTTGTAAGCCGCTTAGAGTTCGCAATGAAGATAAGCAGGGTATAAATGCAACAAATAAATAAATAAATAAATAAATAATGTAGTAAAATTTAAAAAACCAGATATATTCATCTTTGTAGTTGTTTTGGCATTAAACTTTGAATATACAGTGGTACCTCTACTTACAAATTTTATCCGTTCTGAATGCATGCTCTTAGGTCGAACAACTCTTAAGTAACCCTATCTAAAAAAAAATCAAAATAAATAAATTGGTTTTTTTAAATTGTAAGTAAAGCAGACCACATCTAAAATTTGTAAGGCAGCAGTTAAAACGCCAACTGTTTCCTGCTCTTAAGTTGAATTGCTCTTAAGTCAAGCCATTTAAGTAGAGGTACCATTGTAGTTACTGATTACATGATGTCCTGCTTTGACCTAACCTTTATATTCTTCTAGTTTATATGATTGCAATATAATGTTTACATTTGTATGTGTGTTAGTGTTTATGCATGGTGCTTGTGCTGTCAAATCAGTTCTGACTTAGGGCAACTGTTTTTATGATTTTCTCTGTAGAGAGTACTCGAGAGGTGGTTTACTATTCCCTTCTTCTGGGGGATGGCTGTTTTGGGAGACACTTACTGAGCTATGCAGTCATCATTTTGCAATTTATACCTCCCTTAATTTACTTTCTCTCCGAATGAAAGTTTTTGCTTTTAGAAAAGGCTGCCAGATTAGTCTGTGCTAGCATATCAGGCCTAAGAAAAATAACAAATAAAGCAAGGTTTTTGTCTTCTTTGTTTTTCATTTTCCTTCCGGTTTTGCCTGATATTTTTGTATGAGCTGTTTTACCAAGTCATTTTCAATTCCACTTGATGGATCTGTGACTAAGTTACGTTATTTAGAAACGGACTGTCAATGTGTTTATGAAAAAAGCAGCGTTGGTACTAGTTTATCTTGCTTCAACCGGTACATGGTTCCTTGCCTCCTAAATGCATTTGTGTTTTCTCCCCTTCTGTTTTTCTTAGGCCAAGGCTGCAAGCACAAAGAAAGTTTGCTCAGTCTCAGCCAAACAGCCCCAGCACAACTCCAATAAAGATAGTGGAGCCTTTATTGCCCCCTCCAGCTACACAGATTTCTGACCTCTCCAAAAGGAAGCCCAAGACAGAAGACTTCCTCACGTTTCTCTGCCTTCGAGGTGAGTATTTTCTTCCCTGCCATGCCAATCCTGGCACCGAACCTTCCAGAAAGTGCCCAGGCTGCCCTATTTGCTAAACAGTCTCTACAGTCCTGACCAATTCTTTTGGTTGGTTCATACCCTATTTGCAATGATGGTGGTGTCGTTGGTTGGAGAGGTTCCCGCAACACGTGAAACCTGCTGCTCCTGGAAGTGTTTTTCCTACCAATGTTCCCTTTTTTAAAATTTGGGGCCATAGAGGGCTCCTTGGAGAAGATAATGAAATGGCCCTAGGGTTACATGTGGCTTAGCAGCACTACTTTGCTTACTCCTGCTCTTTATAAGGATGAGTTTAGTATTAGTACATGGTTATCTGCCCTTCCCCTTTTCATAATTATACTTTTGTTACTACATTGACTGTTATTCTAAAATCCGCACCCAGAAATGAAAGAAAAACTACTATTCAACAGTTTGATCCACTTGCTTTAAAATCAGAGAAGATAATGCTTATTATTCTTTGAATGTACTTGAGCTATACTAAAATATGAATAAAAACGCATTTTGCAATAGAATTAGGTTAATTGTTTAAATCAAGATTTCCTATTGTTCTCATTGCTGTTTATCTGTCGGTCCTTTTGAGGAACAGCAAAAAAGGATTGGGGCAAAAAATGTTCAGTTATCTCTGATCCCGTCATTGCCTCTCCCCCCCCCTTTTCCACAAAGAATAAACAACCTCCGAGTTTCTCTCCCACAAATAATAAGCAATTGTCCTGTGCTCCACTGCTTTCAAGGGGGAGGGGGAGAAGAAATTGGACTGTATGTCATAGCCATAATGCCAGGGTTTTCATGGTCCATCAGTGATGGAGGGTCTGGGCTTTGAAAGGCACTCTGCCTTTCTGTTCCTCACCTTTCATGGAAACTTTAAATTGATCCAGCCAGGCACTCTCCTGTTTATTGACGTGCTAGTGCCCTCGGTCCTATGTGATTACTCCTCGGAAAGCAACATTATATGTGCAGTTCAACTACAGACTTAATTATCTTTTATGCTGTGGGTCTTATATGTTGCGTTGGCAAGAATGAAAGCAGCTTTTAAATGAACCAGACTACGTTTGTGTTGGCGCAAGGACGTTAGACCTTATATTCTGAGCATGACAGTGAAGGCAAGGAAATGTATGGAGAATTTTCAACCTATATGTGGACCTTAAATCTCCCCCCCCCCAGGTTAATTGGACCCCTGATCCCGAAGAAACATAGCATGTGGCATATGATTGACTAGGCCAGGCTTTGGGGTTGCAAACCTTGTGACGGGCTTTACCCTTAAATCACTAGTTGTTGTTAGATTGTTTTCATTCTTCTCAAAAGCACAGCGTGATTGTGTTTAAGAGTGAAAAGAAACACAACACAGGAAAAGAAAAGGTGGTTGGAGGTGTTTTTAAATGATTCATAAAGAAGAATCAAGTTTGCATGCTAGTAAATAACCTATAAGGGTTTTGTCATTTTATAGTTCACACATTGTATTTTAGAAATGGGTGTAGTTTAAACCAATTAAACCAGTTAAAAGGCCATAAACCAGAATATCTTACCTAGGTTTTCTAAATAAGGCCATCTTCGGGGGGGGGGGGGGTTCCAAACAAACTGTTTCTGGTAGGTGAGAATGTGCAGTTGAAGTATGTGTTTTGTTTTGCAGTAGCCCATATAGAATTAGTGCAGTGTTGAAGAACCCAAACAACCTAAATGGATGCTCAGGAATAGTCTGAATTTGGGATACAGCATTAACCAAAGATACCCGTCACAGTTTTTGAAGGAACAGTGAAGCTCAATATTTTCATTTACACAGGGCTTTTGTTTATAATATATACATTATCTACAAAAATAACCTGAAGCTTAAAACCTCTGTATCCTATACATCTCACTGGAATACCATGTTAAAATGTAGAGCAGGTTCATGTTGAGAGATAGCAATGATTTCCATACTGATCAAAATTAGGCATTTCTGTATTCTGCTGGTTGAGATATTTTTATATGCCCTTGATAAGGAAAGCAGCAGCTGTGATACATGAGAAGATATTTTCTTATATAGTTAGAAATATGAAAATAATAAGCAACAGTGGACCTCAACAGAATATTTTAGATCTGGAATCTACCACAGAGAAATCTCTTCTGCTCCCTCCCCGTTATCTTAAGGGAAAAACTAGATAGATGAGCCATTAATTCACTTTGATTAAATAAAGTAATGCAAACATACTACCTTAACAATGAAAATTTTATGGAGGATGGAATAGGGAATCCCCTCTTAAATGTTTTTCAGTTAATTCTCCCAAGTATTTTTTTTTTTTTTGCTTCTTGAGGTTCCAGTTCAAAAATGAGGTAGAATAGAGAAATAGTGATTCCCTCTCCTATCGCGGGGATTAGGGACCCAACCCAAACTGTAATAATGGAAAATCCACAATATGCCGATGCTGGCTTGCGTTGGGATGGGGTGGGCTCTCTGGGGCTTCCTACACTTACCTGAGGCCTGGCGCTGCCCCAAACGGGCCTCGGATGGGCTTCCTGGGAAGCCCGTCAGAGGCCCCAGAAGTGGTTTCCGGCAATCCAGAGGTCACTTCCGGTTTGCCAGAAACAACTTCTGGGACCTCCGACAGACCCAGGAAGCCAGTCAGAGGCCCATTCGGGGCAGCGCCAGGTAAGGGATAAGTGCAGAAGGCCTCGAACAGGCCTGTGCAGGTTGCCCCAGGAGCCGTTTTGTTTCATATATTGCGGTCCCGCGATATACCAGGACTGCAGTATATGAAATGTGAAATGGCAGGGGATAACTTTACTCCAGAAAATTGAGACTGAATGCAGGATGGATTCATCAGCCTTTATCGCATGTTCTTTTTAATGTTAAAATATAGACACATACCACCATAAGTTAGGCAGGCAAATATGTGAATAGAACTGGGTACAGAGAGGGTGCTGTAACCGATCACCAAGAGAGAGGCTGAGTTTCAGAGATACCTATCAGAAAAAAAATGGCTTTAGGGAGCAGAACCTACCTGGTTCATACACTCAGTTCTCTAGGCCTTTCTATTCAAGCCTCTGCCTTGAACAGATACTACCTCTGCCCCTGCTAATGTATGTTTAATAGGTTTTAAAAACAAAACAGTCAAGTTTCATAGGCTAAATTTCAGTTTCCCATGCTGCTGCTCAGAGTATTCCAGCAAAGACAGGAAAGCAACACCGCATTCCTGAACTCAAAATGTTCTTGCCACTTCCACGGTGCCCTTATTCTGTAGCACTCAAAGATTGTATAATAATTTGCGTTAGTTGCTGTGTCTAATCCAGTGATACTTATGTGCTTGTTATTAGGCTCTCCTGCTCTGCCTAGCAACATGGTATATTTTGGAAGTTCTCAAGATGAGGAAGATGAAGAGGAAGAAGCAGAGGAAGAAGCAGAGGATGCAAAGGTGGCTGCAAATAACGCTTCTTTGTCATGCCAATCGACCCCCAGGAAAGGGAAAACACAGAAGCAAGTTCCTAATGGGCATGGTAGGTCCTTGCGCACCAAACCAAGCCAAAAACCTAACCTTGAATTGGAGCTGGAAAATACTAGTGCTTACTACGTTTGGCAAGGTGAAATAGGAATGTTAACAGAGCCTTCTGCAAGTCAGTACCATTCACAGATGTGTAACCTGTTGGCTAAGAATTCTCCAACATATCAGGGAAGAGGGGCACCACCTTCAAGAAAGGCCTTGTTCGCATCTTCTAGTTGTATTTTTGGATTGGCAAGTAGCTTCTGCCTCTTTCATGAGATCAGTGCAAATGCTGGTGCATTTAACTTCTTGGCTTATTCTTCCATGCTCAGAAGTTTCTGTAGGTTTCTCTCTCTCTCTCTCTCTCTCTCTCATCTCTATTGAAAAATAAAATGACAGCGTGAAGGCAGCATCAGCAAGATATGCACACTGTAAATAGTACCATTGTCATTTCCGATCGGAAATGCTATTTTCCCAGTTGCTAGGTTAATACATTAGCACTGTCACTAATGCAACATTTTTGTTGTTCCTGTAAGATCACATCAATTATTTTCTTGCAGATCAGCAGAGTTACCTTAGTCATAACATATTTTCTTCACGTGGCCTTCATGTCATATCCATATAAATTGATCAGTGGCTTGTCAGTAGGGCTTGAAAAATGTCTTCAGCACTAAGCAGCTTGATGCCCTAAGCTCTAACAGCTAGGATGAAAAATACCTGGGCTACCAGGCCCCCACCAAAGTAATACATATTCTATTGACATTGACAGCACCTTCACAGTAAATCAGTTCCGTGTTCTTTCCCTGGGATGCAGTGATAAATTCTCTTTGCCTTTTTATACCCTGTTACTTTGCTGGGTTTGAAAGGAGGTGCCTGGTCAGCTTATTTTGGCAGAGGGCAATGTTACTTGCCACAGCTCATTTTGCATGGAGAAAAAGCCACCTGCTGTAGTCTTTCGGCTCTCTGTTCTGCTTCCGTTGGTTGAAATTATGAAAGTGAGAGAGACCACACTTGAGCTGTTCCCTGAAGTCCCAGTTCAATCCTGCAACAGAGTTTTTCTTTCTGTGAACTAGTAGTAAAGAGCAAACTTATTCACCTATCCAAATGCTTCAAGGGAAGCCAAATTCCCCACCACTTCCCTGAAATCACAAAAATCCAGTAAGTTTTAAAATAGAATTGTTTCTTGATAACTATCTTGTAACTGCGTTAGTTTTGTTTGAAAAGAGCTGATAGTGGGTTCCATAACATGTTTTTTAAGTCTAACTGGTGGGCTATAACATAGGTGTTTTATGTTTGTTTCTTTGCTTGCTTGCTTTACTATTCTGGCATGCTCAAATTGAATCCAAGAAACATGTCAAAATTCAGTGTGGTGCCAATAAAAGTAAAAAGGAGATGGACTAATGGATCTTAAAATGCAGTGTTTGAAAAACTGGATGAAGAGCTGATATAGTTTGCAGAAAGGAGAGTATGATACATTTAGTGGTTAAGCTGTTTTCTGAAATAATGATATGGTGGCCATTTTAGGAGACTGGTAGGGCTGGTTTATTCTTAAATACCATATATACTCGAATATAAGTCGACCCAAGTATAAGTCAGGGCCCCTAATTTAAACCCAAAAAACTGGTAAAATTTATTGACTCAAGTGTAAGCCTAGGGTGGGAAATGCAGCAGGGCCTGGCAACTCCTCCTTTGTGAGCTGGGGGAGCTGTGTGTGATGTTTAAAATGACTTTTAGCCACCGAGGCAAGTGCTTGAGTTGGTGGCTAAAAGTATTGACCCAAATATAAGCCAAGGACCCAAATTTGGGCTGAAAAACTAGGCTTATATTCAAGTATATACAGTAATTGCTCAGTGACTTTGCCTCATAACAGTTGACCAGTTCATTTGCTGACAGAATTCTGGGCGATGAGAGCACTGGAGCTTTCTTTGTTTTTAATCTTAAGAGCACATAAGGGCAAGATAAGCAACACAAAGCTAAACTGTTTAAATAATTTAGTCTCCTTTCTGAATATTTAGAAAGCTGAAGATTGAACATCAAAGTACATTATCTTTATAAAGAGATGCATTAAACCGATAATGACCAGAATCCTATATTGGATTTATTTTAGCATAAGCATAATTGTATAAATTGCAGCATCAAATTGCCACTAATTAATGAGCTGGTGCAAGAATTACTGAAAAGGGGATTCAGCTTCTTGTGTGTATCTGGATTTGACCATGACAACAGCAATGCTGGGTCCTTAGGTGTGGGAGTTGAAAGCATGTGTATTCTCACCAAACTTTTCCCCCTCATCTTTACATGATAGGTGATTTGCTGCTTGTTGAGGTATTTCTCATTGTGTTTGGCACAGGCTGTAAAGTGTAGTAATAAATGCAAAGTATTATTAGCAAGCTTGCTATTCTTGACTTTTATTATTTATCTGGTTTGTTTCAAAATTGGGATACAAAGGAGCTCACTGGATTAACTAAAAAGGTGCAGATAACAATGTGAAAAGTTGAAAACAAAGTTGAAAAACTCACTGGCTTAAAAAAAATTCAGGATTGAAAACTCATTTCTTTGACCAATCAGTTACCAAAATCCTGACTGAACAAAATGGTTTTTGGATAGCAACCAAGGAACAGAAAGCAGCAAGCAAACTTAGAAGGGAGTTCTGTGTCCTGGGAGTACTTGCAGAGAAAACCCTCTATTATCTTCCTGTCAAAGATGCCACTGAGTCTGGCAGGACTCTGGAATTCTGAAGTCATTGGAATGTCTGAACACTTTTTAAAATATAGATGCCTGACAAGTTCAATGTGCTTTTTTTATAGTTACAGCTCTCTTCCACCTCCAGTTCCTGAAAGAATCAAACCAAACTGAATGGGAATTAATGTTCATTCCATTATCTTCTTTCTTTCTTTTACAGTGGCACCTTCTATAAAGGAATTAATTCATTCCAAATGAAATTATGTTAGGCAAATATTCCTTTACACAAATTTCCGATAGGAATGCATTGAAAACAAAGTAATCCCTCATTGTGACCATTTTTATGTTGTACGGATTCACCCCACAGACGATTCTGTTAAGCAAATTTCCCCTATCTCCGGAATTTTTTATGTTGTACAGATTTTATGTTATACAAACCGTTCGTTATACGAGGGTCCACTGTATCTCATTGATTGTTCCCATTTCTCTTTTCCAGTCTTCAATGGATCTGTTAAATCAACAAAAGAGAGAGATCCTGTCCAGAAACACAAGATCAAAGAGGCAACGCCAGCAAAGGAGAGGAACAGTGAACACAGGTCTGAGAGTCGGAAAGATCAGGCTGCTGCTCATCATCATTCTGCGTCCCATGCAGGCATCTCCACAAAAGGGCTCACTGCAAACAGCCACCACACCCTTCATCGATCGGCTCAGGACTTAAGGAAGCAGGTAGTGTATGGTACCCCAGTTGGGGCACAGTTGCACAAGTTCATTATAGTAAGATGCTTTGTTTATTCATTCCCCCCTCTCCACACTGAAGAAAGATTCATAGACTTTTAAAATGATTGCAGGGGTGGCGAGCTTTGAGCAAACGAACAAGGGAGAAAAACTTTGCACAGATTGGGAGACATCTCTAGTAGTCCTATGACTTGGTCTCTGTCGCACAAGGGTTCTGCCTTAGGTTGAAGATGAGGAATTGTTCCAAAATGTTGTTAGTGTGGATGGATTTGTATGGCCATGTCTTTTTATGGCATTGTGATACGTCAGTCTTGAAAAGAAATCCAACAAAGACTGGCTTTCTGTAGGGCAACATTTTCTTCCCTCAAGTATGTAAGCTATTACTGGAGAGAAAGCTCAGCTATGATAAATATGTTACTTGAATTACACCTCCAGTTCATAGCAAAAAGAAATGAAGATATCTAGTTAAGAAACATATGCTTTATCAGTAGAGATGGGCACGACTAGGGAAAATGACGTTTTCGAGTTGTCGTGTGTCGGAGGCGGCCCGTGTCGGCTCGTTTCCGTTTTTCGCGAAACTTCGCAAAAATAGTCGTTTCGTTTTTCGTTTTTTCGTCTGTCGTTATACTGGTTTAGGGGGGGGGTAGCGGGCTCCTGGAGGCACCTCTGTGAGGTGGGTGCCTCCTCTGGCCCGCTATAAAGGGAAGCGGGCTCCTGGAGGCACCTCTTTTTTGGGGGTGGGTGCCTCCTATCCTCACCCGCTAGGAAGGGAAAGAAGGCTCCTGGAGACCCCTCATGGCATGGGGGTCTCCTCTCCTCACCTGCTGCTGCAAAAGGGCATGCATAGCCATATGGATATGCATACCAGTTGCAGACTATGAGACCAGTGCACTGGCAGAACCCAGAGCCATAGGGTGATGCCTAAGGCTCTCGCACCCACTGTGTCTCACAAAGAAGGGAATCGTACTTGCGTACAGTGCAATGCAAGTAGATCTGGCTTAGGGGACAGCTTAGCGCAAGGGCTAGGGTTAGGCTAGTTACTGGTGAGGTTAGGGTGGGGTAGTGGGGTGCACCTCTGGGTGCCTCTCTGACCCACTAAGAGGACAGTGTACTGTGGCGTATGGGTAAGGAATCAAGGATTAGGGTTAGGGTTAGGGGGCTAGGGCAGGGTTTAGGGGGCTTTTTAGCACATCCCAGAAGTCTCAGTGGCCAAGTGGCCATGCGATTGGTGGAATGGCTCCAAAAATTTGCATGGTCCACTCCCACATGGCCACTTGGCCAGCCCATCATTGCGCAGGTGTAAAAAAAATATAATAAAATAAAATCAATGGAGAGAGGACAGAGGAGGAGACATTTTGTTGGAAGAAAAACCCACTGCTACTGTAAAAATTCTGACAGTTTTAACAATAGCAATTAGCAAATTTCGCATGTTTCTGTGGTGCTTGTGTGTTTTTGGACCACGATTTCAAAAAAAATATTGCGGTCGCCGTCCCATTTTGGATCCCCCCACCCGCACCGCATGGCATGGCGACTCGAGTCCGGCTGCCCAGGACAGGAGAGGGGGGAGGCCGGGACCCCCCCTTCCAGAAACCACCCCTCTGGTAGGTGCCCTGAGCCCTCACTCAGGCAGGCATATTTTCACCTGCTTTTTGGCCAGGAATTGGTTTTTTAAAATTTATTTTAAAAACTTTTTTTCTGTGCCGCTTGGCATCGCGGGATCGCCGTGATGCCAGGAACGACGACAAATCAGACCCAATTATTCTTTAGTCGGTTCGAGTTTGAGTTCTGGCGGAGTAATTCCTGTTACCGTTTCCATTGCGTAACGGAAACGAGTAACGGAAACGGAAACGGGAATTCCGCTAAGTTGTGCCCATGTCCATTTATCAGTTATTTTGGATTTATTGGGAATGATCTGGAGGAGGGGTCTGTGCTAAATTCCAGCAAGTTGGTGGGTACCTCAGAACGTAGAAGTCTGTATCTATCTACATGATGTTCTCCTGCTGCCTTTTGTTCTTCTTTCACATCTACTAATTTGTCTTTCTCTCTGTGGTAATGATTCTTAGATATAGTCCCAGAAATTTCTAGTTACCTCCATCAGAAAACAGAGCCTCAAGCAAGGCTTTGTTTGACTGATGTTTGTTCAGCTGGAGAAAGCTTGAAAAGACCAGAATGCTTTTGGCTGTTTGCCGACTGGCACTCCTTGGGGTAACCTCTTTGTCCATATTGAGCAATCAGACCAGGGGCTCCAGGCTGCTATTTGCCAATATGTTCTTTAGTTCTCAGTGAGTTTGAATCTATATAGCCATTCATAAGGCTCAAGGGCAGAGGAGCTTAACAGAATGGGACGTATTCACCGGGTTGAGATTATCTTTCCTGGTTTCATAAATCATGGTTTATGAAGCTGGAATCAAACCATCTTTTCCACTCTATTTACCTCCCTCCTCCCCTATTCCATTTGTTACTTCAATTTTTGTTCACCAGTGTCCTGATATGTCAAAGCTACAGAATTTTAGTTTAATTTCTGTTAGCAGACCAGAATAATAGGCCAAAATCAGAGTTATTGCTTGCTTAATGTTTCCAGACACCAATGGAAGCTCTAGCTTCCTGTGTGTTCTGTGCCATCAAAGTCCGACCCAGTTCCACTCCCCCAGTCAGTTTCTAGGGCTGCATAGGGATTCCATGACTGAGTAGGGAATTTGAAACCTGTTCTCCAGAGTCATAGTCCTTCACTCTATCCATTACACCACACTGGGAATCCCAACAATCATGTACAGTGGTACCTCGCAAGACGAATGCCCCATAAGACAAATTCTTTGTAAGACAAATGAAATTTCCTGGTACAGTGGTACCTTCTGTAAAGGAATTAATTAATTCTAAATGAAATTCTGTTAAGCAACATTTCCTTTGTACAAATTTCCCATAGGAATACATTGAAAACAGATTAATCCCTAATTGCGACTGTTTTTGTGTTATACGGATTCACCCCATAGGCTATTCAGTTAAGCAATTTTCCCCTATCTCTGGAAATGTTTTCCTTTAAGCGGACCCTCACTTGTTATACAGGGGTCCGCTGTATAGGCATTTTTCACAAGACAATGGTTTGCCTACCGGGTGTCTTGTGAAAAATCCATCTTTCGGGGCAGGCATTTGAGTTTTATGTGTCCACAACATGTGAAATTCAAAAGCCTGGTCTCCCATCCTGGCTTTCCAGACTGTGTAGCATAGCACCTAATCTGTCCGGTACTAGTTGGTCAGGAAAGCCAGGATCAAAGCCGCCGCCACCCACCGCCCATTTAAATGGATCAGTTCACAGAAGCTGGTGAAAGGAAGGCAGAGGCTTAAAAGCACACAAGGCGCTGCCTTCGCTTCACCTTATGTGCTTGCAGGATGCTGCCTTCCTTTTACCAGCCTCCGTGAACAGAGCCCTTGAAGGAGGGGTGGTTGCCCCAGTGCAGGAAGGGGACGAGTGGGCAAGTCACTTTTCACCTGCTCCCCACTCCGGGTTGGGACAGCCAGCAAAAGGGCTGAAGGTTTTCCTCTGCCCCAACCCAGGAAACAAGGGGGAAAGCTCCCCCCCCCATTCGCTGGGTTGGGGTAAACCCCCTCAATCAACCGTCAGCGGAAGGCTGCTCCACAGCCCTTGGCTTCCAGTTGATTCAGGGGGGTTGGGGCAGACTTCCCATAGGAATGCAATCTATTCCTCCAGAATGGATTTATTGGTTTTCAATGCATTCCTATGAGAAACCATGCCTCTTAAGACTGTTTTATTTTCATAAAACAACGGGACCCCTGGAACCAATTAAATTCGTCTTAGGAGGCACCACTGTACCACCAAGTCCATTCTGACGTGCGGTGAACCTTTTCAGGTAGAGCATACTCAGAAGTGGCTTACCATTCCCTTCTTCTGGCTTTCAGCTTGCCTGGGTCTTCACGGGAGGCACAGTGGGGAATTGAACTCCAATCTCTTGCTCCACAGCTAGGTGCCTAAATTGGTGAGCCATCGAGCCAGCTCACCACAAGTGACAAATAAAACATTAAAGTCATCACAAGATTGGAAGAAAGGAGGGGAGATAATAAAATACACATGGTTTATTAAACCAAGAAATATCATCCAAACCTAGCCAAATAGCAATTTATTTGCTGTGTTTTGTGTGAACAAGTTGCAGCATATGTAGAGAAGATTCTCTGCTGTCCTCTTATGGCAGCAGGGAATCTCAGCATGAATTGTACCATGGCTCAGAAATTCCTTATGCTCCATTCATTTGGTCTAGGAAAGATGAAAATTAGATTGCACAAGAAATGTGACAAAACACAGACTTCTGCACCATTAGAAAAAGAAGATAAGTGATAGGCCAACACTGTGATGAAAACAGAGAACAGAAATTGTAATTATTAATTTTGTGTTCAGCCATTTTGTGGAAATATTAAACAAATTTGTGTTTTTTGTTTTTTGTTTGTTTGTTTGAGGACAGAGCTTGAAACATTTAGCTTTTCTAGTATTTTTGGATAATAATTGTAAATTATAGATCTGCAGATGTTGGGCAGGTGATTTTCTTCAAGGCAGAGAGAGGAGGATAAGGTGTTTGTAACAGAAAGGAGGAAGTAAATGGCATGCAAAACAAAGGAAGAATTTGGTCTTCCAACCCTGGTGTTGCGCATTGTTGTGAATTGTGAATTCCTAACAGAGTAACTGCTTTTGTACTTGTAGGAACATTTTCAAAAGGCTTCTCAAAATTTCATTTCCTCTTCAAATAAAGATATTAGAATATGCTAAATACATACTACTTTAAAGTGCAACAATTTCACCCCAAGTGAAATTGAGGATTAGTCAAGTTGGGTTAGTACTACTGCTATGAAACAGGGATGAAACCGAAATGCTAGATTACTTGTACAGTTGTACCTCTCAAGACGAATGCCCCGTAAGATAAATTCTTCCTAAGACGAATGAAATTTCCAGGTATAGGCATTTTTCAGAAGACAATGGTTTGCTTACCAGATATATTTTGAAAAATCCATCTTATGGGGCATGCATTTGAATTTCACCCACCCACAACCTTAGGGGGTTATGGGCCCACAAAATTCATTTGTGTGATCTTCCATCCTGGCTTTCCTGAAGCCCTTGGCGAAGGGGAAGCAGCACCTTGTGTACTTGCAAGCCGCTGCCTTCCTTTTACCAGGCTCCATGCACTGCCGCTGCTGCTCCTCCCTTCACCTGGGAAGCTTTTCTCCTGCCCCAATCTGGCAAAGAAGGGGAAAAGCTTCCCCCCTTTGCTGGGTTGGGGGTGAACTTTCTCAATCAACCGTCAGCGGAAGGCTGCTTCACAGTCCTCAGCTGCCGGTTGACTGAGGGAGTGTGGGACAGCCTTCCCATAGGAATGCATTGAAAACCAATGTAATTCATTCCTCCAGAACGGATTAATTGGTGTTCAATGCATTCCTATGGGAAATTGTGCCTCTTAAGACAATTTTTTCATAAAATGAACCAACCCCTGGAACCAATTAAATTTGTCTTAGGAGGCACCACTGTATATGATAAATTTGTTATATGCTTGAATTTCTGTAGCAATACGTCAGGGTCCTCAGATTTAAGTAATTTTCTAAGACGTAGACAGCTTAGTCTTTTGTTATATGGGGGGGATGGAACCCTTTTATATCTTTTTGAACTAAGCTTATGTTAGCCTTAAGACTGCCGTGAGAGATCTTTTTTCAACATTAGACATGGAAAATTTATAGGTTATGATTTGATTACAGATTATGTTTCTGCTTTCTGGATTAATGTCTGAATTACTAATTTTGACCAAAAGGGGAAAATACTTTTTGTCTTGAATCTTGGCTTCAGATTCTGTTCTGTTTCGTAATATCTTTCATGTTTTGTCAAGCTACATGTTCCTCTCTCCTTCTGTGGTGTATGTTTCCTGTTGCTTATATTATTTCTCTCCCTTGCTCTGTCACTCCTACTTTGCTCTGTCACCCCCTTCTCTGTCCCTTTTTTGGGGGACAGAGATGAAAGGCAAACAAATTAAATGAGGCCCTCTACTTAGGGGTGCAAGTATGGACCAAAAAGGTCCTCTCTCAAGACTCTGGATGAACCCCTTTTGATTTCCGGGTGGGCTTTTTTAAGAAAAATATTTAGCATAATGTCATGTGGATAGCATATTTTTAATTGTGATGGTGATCAAAATGCCTGAATTTTTGAGCATGGTTCTGGATAAAAAGAAGTAAAAGAAAGTAATTGTATTGTGTGTTGGAGGGCTGCTGGTGGTGGGTTTTCTTAACTGATTAGTTTGTGCAGGGTAACATGTGATGCACTTTAATGACCTATCACTGTTACTTTTTTTACAATTAAATTGACTTCTTTTTTATGCGTTCAGTGTAAGCACTGTCTCGGGATGGAGTTCTGCTCCAGAAGCTCTATGGTGATCCTGCGCACCTGGCAGTGCAGCCATTTTGTTAGGCTGGCTCACAAGGGTTGTGTGTTTTTGGTTTAAGGGGGGAGACATACCAACAGTAGAAAGGTAAGAAACTATCTACTGTAATTACTTTTGCTTCTTCAGTGCTTGTTATGCTGCAGGCTCTTCTAAGGTAATTACGATCAAAAGAGAGTTTCTTAGCACTGGAAAATCTAGAATCTATTTAACCTTTTTTTTAAAAACTGAACACTTTCTGGCTTCAAGAGGCATCTTGTGGCCTAATAATGTGCACTTGAAAATGGTCTTCTTTGCTTTTTATGTATCACATCTGAAACATAACATGTTGATGTAGTATTTCTGGATAACCTCAATGGTTTTCACTGTGAGTGGACTTGGAAAAGCCATCAGAAGCAAAGCTCATTCTCGTTCTTGCCTTTTTGTTGAAAAACTTTCTATGTGGAATCAGAACTGGAAACTAAGAATACATAAGGCATTCCCAAACACTTATATATATTGCTTTGGAACATTAGAAGTGTATTGGCAAGGCATATGTACCCATGCAGTGTTGTAGCTGGCTCAGAAGGATCAAGGTGGAATATTAAGGTAATTTTTATGTAGCTATTAGTTATGGTAGGTTGCAGTTTCTGAAAATCCCCTTGGAATATCAGAAGTTTCTATCTTGGCAGTTTTTATTCAGATTTAAAGCTGTCCATGAATTGGAGGTGAATTCCAGAGAAAGAGAGAGAGAGAGGCTGTCTAAGCAAGCTACAACAAGTTTTAGTTTGTGTAATCTTTTATCTATCTGGAACAATTTTCTTCAACTGGATTGCATAATCTTTTGTCCAAGGCTAGATGAGATAGAAGTACAGTATATTGCAGTGATGGCAAATCTTTTAGAGACCAAATGTCCAAACTGTGATTCAAAACCCATTATTTTTTTCAAATGCCAATATGGCAGTTTAACCTGAATATAGTGTTACCCTGGGATACAAATGCTTTGGGTGCTACCCTTTGGGAATGCAAGGATCAAAGAGTAGGCTTTTGAATTTCCTGCAGCCACAGCTCCCACACTATGGCCGCAAGAAATTTAAAAAACCTGTTCTTTAATCCTCGCTTTCCTGAAAAGTAATACCCCATCTCTTGGCAGAAAGTGCCATGGCTTGTGAGGGGGTGATGTTGCGTGCCCACAGAAAGCTGTCTGTGGGCCGCCTTTGGCACCTGTGACATAGATTTGCCAAGACTGGTATACTGTATGTGTGCTCGTCTTCTTTAAAAAGGAACAAAACAATAGATATCCCCATTAGCAATTTTGAGAGCTTTGTAGGTTAATCTGCTGAAATACTTATTTGCTTCATGTCCCTGTATTTCCTGTGTGTGTGTTTGCTGCTATATTTACTTACATGTATTTATTCATGTTTCCAGATGGACTGTTTCTAGTTGTACCAGTCAAAAGGCACTGTGCAGATACTCTGTCTTCTTCCCCCTTGATTGAATTTTTAATTTTAATTTTAAATGTGATGCACAGAAAGATGCATAAGCTGCAGTGGGAATGCAAAAGAAGAATACATGCTGAAAATGTGGTTTCATCCCTGTAAAATCCCTTGAAGGAGGCAGCCCTATTACAGCAGAAATTTTTTTACCTGGATACTCTCTTTGTCTCTTTATATGTTACTCTGTTCCCTCAGTTCCTTCAAACCTCTTGCAGTTTAATACAACCTTTGCCTCTTTTTCTGCATCTCTGAGTAGAGATGGGTTTTTCATTTCGCAAGTGGTCAGCTTCTGAAACGAACCACGGGAGCCCAGGTGGTGCTCAGAACAGGAGGAACATAATCAACCAATCCCTTACCTTTCACAAGTAAGAAGCCTCTGACGCATCGTCTTTCCTTCTCCCTGGCGCTGGCCAATCAGACAGGGAGGTGGGATGATGCATTTCCCTGCACAGGTCCTGATTGGCCAGCACTAGGGAGAAGGAAAGATGATGCGTTGGAGGTTTCTTCCTCGATGGAGTTTAACCCCCCCATGAGCCCAGCTCAAGGTAAGGGATTGGTTGATTGCCTTCCTCCGGTTCCGAACACCACCTGGGCTCCCACGGTTTGTTTCAGAAGCTGACCACTTCCAAAATGAAAAGCCCATCTCTATCTCTGACACTTCTGACATGGTTTTTCTCAGATCTTATTAAGGACAAAAAGATGGAGTAGCTGCACAGTCTCTTTTGGTTAGGGATGTCACAAGTCTTCTATCTGGTTGCAGCCAAAAGTACTGTCCTCTTTCCTTCAAGTCTAAATATCTCCTTTTCTGGCAGTCTCTTTTCCTGAGCCAAACTAACCGTACTTTCGGTGCTCCTTAATTCACTGCCCCTTCTTCCTTCACCTTCGCCTCCAACTCATCTAGTTGTCTATCCACATAGATGCCCCTTAGAAATAATTCAGAGCAGAGAGAAGGTAGATTTTTAGACTGTAGCTCTCAGCTACCATAGCAGATGTTGAATGTTATTTTCATCAATACCTTAGGAACCCTACTCTTTTAAATGTCAAATGTGCTTATAGGTGTGCTTTTCAAATCGTGTGTATGTGTGTCCGTGTTCCTAAAACCCTTTTATCTATTAAAAGAGTGGAAGGCCTGAAACAATTGGATTTTGTACAAATTTGTCTTTTCAAATTATCGAAGCCCTGTGAAAGGCAACTGCTTTTTCTGTGGCTATTGTTTTGGTAGCAGGTGATTAAATTCAGGGAGAAAGATTTTGACATGGTGCGGGTAGAAATGTGGGCAGAACTGATAGTGTATATTTTTAGAAGCCGAGTCTCATGATCTTGGGTGTCTTTGTTCCCTCTGCATTTCTGGTACTCGATGTGAAGTAGAATCTGGCTTGTTCCTTCAATATCTCATTCTGAACCTCGAGTAATACTGCCTGTGCGGAATATGGGCAGTTGCTTATAACGAGCAAAACCAAATCTTCTGTTTGTGAAGGATAGCTATGTTAAGGTCTCTGGGCAAACTGTGTATGTCTCGTAACATAAAACCTTTTGAATATCAAGGGGGGCAGGAAAAATCTAGGGAGAAAAGGGTGAAATAAACATTCAGTATGGGAAATGCTGCAGATCTTTCTCTGTCTAACATTACCCTCCTCCCATGAGGTAGAAAGAGAATAAGGGTATCTGTCTGCAGAGGTTCACTGGGGTATCCAGAACACAGATAGACGTTCCAGGATTCTGGATACCATAGAGAGTGTTAGCGGCTGGAGGAAAGACGGTGGAAAATCTTTTCTTCACAAAGTTTGTTTTCATGGGAGAAGAGTGATGGACCTGTGAACCGAGGGGCAGAGGCAAGGCCTTTCTTCTGGCATGTTTATTGTATCTGGTTCCCCCCCCCCAATGCCTGAATTGGAACACATCTGGCATAAAAGGTATGTGTATGGTAGGCATATCCAAACTTCTGCCCTCTAGATGTTTTGGACCACAACTCCCACAGTCCTTTGCCATGGAAATACAGGCTTGGAATTCTGGGAGTTGTGGTCCAAAACATCAGGAGGGCCGAAGTTTGGTCATGCCTGGTGTATGGAAGATTTATTTGATAGCTCATGCTATAATTGCTAAGAGGGGAGTATGCAAAACAGTTTATATGTCGAGGACCAAGGGAAATAATGAAGTATTGCAAAATGGTATCAGCTGAAAAATGCCCCAGGTTCAGTCTGGTATCCTCTCTCTTCTATGTGTTTAAATGTTGCTAAACGTATTGTGTGTTTTAATAAGTACGTCATCACATGCATGTATTTGATGTGAAACAAATGAACTTCAAGGAGTGATTTGAAAGCATGGCTTAGTCACTACTGCTACTACCGTTAAGTAGTAATTCAAGATTTAATGTAGCAATGCACAGCTTCATGACTGCTAAAAAGTGTTGTTACATACAGCCTGTGTATGTATTGTGGTTATTCTGTGTTGACACATCTGTGTCTAAGTAGTGTGTGTGTGTGCCTGTGTGTGTTTTAATAAGTTACCTTGTATATGAATAGCATGGTTGTTTCTTTTTTCTTGTTGTTCATATGTACAAAATTGCTGCTTGCTTCATCACATTTATGTATGTTAAAAATGAACTGCTATGTTTTAATGTGAGCTTTTGTTGAAGTTCACATATAGCTGTTAATCTTCAAGGCTCCACAACATTTTGGACTTCGTATTTTTTAATTTTTTGTTTTTGTTTTGGCCTGTATCTTTTAAGAGAGGATACTGGCAAAGCAACCTGTTCTAAAATCAATGTGTCTGTGACACAGCAGTAATTAACATTCAGGCAGTAGCGAAAGGTGAATGGAATGGAGGCAGCCCTTCTAAGAAAAAAGTTGTTATGGGGGAAATTGCGTAATTTGCTAGGATCCAAAGTATCCACATGTCAAGTCTGAGTAATGACCTTTCTGACGTTCTTTAGTGAACCTTAACAATCTTCACTTACAGGCGTAAGCAGCACATCCTTATGTCACTTGATTTGCTTGGTAACCACTTGGGATTGCTTTTTTAATTTAAAAGTAGCATCACTTAAGAAACTTAAGTGAGATGTCTGGCTAGGTTGCAGGTTATTCCTCTGACACATGGAGGGTTCCATTTAAAAGATGAAGTTTCATAGTCCAAGTGTCTGCTTCACACCTTACCATCACTGGAGTTGTTAGTTCCTTGGGACTTAGAGCAGGCCTGCCCAAAGTCCGGCCCGGGGGGCCAAATCCAGTCCGTCAGGCCATTCTGAGTGGCCCGCGGCTGGCTGGCCCGCCCCTCCCACCCCCTCCTTTGCCCCATGTTGTTTTTTTTAAAAAAAAAATCTTCTGCCAACACTGACACCGCAGGTGGGGTTGCAAGGGATCTGTGGGTGGGGCTTGCAGTGGGGTGGCAGGGTCAGGGAGCAACCGGCCCTTGACACATTCTCAGCCACCAAATCTGGCCCTCCTTACAAAAAGTTTGGGCACCCCTGACTTAGATTGTCAGAGTTAGAGGAACAAGAGTGCTTTTCATGGCATTGACAGCTTCATGAAAAGACACCACAGTCTTCGAGGGGTATCGGTTTGAGCTCAGGCTTTCCTGGGCCAACAACGTGTCCTCAAAGCCTATCGTTCCTATTTATTTATTTAAAATATAGACCTCACTTTCCTCCAGAAAAGGACCCAGAAGTATCACTGGTTATACTTTTTCACTTGCTTCATGTGTACAGTAGTTTCATTTTTTGCTGGCCAAATAGTTGTAAAGGGAAAGTACATTGTGTTGACTCACATGTACTGCCTGTTGGGCTGTTTTCCTTTTTAGAGTGCCTGTGTGTTGACTGCCATTGTTGTGCCGTTGAACAGCATAGTATTGAAAGAGTTACTGTAAGTTTGACTGCTAGCACATGCTTATTTTCAAGGTTGGTTGACTTCTAGGAATTAAGTATCAGGCTGGCTTGCATAAAATACACCCAGAGAGAAAGACACACACACACACACACACACACACACACACACACACACACACACACACACACACACACAGGCCTAGACCAAGATGCAGGGCATACTTGTACATCTGCAGAGGTGGTGATTAAGTATGGGATTAAAAAGTAGGAAGTGATAGTAGACATCTCTTTGCCTTGTCCTGTTGTCATAGTTCTCTGTCACACAACATAAATCATAAATCTCGTAGACACTGGTTTCTATTTGCCATTTTAACTTTTATAATGCAAAATGAATATAAAACCTTGTTCCAACTGAAATAACTATTCTTGTCTTGCCTTTCACAAAGCTAGATGGCTTTTTTGTATATTAGTCAAGCACTGAAGAGATCATGTAGTTATAAAATATTGAGAAAAATTCCACAAAATTATAAAATCATTTCTGTTGTAAACAGTGGCTCTTATGATTCATGACTAAGCCCTGTTCAGTGATTTTTTTTTCTGGATTATACATATTGAATAAAGGGAAAACTGCCAGGATATCAAACTAATTGGGGGGTGGGGGCTGATGACACCTGCACATACCATAACTACTGAGCAAATATTCCTGCCTCCCAGCAATAAGATTACAGTATTCTTGAAGCTGGATCCTTCGGAGCCAGGATAATCTCTTGGGTGCATATTGAGTAGAAAAGTATGTGCTCTTGTAACTGTGTTTATTACAATAGGGTTGGTTTTAGATTGTGAGTGAAGCAAGATACTGAGAGACTTTTGGGAAGTTTCCCATGGACATTAATATTTGTTCTCCAGTACTTTGCTTCTGGACATCATAGGCAGTGAGCCAATATGTTTGGTAAGTTTGCTGGGGTTGGAAAGCCTTTTTAATCTTGGTTTCAGCTTTCAGAATTTCCTGGCTGCGGAATTCTAGAGTCAGAGTCCAACGTGGTAGCTTTTCCAAGCTCTCTGTAGGGGTTGAGGAAGGAAGGGATGTTAATTTCAGCAAAAGAGAATGGGAGATGAGATGCATCTCTTTCTGTGATGATAGTAAGTTCTGGGCTGTACATGCGGCTTGAGGAAAAAACAGAGAGAGTGAAACCCCAGTTCTGATCTGAAAAAGAGAAACACTTTGTTTCCAAAAAGATTTTGGAATCTAGATCCTTTCTGTTGTTCTGTCTCTCGCTGCAGCCTCCCCATACCCTTACCATTATGCTACCACTATTATATTAGGATTAGCCAAGGATGGCTTGGTATTTGTTTGTGAACCTGTGAATACAGGCGCAGTGGAGCAGCTGTAGCAGAAGTAATCTGACAGGAACAAGACTGTTCTCATGTCCGGCACCACGGAAGACTGCCCCACCTCTGCATATCCTGGTATATAGAAGAGGAATAGATGTACTGCTTTTTACTCAGATAGGGTCAGATGATTAAAGGGTACATAGGTACACTTTTGAGAAGGCATGTTCTGTTTTCTTTGTTCTTTTAAAAAACTATCAAATTCTGATCTCCGTTGAGTAAAAGGTTTGGACGTTGAGACTGCTAGATATATATGGATTTAGATATAGATGTATACTGTATACTAATTTTCAGAGGGCTTTGTCTGGTGAATATTTACTAATTGATATTTCTGTTTATTCTCTTCTGCCTCCTGCTTTGTGGCCCTCCTGGCCTCTGCAGGTTTCAAAGGTCAACGGTATCACTCGGTTGTCATCTCTGAGTGCAAACACAGCCAGTGCCAAAAAGATGAGAGAAGTCAGACCTTCACCGTCCAAAACTGTGAAGTACACTGCAACGGTGACAAAGGGAACTGTCACATACACCAAAGCCAAGAAAGAACTGGTCAAGGAAACCAAACTAAATCACCACAAACCCAGTTCGGTTGTCAACCATACAATCTCAGGGAAAATGGAAAGTAGCAATGCAAAAACCCGCAAACAGGTGCTATCCCTTGGAGCGGCTAAGCCCAACAATACCGCTGTTAACGGCATCAAGGTCAATGGCAAGTTGAACCAAAAGACATGCACTAAGGAGGTTGGGAGGCAGTTGAGGGAGGGGCTGCGCAATTCGAAAAGGAGGCTGGAAGAAGCAAACCACCTGGACACAACCCAGTCGCCCACCAAGAAGGTCAAAGGGGCCACAGCCAGCGTGGCCGAAGCCCCGAGCAGAAAGGCTCCCGTGGAGAAACCTTTGCTGAATGGCCACGTGAAAAAGCCCGGGAGCCAGGAAGTGCCACAGAAAAGTTTGGAAAGGAACAGGCCGAAGAGAGCTGCTGCTGCTGCTGCTGCTGCTGTTGGGAAGAGCGGGCCGGGGAGACAAGCACATAGCAAAACTGAAAATGCCTCCTGTGAAAACAGTTACTCTACCTCTCAGGCTGAGTCCTTGCACAAGCCACACGACTCAACGGGGAAGGACGACAAGGGTGGCGGCACCATGGAGGAGATTCCCGTCCTCAGGCCTTCCCCAAAGGAGTTCCATGACCCCTTGACATACATCGAATCGATCCGTACTCAGGTGGAGAAGTATGGGATGTGCAGGGTGATCCCTCCTCCCGACTGGAGACCTGAGTGCAAGCTGAATGAAGAAATGCGGTTTGTGACCCAGATTCAGCACATTCATAAGCTGGGCAGGCGCTGGGGCCCCAATGTGCAGCGGCTGGCCTGTATCAAGAAGCACCTCAAATCTCAGGGCATTACCATGGATGAGCTTCCACTCATCGGTGAGTGCTTGTGTGTGTGTGTGTGTGTGTGTGTGTGTGGCTTGTCCTGTAGTTGGTAGCAGATGAGCATTTTGAATATCTGGTTCTTTTGAGGTTGACTGGATGCCCTGTGAAAATAACAAGACATTGCCTCCCCGCTCCGTCAGGTGCAGGGCAGCTGGATTCAGGGATGTTTCAAGTAGGGTCACTGGTTATGTAGAACAGTTTTCCCCTTGGGCACCTGGGTCAAAGACACATATGTTCTCAGGTTTCTGGATTAAAGCTAAAGGGATTATCAGCTATACATTTATTTATTATTCAATTCTTTTACTTACAGGCTGCCTCTCTCCTGACAAAGGAATAGAATTAAAAAGAAGTTAAACATTGAAAAACGAATTAAACTATACACTAGTTAAAAATAGAATTTAATAACTAAAAACAAGTAAATATTGAAAGCTATTTTAACTTTATGGAGGCATTCCGGGATTGAGTCTGATTGTTAAAAGCCTCCCTGAAAAGATGGGCCTTGAAGCTGTCAGTAGAAGGATAAAATTAGTATATGCTGAACATACATTTGATCCTCATTGGACTAGGATTTTTAGGGGTTTTCCAAGAGTGTATAGCATTCGAAACAATTAACTATTTTGTTGCTCTATCTCATCCCCCAAATTCTGTTTTCTTTAAACATTCCTTCTCTTCTACCTGAGTCATCTCTGAATTGTTTTGATAGATGAATGGCTGAAAACACAAATGCTCAGCGATCTACAAACATCTGTCATTCTTAGAATACTGTAGTAAGCATTAATGTAGATTGTTACAAAATGGAGAATTCATTTGCTATGCTGTATTTGCTTCTTAAAGTGAATTGGTTGGTTTTCTGATCTACCTACCATCAGATATGATGCAATACTTGGTGTCTTTTAAAGTATCTTTAGTAAAGACAGTATGTTTTTAAAAGCCACATCATATGTAGCCAAACAATTTCATCAAAAACACCTTTTTGTCTTTGGAAGAAGCTAGCTCTCTCTCTTGCAATCTCTCTGATATTTAAGGATTGTAAAAATCCAATAAATGTGCTTGATCTGCTGTTTAAGTTGCAAACTGTTATCAGATGCGAGTGGTCAGTTTTAATTGGTAAGGTCAAATTTTAAAAATTATTGCCAAGAGTTACAGATGAGAGTTATTTTGTCTTTAAGCCTGTTTTTGGCTCTGGAAAAGAAACAGAAAATATTAAATATGAGGTTTCCTTCTAGGAATAAGAAGTGGGTGGCTTTTTAAAATTAAATGGTAAATAGCAGTGATAATAAATTGCAATTTGCAGCTTTTAATTTCAGAGGAGTAGAAGCAGAATCTGCACGATTCTGGCAGTTATCAGGCCCAATGTTAAACAACATATACCAATATTGATATTCAAGTCATATACGATACATTTATATTTAATTAAAGAAAAGCTGATTTGTTAAGTAGCAAGTGAGATCTTTTGGCATGTTGTGCTTTGCACTGGTGTGAATTTTGCCTCAATGGCTTTCAAAAAATGTTTGAGAAAAAGAAAAAAATTCAAAAAATCCCACAAAACAAAAAAATATATCCTCAATTCCCAATTAATGAGAATTTTGCCCTTGAAAGTGTCCCAACTAAAATTGAGAATGATAAAATGCATGTTCTAAATGAATATAAAATAGTGAGCTGTTCAGAACATGAAGTAATACATAATTAATGTTTATCTTTCCGGTCTTGAAATACAGACTCCTTCTTTTCACTTTATCTGAGCTATACTTTGTTGTTAACCTGAACTAGGATGTATTGAGCCAACATGAAATGGTAGTTTCTGAAATGTGAATGTTCCAGCTGATCACAGTTAAGGTCTACCAATGCACAGATCATTTCAAGCAGTAGCTTCCAGTCTCCTCCCGGCCAGGCGGAAGAAAACCCTGGGGAGAGAGTGTAGTAGACCTGATGTTCATGGATTCTGCACAGTGGAATGTTACAGATTGCCAAAAGCTTCTTACACAACATGCACAGCTTCTCCACCTCCACCTAGCAAACTCTTAGAAAACAGAATTTGAATTCCTGAACAGGGCTTTAATTATGCTGAGGCTCATATATATGATTCTAATGTCTTGCTGTATGTAGCATAAAGGTTGAACAAATTTGCAGATCAGCCCTTTGAATGAGTAATTCCTTGGATATTTTTTTACCTTGATATGCAATTTATAACTTGCCTAAAAACATGTATTTTATAGTTTATTTTATAGTTCACAAGTTGATTGTTTAATCTAAGAGGCACAGAAGTTGCATTGGACATTTATAGTAGCCATGCTAAACAGGGAGCTTAGAGGCCATGGTGTAATTTTCAGTTTGATTTGGTGTGTACTCCCTGAAAATCTCTCCAGCACTAGTTTTCTCACATCTGGCAGAAGCCAGTGGTTTTCCCCTAGCAAATAGTTTTTAAACATGTAACGGGTACAGAATTGAGAAGGAGTTGAACTAAGCAGGCAATAAAAAGCTTTAATGTTTAATACAGAGTATGGAGTCTTTTCTACTTTTGGGTGAAAGCTCAAAGGCTATAACAAAAGACTTGATGTTCTTTTAGTGTAAGTGCTTTTTTTGTTGCTTCTAGCCTCAGGGCAAAAAGGTGTTCCTCTCTAATAAGCAATAATGATTAGCCAGCAGTGTAGACTTCCCCTGACCTATTGCATTTGTCAGATTCTTGTAAAACTGCAGTCTGCTTTTCATTAGAATCAATAAGCTCAAGTGTTAAGGTGGTGCAGTAAAAATAATGTTGAATGTTATACTAATTGGAATATATTTATTTATTCATTTATTTATTTATTGAAGAGAGCAATCATACTAGCATAAGGAGCAACTCACTAAGATGTGCATGGTCTAGTAGGCTGGTGAAATTTTTTTCACATACTGCCAGCCTATGGAAATGTTTTTTTTAAAAAAACAGTAATTTAACTGTGTGTGATCTCTCTGTATAGTATCAGTTGGGTCAATTTTTAATGTGGACTTGTTTTTGTTCATTCAATTTTTTAATTGGATGAGTAATGTCCAGGGTTAGCATGGCAGTCTTAGAACAATGCTTCCACTGCCTGAGAAGCTCACGGTGCAATTGTTATTTCCTACATCAACATCAATTCTTGTTTGGTATTAACAGGTACTGTTGTAAACATATTCTTTTACAAAAGACCCATGTAGTTTAGCAATATGTCTTGGCACAGCCTGTTTGATTGAAGTATGCCCCCCCTTTCAGAGAGTTTGGGATGAGAGTTTTGTCTGGAGGTTTTGAACTGTGTGCCCTGTAGTAAGGCTAGCCTGATAGGTCCAGATAAAAGAACAAAAGCAATGTGGCATAAAGCTCAACCTAACACATTTTAGTTTGTCATCTTTTATGCTAATCTGGTTGTTTCACCCTCCTTTACATTCTTTCTTTTGCAATCATCTTAAAATTTGCCTGTAATTTTTATCAGTTTTTCTAGAGGAATTAGACACTTGCAGTTCCCAATCATAGTAATATATACAGTATGCTGGTTTTTAAAGGGCCCTCTTCTCCTCTGACCACCATCCTCAAATCCTCAAATATTAAATTCAGGAAAGTGCCATAGATCCACTACAATGCTTCCTTGGCATTGTTGACCTTAGTGTGCATCTTTGCAATTTAAAATCTTGGCAAATGGCAAAGAAACTCCTCTATCATAATCTTAAAGAGTAACTATCCTTCAGACAAGGGCGTATCACACTGTTGGCAAATCTGTGGCACGGGTGCCAAAGTCCTTTCTGTGGGCAGACGACATCGCCCCCCTCACAGCCACGGCACTTCCCGCGTCTGTTCGGTGCATGCCACTCTGCTCCGTGCAGAGAGCCAGACGAAGGGGAGGCAGCAGCTTGTGGGCTTGTTCATAACCCAACTTTACTCTCCAACTATGCCACTCTGGGCATCCCAAAAGCAGCCTGGCTAGAGAGTAAACGGGGGCTACGAAGGAGCCCACAAACTGAAATGGCTCCGTGATGAGAGCCGGGCGAAGGGGAGGCAGTGGTTTGTGGGCTGCTTTGTAGTCCCCGTTTACTCTCCAGCCACACCACTCTGGGCATCCCAAAATCAGCTCTTTGATCCTTGCTTTCCTGAAGGGCAGCACCCAAAGCATTTGTAACCTGCATTACCACTTTATTCAGGTTAAATAGCCATATTGGCACTTTGTGAAAAATAAGTGAGTTTTAAATCGAATTTTGGGCACTCGGTCTTAAAAGGTTTGCCATCACCAGCATATAACTACTCCCTCAGTCAAAATGCCTTTTTTCTGCCTCCCACATTATTTTTCTTGAACATTCTGCCTCAAGAAGAGTTCTGTGTATTGCAGCAGCTTGCATACGTCATTGTTAGTGTTGGATGTCCTTAATTAAATATTATTTTATTGATTCTATTTTTCAACTCATAATGAAATTCAGAAATTTTTACAGGATTTTTTAAACTTGTGCTTCTCTTGGGTTGCTTTTTATACATGCCCTAATTTAAATACAAATTTATTAATGTGTAGCCACCATACTGTAATTAAACTGTTAACTGCCCAGAGATGACTTGAAGTGGTGTGTGTGTTGTGTCGTTATGGTCGTGACCGACCCTTCGTGACCCCATGCCCATGGAGTTTTCTTGGCAGGAATACTGGAGTGGCTCTTCAGTTCCTACTCCGGGCACCTACAGCACCTGGTATTCCCTGGTGGTCTCCCATCCAAGTACTAACCCGGGCCGACCCTGCTTTAGCTTCCGAAATCAGGCGAGATTGGATGTGCTTAGGGCATCTAGGCAGCTCTGACCCATATGGGGCAGTATATAAGCAGAACACATTTGCTTTGTTTTTTGCTTTTAATCAATTTGTTATCACAAATTCTGTCTTTTTGTGAGGTCCTACCTAAACAAATTAATTTTTAAAAATATGTGTGGCAGGTAGATACTTTTCACTTTTACTACATCTTGCTAGCAGATAAATACATTTTGTCCGATACTGTATATACATTTGTTTCGCTCCTTAGCTCTTGCGCCTAGGATAGTAAGCTTACCATGTTTTCTTATTGTTTACATTTTACAAGTAATATAAAATAGTGTGGTGGCTTCAATTTCCTTAATGGTCAGGCATCATACGATTGCTTAAGAAAATGACTTCATTAGGCATGTGTTATTCTAGGAGCACTCAGTTTCTGATGCAACATGGAACAGAAAATTTGGTCCTGGGTAATCACACTGTTTCCCCGACCCCCTTGAGTGACTGGCCAGAGTCAAGGCAGTACTTACTCATTATTTGTCGGAGATTTCGTCACCTCTGTAGATGTAGCCTGTCATTTAATAATGAGCCCAAGTGCAAATTTCCTTCTATGTAAACATGAACTTCTGTGGGCAGACACTGGGTTTACACAGATGATTAATAAATGCAGCAGCTACTCCAGAATAATTCTCCCCTAATTCTAGCCGATAAACTATCCTGAATTAAGAATTGGGTGGTATCCTGTGCCCTCACTGTTGCATGTAAAATAATAGTTAATTATGTTAACAAAATCAGGTTGAAACAGATTTGTGTTGTGCTCCAAGTACACTTATTTATTTATTTATTTATTTATTTATTTTAAGGCTTATATACCACCCATCTTCCCGAAGGAATTCCGGGCGGTTCACAACAATATAGAAACAACAAATAATCAAATCAAACAATAAACAGACAACAACAATTAACTAATGACATAAAAGCAGGGAGCAGATGGCGGGGGGGGGAATTAATGTAAGTCACCAAATGCCTTGCAGAAAAGCATGGTCTTTAAAGCTTTCCTAAAGTATGGCAGGGACTGTGCAAGGCGCACTTCGCTAGGGAGGTGGTTCCATAAGGTGGGGCCAGCCACTGAGAAGGCTCGACTCCGAGTAGAAGTTTTCCGAGCCTCCCTGGACGTGGCCACCCGTAGAGAGTGTGCCCGCGACATCCTGGTTGGTCGGGCCGAAGTTGACCGCTGGGTGATCCGCTCTGCCAGGTAATCAGGGCCTAGGCCATGGAGGGTGTTATAAATTAAAACCAGGACCTTGAATCTGATTTGGGACGCAACGGGTAACCAATGCTGTTAGAGTTCACACAACTCCTTTCAGTTTTAAAGAGCTTTTCAAGCTGGAACAGGAAGGGATCACATAATCTACCTTGCCTGGGGAATTTCCCTGAGAACAACAGGTGATGAGGATGTTGTGTGGCGTGTGCATCTGCAGTGGGGCAGGTACTCTTTGCCTGCTGGCAGCTACAACTTGAACCAGGTAGGTAAAGGATTGCAAATTATAAAACAGTAGTAGTGGCCAGTTTAAAAAAAAAAAAGAATAACTTTGGAACTACTTTATTTTCTTCATCTTGCCTGGTTCAGAGAAGTGATATAAAAAGAAACACCTGATTAGAATTCAGTCCTCTTGAGTAGTGAAGAGGGGGATCTACTACTTTCACTTGCACACTGAACATGATTGGGAAGCAGGCTGTGCAAGGGATGTTTAGTTTACTGCAAGGAAACCTGCCTTCAGATGAAAATGTGTTCCCACTTTTAAGTCTCCAGGCTACTCCCTCCATGAATACGCCCGTATGAATGTGGCTTGCAATCCCCTTTCCTAATTGTTTTCTGTTCTTTCCTTCCACCACCACCCCCTGCCCCTTTTGCTGGTCCTTCCCCTTCTTTGACACCCAGGAGGCTGCGAGCTCGATTTGGCCTGCTTTTTCCAGTTGATCAATGAAATGGGCGGCATGCAGCAAGTGACTGATCTCAAGAAATGGAACAAGCTGGCAGACCTGTTGCGCATCCCCAAAACTGCACAGGACAGGTTAGCGAAACTGCAGGAGGCCTACTGCCAGTATTTGCTCTCCTACGACTCCCTCTCGGTGGAGGAGCACAAGAGACTGGAAAGGGAGGTCCTCTTTGAAAAGGAGCTTCTCGAAAAGCGGAAAGGCCCGCTGGAGGTCCATTCAGAGAACAACTATGAATTCCAGTCTCTGCCCCGGTATGAGCCCAAAAACGGACTCATCAATGGCGTGGTTCATAAAAACGGCTTCCGGAACAAGGCGAAAGAAGTCGAAGTCCCACCGAAAACGGGGAGGCGGCGACTCTTCTCTCAGGAAAAAGAGACCGTGAAGGAAGAGGAGGAAGAGAAAGGCGTTCTTGGTGACCTCCACAAATGCGTATACAAGGTAAACAAACATCATCAGCCTTGCCCTCGAGCCTCAGTGAGAAAGTGTAACTTGAAATGCAAACAGTATTTTCACTCCTAGTGCCAGCTCTGATTTATTGCAAACGGGTGGTTTGGAAAGCTTATTTCTCCCGACACTGATCACATCCATTTGCAAAGGAATGTTGACTCCTCCACTCCGTTTGTTTTGGCAGCTTCCCCCACGATTAAGCAGGACCTGGCACTGCAGCTTGCTGCGTAATTGTTAGCAAGGTTGGATTTAGTGAGTGAGACGAAAACACTGAGAGAGAAAGAAGTACAGTGTTTATTATTTTTATTATTATTATTATTATACCAGTGCCTGTGTCCAGTGCCATTTTCCCCTCATGGCTGTGAAATAACCATTTGTTGCACGCAGATGAGAGTGTTCAAAATGGGCAACCAGTGCCTGTGTAGAGGCTCCCGCTCTTCAGAAAACAGAGGTGTGTGGAAGTATTTTCGTGCCAAGTTTTGTTCATTCATGTATTAATTATATTTGTACCCCAACCTCTTCTTACAGAGTATAACTTAATAATCATGGCTGTACCTCTATGGGAGAGGCGGATGTGCAAGGCTGTGATATCTCCAGAGCCATGCGGTCAATCTCATGTCTCAGTCTAAGAACGAACTGAGCTTTTTCCACACCCAGGGTCACCAGCAGTACACACTGGCTGTCCTAAGACCTGGGTGTGGAAAAAGACAGTGGGTTCCTTGCCCTTGCAGCAGGGAGTCGTAGCAGCTATGCATGGGTTTTAAAACGCACAAGCATCCAGATCTCATGGGAATCTAGCTGTCTCTAACCCTACTCTGTCCACCCCATTAGTTAGCTCTAAAGAAAAATGGCAGGATAAACCTACATAAGCTTGTGCCTGTTGTGTGGCCATTCCATTGGGGGGGGGGTTTATGTGCAGGAAAAATAAACAATTACTATCACAGAATAATACAAAACAATGGGAATTCATGTTAATATTTACTGTTGTGTTTAGGAGCAGTGGCAAGTCCTCAGAATGCCAATTTTCTTTGGTGCAGTAGAGATGAATTTATCTGAAATGTACAGAGGAAGGCATAACAGACATTGGAGGCATTTTTCCCCTCACCCCAAAGATTCTGTCACTTCAAACAGAATCAAAGCATGAGAGAGATTCTACAAAAAGGTTCACACATTCCCTCGTTCCCTATCTCTCCCCATTCCTGGGCTGCAGCAGAACATAATCTGCTGATTATTTTCTATGGTCAACTGTGGTTTTCATTTGCCTTACAGAGCAGGATTGGAAACAGAGATAAGCCCATGGTTTCTCATCCTGGTTTACAAGGGGAGTGTGAATCATAGTTTGCTATCTGCATAAAATGGCCACTTCTGTAGATACAGAAGCCACAGAAGGAAGAGTTGGAGTGCAATTACTTCACCAACCACCCATGTTGCTTCAAGCAGTCTGTCGAATTTCAGATAAAATCATGGATGATGATGATGATGATGATGATTTGCTGCATGGCATTAGATGTGAGCAGCACTTCTTTGAGCCTCTGCGGCAATTGGGTTTTCTTAGAGACTGGATGAGAGAAAAGTAGAGGACCATGGGCTGACACCTCAAACCCTGCTCTGTAAGATGCTTTGCTAGCACTTCCTGTTGTCACTCCTCCACACTTAACCTTTGCTTCTCAGTAGAGGAAGTTGTCTGAGTGGGTGGGTGGGTGGTTTGTTTGTTCATTGTTTGGGCCCGTGGGAACAGATTTTTTAGGTTGAACCTAGGAACAATAATTAAGCTTTTCGCACTGAACTGAAATCTACTGCCGATCTCTCAGTCTCTCTCTCTCTCTTTCTCCCTCCTTCCCTCCCTCTCTTTAACACCCTCCCCTTCACTTTCATTTTGAGTCACAATAACTATTTGTGTTGAGGTGCTTTTTTTAGCAGTAAGGAAAAATTTCTGACTGAAGAAAAAGTGCTTCACTATTGTATTTTTAAAAAAATCTAACAATAAATTAAATACTAATCCTTTACAAAGTAGACCAGAGGTAACTTTTTAAGGTACTGTTTTTAAGCTTCTGCCCAGAGGTTTGATTGCTGTCTTTTTCTGAAAGAATTTGCTTTTGAGTCCTGTGTCTCCCTGCATTTCCCTTCCCCTCCCTCCCGCCCACAAAAAGCAGGCAAGCACTTAAAAAGCTAGGCAGTTTATTCACAGTGTTAGTTAACAATCTTTGTAATCCCTAAATTACAGATGCAAGTTTGGTGGCAGTCAAAAGGGTACTTTAAAAGGACAGGGCTTTGTTGTTGTTGATGTTGTTAAGACTGCCCCTATAAATGATTCACATGGCAGTAAAGGAGGAAGGAAATTGCTCATTGTATTTATGAGTGCATGCAGCTCTCCTCCCTATATGAGCAGTTTTAATGGTTTTTTTAACAGCTTAATTGCCTTGTATTTTCTACCCCACCCTTTTCATTTTCAAGACCCAGATCCATACTTTTGACTAGAATTAATCAGCAACACTAAATCTTCATCTAGGGCCAAATATTCTCTTGTATTTAGTCTTGGCTCTGTAAACACACAAACACACACACACACACACATATACCCTGACCAGTGATAACCCAGTTGATTCAAGGAAGAACTTGACTGCAGCCTTTGGTTAGAGTGGAAAGCACCTAGTTCTGATCTACAGACTCTTATTGCAGTCTTGAAACTTTCTTAATAAAACAAAGGGAAAATGTAGATCATCGGGTAGCAGCCTTGGAGATGAAGTTAAAGATTACGAGTAGACTCCCGTAAGAGAAATGTATAAATCAGCAGAACTTGGAGAAGAGAAATTCCCTTTTCTCTTAGCTCCTCCTCCTCATTTCTTTCACCAAAACCTTGGGATGCCTGCAAAGGGGAGGAAATAGCAGTCTTGTTCCCCCAGTGATTAGTTATTACTCTTAGTATAGGTGGTGGTTTGTGTCTCAGATTAGCCTTTGAGAGCGTGAGAGTTCATGTCTCCCCCGGGCCATGAAAATCATTGGCTCTAATCATTCTCTCTCCACCTGCCCGACTTGCATAAGGTAAAGCTGAGAGGAGGAAAGCCATGAAGGATGCTTTTGTGCTCATTGGAGGAAAGTTGGTATATAAATGTAACTAATAAACACCAACAAATAGATTGTTGCCTTTTGTGGCTGTTATTGTTGTTGTTGTTTGTTTGTTGTTTTCCTTTTAAGACTTTCAGCATGGTTCAATAGAGCAATATTTGTGTGACTGTGGATGGTTTGGGTAACATGTTGGTATAATTCAGACACAGGCAACATCAAAAACATACATGATGATAGTATGCAAATGAAAGAAGAGGGGAAGGTTTATTTTTATTGCAACCTTTACAAAAGCCACTAAAAGAAAGAGCGAAAGGCACAGCTGAGAAGTCTTGACATTTTCCCGGTGTATGAGATGGAAACATTTAATCCTAATACCTTACTACTTTTGTTGTTTCTTATTTCTGACCAGAAGGTGCATGTTGCAGTATTGTGTGCCAAGTGGTTACATTTTAAATTCATTATTTGGATTTTTTAAATTTCCTTTTTAGTTTCTGAGGTTGGTAATACTGTGCTTTCTCCGCTTGTCCCCCTCACTTTTGGTCAGTTCATGCTATTTGAACATGAGTCTGGTGAAAGAAAATTAACTTCTTAATGTGTTTTCTATTTTTCACCACCCTGTCCCAGAAGGTATAAACTGGCATCTTAGCTGACGGCAAACAATTTCTAAATCATCCTGAAAAAAGAATATTTGTACTGGGTTATAGTGGGATATTTTTCCATAAACAGATCTGCTTTCTTCAGCAGGTCTTAAGTGGGAATCATCCTGGTTTACATCCTGCAACTGACCACATGTTTTCAAAGGCCTCTTCTGAAGGTCTGGGAAGTGATCTAGGGAAGGTCTTGGGGACTGTGTGGTTAAACAAGCATCACTTCTCTCTAGGCAACATGCAGTTAAAACACAAGGTCTCTGAGTCTGCCGGCTGGATCATGGTTTCACTGATGGGACAGGTCTGAGTGTGTGTTGCAGGTAGTTGGTGATTGACTCCTTGTAAGCTACAGAGAACCTCCACAGTGTGTATTAAAGCAGGTCACTGTCCTTATGGCAGCCAGCAGATGTGAGAAATTGCTAGCTGGAAAACTGTTGACATAAAACCACCACACACCTTTTTTCCTTCAGCCACTCATTTCTGTATTTCCCGTGGTCTCTTTTCTTATTATCATGTTAGTGGTATCCAATAGACATCAATTCACTCATTTTTTTTGTTTGATTTATAGGGAAGGTCTGTTTCTTTAACAACCTTTTACCGGACAGCAAGAAACATCATGAACATGTGCTTCAGCAAGGAGCCAACCGCAGCTGAGATAGAGGTGAGGAATGCCTTATGGTAAAGGAACATCTGGAATCAAGCCTGCCCCTCCCATTCTTGTGAAGTCTGAGTCACCCATAAGAAATGGGAACTGGTGGTGTAAATAGAGGCCCACTCTCTTCAGAAAGGTACATCTTTGACCAGCTATAGAAGAAGAAGGGAGGAAAAAAGAATGACAAAACTAGCCAGCAAAGAAGGAGAAAGAGGACTTTCCAACCATTTGTTGGAAAGAAGTCTAGTGGCGTCATCCTTTTGGGAGAAAAATACTCCCTTTCCAGGTTGGTGCTGCTCATTTTGCTGCCGGAAGCAAGTAACAAAATAGCATCCTTCACTTTAAATCCTTAAAAATGATAAATGTATAGATAAGGGCTGCCTCTAGTTTACACACCCCACTGCTGTGCAGTACCTCGCCACTATTTTTCATACCTCCCCTCTGCTTCCTGAGGTAATTAGCTCACTGCCTACTGGTAGGGCTGGCTTTTGCTGTTCCTCGGGGGTCATTGCTCATAAGTTGTTTTTGAGTCAGCCAGCAAAACCCACTCTTAATTTGAGAAGTTGCCTCAGCACTGGTGGCTGTAGATGGGAGGACTACTTGGTGAGTTACACCAGTTCCTAATAGGTCCTGAGTAGAAGGCTTTAAAAAAAAACTGTGTGTGAACCAGCCCTTTGTTCAGAAGAGAATTAGTATCCATACTGTGGAGAAAAAATTCTCAGGAAATTCTGATACAAGATTTCCCTTTGCAGAAGCATTCTAATTCCTTCTGAACAAGTCACATTTGGTAATTGTAGCTTTAATAATGCAAAAGCGCACACTTTTCCAAGGCCTGGTAATCATACTGTGACTGCCAGCGAAGAAATTACTGTTATTATTCAGAAGAGCTAGGCAACAGAAAGGTAAATAAGAAACCGACTCCCCCCTCCCCATCTCCATTTTTTGCTCACTTAATTCACTAGTACATTTTGAAGTATTGGGTGCCCAATTTCTAAAGAAAGAGAACTTGCTGAGATCATTGCTAGGGGGAAAGGGGGAGGGGGTCCTTGAGAGGATATATTCAACACTTAAATGTCTGTTAAAATTCAATGGTGTTTTTTTTTTAACAGCAAGAATATTGGAGGTTAGTGGAACAGAAGGATTGCCATGTAGCAGTGCACTGTGGGAAAGTGGACACCAACACCCATGGGAGTGGCTTTCCTGTGGGAAAATCAGAACCGTTTTCAAGGTAAAACATGGATAGTGTTATCTCAGGTTCTTCTGATGTTTGCCTTCCTTCTTATGCAGCTATAATGTTGCTTTGTATTACTTCTAGTGTGTTTCACTTTGGGTGCTTGGCATGGCCCAAAGTGAGAAGCAGCACCTGTAGCAATGCAGACATTGTAGAAAAGCATTACACATGTACCTTTTTAAATACTTTGTGTATGTGTGTGTGTGTGCTCTTTAATCTTTTAAGTTCCGAGGTGTGACAAGGGGAATTTTAAGGTGGCATGGGCATTTGCTACAGGAGTCTCCTCTTCCTTCCTTACGACCTTCAATCCCATTCATATCCTTTGCTTGATTATATAAGAATACTCCCCCCCAGCTGATCCAATATGGAGAGCTATATTGAACTACCTGCATGGTGCAGTCTCTTGAGTGCTCCAGATTTTTACTTTATTTTATTTTACTCTAGTTCTCCAAATCCCAGATCGTCAGCCAAACTGGTAGGCACTTCTATAGCAACATGCAAGTTTGGGAGTCCCTGGCCTGCATGGTTCTTCTTGCCGTTAATGGCCCAAAAGTATGGCATCCCATCGTTCCCAGTTGCAGGTTGAATGTGGCAAATGTTGTGAAGAGGCAAAGGCTGATCCTTCTCAGATAGTTCTTTTCTGCAGAGTTATGGGTTCTCTTAAATTGTGAGGTTGCAGCTTGACCAGCCGTTGAATTAATTCAATTGGGGGGGGACGGGACTAGTCCATTGAGAGCATCACATGTCACTGTGAAGTGGCCACAGAACTGAGCAGACATAGCTCAGTGTTTTCACCATTTTAATTTGATTAATCATTTCAGTTACAAACAATTAACGAAATTAAACAAGAAATCATAGCTCTTGTCAGCTTTGCTTCATGCCTTTTTCAGGATTAGCCAGAACACTGAAAGGTGGGAGTAGATTTATTGAACAACTAAATAGAATACTGGATACACTTTTTTGTCCTGAGAAAGAAATGCCTGAGATTTACTGGCAACTGTAAGAACAGGAACGGCAGCCAAAAGATGGCAAATCAAAGAAGTGGCGTGGAATCCTCTTCAGGGCTCCTGTCGGTCCTTCTCTGGTCATTTTGCTACAGCAGTACAGAATCCTGCCTGACCATCCAGATTCCTTAGCCAACAGGTTAAATAAATAGGGGTCGATTTGTCATTTAATACATGCTTATTATGATTTGTGCTACTTATTTTGAACAGGCATGGATGGAACCTAACAGTCCTTCCTAATAACACGGGATCCATCCTGCGACATCTTGGTGCTGTGCCTGGTAAGACAGTTTATTTCTTCCACATTTAATATTCTTCTTTTGAAGAATTCAGAAAGTGGGTTGAATAAATCATGGGCGGGTGGGGGGGGGACGAGGTTGCCTCTTCTTTGGAGCCTCGCTTCTGTGCCACCTGTTTAAAAATGAATTAATATTCAGCAAGCTTCATATCATGGCATTATTTATTATCTTGTTTTTACTCTCCTGGCCATTGACCGCTCAAGCTGTTCAGCACAGATGGATGCACTTCTTTCCTAGTAAGGCTGGGAAAGGCGTGTGTGTGTGTGTGTGTGTGTGTGTGTGTGTGTGTGTGTGTGTGTGTGTGT